>JBBCAQ010000032.1:10115000-10715000 GCA_038050395.1 Parthenolecanium corni | reverse complement strand
TAGGTACAGAAGGATAGTAAAATTGTTTTTTAAATTGGTAATTTTATTTTTGACGTGACCAGATTACAACAATTAATCTTTTCTATCATACTCTGACGAGTAATAAAAATGAATAAAATTTATTTAGAAAAACAAAGAAGATAAACTGTGTACAAAGTATTTAATGCAAAATAAGGTGTCGATATTTTTTGAAATTTGTGTATTTTTTTAATATAATGAAAATTTTAACGCATTAAAATAAGTAGGTACTTACATATAAAAGTGCGACAGGAATTTGAGCTTTTTTTTGAGTTTCTGAAAGCAAAGCAAGAGCCGATATAAATTTTGAAAAATGTAGCTTACAAGAATTGTTTTCCTCAGAGAAGGGAGTTTACTCACTTTATTTTAAAAAACGCATATCTTACTGAATAATTTTTTTCCTAAGTTTGAATATGCTTTATACAGAACTGCCAATACCTTGAACTTAACATTCTCGTGGATAAGATAATAATTTTCTTTTACAGTTTGAAACTAATAAATTCCTCATTATTATTTTAATTCGAAAAAAAAATCGTAAAAATTTTTTACAAGGAAAAAAATTTATAATATTCAAGCGTAATAATGAAGATTTACAAGTTCTTTATTGATAGTCTGACTGATATTATGCTAATCAAGCTACTCTATTTTTCCTTCGTCTATAAACACATACCCACCAATTGAAAGAAAAATAAATATGTCAGTTCGGTTTTGTTTATAAAGATCTTCGAAAATGTAAACTTTTTTCGCCGGCTGAACCAAAAGGGTCCAAACCTGATTTGAAAACTACTATAGGCCAAGAAGTTGTTTTTTAAGCTCATTGTTCACTCTTTTTGTAATTTATTTAAAAAAAAAAAGTAAGGTAACCTTATTGAGACGCAAAATTCACCAGGCCAAAAATGCCACAAATAATTAATAAAGATAGCGATTAAAAATCGAAAACATAGCAATGAATAAAGAACTTGAGGTAAAAATTTGTAAAATTATAACCTTGCTCACTCAAGGGTGTAGTCTCCAAAATCTCCAACTCCACATAACTGCATCACAGAAACTATAAATGAGTGGTGAAAAGCAAGTAGGGGATTTCCAACCAAATTTATTTTCGAGAAAAACACATTTGAAGTTCGCATCTGCACAAAATTGGGAAAGAAATTTCGGTTGAAATCCTCTTCTTGCTTTTCACTACTCAATTGATATTTCTTTCTTCCCTCAAACGACAACTATGCTTGCACTGATACCATTACTATCTTCGCCAAACTGTAGCCACAAAAATTAACAGAAATATAAGCAAATATAATATTTTTGAAAAAAATGTTCGTACAAGAACTCTTTTTCCTCGCTCATTTTTGCACCAATTAATGTGAAATTTTCACGAATCTGTTATCAAAGGATGTCTCCGGATGCTCCGTTTGTGGAATTTTAATTTTGTTCATGAGGTAGTCAATGCTGAAAATTTTCAATTTTTATGGCCCCATGAAATTAATTTGGAACAAAATTTCACTAAGTATTTAAAAAACTAACTCGACGTCTGTTGATATTGCGAGGATAAGACGTCAAGCCTTATTTCAATTAAATATTTTATTCTTCATAATTTGTCGACAGATCAGCGTATCGGATGCTGCAGGTAAAAAAAAAGGAACACAAGATCCAAAGAAGGACCCGCAAGGGGAAGAGCCCGAAGCAACGCAAGAAAACAATGGAGATGAGGAGACTGACCCTCCAGAAGACGAAAATCTAGAAGGAGAAGAAGAAGAAGCTCCACAAGAAGAAGATCCACAAGAAGAATCACAAGAAGAACCGGTAAAATCAGCTAAAAAAAAATCACCACCAGCAAAAACACAACCCGCCAAGAAGGCACCCAAAAAATCAACAAATTCAGCACCGAAAAAGGCGAATAAATCTTTAACACCTGCCAATCTCAAAGATCTAGCCGCATCTATGAATCCTGCGAATCTGATTGGAGCTTTACAAAATACTCCCCTTGATCAACTGCAGAAAATCCTGCCACAATTGAATCAGCTCACGAAAACGCTGGAAGGAACGCCCTTGGGTGACGTTTTTGGAAACTTGACCTCACTGGTGGGCAACAGTTCGCCAGAAAATTGGAATGCGGTGTTTCAGCTCTTCCCCAATTTTCTGACAACTATCCAAATGACAGGGGCTCAGTTATTGGCTCTTACATCCGTAGCTCTTGGTAGGGCTGGCAAGACTGTTGTCGATTTCACTGATTTGGGCTTCAACGGAGTCAAAGATGTGTTGGGACTAGCAACAAAGATTCCAGGTGTTAACATAGTGGCAGGACCTCTAGCCGATGGAGTGGATTTGGTTCATAGTACTGTGGTGGATCCTTTGGACGCAGGCGTCCAAAGTTTCGCAGATACGTCCAAAACACAAAAAAAATTGCTCGATCGGTCTGCGTCCAGAAAACGTTCAGTAGACAAAGGAGGTAGAAGAGGTGGTGGCCTTTTTGGATTTTAAACTGGGTACCCTGGTTTTGAAAAGTTATACTAGCTCTTTGTCTAAGTATTAAAAGCCATAAATATGTAGTTTAAAAAGTTTAATAAATTTATCATTTCAATTGTTGCAATTTATCAACTTTTTTTTTCGCGAACAGTTTTTTTTTAATTCAGACTTTTTGTTAATGAAATGTGATGTCCAAGGGAAAGGTTTCCACAGCCTCCACAAGCCCCTTGGGTGCTCACTAACCAGAGCACGGAAATTCGAGCAAGAGGAGAAGAAAAGACGAGAAGAAAACAAATCGATTTTCTGTATCTTATCCTTCTAACCAATTGGAACGATGTATACCTGTGTCACAAAGTGGAAAATTTATTTTATTATTTATATTCAATAGAAATAGGCAACGATCAAGTTCTAAGACTGCTTAAAAATGGTGCAGTTTTTATTTTCTTAGATGCTCTAGTCGGTTCTGATTGTGAGTTTGACATTGATATGAAAGTATAATGTGAAACACTGATCATAAATATTCAAAGGAATAAAGATGATTCCTTCAGGTGCACAGCTGCACATCTCATTTACTTCAGGTTCACTTCGCTTCATACGCTGTTTTAATGCTTTTATTAAAATCCTTAGAAAAATGTATTTATATGCCTCGATTTATTTTGTAGCGAGAGCATCTTTCATGAAAATGTAGCTCCCCGAACCCGTTTCATGCATTGGTTTGACATAAAGTCCGGTGAAATTATGATTTGTATCCGATTCTAAAACATACGATTTTAGTAACGAAGGTAAATTTCAAATTCTTCTATCATCGCCTTCCAAATAATTGAAATTGTAGCCACTTGCATTCTAATCCACTAACTTGTTTTGATCAAATTTTCTCATCACCTTTTAAATTAGTTATCTTGGTATTCCTAAGAAAAAAATTCAATTTATCTTAGCGAGGAGCGCTAAACAGCCACCAAAAACTTCATAAAAACTGATAGAATGTGTGGGGACACAACACAATGAAGATGAGATAAAAACACATCTCTTGCATTGACTCCAGTTGAATTGAGTAGGGATGTAGCTGTGTGGTTATGTTCTGAACTTTTGCCTCATACGTCGCATTCCCAATCTACTTGAACCGTCATTTAAAAGAGAAAAAGGAGTAAGTAAAAGGAACAAATCAGAATGAACTGAACAACTGCGTGAATAAAATTTTATTTTACACGCAAAAATATGCCTGTTTTACAAAAGTGAAAAAATATATTTTACGGAAAAGGGCAACTTTGGGAACTAGAATCCGTCGAAAAATTTTCTCAATCACATCAAATAAATTTCGGATAAATTGAAAATCAGCTGCACCTTAGATTTAAATTACAATTTTGCGTGTAGGTACTTGGATTCAGTGATAAAAAAAAATGGAACCAACTGCTTCATCAATGACGTCACACTTATTTCCTCTATAGTCATCAATAAAAATCAGTGAGGAGGAAAAGGAGTATTTCAAACCAAATTTAACCCGCTGTTGCTTGCACTTTTTCCCAATAGGGGACTGTCTTCTAACGCACCTAGTAGCAGATTCAATTTATCGCTACCTAAATGCGAGTTTTTTCATTTGTTTTTTCTTTGTACATATTCTTTGAACTCTGAGCTTGCTTTTAGAACCAAATCGTTGGCTGAAAAACGTTCGTAGCTTAAGTTTTAAGTCATTTTGTAAAAAATGGGATTTGCGTACTCTTAGGAGCATGTGTTCCTAAGAGTACGCAGTGTGGCTCCTAAGAGTACGCAACATATAATTTTTTAATAAAAACTGGAAAGGGGATAAAGTTTTGACTTTGTTTACATTTTTATCGAACTGGTCGGTTGTTTACCTTTGAACTAGTAAGTAGTTGTCATCAATTCTCTATTAGAAATGCATAATAATTATAAGCTGGTTTTAAGTGGTTCTTAATTAGTAATGATTTCAATTGAGAGGTCGGTAGGTTTAAATTTACGTCAATTTGATGCTTCAGAACTTATAACATATCAAAATTTCACTCAACTGATTGTATATAGCTTCTGAAATTGTGACATTTCAAAATCTCATTCAATTGATTGTCTGTAGCTTCAAAATAGTGAGTGCGTACTGTTAAGCAACAGTCAAGTTTTTTAGAATTTTAGAATTTTTCAGCAGCCATTGTATTTTTTTTTAAAATTCCATGGTATCAGAAGATAGGTGATAAAAATACTGATCGAATAAGCCCCTCCCCCTTCAATAAATATAATTTGATCAGCCAGGAGAGCTTACTTTGCATAGCAATAATATTACAGTTTTGAGTACTCAAATTTCTTTTTGCAAATTAATCGGCTGTAATTATTATTAAAAGTGAAAATTTTTATACTAATATTATGCTGTCGAAAGGTACTTTCGTATAAAAAAAAAAGTCCACCTAATTCCCTTGTATGGAAAATCGCTGCTGCGTACTCTTAGGAACTGCGTACTCTTAGGAGACAGTCCCCTAGTATCGAGGCGCGCCATGGAAACTTCCTTCATGAAGATAAAAAGAAAATACCAACTTCCACTGCTTTTCCTCAATCGCAGGACTATCCTATGCCAAAAAGTTAGCAGATATAGTTTTACGAATACCGAAATGTTAGGCTTCAGTGCTCGTATGCGGGGTAATCACTCGACATTAAAGTGCAAAGTTTCCAAAATGAATTATTCAAAATCCTGTCATGTTCGAGTGTTTCGGTAAAATCGAAAAAAAAAAAAAAAAGAAAAAAAAGAGTAAAATTCTCGAAAAAAAGCTGCCGCAACATTCTTCACCTCTATGTGTAACATATGGTCGACAGAAGCTTAGAACAATAATCGTCAAATGAGAGTACAGCTCATTCGTCATCATCTCATCGAAAATGCATTGATATTTTTCTGCAGACACTACCTTCTGACGAATATAGAGGTAAAAATGAAGAAAATATGGGTTTCTTAAATAAGAAAATTGAAAACCGAGAAAAGTAGATAGTATTGCCAATACTGCAGTTTGAAAGAAAACTATTAACTGTCACGAATATTCCTATAGTCTGACTTGAATATAAACACATGTAGACCCCACCAGAAATTTGTAGTTGTGTTTCTAACGTTCGCAAAAATGAAGTGTACTGTGATTTTAATTGCGACTGTATTCCTCATTGGAGTAAGTATTTTGGGTGAGCACTAAAGCTTTAGGATCTCGATCGATAATTTAGAGTAAAAAAGCTTCAAATATTTTAAAATGGTAAAAACTCCTGAACTAACTCACATTTGATCGCTATTATAGCTTTCATCACATACTTTGCATAAGGAATTGTGTAGAAAATGTATTTTTACATAAAAATAGCATACTTAGATGAACCTTAATTAGCAGACTTAGTCAATGTAAAAATAAAACCTTCAAGGAAGTAGAATAAAAGTACGTAGACAAAGCAATTTTACATTTTTGTAATCTAGTCTCAAATACTTTCTAACCACACCGTGTAACCTGTTCTTATTTTCAAGTTTAACTTCTTGAAGTACCTACCTATTTTTTTTGTGTGGTCTCCTCAGTGCCATTTACTAAATTAAATATCTATGATTGTTTTTAATACTCAATCTTGAATTTATAAATAGGAGGCTATATAGGAGCAACTGCATGCAAAAAAATAATCAATTTGCATTCATTTAGAATATCTGAACAGATCTGACTCAGTTTTTTAAAGGAGGACCAAATTTTCGATTCGAAAACATACAAATTATTTTTTAAATATTAGTCCTGTTGTTTGTGACACGACGAGATTACGAGTATATTCAATTTTTCAAATTATACTCTGACGAGTGGAAATAAGTAAAATTTATGTAGAAAAAAAAACGATAAGATGTAATCATGAAGCAAGGTGTCGATATTTTTTAGAGTTTGTACATGAATATTATGCAAATTCTAACACAATGAAATATATAACAGTGAGAGTGGAATTTCAGCTTTTTGTCTTTAAATTGAGTGTTTAAATGCAAAGCAAGGGCAAATATGAATTTTGGAAAATGTTGCTTTAAAATTTTTTTTCTTCCAAAGAAGGGTTTATTTGCTCTTAAAAACTCATTTCTTGTTGAATGAAGTTATTTCAAGGAAAATAGTTTATAATATATACGAGTACAAGCAATTATGTAGGTGTAGTTCTTTACACCAACCCACCAGTTAAAAGAAAAATTTCTTTTGAAAGATCTTTGAAAATGTGAACTTTTTTCACAGGCTGAGCCAAAATGGTCCAAACCTGATGTGAGAATTATTAGCTAAGAAGTTGTTCTTCTAGCTCATTCTGCGATTTCTTGAAAAAAAGTAAAGTAATCCTTTTGAGGGGCAAAATTCACCAGATCGAAAATGCTACAAATAAATACTTAAAATTCGCGCGATTCAAAATCAAAATCATAGCCACGAACAAATAGGTTTATGTAAGCATTTGTTAAATTATAGCCTCGCTAACTTAATCGTCAATTCAAAAAATTAACTTGAGACCTGATGATATTAGCCTTATTGCTATTGAATATTTTATTTTTCATAATTTGGCGACAGATCAGCGTATCAAAGGCTGTTGGCAGTAAAGACGAAGATAAACAAGCAGATAAAACCGGTGAGAAGGAACAAGGGCAGCCAGCGAATCAGCCAAATGGAGATGAGAAGACTAAAGATAAACGTCCAGCAGAAGAAGAGAACCAAGGACAAAAAAAAAACGAAGAAAAGCCACAACCAGCTTCGAAAATAGCTGAACCAGAAGAGGCAAAAAAGTCACAAACAGCTCCAAATAAGGTAGCACCAGAAGAAGAAAAGGAGCCACAACCAGCTCCCAAAAAGGCAGCACCAGAAGAAATAAACGAACCACAACCAGACACAGAAAAGGCAGCATCAGAAGAAGAAGAAGAGCCACAACCAGGTACAGAAAAGGCAGCATCAGAAGAAGTAAACGAACCACAATCAAACACAGAAAAGGCAGCACCGGAAGAAGTGAACAAACTACAATCAAATACAGAAAAGGCACCACCAGAAGAGGTAAAGGAGCCACAACCAGCTGCCAAAAAGGCAGCACCAGAAGAAAAAAAGCGACAACCCGCTTCGAAAAAAGCTGAACCAGAAGAGGCAAAAGAGTCACAACCAGCTCCAAATGAGGTAGCACCAGAAGAAGAAAAGGAGCCACGACCAGCTTCCAAAAAGGCAACACCAGAAGAAGTAAACGAACCACAACTAGACACAGAAAAGGCAGCATCAGAAGAAGAAGAGGAGCCACAACCAGATACAGAAAAGGCAGCATCAGAAGAAGTAAACGAACCACAATCAGACACAGAAAAGGCAGCACCGGAAGAAGTAAACAAACCACAATCAGATAAAGCACCACCAGAAGAGGTAAAGGAGCCACAACCAGCTTCCAAAAAGGCAGCACGAGAAGAAGTAAACGAACCAAATCCAGACACAGAGAAGGCAGCACCGGAAGAAAAAAAAAGCCACAACCAACTCCAAAAAAGTCAGCTACAACAAAAAAGGCAGCACCAGCAAAGAAAGCAGTACCAGCAAAGAAGGCAGCGCCAGCAAAGAAGGCAGCGCCAACAAAGAAAGTAGCACCACAAAAAAAATCACCCACCAAGACGACACCTAAAAAATCGCTACCGAAACAGCGGAATAAACCTGCAATACCTGCCAATCTCAGAGATCAAGTCGCGTCTATAAATCCTGCGAATGTGATTGGAGCTTTACAAAACACTCCGGTTGATGAATTGCAGGAAATACTGCCACAATTGAATCAGCTCGCGAATACGCTCAAAGGAACCCCTCTGGGAGAGATTTTCAAAAACTTGACCTCTCTGGTGGGCAACAGTTCGCCAGAAAATTTGAATGCGGTGTTTGAGCTCTTCCCCAATTTTCTGAAAACCATCCAAATGTTGGCGGCTCAGTTAATGGCTTTTACACCCGTAGGTATTGGCAGGGCTGGCAAGACTGTTGTTGATTTCACTGATTTGGGCTTCAACGGAGTCAAAAATGTGTTGGGACTAGTGGCAAAGATTCCAGGTGTTAACATAATGACAGCACCTTTAGCAGATGAAATGGATTGGGTTCATGGTGCTGTAATGACTCCTTCCGACGAAGCCGTCCAAAGTTACACAGATGAGGACAAAAAACGAAAAAAAATTAAAGATCGGGCTACGAGCAGACAACGTTCAGGTAGAGGTGGCTTTTTTGGACTTTAAGCTGGGCACCTTAGTTTTGAACAGTTTCAGCTCTTTGTTAAATTATAAAATCCATAAATGTGTAGTTTTAAAAATATATTAAATTAATAAAGTATTGCAATTCTTCAACTGTTTTTGATGAAACGTGATGCCCAAGAAAAGGCTCGCCTCAGCTCCCAAAGCCCCTTTAGGTACTCTCTGGCTTGAGAAGCAAAATTTGAACAAATGAAGAAGAAACGCCAGGAAGAAAACAAATCGATTTGCTGTACCTTATCCTCCAAGTCAGTTGTGCGATACCATATTGTTTTGTTACAATGTGAAAAATTTATTTGGTATGCATACGTGTCAATTGAACAATAATTCTCGCTTATCATTTACTTGGGATGCCCTCTCATCGCTTGGGTCTGATGATCCCTGCAACAAATCTGTATGCTGTTTGGGCTTTTTCCGACAATGTAAGGATGCAGTCAAAGGCTTTTTACTGTTGACAGGTACAAAGACATTTTGATTGAAAAAATTTTCGAGTTCTTTTTCGAGATTATGATGTCTTTATTAAATGAAATAGATAAATTTCTAACTTTACGATATTGATACCACAAAAGTCCTAACCATCTCAACTGTCTACCATATCGGTCAGAAATGTTGAATTCTTCTTTAATAACTTCGGAAAATAGTTGATTAATCATACCGAGTAACACATGAAATTAAAAAAATAATTTCAAAAAATATTAATAATGAATTAATAAATTTTGTTGTTTATTTTTTTTTAATTGATGGACCATTTTTTTTTTAAATGTGCAAATTTAATACAAGTTTTGATGGATAAATATCGATGTTCTGGTAGATATTGATCTGTATTTTTTTAGATATAGATATTGTTGATAGACGGACGGACGCCGAAATTAAACAAATCAGGGGTGTTCTTTTGATGAGTGATGCGATGGCGGGCGAGAAGGGAGGTAAATTTATCCAAAAAAAAATTCTAACAAAAAAACTTACTCATTTTCCGTTTTCTTTGGGGGGGGCGGAAGGAGGGGGGAGGGGGATTTTCAAATATCCTTCAACGTGTCGAAGCAATTATGGATATGAGGATTGGATTTTTTCGAAAAACAGATTTGTACCTTGACAATTTGTAGTGATTATAAAGAACACTATTGTTAGCTGCCATTATGGGGTAGAGTTTCGAAAGGTAGAAGAAAAGAAATCAACAG
Organism: Parthenolecanium corni; assembly: GCA_038050395.1. Taxonomy (NCBI): domain Eukaryota; kingdom Metazoa; phylum Arthropoda; class Insecta; order Hemiptera; family Coccidae; genus Parthenolecanium; species Parthenolecanium corni. The sequence continues at coordinate 10,705,127 of JBBCAQ010000032.1, read as the reverse complement.
CTGTAAGCATGGGTTCTTCGATTTCTGTTCTCAGCTGTACAAAAATCAGAACCCATTACAATTTATACACGTAATCACAATTTTGAAGGTTTTTCTTGCAAGTAAGTTGGTACTTGGTACCAAAAATTTTTCACGATGAAGTGTTCTTTGGCTTTAATAGTGACTATATTTCTTATTGGAGTAAGTATTTTGAGAAGGCTTGACTTATTTTACTTAAGAATTTTATTCGGAGGATCCAGTATTTGTTTCTCGACTGGAGAGAAAAATATAAATTCAAAATAATAAAAAAAAATTATAACGATTGATAACTCAAAAATGACGCGGAATTAAACATACGAGTATTAAGGTAAACAAGAAAAATTAAAAAAAGTTTTTAGGTAAATACTTTTATCGCACTCCAGTTTACTGATTTCCAAGTCCAAGAATCTAATTTTTTTTCCCCCTACCCACTTCAGTTTATTATTGTATAAAGTTTAATTTTTGCTCCGTGTTGAACTACACCCTTAAGAAACGCTAAAATTTACAGAACTTCGTTCATTACTATAAGAAGTTTTCGCTTACAGATCGGCATATCTAATGCTGCTGGGTCGGATGGAAATGAAAATATCGAGGGGGAGGATGAAGAAGGTACTGATGTAAATGAAAATGGAGCAGAAAATCAGGAAGAAGCAGCTGTAACAGAAACTGAAAAACCAGCTGACCAAAATCCAAAGAAAGTACCTCCCATGCGAGCGGATTCGGACAGACAGAAAACTGAAAATGAAGCTGCTCCAGAGAATTTTCCTTCGATAGATTTCTTCAGAAATAGACGGCAAAATAGGAGGGCAGAGCGGCGAGCTCGCCGTCAGAGACGAAAGCAGTTCAGAGACAAGAAAATGGAAGCTTGGAGAAATTTCAGAGAGACTGTGAACGAGCTGCGGCGAATGAAATGGTAATGATTCTACTGAAGGTTATGAAAAAATAAAGAAAAGTTTCAGTATTTCTCTGTTAAATCGTATTGACATAAAAATGCTACAAAATAATTGTTTTTCCCGATGTATGAGCTAATAATAAAAACTCGAGTTATAATTCTTTGCTGTTATTTTCTCATGAGTCGCAGGTTTTCACAATATTAAAATACTATAAAGGGTTGGTATTACAAGCACATGATTACTGGTTTAATGCAGTGCAGTAAACTTATAATGTTATTTACTATACACGTAATATCTTACTAAAACATTTTGAACTTTTTTATTACCTTTTAGACTAGTATTTATCATTAAAAAAACCAAGAACTGCAAAAAAGGATTTAGATAAATTTATATGTTGCTCTCTATTGGCCATTCTATATACTGCAAATGACTTCTCCTATGGCATCCTAGAATTTCAGAACTTCATCAGTATAATTCTATTTCATTTGCTTAACTTAAAATTTAAAACAAGTTTTGCTTATACGCAAATTTTAAAAGCGTTTGTCTGACAAGTAGATTTTGTTGAAAACCCCCTTCATTCTTGCTTTTCACTACCCAATTATTTCCAGTGACTATAAAATAAATATTCAAAGTTTTTAATTGTAATTTTCGATAAAATGTAATTTTTCCATTCTTTTTACACCTCATGCTCAATTTTTCCACCTCTTGCTCCTCTTTGCCACGTCAACGCAGTTAGGTTAAGAAATTTTTGCTTTTTTCATACAAAAATATAGGTAGTCTTTACAAAAAAGACAGTAGCTATCGCATATTATTGTCTATCCGACAGCCCTAAAAAAATATTCACTCTGGAAAATGGGGTTTTCAGCTGCCAACTCGTCAACTTGGAAATGTTAACTCACTGTCGATGACAAAGACGAGCGAGTCGAATCTTATTTTCATAAAATTGGCTGGGTGGAGGAGGAGGGTCTACATCGAATTTACTCTCGTCGAGGGATTATTTTGCGCTTTGGAAAAATTTTCGCTCACTCGGTTGTCAAATTTCGTTCGTTTCGCCCGTTCTTTGCTCGTTTTTCCAGCGGATGCCGGAAAATCCATAGCCGAAATTTCGAATGCAAATTACGGTAATCTTATTTTCTTCTTTCTTGTCCACCCATCTATTTCAATTTTCCATATTACGGAGGGTTAAACGACTCGATAGCCTGTTGATTTTGTTAATTTGTTACCATTGCAACGCGTTTGTAGGCTGTGACGTGAAACTAGGTCAATACTTTTTTTTTTTTCAAAAATTATGACGAATATTTTCCCCAGAGTGATGTGATAAACTGTTACCGATGCCATATTTTCAAAATTTTTACCTTCCAATTTTGAAAAACGTTTCCTCTCTCAACCTTAGAAGTTGATCTGAAACCAAATTCGGAGGTGAATTCAGAAATATAATTTTGTTTACGTTATTTATTTTCCTCTGTAGCATCAGACTTTCACTATATGTGATGTGATCTTTGAAGAGTTACCTCAAGTTGGCAAACAAAGTTTTGAGAAAAAGGCAAAAAATGATATTATAGTCTTTATTTCCATCAATTTTCGTAGTGAAATGGACCTACTTAATTCTTTACCTTTCTTCCTTTTTAAACAAACTTTTGACTGTTATGATACAAAAACTACCTAAGAAAATGTAAGTATATTTGAGATTTTATTCTTTCACAAAATTCTGAGTAGAATAGTTGAAAAACTAAAAATTATTTATTTTATTTTGACATTAATAGTCCTCTTTCTCATTTCGAGCACGTATATTTGGATAAAAAAAATGAAAATTCAAGTTATTATGACCTACCAGTATCCCTAATTCTAATTTTTTTTACACAGTCTTATTGTATAGGTAAATAACATGATAAATATCTACCCAAAAATATTTGAAATACAATTTCTTCAACTAGTCATGGGCCAAAAAAAGATGGAAAACGTGACGAAGAGAAAATATAAAAAATAATCCGATACACTCGAAATTTTCTTTCTTTCTACATCTAGAAAATCCCAAGAATTACATCATATACGAGTAAAATAGAAAACAATTTTCCAGCTTGAAAAATAATGTCATTATTTTTCTGAGCTAAAGTAAGTTTGCTGTGGCAGACCATTAATTTTGAAACACTTTTTAGTTCTCTATGCACACTACATAAGAGAAGGGCGAAGGTAAAAACGTGTAAAACGTGTATTGTTTACAATTTCTCGAATGTGAGCTCTTTTTTTGTTTCGTTCAATTCTAATTTATTCGAGATTACTAATTAATGGCTGGCATTTTATAAAATACTCGATAATTTATTTTAAGACAACCTCTGTTTTTTTAGACTCGTATATTTTATGATCATCCTAAAATCTCCCCCGTTGTAGAACAATTTTATGTAAAAGTGAAAAATTTAAATGGAGAATAAAAAGCAGCATCGTCACATACCTAAATGTTGCGTATCGTTTTGAGTAGGCATTTTATTTGATGAACCATAATTTCACATCAGCACTGAGAGAAAACTGCACGTTAATTTTTAATATCAGCATACTAACTTTAGAACAATTCAGGTTTTATAATACGAAAAATTAATTCAAAATTAAGAATAAGAAGTATTAAAAATTAGTTTAAATATGTTGAAAATTAGTGCACGGCATATAATACATTATTTATTAATAATTTTCACATTTAACCTGAATTTTCACAAGGTTAATATGCAGCATACTAATTTTCAATATTTTTTTCCGAGTTTGTAATTTTTTATACACCTCTTTATTTGATAGAAAAATTAATTTAGGTTAATCTGAAAGCATGAGTAATTTTTCACCCCCCCCCCTGTATGATTTTACTAAACATAGCTTCGCAATATTTTTTTTCTTGTAGGTACACGTACAATCACTAAAGGAGAGGTGTTTTCTGAATAGAGTTATATTCCGAGTACATTTCTGAAATAAAATCTCTAGCTGAATAATTTTAATTTCCGACAGCTTTTTTCTTTTCCTATACCTCATTGTAACCAAATGATGGCTCATCAAATGGATGACCACCTACTCAAAATTCTAATTACAAAAATAGAACAGCTACCCGAACATTTCAAAATCGAATTACCTCGCGTTATTTTATTTTATCGAGCATCGAATTCTCCATGGAAAATAGCTGTCACGCAAATTGCATAACCATTTCGCCGTGAATACGGGATCCCATTTTCAATGCTCTCAATACTCATTTTCAAATTGTTTATCCCAATAAGTACGAATGTTTTTGTTTTTTATAGATCTGGGCCATGAAGGAAAAAATATTCTATTTAAAATCAACAACAAAAGAAATTATTTTTAGCCTCATATAGGTAGAACCTTCTTTTAGAAGTTGAAATTTATATTATTATGACATAATTTTTCAAACTTATCGGAAATTTTGCTGCCATATTTGAACTGTTATTTTTCTAATAAAAAAATTAATTTCAGCCAGTCGACCTTTCATATCGGTTTCGATTACGAAACCTTGAATATAAAATTAGTTTCGTGAAATTATTGAAAATAGATTTCATCGAAATTAGTTCTTTGTCTCTATAGTTCCCCTATACTCAAAGGAAAATAAAACAATACGAATACAGAGCACGTGGAACTTTCCTATTAGATTCTTTTAGCTCGTTTTTAATTAGGTACTACTTATGTTTTTTATTTTTTCAGCAGTTCCCTCTAAGATATTACGATGAGCGATTAATTATAAAATATTATTTTGGGATTTATTTCAAAATAATTTATTATTTCCTTGGAAGTTTGAAAAATTTACATTGTTCCTATAAGAATTAATTTTTTCCAACTGTTCGAAAAGAAATTAATTTCTGTATGGATAGATAATGGATGAAATTTGAGAAAATTTTACCTTAAAGTGAAACAGAAAATTTTTCAGAAAAGTTGAAAGTTATAGAGAAGGTCTAAATTATCGATTTTCGGATTTTGTTGGAAACAATTGTTCCATATATATGAACGTGTATGTATATCCTGAAGAACATTTTATGTGAGTATGGATGTAGGAATAGTTGCCTTGCCCGATGCCCGAAACAGAGGCTTACAGCGAGAAATAATCTGTCATCAAAGTTCCAAAAAATAAAATTTGAGTACCATTTTCTAACAAATGCAATCTGCTATCCAGCAAATGCAATTTGCGATGGAGCAAAGATCTTAATTTGTACTTTCATTTCCCCCAGTGTTAAGTTTAAAATTTTGAAAACTAGTTACATCTTTAAAAAATGATTTGTATAAAATGAGGAATTTTTCCCGTTAGAAAATTAAGATGTTTATGGATGTGTTATACTTAATGAAACTTCGATTTCTATAGAATTATAATTCTATTTCTGATCTGTATTGCATTTGACATTTATGTATATGGTAGAATTAAATTTAACCCTCCAGTAGTAAGAATTTCAGTTTTTGGGAAGTGAAAATCAAAAATCAAATCTAATTATACTTTTAAGTTCTACATTAGTAAATAACATATCCGAAAATCCTAACTTTCTGTTTAAAACTCAACCTTCAGAGAGTCGACGAAAGTGTTTCATTTTTGTTAGCATTAAAATGGGCCTGGTGGAGCATATACGTGTAGCATACCATCTTAACTCTTTGCAAACAAAGCCTTTTAGACATGAATACGTTATGTGGCTTGCAGGATAAAATTACCCAGCTATTTGCTTATAGCTTTACATTAATTCTCACGTTAAAGCGACATCTAATTTTTGTTTTCAGCTCGTTTCATCCTTCCAAATGGCTTTTAAATCACGTATTGTACTTATCATTGTCACGTTTTCCTGTTTCATCCAGTTCAGTATATTCGCATTGCCAGCATCGCATAATCCAGGTTAGTAATAGAATTTTAAACTATTCTCTTATTTGCTTTCTCTCTCTGGTCTGAGTTTAAAAAAAAAATTACATTATGACGATAAAAATGTGAAACTCGATACGACCTTTTCGAATTCGTGAAAATGAAGCGAAAAAATTGTAAGTGAATAAAAATGGCGGGTTAAAGAAGCGGAAGTATTCTCGATTCAACTGCCACCCCTCTCAGCGAATAAGAGATGCGGTGGACTTTTCTCCAGGGTGAATTTAAAGAGAGTTGGGGGATGAGTCGAATATGTAGGTTACAATGTCGGGTCAAATCGTTCACGAGAGGCGAAAGAACTATGGCTGGAAGGTGAACCGTAACCTAAATTTTTTCTTCTTCTTTCTATTACAATATTTGGCCCCTACCTCATTCCATCATCCTTCAAAAACAAACAAAAACGGAAATAAAAAAATTCGGGCGAGAATAAATGGTTGAAAGGAAAAAAGTTAAAATGTACTTTTTCGTCTCGGATTTCGAAATCACGATCAACAAACGTGTTCCGAATTTACGTCATGTTCCATCTAAAAAGTAAAAATAAAGAAAAAGGGTGCGAATTTTTGGTAAATACTCGTATATACTCGTAATAAGACGGAAAATATTTTAAAGGAAACTGACGTTAACTTACTATAGTTTTCTTTTGTATTCGCATTTTCTTTTTCTTTCGAAAAATGTTGAAACGAGTATATTATACTGAGGTAAAATCTAATCTTTTCTAATTTTTTTCTCCGTTTATTTTGGAGAAAATAAAGTGGATTTTGTTTTTCTCTTGACTTGGAATAGAGTCAGGTATGTTTTATATTTTTTTGCTATATCCTAACGTTCGACTGAGTTGAAAATGCCTAAGCCAATACTAGAATGAAGCAAATTCAAGATTTTTATAGGCGAATCCTGGAATTCCAAAAATTAGGAATAATCTCAATGTCTTTAATATATATACCTATATTGAAAAAAAAAAAAAAAAACGCGATGTTGAGACAAAAACAAAATAATAAAAATATAGAAAACATATAGAAAAACCTGTTGAAAAAGATAATAAACAAAATGAACCTAACGAACAAACAAATAAATTAGGAACCTTAGGATGGAAAAAAAATTTTTGGAGCATTTTTTTCACTCTGGGATCGTTTTTGCCTTGCATCAACAAACAAACTAACCACGATGATGACGTTATCACATGTTGACAATGATGACGTCATCTCGGATTATTATTGATGACATCATCTAGCAAAAAACAAACAAACCACTGGCAGACAGGATGCAGCCAGAAGGTACGGGTTTACTGATACGATGAAGGTAAAAAAGGTTTGCTCAGGCCTCAGGGGCAAAGCCCCAAGAAAGAAAATTTAAATTCAAAATAACTCCGTCGTTGAGATAGAAACTACCCTATAACTATACCAAGAGAAGATAGTGGAGAAGAAGATGGTGGGATTGGGTAGATGAGAGAAGGCGAAGGAGCTGGAAGAGGTGGTGATGGAGGAAGTAGTGAAGATTTTATCAGACCTACAGTAGGGTCGGGTAATTCGCTAAAACTCAATCATAGTTCATAATGAGAGTTGTACAGGGTTCAAGGTCTCAAATATTCCACATAAACCTCTTTAGAATTAAGATGCTTTATTTTTGATCTTTCATTGCTTATGTGTACAAGTCTAATACGGTAACCCTGAATTTAACCTAACTGTGATTTAATTTACTGTTTTACGTAGAAAACTAAAATAGTAGCAATTTTTACTATTTCAAATAGAAAAACAAGGACTATTCAAGATTTATTGTAGACATTTTAGAATCTGCATTATGATAATTTCATAATAAATTCAAATTTGGTTGCTTTTATGTCTAGTGACTTGAAAAATTTTCATTTCAGGTCCACAGCGTTCAAATCGGAACAAATCTCTTGAATTTATTGATTCGGTAAGTTTTGTAAGTTGCTTACCCAATTCATAAAGGTCACCACAGTCCATCAATTATTTTTCAGATATAATTGGATAAAATTCCTTGGTAAACATGGTAAACATACAAAAGGAAGAAAAATATAATAGAAACTTTCTCTTTCATTTTTAAAAGTCAATAGGCCTATTCGACAGAGCAAAATCAAAAACGATAAAATGAAACTTTTATTTCATTCCACATTTCTAGGCTTGATAAAATAAAAAAATTTACTTTCATTTTTCAGCGACCTTGGGATGAAAATGTTGAGCAGCTGCAGGAAATGAGATTTATTAGTAGTAAGTTTCTTTCAAAACTCTTGTACTTATTTAGAAGGTAACTGCCTATCGTAAAAACTGCTTAAGTCTAAAATAATGTTAAGATGAACCTGATCACTATTTTACTTTCGGCAAGTAAACATTTCGTAAAGATTCCAATTTTTTACCCGAAAGTAAAGATAAGAGGTGAAAAATTAATTGAACAGTGATATGCAAGAAGAGGATAAATCCACTTTTTCGAATTTTACTGAAGAGCAAAAAACACTTTATTTACATCACATATTCTTCTAATATAGCACCTCAACTTCGAAATCTATTTTTTTAGTTATGGTTGCACTTTGTTACATAATATTTTCACTGTAAGTAAGGCTTGGTGTATACACAATGCCACCTTAGAAGAACTCAATTTTCGAATAAAGTGGACTTGTTCCCTTCTTGCGTATCACTGTTCAATTATTCACAAAATTTATAATATTCAGGACTCGTATAAATTACATTCTGCGAGTAGCTAAGAAACCTTCATACTTCTGTATCCTACAGATAATAAAAGTGAACATCTTCCAAAAGAAGAAAATCGAAAAGTGTCTTCTAGAAGAAAATCAGAATCAGTGAAATCAAAACCTCATGGTTCAAGTGAACGAGTTAAAATACCATTTGAAGGCGGAGGCGAATATTTATTTTCGAATGAAAATCAACAACAATATAGAGGAAACGTAGGACAAGATTTTAGACTGGATGAAGGGGTACGTATTGCATGCAACTACTAATGGGAGACATAAAAAAATTCCATTGCACTTTAAAGTAAATTCATACATAGGTAAGTATTAGTACCACCCTCAATTATTTTTAAACCAAAATTTATTCAATGAATAATAAGAAAGCTTCCAATTGTAAATAATAAAACCGGAGGTTACGTAAACATTGAAGCCTTCCACTTATCACTAAAAAGTCTGAAATAACTTTCACCATTTTTTTTCTCGAATGTATTCAGTCTCAACATAAAATCAAAATGTTTGTAATAAGATAAGTGAAACTGGATGGATGAAAGTTCTTGGGCCAAGCTCCTTCTTAACATTTTATAAAAAATCAAAGCTGATGAAATTTAAATCTAGAAACCCACTTAAATGGTATGGAATTTTTTAATGATATGTCTTCTTAGTGAACTTATTTTCAAAAGTCTGACGCATTAACAAAGGTTCTTGTCTTCATATAAATTTCAGGAAGATGAAGAAATAGCTAAGAGGATTCTATTTCGGCACTGGCCTGACAAAATGGCTGCCTATATTTACGAAACTGGTGACGAAGAAACGGTCGCAGCAACCGTGGAAAATTATTTGCAACTTGGCATTGTGAGTACGCGCATTTCTTGAAACTGATTTACCAGTTGGCTATATTTACATAAAAACTTTCATGAAGCTCAGATTTATTTATGAAGCTTCTGTTCAGTATTTTTACTGAGTAAAAATCATCGAAACTGAGTGATACCTATACTTTGCTGTCCAATTTATCATCTCACTAAGACATTTTTCTTTTTGTTCAATTCTTACTACACGCTAATATATCAACCGCAGTGTCTAAAACTGCATTATTAGCCACATTAACTTCCTTGGTATTTAATATTCTTGTATTTTTATTACCTTCCCATTTCTTTAATGAAAAATGAGTCAAGCATACCATATCAAATAATCAACGTATATAAAATTTACCATCGAATGAGACCAGCAACCAGACCTTCTTGTCTCTAAAATTCGCAAAGCTACAGCGTTTCAAAGTTGACAAATTGTAAAACTATTTTTTTAAACGAATGACTGAAGATTGATATAATCCCATAAGAAATGTCAATAATTTTCATTTTATGCAATTAAAGTCGGTCTTAATATAAACAGTTAGACTCCTACTAGGGGAGCAGTTTAGGGTAGAACTGGGGGGTGGAACCCTGTTTTAGCATAAAATAACATAATTGTCCATGTTATTCTACGAGATAGTTTGAATTATCAATTTCCATTGAAAACTAAAAAATCGAAAATTTTGACCCGACACAGTTATGGTAAGTATGTGATTTCCCAAAAGTTCTCTGACTAACAAAGTGGTCGCTTTTGTTGAGACTGCCTCACTTTATTAATTATTCAAAAAGTTACGAGGAACTTGAGAGTATTTACTTATTTTATTTTTTGCAGTTGGATCGGGAACAAGCATTGGTTTATTTACAACGAATAAAAACAATTCTTGATGAATTACATGCCCAAGAAGTGCGAAATAAAAAAAGGGTCAGTATAGTCTGCGAATGAAAGCAAGTACGAGTAGATTATAATTCCTCACTGTACCATAGCGACAGGGTAGAATAGAATCCTTTGAAAAAATTATAAGTTAAAATCCAGGTCAAAAGAACAATTTTATTGATTCCAGCTATTACACTTCACCTCTCTAGGTTATAGTTGGAAGCTTGGATAAAAATTTTTCAATTCTGGAAATTGAGAAAACAGTTTTCTATGAACATAGTCTGCCTCAGTTAAGAATTCCATAACGTGATAAGGATTTGAAGAAGGCGATTGGTTAAAATGAAAATCAATTTATTCTCATTTTTTTAAGCATTGTGACGTCATGAAACTCTTACCTGGAACGACTAAGTATACGATTATGCAAAAAAAAAAAACTATGAAAATGAGTTAATGAGGTGATATCCAGAATTGCTTATTTTGTAGCTTCTTTTTGGTTCCTTTTCAGTAATATGGGTGTGGTGGAGTTGAAAAGTGACTGAAAATTTGGAAACCTGTGTATAACAGTGATAGAACAATTTATGAAGTCATTATAGCCAACGTATTTAAAAAACTACATTTTCAGCACTTTTCAACTGCCCATTTCAATTTTATTATCTTTCAGCTCATAAGTGAGTAACAGAGATACGTTTTGTATAGATCTTCATCTGACCTAGGGTTCAACTCACGTTTTCAAGTGATGAAAAGTTTAGAGTAACCCTGTAGCTGCAGACTATTGTATTTATAATTTTGATTGAATTTTTAATCATATTTCAGGAAGAACAACAATATTACAAAAATATTTTTACAAATCAGAAGAATATAGAAGATCTGAATAAGGAAGCTGCTGAATTAAATGATATTCGTCGATTATTACAGCGTGAGTTGAATAATCAGTTCAATGTACTTGGGTAGACCTCTTAATGATTTTATCGTTTCTTGAAATTGTTTTGAAATACAGTCAAAATGAAATTCTACGGGTAAAATAGTAAATCTAGGACGCCAAATTCCAATGAGTGGATGGAAACACATGTTTCAAGGCTTTAAAAAAATGATAAATGAATTAATATGAAATATATTGGTAGTTGTTTTTCATGAGAGAGTAATTTGTTTTAATTGTGCGCTGGTAATTTTTCATTTCGATTTTTTTAGATTTATTGCTGAATGCCTTAACAAATACGTTGCAAGATTACTCCAGCCCTGCACATGTCAATCAAAATGATTATCAAAATAGTAATTTACTTTTTGACCAAGCAGGTAAGAATACAGAAAATTTTTTTATTTCATGAATTCATTCGCTCAGTTCAAAATCAATAATCTCAACAGTATTATAACCATTCTCTCTTTAACCAACATATCATTGGTCTGTTGATTAAAAAAGTTTTTGCAAAATATTTCGAGGTACCAAATGGTACAATGGATGTTGATAGATTATCAACTTACTATAAGCAAAGTCGTAAAAACAATAATAAGTGAAAAAAGGAACTACCCAAATTCCAACCCCCTCTGGGATAACTTTTTGTCTCGCTATTTATTATTGCAAAGGCGAATCTACATATTCACTTGTATTTAGACAGTCCTGAAGAGTTCCAAAAATGACGATTTAAATTTAGAAATAAAGAATTATAAGTAGTGAAAATATGAGGAGGCATCAATGTTTATATATACGAGTAAGTTCACTGTATTACGAAAAACCTCCAGAAATCTATTTATTCTGCTTTTTTCTTCAACTTTTTTCTCCCAGCAGATAAAAACATTCGTGAGAAAACAATGCGCAAAGAACCAGTCAAACAGATTCAAAAAACTTCCAAAAATAGCATAGCAACATCTGGATTAAAAGATGAACCGTGAGTTGTGAAAAGTTATAACATTCGTCTTCCTGAAAGCTGATTCGAATTTTATTTTACGAATTACGAATAACCCACCAGTAATAGTACTGAGACAAAAAAACACTACATTGCTGGAAAACAATTCCATATCATACAGCACTGAAGAATCTTAGTAACTATAATAAGATAATTTTTTGATGACCTACATTATATTTTTCAAATTTTTATTCCATTGTAAAGAATAAAATGTCATTGATATTTAATATAAGATATGAGAACATTTGCTTGTTGGTTTGTTTTATTAATTTTTTTCGTGAGTACAGACTATAGACTGAAAGAAATAGCTTGTAATTTTTGATTTCAGATCTACACGTAGAATTGTTTTTACGAATAAATATAGCTGACTTAAAAACCCTCGCATTGACTGAGATTTTAGTCTCGGAGGGAAATTTTGGTCTAAGAGGAGTTAATGCTGAATATTTTACAGTTCCATCTTCAGATGAACTCTTCCCCTGAGCAACCTTCATTCTGGGGCTGAGATGCAACAATATTTCGGTATTATATTTCTCTGATGATAGAATTTGAGTGGAATTTCATAGTCTATTTTTGGGACATGATTTTAAGGGAAATTGCTGACCACAATTTTTCTACCTTCAGTCATGTCTCATAAATACGAATTTATTTACAAAAATAGTGGAAATCACTAATAACGAAACCGATAATAACTAAATATTGCTATGAACGAGTTAATTTTTCAACGTCTCTGCAGAAAGTTTGCTCTATAAAATGAATCGGATACAACGATCAGCTACATATTATAACGAGCAAAATGGCTAGACCTTCAGTTTAGTTAAATGCAATTACCACTGTAGCAGCAGGCAGTTTGCAAGCATTTGGTCATGCACTGCCTGCAGCAGCCTCAATAGCAAGGTGCTGTTGGATTGCTAGATGTGTACAGAAATATTTTGACGAAATTCTTTTTATGAATTACTGTAGATTGATAACATTTTTTCTTAAGAGAAGCTAGGGTCAAGTAGAGCTAATAGCTCCCAGTAGTTGAGCAGTATATCTCAGTGGAATTACTTGCGAATAACTTGAAACTTATTTGTGCACCTTTATGTGTAATAAAAGTAATAATTTTCAAGTGCTTCAAGTTCTTTCTTATTATAGACTTCTCACTGCAAAGTCTAACTCAGAAAGAGGTTAGGGCTGCTACATACCCATAACACTGGGCAGTACTTGTTTACAACGTATCTAAAACTCACGACTTGTTGACAACTCAAGCCCCAAACAGTTAGAGAAAATGCTCTTTGTTTACACAGAAAATGGTTCTGGTGGAGCATACCTTGAGAATTAAGTCTAATTTCGCAGACCGAAAATTTAGGTATTATCGGTAAGAAAACAATTTGGTACAAATTTTCAGATCAACATTTGAGTCATACATGTGGTTAGGGTGCAATCATAACATCCCATTTACTTGAATTATGTTCATTTGGAATTTTCATATTGCTCGAAGCAATAAAAAATAATTGTCCTGTATTCATTCGTATAAACTGAGAACGTAAAAAAAAAAAGCAACAATGGAAATTTGTATAAATTTAAGCATTATTCATGATTTTGTTTACTTATTTTGCACATGAAAAATTTGACAGCTGCAAATGTGGTCTTTGAATTTAGACTTTGACGAGTATAAAAGCTGAAGGAATCCATTGGAAACATTATTCATATTTTTGATTTTGCAAATTATAGATTTTTATAACTTTTCTAACGATGAAGTATTCTTTAGCTGTACTAGTTGGTTTATTTCTCATTGGAGTAAGTATTTTAAATTAAATTTATGTTAAATATTGTATGATAATATGATATTGTTGTTGTTTCTTGAAACGGGGATCCCATGGACGAGGATAGTATTGAAATTCTTTGGTCACAACTGGACAGTGCAATGCAAGAGGAGGATAAGTACATATACTTTTTCAAATTTCACAGGAAAGCAAAATAACACTTTCATGTAAAATCCTATAGCACTGGGTTGAGCTAGCACATGTTTGGGTATATAGGACAGGAGTGAAGATCCAATTTTTGAGAAACTATTCCAGCTATACTTATGTACATATAATGTATAATATTTCAGTTTTAAAAATCGAGAAATGAAAAAATTGTATTTTCTCAGCGATGGTGGCATTTTGAGTAATAATATTTTTGTCATACTTGTAGGTAGAGTTCGACAAATAGAATATATACTAAATCCTCTGAGAATTTAATTTTTGCAATAAAAGGAGTTATGTTATCTCCTTTTGGCACGGTACTGTTCAAATATTTCTCTACCTTTAACACCTTCACTTTACTTTTAAGAGTACACGAGGAGGTACCTATAGGTAGGATCGAGTAAGATTGATGATGTAGTCTACCATTGCTATACGAAGTTAACATCGATGTATAAAAAACTGTATGAAAATATTTTCAATTATATTTTTTTCATTTTTTTTCAGTCATAAAACAAATTGTGTTTTTCAGATCCTCAAAAAATGCTCTAAATTTTTGAACACAATATATTTATATTGCAAGCAATAGCAAGAATATATTTCAAGTCTCTGTTATCATTTTTATACTCTTCGTAGGTTGAGCATAATAATATACAAGCATTAAAACGTATAATCTTTGCTAAACTTCTTACAATTTTCGTTTAGGGACAGCTCTCACTCTTCGACCCACACTCAGCTCCACCCACGTTGCCTGTATATTTGTAGCACCTTCTGTAGCTCCTTGAGCGAAGGTATAGGAATTCATCAACATTTAATTTACTATAAACTACTTGTATGCTCGACACTTTTCATGATTTATCGACGAAGAGGGTCTTTGATATTCCTACCACAGAAATAATAAAATATATTATGCTAAGTAATTTTTACAACCATTTGTTAAAGAAAAATAAAATAAAATAAAATAAAATGCCCAATAAGAATATTGGATTAGGCATACTTAATGGATTTAGGGGGAAAAATTAAGGGAAAATGTCAGTTGGGGAAAATTATACGTGCGTAGGATTAGGGATAGTGTTAAGGAATTCCAAATTTGAGCTACGTCAGTGCAAAACCCAGCCACAGAAATGGCAAATTGTGAATTACTAATTGAAAAAAGCAAAGGTAGACCACACCCTTAAGGGAAACCAGTGAAAAACAGTTGATAAATACTCTGCGCAAAGACGGGCGCTGTAAAATGACGGTGGTGGTAAATGAAGGAAATGTCTGTTACAAAAATTTTACATCAGCCTTTATGGAAGATTTCCCAACCATGTAACTCATGGTTGAAATGAAAAATCTATTGACGAATAGTATCATAGATGTCAGAAACCTCAGCTTTTTAAATGTAATTTCGTGTTTAAAGACCTGAAACAAACTTATGCTTACAGATTGGCGTATGCGATGCTAATAGGAGACCAAGAAAATCCGAAGACGAAGAGGATGAAGGTTTCTTATCAACTGGTAATATTCTAGCGCCCTTTGGTTATCTGATTGATGGAGTAAAAGAAGGAGCTGCGCTACTGGAAGAGATTGGTTCCAATGTGTTAAATACAGCGGGTCAAGCGGGTACGAAACTTAAACGATCATTGACCGGAAATCAGCAAACGTTTCCTTTAGAGGACGTGACTGATACGATGAGAAGAACATCTAATCAATGGGAAAGAACTGCTTCCGATACCGCTCGGGAAGGTATTAAAACTGGAAAAGCATTAGCCAATAAGCTGCCAAGGCTTTTTTCGGGTGACCTGACTGATAGAATACAAGCAGAACCTGAGAAACTGCGACATACTGCTTCTGATATTTATAATATAGCGGGTGAAAGAAGCACAAAAACTAGACCAATACGGGCCAGGAGAGAAGAAAGCCAGGATGATTTAAATTATAGACCAAAACAGGGCAGAAGAGAAGATGAAGAAAGCCAGTATGATCGAGATAGTAGACCAATACGGGCCAGGAGAGAAAACCAGTATGATCGAGATAATAGACCAACACGAACCAGGAACGAAGAGAGACAGGATGATCGAGATAGTAGACCACTACGAGCCACCGGAGAAGAAAGCCAGTATGATCGAGATTACTGAGATGTAACACGTCAAACCAATTTCATGAAGGTGAATTCATAATTCCCTCCGCCTGAATTAATTTTACTATTAATTTTCTTAATTTCCCCCCTGAATTTACCTGCTCACTATTCTTAAAAAAATTAAATTCTTGATCCTTATATTTTTTAAAGTTTTAGAATTTTTTAAAATTAATCAGTAAAAGTCAACATTTCACTATAAGCGAAAAAAAAATTTCGCTTATTAGTGCGTAATATTTTGCACATATGTTACCCTTATTGAAATAATTTATCCAAAAACTACTTTTTTTTTTTTTGGAACCTCTGTCAATTTTATAGTGTGGAATTTTACACATACATATTAGGTACATTTAATCATCATTTAACGAAATGATTTGATTTTTGTCACCTCAAAACCTATAAAACACGTTACTCTTCAAGGGTTATTGATCAGTTTGAACAAATTTTCCCTACGAACCTAAGTATTTGAATTGAAAAAAAAAAGTTTATTGATTTTTCAAATTGTTAACACAAAATAAACGTTGAAAATTTTGTACCAGATAAGTAACATATAGTACTCGTAGTTCAAAAATTTTAGATAGGGGTGGCATGAGAATACAGACAGATAACTGCTACGAAGAGTTGTTTTGGATGGTTTGACCCAGATAAAAGAAGCTCTGAAAAATGTAAACTTATTCGGTTTCTTTTTCTTTTTTGGTAAAATACTCGTATTTTCCATTTCGCATAGAATATGAAACGAATGTAATTATAATTATAATATTTAATAAATAATTAAACTTTGGTGTTTCTTGCAATTCGTGGAATTTTAATTCAAATTTCTAGTGAGGCTCCCTTAGACCTGATTTTTACGTTTGTATAATGTTTGTACTCGTATATTCAGAATTTTCCAAAAAAGTTGAGGAAATCTGTCTCCTCCTCTCCTCCTTGTCTTCCTCACCCTCCTTCCTTTCTCCTATGTCCCAACAACGGAAATTTTTTTATTTAATCTGTGTCCAACGAAAGAGTATCTCGTGGTAGAAAATACGAGAATAACAAATAGAAAATGCAGGGATTAACTGTCAATTTTGGTCAGACTGAGAAAAACAGACTTGGGTCATAGTTCGTTATTTCACGGACTAATGATTCAAAAATTAGTCATTTTTCAGTTTCACATCACTAGCTTATCCCAGTACAAAATCTGCTAAATCTGCTGATATGAGTCCCGACAACAATAATACCAATAACCCATTTTTTTGCCTGATTTATCATAAATAACATCATTTGAGCGCCAAAAATGAGTGATTATTTTTTTCTGGGACTTAAAAAGTTTTGGACTTGAGCCAACGATATTTCGTTGTTTATTTATTTATGTATTTTATTTCTGTGCATAATTATCTAAAAAGCACTGAACAATGAGCTGAAATTGAAATTGTGTAAAAATACAATATTATTCAGCAGATTAGAAGTTATCCGCTGAGTGACTTATATACCTATCCACAAAAGATGAAAGTCAGGCCCACCCACTTTGAAGAGAAATTGGGCTGTAACGAAACCAAAAATATTTAAAAAAAACGCTGATTTTGAACGCGAGTGAATTTTTCAACGTCTCTGGACTCGGCAATAATTTTACTACACAAAATGAATCAGATAGTTATAACGAGCTGCCTGATAGAACAAGCAAAATGGTTGGTTCTTTCAGTGTTGTTATACGAGTAAATGATTTCCATTGTAGCTGCATGCAGTTTGCAGGCATTTGGTCAAATATTGTACACTGCATGCAGCAGCCTTAATAGCAGGATACTGTTGGAAGGCTAGGTGGGTCTAGAAATATTAGACGGAATTCATTCCATGAATTACAGTGGATTGATAACTTTGAGAGAAGCTAATCGAGTAGAGCTAATAGCTCTAAATAAGCAGTATCATCCAAGTGTAGATACTTGAATACCTTCAAATTTATTTGTGCACCTATATGTGTAATAAACTGAGTAATAACTGTGAAGTGCTTCAAGTTCATTTCTGATTAGACCTCTCGCCATAAAAGTTAACTCAAAAGAGGTTAGGGCTGTTATGTTCTCATAACACAAATCCAATCAACCTTCCAAGTGCTGAAGTGCAAAATTTGTGTACAACATATCCAAACATTACGACTTCCTATTTACAACTCAAGCCCCAAACAGTTGGGAAAATGCTCTTTTGTTTACACAGAAGTGAGTCTGGTGGAACATATACCTTTATATACATTTAAAAATTAGTCTGACAATTCAGGCATTATTGGTAAGAAAACAATCTGGCACAAATTTTTAGATCAACATTCGAGTCATACATGTGGTTAAGGTGAAATCCAAGCATACGATTCACTTGAACTATGCGAATTTGGAATGTTCATATTATGCTCGAACAATAGGAAATAATTTTCCTGTATTCATTCGCATAAGAACTGTGAACGTCAAAAAAACAACAAAGGAAATTTGTAGAAAAGTAAGCATTATTCGTAATTTTGGTTACACAGTTCACACCTGAAAAATTTAACAGCTGTAAATATGGTCTCTGAGTTTAGACTTTGAAGAGTATAAAAGCTAAAGCAATCAACTGGAAACTTGAATCACTTTTTTGATTTTAATAATTGTTGATTTTTACAACTTTTCCAACGATGAAATATTCTTTAGCTGTACTAGTTGCTGTATTCCTCACTGGAGTAAGTGTTTTTAACTGAATTTAAGTTAAATATAGAATGAAATTTTTATTGGATCTTCGACCATGGATCTCATAGAAATAGCCAGCATTGAAATTCTGTGATCACAACTGAACAGTGGTACATGCACAAAGGGAACTGATCCACTTTTCAAATTTCACAGGAGAGCAAAAAAACGTTTTCATGTGAAATCCCATTGCACTGGACTAAGGAAATGTCTGTTTCAAACATTTTATGTCAGCTTTATGGACGATTTCCTAACTATGGGATTCATGATCGGAGAGTAAAATCTGCTGACAATTAGACACAGATGTTAGAAACCGCAGCTTTCTGAATGAACGTTCATTTTAAAATATCCGAAACAAACATTCTGCTTACAGATCAGCGTATCCGATGCTCTTGATAAACCAAAAACATCCGAAAATGAAGAGCATAATGATTTCTTATCAACTGGTTATTTTCTCCCAACCTTGAGTGATCTAACTGGTAGAGTAAATGAAGGAGCTAAGCAACTGGAAAAAATTGGTTCCGATGTGGGTGCAAAATTTAAACGAACATGGACTGAAAGGCGGCAAAAGTTTCCTTTACAAGATCTGACTGATACGATAAGAACAACATCTGGCCGATGGCAAAAGGCTGCTGCCGATACGTTCGATACAGCTGCTCAGGAGGGTATTAAAAATGGAAAAGCATTGATCGGGAGACTGCAAAAGGTTCCCTCCGGTGACTTGACTGGTACACTACAAGCAAAAGCTGAGCAACTTGGACAGATTGCTCCTGATATTTATAATACAGTGGCTAAAAGGGTCAGAAAAATTAAACCAGTTCGGGCCAGGAAAGAGGAAAGCTATGATGACAGGGATATCGAGGTATAATTTGTCAAACCAAGTTCTGGAGGGTTTAATTCCGTCCGCCTTATTTTCCTATAACTTTGCCGGCTTTCCTCCCTGAATTTACAGGCCCCTCTATTCTACAAAAAAAATTAAATTCTTGGTCGTTATATTTTCGACAGTTTTCGAGTTTTTCAAATATTAATCAATTAAAATCAACATTGTATAGTATAATTGCAAAAATGCCCAATGTTTTAAACTTCATATTACCTTTATTGAAATAATTTATCTAAAATATGCTTTCTTATGGAACACCTGATAACTTTGCAGTATGAAATTTTTTACTTATTATTACCTTTAATGAAATTATAAAATATGAATTTTGTTACCTCAAAACTAATAAAACACGTTACTCTTCAAGGGTTACTGATCAGTTTGAATTTTCGCAGTGTACTTTTTTGAATTAAAAAAAAAATAGTTTATTGATTTTTCAAATGGTTAATATCAAACAAATTTTCCAAATTCTTGCCTGATAGGTTCCTAATAGTGATTAAAAAATTCTGGATAGGTACGATGGCATGAAAATACAGGGAGGATAACTGCTACGAAGAGTTCTTTTGGGTGTTTTTGACCCAGACAAAAGAAGCTTCGAAAGATGTAAATTTATTATGTTTCTTTTTCTTTTTTGGCAAAGTACTCGTACTTTCCATTTTACATAGAATATGAAACGATTGTTATTGTAATATTTTATAAATAATTAAATTTTTCGTGTTCATTGCAATTGGTGGTATTTTAATTCAAATTTCTCGTGAGGTTTATTTAGACCTGATTTTCACGTTTATGTAGGTAATCTTTGTATAATCTATTTTTTCAAGAAAATGAAGGAAATGTTTCTCCTCCCCCTCCTTCATCTCTTTCTTATTGTTTATGTCCCAAAAACGGAAATTTATTTACATGGACTACGTCCAAAAAAAGAGTATCTAGTAAAAGAAAACATAATAAATTGAAAATGAGAGTAACTATCAATTTTGGTCCGACTCAGAAAAACAGAAGTTGGTTATAGTTTTTCATTTCATGATCTCAGGATTCTAAAATTAGTCATCTTTCAGTTTCATATCACTGGCTTCTGATATAACGAGGAGCAAAATGGTTGATCCCTTCAGATTTGTTATAAGGGATTTCCACTGTACTTGCATGCAATTTGCAGGCTTTTGCATTTCATTCTCTTTCATCGTTTTTGAACCGATTGAACTGAAATTCAAATTATGTACATAGTCTAAATACAGGACTTCTTTGCCAGGCTGGAATTTCTTCATTTACCGAGTGACTTTGATACCTACAGACAAAAGATAAAAGTTAGATCCGCCCTCGTAGAGAGAGTGGGCTCCATTTTTTCAACTATACATCTGAAGGAAAGTGGTTATTGTGCCAGTGAAAACCTGCTATTCTCGGGCAGATCACTGCGGTAGAATTTTTTCATTTACTTCTCTCTCTTGTAATACTTTATATGTATTTCCTTTCGCTTCCAATTTCGTTATTTTGCCCCAAAACTATCTTTTTAGTTTTCCATTTTTTCCCCCTCTTTTATTTATTTATTATAAAATGAATCGATTGCATTTTATCATTATACTCTATTTTTAGATTTTTCCTCACTTTTTTGATGTTTTCTGGTTTACCTCTATTTTCTCATTTTCTTCTAATAATATCGCTGTCTGTGTCATTTTTCCATCGTAAAACACTCTATAAACGTTTAGCGATGTTAACTGCAATGAAATTAATTTCGTGAAAGTAGACAGTTATTGTTCATTATTGTTACTCGTAATAATTTTTGTTCGACAAAAACAGTATCATTTGTCAACTGCAATTATGATCGAGGAGAGTTTCGGTTTCGACGAGTATACCGACCTATATAAGTAGAAGAAAGCAAGAATTGTAAAACTTACATTTGTGATTTTCAAAGCGTTGATATACAAAACTTTTCGGCAATGAAGTGTGCTTTGGCTGTACTAGTTGCTGTATTCCTCATTGGAGTGAGTATTTTCATCTGAATTTGAGTTAGGATTTAGGGGATTAGAGTAAATGTTGGGTTTTTTGGGAAAGTGTCAACAGTCTATCCTTCTATACATTTTTCAAATATTACTTAGTATACATGTGTTATTAGGGATATGATGGTGGGCGATATTAGGCGCATTGCACTTATGACAAAATTTCAATTAATTTAAACTGAGGGAAGCATAATAAATTAATGAAATATACCACACGCATGTTTCATCAATGTATTAGCCATTTCTGTCTTTGATTTAAGAGATGAATAATAGTGAGTTAAAATTTTCAGTGAGAAGATTAAGACAATATTATGCTGTTACACAATAACAGCTGTTCATTTTTTCTTCTTTAATCCATTTGGTTTCTCTTGACAGTGGCCAATTATTGTTGACTACTCTTATCTCTAAAGTTATTTGATGATAAGGTGTGCTAATTGCAGGTGAAATAGGAGGGTGAGCAATATTAGGCTCCTGGGCGATATTTGACGTCTATTTACCTTAAATTACTAGAAATTGAAAAAGAACCAAAGGAATACTACGAGTACATTGCTACCGTTATTTGCCAATGGCGGACACCTTAACGCATTTTTTTCCTTAATTTTTTCATAGCTTGCTGAAAAATGCTTCAATTATTTTGCTTGATGCCTTGAATATTTGCCCCCACCTTCTTCTAAAAACTTCTCCCCTTTTGGCCCCCGTAACCCATACACATATTACACCCTATCATTTTTCCCAACTATCTAAATTTTGCCTATGGCGGACATCAAAATTTTCATTTTTCCAGTAGCAGACACACCAATGGCGGACACCTAGAAAAATATTTGTAATGTAGAAAAAAACGTGAATAATTGTTATTATATTTTTCAATTATGATGTTGACTAGTAAGGGGCTTCACCCTCTGTCCATTCCAGGGCTCAACTCTCCTCCACACATCCACTTATAGAGACAACTGGATAAAAAACAAATTGAAAACATTTTACCATGCACATTTGTGTAGATATATTCATTTTTCAAATAATTAAATGAACAAAAAAAAAACAAATCCAATTAAACTCAATGATGTCACAAGGCATGGCAGTCATCCTGTGGCTTCATACCTTGGGTTTATGGTAGGTATAGGATTTATTCCAGCCTCAAGTTGTGCATAAAAGCAAGTGTCCGCCACTGGAAACCTTCGAACAGACTGAATTTTCCAATGGCGGACACCAGTGTCCGCCATTGGAAAATTGATATTTCTTTTATGCCAATGGCGGACACCCTCAAAAAAACGTTTGAAACAGATGAAATAATTCTAAAACTGTAAAATTCAATGTTTGTAATGGTTTAGGATCACTGATGCTTTGAAGGAACATTATTTAATAATCACAGGAATAGATAATTATCAGTTTTAAAAATGTTTACTATCTAATCTTTTTCTTTGCAATAATTACGAAATTGAATATTTTAATTGACAAGAACATAATTAATGGCCAAATATTTCTATTGGATGGAGCAAAAATTTACTTGAGTGATTCAACGCATTACCATGGGTAACAGCTACCATGTGACATCATCAGTTTCATTATAAGTCGGTTTAAACACTAAATATAAAAATGAAAAAGAAGGTGACCGCCATTGGGAAGGTGTCCGCCATTGGCAAATGACAGTATTTGCCGCTTACTTTTCTATCCACTGAAAATCAAATAATGGTTGATTCCTGTTTTATCTTCTTTGGCCAAATATTTTGGTAAAAGTACGCAAGTGTAAATGCCACTTCAGATGGGCTCAAAACTAGAATAATTGTGTTTAATAGTATGTATAATTTCATTCCATATACAAGTGCACATGCTCCTTTTCATATAGGTATTACAAAATATACTGGAAAGAATGGGGAACACTTTTATATATATTTGAAACAGTTTTATATTCAATAAGGATTTAAAATGTCGAATCGAACAATTTTTGAATAACACAGGCCTATCTTTGTTTTTTTTTCACAGATCAGCGAATCTGAAGCTGTAAAAAAGTTAAGTACATCACTTCCAAGCCCTACTGCTGCAGTTACTCGAATGAAGGCAGGAGCAACGCAAATGAAAACTAAGGCGACTAAAGTTGGAAAAACGGGAGTTGAAAAAATTCAAAGCGCCACTGCTAGTGCTCAGGCTAAGGGAGCTACGATGAAGAGAAAAGTTGGTGAAAAAAAAGCCCAAGTAGTAGAAAGTGTTAAAAAATCTGCCATTGCCAGAGTTCGGAATCCGCAGGCTTCTTAAGTAGAAATTTTGGCTTTCGGCTTTCACTTTTTTTGACTAAAATTGAATGGCTTACAGTTTTTGGCTTTTCACAAAAATATACTCGTACTTTTTCAGAGGAAATTTTAGGTTTTTTTTTTTTCTTTTTTTTACCAGTATTACATTACAATTTAAATTTATTCAGATTCTTCAAAATATGGTAAAAAGCATTATAAAAGCCATGAAAAATACGGCTTTTGCTTTCAGCCTTTGGCTATTTCTATAAAGCTTTGAGCTTTTGGGTAGCTTCCAAACTCTGACCAGCAGAAGGTCACGTTGATTTTCTTTGACAATATTTTTTTCTTTCATTTTATAGACAATACATGAAACTGTTCGTTTATTCTATCACTTATCTGATATTTAATAAAGAATTGAATTTTATTATTCATTACAAGTCTTGAATTTTTTATTTAATGCGTTGAAAAGGTATACCCAGTTACATTTTCAAATTCAGAAAACTGCTCCGAAAATATGAAAAACGCTTTTTGATTTAACAATCAACCTTAAACGCTATTTGATCATCTGGAATAGCAATACTATAATAAGTTATACAAGATCTAAAAAAAAAGTGCACCCTTGTATGTGAGCATAATAAAACTCGAGGTCGATGAGAGAACAATCACGGATTGAGATACTCGTAGCTCTGAACAAAAACTAAGCTCAAATTATGAACGCGGGTTTAAATAGTATTAAGATGTGTTAATATAGAAACGGAAGGTGGTTTAACTAAACGTAAAAAACTGCTAATGAAGCATCACAATTTTGAGCGTGCTGATCATTTGTGTTGGTGGTTGAAATAATTTGAGTAGAGTGTTACGTCATAGTGAACCAGAATTACTGGCGTAAAAATTAGATACGTCGATAATACTCGTAGTATGGAGCTTTTTTTTATAAGCTGGTCGCATAAACATTTTCAGGTCTCAAAAAAGGCTAGCAAGTTGCTAAGGGTGAGCTCACTTTGTGAGCCCATTCTGTCACACAATTGGTAGCTTAACGTATTTGATAAAATATCTATCTATTATTTTCAAATCACAGCTCGAAACTCTAATAAAATCGACTAGTTCTTACAAACATGGCGTTCAATAACTATAATTACACTGTTTACCATTACCCATCATGTGATAACACGCTGTTAAATCCCTTTTTTAAAATTATTCACACCCATCTTAAGCCTCCGCTTGCCTTGGTTCAACTTGAACTCGGTTAAAACCTGCCTTGAAAATTAAGCTCGCATTGTACGCACCATCTTTTTTGCGTTAAACCTGACTTTTATGTGAGCCTCACTGAAGCTATGATTGTACACGAGGCCCTAAGAGACCTTTATTATAAAATATTAATGCCTGGATGTTGTTCCATTATGTAGTTTCCTAAACCCTTACTAAATTCCCCCGCCCCACATACCTGTCCCTATTAATGAAAAAATAAAATTTTTGGTTCTTATGTTTTCTACAGTTTTGAAGATTTTAAAAATATATATTACCTTTTAAAGTCAACATCGCACTATATGCAAAAACATTCTATCAATCAGAGTGCGATAAACTTTACGAGTAGCCCGTGGGCGATTAATAAGTATTCTTAGGTAAGCAGCCCGACCACACAAACTAAACCCTCCTCTCCATCTTCTTCACATATCCTACGACCACCCCTTTCCCCCTACTCAGAGCAGAAATTTGTAAATTCTAATGGGTAAAAGTTATATTCTGATAATTTTTAGAAAAAGTTCAAAATGGCGACTACTATTTTTTCAAACATCAAGCCCAAATATCAACATTTTTGTCAAATTACCGATACACTTGACATTTGTTTTGGTTTTTTCAACTCTCAAAATTTTTGTTTCTTCATTTTCAATAACTAGATTCCCCATCCATGGCCTTCCTCCACCACTCGTCGTAGAAAAAAAGAAGCAATAATTATGGCATTATATAAATTTTTCATTAGAAAAAAATGTTTAAAAAATTTGGTAACTGACCCCCTATCTCCCTAGAAACGGGCCTTCACCACTTTGTCCACACCACACCTATTTCAACTCCTAAATCCGGTCCTGGTAAGTAGGTAGGTTTAAAATATGATGTCGGCGTCGGTGATTGAAGACATTTTCTCTAACGCGAATCCCCTAATAACACATTTTCTCTGACGTCATTTTTTCTAAAACTGTTTTTACTAATGACGACTTTCCCAACGTCACTTTCTCTGACACATTTTCTTTAAACACATTTCTTCTGATATACTTCAGAAAATTTTTTTCAAAAGACCCTCACAACCCCAAACCCACCACCTATTGCAATTTCTAACCCCCTCCCCATCATACCATCAATTCTGCTTTTATTTGTATGAAATTTTAGGGAAAAAAGTAAGTTAGCAAAATGCTGTTTTAAGAAAATTGTTCATTATTGTTACTCGTAATAATTTTAGTTCGATAAAAACAGTATCATTTGTCAACTGCAATTATGTTCGAGGAGAGTTTCGGTTTCGACGAGTACCTATATAAGTTTAGAAGAAAGCGGGAATTGTAAAACTTACATTTGTGAATTTCAAAGCGTTGATATACAAAACTTTTCGGCAATGAAGTGTGCTTTGGCTGTACTAGTTGCTGTATTCCTCATTGGAGTGAGTATTTTCAACTGAATTTGAATTAGGATTTAGAGGATTAAAGTAACTGTTGGGTTTTTTGGGAAATTGTCAACAGTTTATCCTCCTATACATTTTTCAAATATTTCTTTAGTATACATGTGTTATAAGGGATATGATGGTGGGTGATATTATGGACATTGCACTTATGACAAAATTTCAATTAATTTAAACTGAGGGAAGCATAATATATTAATGAAATATATACCACTCGCATGTTTCATCAATGTCCATTTCCGTCTTTGATTTAAGAGATGAATAATAGTGAGTTAAAATTTTCATTGAAAAGATTAAGACAATATGCGCTGTTACACAATAACGGCTGTTCAACTTTTCTTCTTTAATCCATTCGGTTTCTCTCGACAGTGGCCAATTATTGTTGACACTACTCTTATCTCTACAGTTGTTTGATGATAAGGTGTGCTAATTCCAGGTGAAATAGGAGGGTGAGCAATATTAGGCTCCTGGGCGATATTTGGCGTCTATCTACCTTAAATTACTAGAAATTGAAAAAGAACCAAAGGAATATTACGAGTACATTGCTATTTGCAGCTTACTTTTCTATCCACTGAAGATTAAACAATGGTTGATTCCTGTTTTATCTACTTTGGCCAAATATTTTGGTAAAACGACGCAAGTGTAAATGCCACTTCAGTTGGGCTCAAAACTAAAATAATTGTGTTTAATACTATAAGTACATAGTATGTATAATTATCATTCCATATACAAGTGCACATGCGCCTTCTCATATATGACATAAAATACTGGAAAGAGTGTGGAATACCTTCATACCTACATTTTTGAAACAGTTTTATATTCAACAAGGATTTAAAATGTCAAATCGAAAAATTTTTGAATAACACAGGCCTACCTTTGATTTTTTTTCACAGATCAGCAAATCTGAAGCTGTAAACAAGTTTAGTACATCACTTCCAAGCCCTACTGCAGTAGTTACTGGAATGAAGGCAGGAGCAACGCAAATGAAAACTATGGCGACTAGAGTTGCAAACATGGGAGTTGCAAAAGTGAAAAGCGCTACTGATAGTGCTAAGGTCAAGGGAACTAAGACGAAGATAAAATTTGATGAAAAAAAGCCCAAGTAGTAGAAGGTGTTAAAAAATCTAACATCGGCAGAGGTCGGAAGCAGCAGACTTCTTAAATAGAAAATTTGGCTTTCGGCTTTCACTTTTTTTGACTAAAATTGAATGGCTTACAGCTTTTGGCTTTTCACAATAATATACTCGTAATTTTTCATGGGAAATTTTTTTTTTTTTTTTTACTAGTATTACATTACAATTTAAATTTATTCAGAATATTATGGTAAAAAGCCATATATAAAAGCTACAAAAAATACGGTTTTTGCTTTCAGCCTTTGGCTATTTCTATAAAGCTTTGAGCTTTTGGCTTTCCAGTTTTTCCTCCAAAAATCGATGGCTTTTGGCTTTTACCTTTCAGCTTTCGGCTAGCTTCCGAACTCTGACCAGCAGAAGGTCACGTTGATTTTCTTTGACAGTATTTTTTTCTTTCATATTATAGAAAATAAATGAAACTGTTCGTTTATTCTATCTACTCGTAACTTATCTGATATTTAATAAAGAATTGAATTTTAGTATTCATTACAAGTCTTGAATTTTTTATTTAATGCCTTGAAAAGGCATACCCAGTTACATTTTCAAATTCAAAAAACTGCTCCGAAAATATTAAAAACGCTTTTTGATTTAACAATCAACCTTAAATGCTATTTGATCATCTGGAATAGCAATACTATAATAAGTTATACAAGATCTAAAAAAAGTGCACCCTTGCTTGTGTAGGTACACAATAAAACTCGAGGTCGATGAGAGTACGATCACGGATTGAGATACTCGTAGCTCTGAACAAAAACCAAGCTTAAATTATAAACACGGGTTTAGGTAGTATTAGGATGGGTAAATATAGAAACGGAAGGTGGTTTAACTAAACGTATAAGACTGCTAATGAAGAATCAAAATTTTGAGCGTGCTGATCATTTGTGTTGGTGGTTGAAATAATTTGAGTAGAGTGTTACGTCATAGTGAACCAGAATTACTGGCGTAAAAATTAGATACGTCGATAATACTCGTAGTATGGAGCTTCTTTTTATAAGCTGGTCGCATAAACATTTTCAGGTCTCAAAAAAGGCTAGCAAGTCGCTAAGGGTGAGCTCACTTTGTGAGCCCATTCTGTCACACAATTGGTAGCTTAACGTATTTGATAAAATATCTATCTATTATTTTCAAATCACAGCTCGAAACTCTAATAAAATCGACTAGTTCTTACAAACATGGCGTTCAATAACTATAATTACACTGTTTACCATTACCCATCATGTGATAACACGCTGTTAAATCCCTTTTTTTAAATTATTCACACCTGTCTTAAGCCTCCACTTGCCTTGGTTCAACTTGAACTCGGTTAAAACTTGCCTTAAAAATTAAGCTCGCATTATAAGCACCATCTTTTTTGCGTTAAACCTGACTTTTATATAAGCCTCACTGAAGCTATGATTGTACACGAGGCCCTAAGAGACCTTTATTATAAAATATTAATGCCTGGATGTTGTTCCATTATGTAGTTTCCTAAACCCTTACTAAATTCCCCCGCCCCACATACCTATCCCTATTAATGAAAAAATAAAATTTTTGGTTCTTATGTTTTCTACAGTTTTGAAGTTTTTAAAAATATTTATTACCCTTCAAAGTCAACATCACACTATATGCAAAAAAATTATATCAGTTAGAGTGCGACAAACTTTATGAGTAGCCCGTGGGCGATTAAAAAGTATTCTTAGATAAGCAGCCCAACCACACAAACTAAACCTTCCTCTCCATCTTTTTCACATATCCTACGACCACCCTTTTCCCTACTCAGAGCAGAAATTTGTAAATTCTAATGGGTAAAAGTTATATTCTGATACTTTTGAGAAAAAGTTCAAAATGGCGACTACTATTTTTTCAAACATCAAGCCCAAATATCAAAATTTTTGTCAAATTACTGATACACTTGACATTTGTTTTGGTTTTTTCACTCTCAAAATTTTTGTTTTTTCATTTTCAATAAGAAAATTTTTTTGATTTTAATACCTTTAGATGAAATAGAAACTTCCCAAAAACTATAAATGTACTACTTCTCAAGTTCGACTAAAGTTTTCTGTACAATGGCCATCTGTACAGAGTGATAATTTTAATCAGTAACAATGTAATCTTATAAAAAAATGTCACTTCAAAATGTGATTTTGTAAAATTAATATAAAAATAAAACTGTCACTGGTTCGATGAATCTTAAGAAATTTACCCACGGTTTACAAGCTATGCTCTGAATCCGAAACACATATTTTATATTATTATATCTGTACCATCGATATATACGAGTAGAATATAGATATAATATTCAATGCTCAAAACACTGTTATCAGTCCAGCATATCTATAGAAAATAATATACAGCAGCATATGTGTTGGTAGCAGGGCCGGATTAAGGGTGTGGACAGTGTAGCCAGTGCCACCGGGGCTCCATCAATAAAGGGCCTCCACCACTCGTCATAAGAAAAAAAAAGAAGGAATAATTAAGGCATTATCTAAATTTTTCATTTATAAAAAATGTTTAAAAAATTTGGTAACTGCCCCCTATCTCCCTACAAACGGGCCTCCACCACTTTGTCCACACCTCTTTCAACTCCTAAATCCGGCCCTGGTAGGTAGGTATGTTTAAAATATGATGTCGGCGTCGGTGATTGTAGACATTTTCTCTAACGCGGATTCCCTAATAACACATTTTATC
This sequence comes from Parthenolecanium corni, assembly GCA_038050395.1. Classification (NCBI taxonomy): domain Eukaryota; kingdom Metazoa; phylum Arthropoda; class Insecta; order Hemiptera; family Coccidae; genus Parthenolecanium; species Parthenolecanium corni. The sequence goes on along the minus strand of JBBCAQ010000032.1, from coordinate 10,674,709 downwards.
TCTAACGTCATTTTCTCTAAAACTGTTTTTACTAATGACGACTTTCCTAACGTCACTTTCTCTGACGCATTTTCTCCAAAGACATTTCTTCTAATATACTTCTGAAAATTATTTTCAAAGGCCCCCACAACCCCAAACCCTTCCCAATTACTAAACATCCAACCACACCCAAACCCACCACCTATTGAAATTTCTAACCCGCTCCCCACCCTACCACCAATTCTGCTTTGATTTGAAGGAAATTTTAAGGAAAAAAGTAAGTTAGCAAAATGTAGTTATAAAAAAATATATGATTAGAGAAATTGACGTTAGAGAACTTTGCAATTAAGAACAATGGTTTTAGAGAAACCGCGCTAGAGAAAATGTCGTGGTACCGGCGTCGGTATCGCTTTTTCATTGGAAAGCCCTCTATAAACGTCTCTCTTAATTTGTAAAACTAGGTATATAGTTATTGTTCATTATTGTTATTCGTAATTAAGTTTGACAAAAATACAAAAAATTTGTCAGCTGCAATTAAGATATTATAGAATTTACGTTTTGACAAGTACCTATAAACGTATAAAAAAAAAAGGGAATTATGAAACTTACACATTTGTGATTAACAAAGCGTTACGAGTGTTATAATTTTTCAAAAATGAAATGTGCTTTGGCTGTACTAGTTGCTGTATTCCTCATTGGAGTGAGTATTTTCCATTGAATTTGAGTTAGATGTACGGTGGGTTTTTAGTGAATACGTTCATTGAATTTAGCTTCTGTACGAAATTTTTTGTTATTGGCTTCAAGTTCTAACTTATTTTCCAAAATCTTGAAATTACTTTGCAACGTTCACTATACAAAAGGGACCATTTTTTCGATCGGACGAAAATGAATTTAGTACACCATGTCAAATTGCCAAAGTGCCGACCGGAAATTTGCCATCACATAAGACAAATTCAACTTTCGAACCTCGAAAATTTCTCACAAAATTGGTCTGTACGAGTGGCCTGATTGATGCTGCGAACTTGAAATTTCCACCAGTTGTGCACAATATTTTACACACAGACACATCTTTAGTAGTATGTACTATACGACTATCTCTGAAATATAGTTCTATGTTGAACGAAGATTTGAAATGTTGGGTTGAACATTTTCGAATAACACACTTCAACTCATTTCTTTGAATTTTTTTTCTTTACAGATCAGCGTATCAGAAGCTGAGAAAGAGCGTGGTAATTTTCTTTTATCCCCTCGGAGTTTAGCTTTGTCATTAGCAAAAGGAACAGTACAGATAGCTACATTTCCAGCGAGGCATATTGCAAAAAAAGGAGCGAAAAAATTTCAAAAGACTGCTTCTAAGACTATAAAAGAGGGAGCTGAGATTCAGAAAAAAATAGTCAAAGAAGGAAGCAAAGCAGTACAACGTATTCAAAAAGTTGCAAGCAGAATTAAGCCAAATTAGTTTTATTCGACGTTATATTTTTTTTTCATTTTATTCACAATATATAAAACGGTTTGTTTATTCTATTTGATATTTAATATGGAATTGGATTTCAGTGTTCATTGCAAGTCTTGAAGTTTTTGTTTAATGTATTGAAGAGGCTCAACATCTATAGTTACATTGTCAAATTCAGAATATTGTACCGGAGAAAACACTTTTTGGTCCAACATTCAACCTAAAAGGCTACCTCCTCTGGAATAGCAAACTATAATTTACAAGATTTAAAAAAAAGTGTACCCTTCAAATTTTGTTCCACTTCGTAAAGTATTTTTCAGCAAAATCTTATTTTCCTTCGATAACCTCCTCTACCGACGTTACAACAGGCCAACCCTAAGTAAATCCAGTTTTACCTTCTACTCATATCCTTTGTACGTACTTTAAATCGAAGATGGATATGAAAGGAGAGCCAAAGTCAACTTGCGCCCTTTATGAAATCCATCAGTTTTATAATTTGTGGTTTTTTTTCCTCGCAACAGAGCCAAACACAGCCCAGCAATTCAAAAATTTATAAAACAACAGCGATTTTATAATGGATAGGGTCAGCTCTTTCCGTTTAGTTTTTACTATTTTTCCAACACCAATTACAAAAAAAATTTGTCATGCTTAAAGAACCATGATAATGTCTTCTAGCTGTAGGTTTTATATAATTTCCTGCATTTCTAATGTTTTTAAATTGTTAGGGACACAATTTAAATATTTTTATCATCTATTTTTTCATTTGAGCATTTAACTTCCAGTGGTCAATTTTCGATGATTAAAGAAAGTTTTGTTTCAGTTTTTATAGGTACGCTACTCTAACAAAACTTGGATTCAGCTGTTTTTGAAAACGAATGTAGTTGTTGATCGTTTAGCAGGTTTTGATTCAAAACTATATTTTCGAAGTGGAATTTGGAAAGGATATAGCAGGTTTAGAAAAAAACTGATAGAGCCATTCATTTCCTGAATATCGAAAATACCCATACCGATCAAAAGCTCAAAATTTTCAATTTTGGCTTTTAGACGGTTTTGAAAACAGACGGATCAATTCCAAAAATATCTCTTCACTTGTTAAAGATGGGTTTTTGAGTCTATATGTTTATGATAATAATCCCATTACTTTGTCAAAATCAACCTTCTGAAACTCCTAATTGAAGAGAAAATCAACTTGAAATTTCATTTCACGCAAAGGGAATATTGAGGGAAATTCAATTTTGTCTTGCGTCTCTATTCGCAAGTGAATTGGGCAGGCCTGTGTCTACTGTCTTTGGAGCTGATGTCCCATAAAAAATACTGAAAACATTTTTGAACGAAATACTGTTTCTCAAATGAGAGTTTGACGCATGGAACTTAATTGCTTTTGTTTAAGAGGCATAAATAATAATTACACGCAGTTATTGTAGCTAAAAATAATAATTACACACCACCCTAACACACCTGTGCGTCATTTTCATACTTTGGAAAACTATTAATTACAAATTGGATGGAAACGTTTTTGTTAGAAGATTATTTGTGCGTCGTGAGCTCATACTCGTATATTTCGAATTAAATAGCAAAAACTATTTTAAAAAATTGCTGCAGGTATTTTTGAGAGTAATGGCAAGGGAATGTGAAGGAACTTACGAGAAATAATTTTCAATGAGGTACATAAAATTCTACTATTAACTGAAATTGTGAGTTTTTAGAAATGTGCCGCCGTTCATGTAACCAATCAAATAGAAACGTTAGGTTGTGATAGCCTGCGCAATTAGATTGCGCCAAATACACAATTCCCCAATACCTTAGTTTTTGGGTCTGCGTGGCGACTTGGTGGGCAGGAAGATACGTTATTTGGCCATGATGGCACTTACCTGTATTCAGTCCTGTCCACACTTCTAAGCGATATTTGGCCATTTATCACGGTATAACGTAACATTTTCATACTTCACTCAAATCTCAAAAAATACTAGTGTTTGGCATCTATTGGTCTATTCCCTCACTTCTTTCGAATTCGGTCGATATTTAGCTTTTTTGACCACTTCGAAAGTAAAAGATCTGCTCTAAGGCACTCAAAGCAGCACCTCAAAATTTTTATCAGACGCATTTCCAAGCATCCCCTCCACAAGAGCCATCCTGGGTAACCATTCACAGACCCCCGTAAGCAGGCTAAGTGCTGCTGTGTCAGCCAACCCGCCGCCACCCCCCAAAAAAGGTGTGATAGCCAATCAGAGGAAAACTAGTAATTCATCGATATATTATTTTGAATCGATAGCAAATACTGTATTGATTTTGATCGAAGGAATAGTGCGACTGTTCAACGTCCTCAGCATTCACGTCAATTCAAATTTGAAACTACAAAGAATAAAGTAACTGTTTTGTCAAACGTGTACCACATTAAATATTCCAGTCTGCACAGGCCCTGAAGTTTGCTTTTCTATTGCAACAATCAAACTTAAACGCTATTTGATCATCTAGAATAGCAATACTATAATAAGTTATACAAGATAGTGCACCCTTGCTTGTGTAGGTACATAATAAAACTCGAGGTAGAGAGTACAATCACGGATTGAGATAGGTAGCTCTGAACAAAAACCAAGCTTAAATTATGAACACTGGTTTAGGTAGTATTAGGATGTGTAAATATAGAAACGGAAGGTGGTTTAACTAAATGTAAAAAACTGCTAATGAAGTATCACAATTTTGAGGGTATTGATCATTTGTGTTGATGGTTGAAATAATTTGAGTGGAGTGTTGCGTCATAGTGAACAAGAATTACTGGCGTAAAAATTAGATACGTCGATAATAGTATGGAGCTTCTTTTTATAAGCTGAAATAAAATTTTTGGTTCTTATGTTTTCTACAGTTTTGAAGATTTTTAGAATATTTATTAGCCTTTAAAGTCAACATCAGACAGTCAATATTGCAAGTATATAAGGACTTTCTGCAGTCTACATCAGACTAATTAAGATTATTTTCAATACATTTCCACAGGAAAGGGCTGAAAATTGAGTATAAATAATGAGAACAAACTTGCATGGTCATATTTTGAATATTTCTCAAACTTTCAAGCACTTTCTCTTCATATATTTATGCAAAGGAGTACGTTATACTGTTAATACTTGCTAATACTCTTATTTATGCATAATGAACTAATTGGGGGTTAGATAGGGAAGGTAAATATTGGTATGTATTTTTTCACGTTAGAAAGTGATACATTGACCCTTTTAATCATTATATTGCTTTACATGAGAAAGTAGGCAATAAAGGAGCATTTTACTGAATTTTTACATAAGCTGGAAAAGCTGTACACTAGTAAAATTGAAATTTTTTTTCACTCATGGAAAGTGTATAGATTTGTGATATTTTTAAGCCGAAAAAATTTTTTGTGCCGTCTCAATATCACATATGCTCTATTTTTCACAAGTGCGCTGCACGGTACAGCCATAAAATTAAAAATTTTTTTCACGGAATGAAAGTATATTTTAGTAGAAATCTCCTTGATATAAAATTTTTTCTGTGCCACCCCCGAATTCTTAGGGTTATAGCCTGTTGAAAATTGCATGTGTCAAAAACACCAAAATAAATGAGCATAGATGAACCAAAACAATACCATAGATTTATCTCATTGATACCTAGCACTAACCAAAATTTGAAAATTTTCTATCCATTTAAACCCTAAAATGAAAATTTGGCTAAAATGACTAAACAACACCTTTAAAAGGCTATATCTCCGCAACAAAAGGAGCTACAGACTTGAAACTTTGGTCAAAATAGTTACTCATCATGACAAATAACTGGAACCAAAAAAATTTGAAATCTGGCTTGGGGCCGCTAACACCCTCCTTACCCGGCCAGACCCTTTTAAGGAAAATAGTAAGTTAGCAAAATGTTGTTTTAAAAAAATATATGATTAGAGAAATTGACGTTAGAGAACTTTGCAATTAGGAACAATGGTTTTAGAGAAACCGCTCTAGAGAAAATGTCGTGGTACCGGCATCGGTATCGTTTTTTCATTGGAAAGCCCTCTATAAACGTCTCTCTCAATTTGTAAAACAAGGTATATAGTTATTGTTCATTATTGTTATTTGTAATTAAGTTTGACAAAAATACAAAAAATTTGTCAGCTGCAATTAAGATATTATAGAATTTACGTTTTGACAAGTACCTATAAACATATAAAAAAAAAAGAGAATTATGAAACTTACACATTTGTGATTAACAAAGCGTTACGAGTGTTATAATTTTTCAAAAATGAAATGTGCTTTGGCTGTACTAGTTGCTGTATTCCTCATTGGAGTGAGTATTTTCCATTGAATTTGAGTTAGATGTACGGTGGGTTTTTTTTATATACGAGGTGCAGTCAAAAAGTAAGTTTCCCTATGCCTTCAAGCCCCCAGAACGCAATGAAAGTGACTTGCACCACCAACATTGTGAAGAGGGGGTGTGAAGGGAAGCACATGCTAAGTTTCAAGCCTATCGGTCTCGTTTCATTGTGTGGCATTGAAAAAACAATGAAATTAAGGCTCAGTAAATACGCCAAATATGAAAATCTCTTTAAAATGTTAGTGGTGCAGGGCATTTTAGACGCCCCTTACATTCGCAGGCATGATTAACTTCACTTTTCTATTGACCCTCGTATCATAAATTATATTTCAAATAAAAAAACATTGTTTTAACAACAACTGCAATTGTGTGTGTGTGTGTTTGTACGCCATCCAATGTCAATCTGAGCAGCATTTTTTTGACGTCTCCTCACCCCCCTTGAAACATTTACACACACTTCCACACGCTCATTACGTTGGGCCATGTTGCTGCTGTATTACTGCTGACAGTAGTTATCCGTCCACCTCCCCATTTCCCAGTTAAATGTGAACAAAGATTTCCGCCGCCCTTCCCATTTGGCGGCCTTACCATAAAATAAAATTACGTTTTTCAATTGCTATGCAGCCCAAATGTAACGATCGACTTGAAACTTGGCATGTGCTCTCCTTCACACCCCCTCTTCACCATGTTGGCGGTGCAAGTCACTTTCATTGTTCATTGTGTTGGGGGGGCTTGGAAGGCATAGGGAAACTTACTTTTTGATCGCCTCTCGTACGTTCATTGAATTTAGCTTCTATATGTTAGCGTAAAAGTGAATAATCAGGAATTATTGAAAAATCCCAGTCAATTTAAAAATGACGGCTATTTGAATAATTGACAATTTTATTTCATCTGACTATTAGTTATACGTTTTGGCGCCATTTTGAATTATGACCAATCATTCCGGTCAGAATTTATTAAGAAATAAGTCAATCTGCAGAAAGTGTCCGGAACCAATAGGCATTTGTAAGAAATGTAAAGTAGTCTCAGAAAATGTAAATTAGAAAATTTTGTGTAGACTACCTAGAAATTTTTGACAAAGACAAATTTAAGTAGAATTTCTAGATAATGGCTAAGTAAAAGTGGATAATATTTGGAATTAAATTCAAATTGAGATAATGAAATTACAGTCTGCAAATAAAGATGATTTTATATAGAGAGTGTATCACAATGAATTTATTTAGCCAACACAACAAAAATTTTAAAATCAATGAATAATAATTTTGAATAAGAATCAAGATGTGAGATTGAACCAGGTGTGTGCAATAGAAACGTTGTAGATAAGAAACAATAGAACAGAGTGAGTAAGCCTAATATATCAAGTCCAAGAATTATGCACAAATTTGTCTGTACTATCTGCAATATGGGAAGATAAGGGTACAAAATGTTGTACTAAAAATGACGAAAGCTTTTGTTTTACAATTTTATATTGTCATTCAGTTTGTTTCGAGTGTTTCAAATGAATTGTCCTTGTACCTAGTGCATCCGATTTTCATGTTGGAAACTGTTTTTAGCGTTATTTATTTTTTTTTTTGCTTAATTTAATTTGGCTATTTTGGGCGCGTTTTATGCATTTGACGAACATTTTCAAAAATTATTCCAGTATTTTCGAGTTTTTGTGCCTTTTTTTTTTTTTTACAATTAAAATGTCAACTGGTTATTGGAGGGAAAAATATCGATGTAATTCAGATTATACTCATTTATAAGAAGATTTTAAGCCATCAAGCATGAAAACTGGTTCACTAGTCGCAGAAAAACAGTTTTTGGCTTTTTCTCAATATTATATTCATGATATTAGTTGCATTTAACTATACTCACTCATGTTGCTAAAGTGGAGGGAAAAAAGTAAAGTCGCCTCGTTGGCCTAGGAGAAGCGCACCAGTAAACTCGGTGAGCAAATTGGAAAGTAAGGTACGCCGAAAGGGCGAGGAGGACAACCAATTGTAAAATTTCCCCGGTGAAAGGCACTCCAAAAAAAATTTATCATTTTCAGTTTTGGCTAGTATTTTTCAACAATGGCGCCATTGTTGAAAAATACTAGCCAAAACTGAAAATGATAAATTTTTTTTGGAGTGCCTTTCACCGGGGAAATTTTACAATTGGTTGTCCTCCTCGCCCTTTCGGCGTACCTTACTTTCCAATTTGCTCACCGAGTTTACTGGTGCGCTTCTCCTAGGCCAACGAGGCGACTTTACTTTTTTCCCTCCACTTTAGCAACATGAGCAATTTTAAGTGAAATAATAATTTAATATCACTCTTTGTATCTCTTCAACTACTTAATCAAATATTGAAAAGTTCATGTAAAAAATAAAGGCTTTTCCCATGTACATTAAGAAACTAAAAATTGCAAATCCCTTAAGCCTATCTGGAGTAAAAATTTTTAAAGTTGACCTGCATGTGTATTGTTTGGCGGTTGTGTTTGTAAATCAGTATCTAATATATGAAGATAAGTTCTTTTTTTTTTCTTAACAGTAATCTCAACTATTTGTCAAGTATTGCCAAATTTTTATAATATTTAAAGGCTTTTCCAAGGTATATTTGGAGATAAAAAAATTGCAAATCCCTTCAGCCAATCAGAATCAAATAACTTTTCAAAGTTGGCATACATGAGCGTTAGTGTGTAAATCTGTATAAGGGTGGAACACATGGCTTTATCATGCATTGAGAGAAATGGATAGTAATAAATAAAATAGTAATTTATCTCATCGGTTATGAAAATTACTGTTTATTGTAATGCTAAAATTTGTAGTACTTTTCACTGTCATATGTAACATATTCTACTATTTTTGTACTAATTTCCGCTACAAATCATGAATTATCCCAGTTTTCCTATCCAAATTGTAAAAATACTTTTGAAATTTTTCTCAGTGTGACTTATTTTCAAGGTAAATGTGCATTTTTTATTTTTTCTTCTAGCCATAATCGACATATCTGTTTTTGTCCTGAGTCATAATCAGATTTTAGCTTTTTCCTAGCCATAATAAAAAATGGCTGAATAGTCTATGTCAAATTGAATACTTTACATGGTTGTTTACATACTTTACATATTCAAAATGACCATTCGATCCGGGACACTTTCTAAATAATTTCTAGTTAAACTGAATTGATAAAAAACATATTCCCGCAACGAATGGGCAGAGTGCAAAATGGCGCCATTTTGCACTGTGACTAATTTTGGGGAGTCAAAACATAAAATTTTTTTCTATTATTCAAATAGCCGTCATTTTTTAAATTGACCAGGATTTTTCAATAATTCCTGATTATCCACTTTTACGCTAACATATACACAATTTTTTGTTATTGGTTTCAAGTTCTAACTTATTTTCCAAAATCTTGAAATCACTTTGCGACGTTCACTATACAAAAGGGACCATTCTTTCGATCGGACGAAAATGAATTTAGTACATCATGTCGAATTGCCAAAGTGCCCACATGAAATTTGCCATCAAATAAGACAAATTCAACTTTCGAACCTCGAAAATTTCTCACAAAATTAGTCCGTACGAGTGGCCTAATTGATGCTGCCAACTTGAAATTTTCACCAGTTGTGCACAATATTTTCGGCTACTACCTGATTTAGTGAAAAATTAGAAAAAAAAATTTAGGGCCCTTGGATAAGAAAGTCTGGATCATTTTGGACTACACTATGTGCAAGCATACGCATGCCGCCGTCTTATATTTGACAAACAATATTGAAAACTATAAGAGTATATCTTCACAAACAGACACATTTCTGAAATATAATTCTATGTTGAACGATGATTTGAAATGTTGGGTTGAACATTTTCGAATAACACAGGTCAACTCATATCTTTGAATTTTTTTTTCTTTACAGATCAGCGTATCTGAAGCTGAGAAAGAGCGTGGTAATTTTCTTTTATACCCTCGGAGTTTAGCTTTGTCATTAGCAAAAGGAACAGTAAAGATAGGTACATATCCGGCGAGGCATATTGCAAAAAAAGGAGCTAAAAAATTGCGAAAGACTGCTTCTAAGATTATAAAAAAGGTAGCTGAGATTCTGAAAAAAATAGTCAACGAAGGAAGGAAAGCAGTACAACGTATTCAAAAAGTTGCAAGCAGAATTAAGCCAAATTAGTTTTATTCGACGTTATATTTTTTTTTCATTTTATTCACAATATATAAAACGGTTTGTTTATTCTATTTGATATTTAATAAAGAATTGGATTTTAATGTCCATACCAAGTCTTGAGGTTTTCGTTTAATGTATTGAAGAGGCTCAACATCTATAGTTACATTGTCAAATTCAGAATATTGTACCAGAACCAAAGAAAACTATTTTTGGTCCAACAATCAACTTAAAAGGCTACCTGCTCTGGAATAGCAAGCTATAATTTACAAGATTTAAAAAAAAAGTGTACCCTTCGAATTTTGTTCCACTTCGTAAAGTATTTTTCAGCAAAATCCTATTTTCCTTCGATAACCTCCTCTACCGACGTTACAACAGGCCGACCCTAAGTAAATCCAGTTTTACCTTCTACTCATCCTTTGTACGTTGAATCGAAGATGGATAATGAAAGAAGAGCCAAAGTCAACTTGGGCCCTTTATGAAATCCATCAGTTTTATAATTTGTGGTTTTTTTTTCCTCGCAACAGAGCCAAACACAGTCCAGCAATTCAAAAATTTATAAAACAACAGCAATTTTATAATGGATAGAGTCAGCTCTTTTTGTTTAGTTTTTACTATCTTTCCAACATTAATTACAAAAAAAATTTGTCATACTTAAAGAACCATGATAATGTCTTTTAGCTGTAGGTTTTATATAATTTCCTAAATTTTTAATGTTTTTCAATTACTAGGGACACAATTTAAATATTTCTATCATCCATTTTTGCATTTGAGAATTTAATTTCCAGTGGTCAATTTTCGATGATTAAAGAAAGTTTTGTTTCAGTTTCTATACGCTACTCTAACAAATTCTGGATTCAGCTGTTTTTGAAAACAAATGTAGTTGTTGATTGCTTAGCAGGTTTTGATTCAAAATGATATTTTCGAAGTGTAATTTGGAAGGAATATTGTAGATTTGGATTTATGGAGAAAGAAATCATAATTTCAACAAGAGAAGCGATATAGGTACTGATGTGTATTTATTTTCATCACTGGCTTACCCTACGTGGGCCTCACAAAGGAACAAGAAGTTTAGGATTCTTACATCAAGTGTAGTAATAGATACCTATTGTGAAGTGAAAAACAAGCAGGTCTTCACCACGATGCATTGTTTCAGCCATCTTTCGGTTTTGCTGTTTCAGATACCCATAAACGAAAGCAAACAGCTGTAAATATGTTCTTCGAAATTGTGGATACGGTTAGTACGAGTATATAAGCCGAGGAAAATCACGCAGTATTTTCTGATTTTAAAATCATACATAACCCTCTTTAACGATGAAATTCTTTTTGGCTGTGTTAGTTGCTGTATTTCTCATTGGAGTAAGTATTTTTCTATCTAAATTTTAAAGAAATATTTTCAACTGTTCGATCTACAGAAATAATTTTCATCGTTTTTAATTTTAGAAATAAGCACTCATCATAATTTAGGTGCGATATGTGACTCGAGATTTGAGTGCAATCTAATTTGGAAAAATTATAATTTTCAACCAGTGTCCGAAGGGAGGCTAGAGAGGTCGAAACCCCTTGAACATCATATTTCATAAAAAAAAGACTACATAGAAAAATTTTAATAAAATTTGTAGGTATCTTTTGGTATGATGGAGTCAAAACTTGGCCACTCTCTTGGAAAATTTCTGAATGCACTACTAAGATGAATTAAAACATTTTAGACGCAGGTGATGACGTCATCATACCTAGGTATAACATAGGAAACCAAGATGATGACACCATAATACCTAGGTATAAGTCTAACATAGGATACGCACTTGATGACGTCATTTGTCCGTCCACCATGATTCCTCAATGTTATACCTAGATATTATTATTTTGGACATAGGTGATGACGTCATCATACCAAGTTATATTATCATATTCGAAGAAATTAAAAAAAAAAACGCATGAATATTTTTTATACACTACTGTTGTAAAAGAGTATTCATCTTTCGCCTTCACGAAACTTCAGTGAAGGCTGTAGCTATTTTCAAATAATATCCAGAAAAAATAGCCATTTCAAACTGTAATTGAACCTGCAGAAAATGTTTTGGCAGAAACGCCTGGGACATTCGCCGAAATCTTCCAAAGACAAAAACAATCATATTTTCAGTTTTTCAACTGAATAATTTGCAAATAGCATAAATTGAATGAAATATATATCTGAGACAAAAAATATTTTGAATGAGATTTCAAATAAATAAGAAGGTCTTTCAAATTTTCTCCAAGAGTCACATAATAACGAAGTTATGAGGCGTTTTCAAAAAAATAAATAAATAAATAAAACTGAAAATTAATTAGGCACTGAAAAAACTAATTAAAATTTAATCACCAGATAAATTAAAAGGTATACTGAAAGACTTTATAGCCAAATTAAAATGTTGTGGTAATACGACTTTTACTCGATATATACGAGTAGAAGGGGTCTGGTTGGCCCACTGCTCCTGTGCTCGGCTTTTTAGCCTCAAAGTCAAAGTCACAAGTCTAGTCACTGACTTAGCAACTGTAAATTCCTTTAAAATAGACGAGCATTGATTAGGCGTTTCAGTGCTTATTATAGGAATCCTACCGATTTAAATGATACCGATAACTTGAAGGTAAAATAATCAAGTTAGTAAAGCTCTGTCTCACAAAAAGAAGGGACTGCCATTTGTTAGCATCGATAGACATTTTTGTAATAATCAACCAGCTGCAAGAGCTACCTTACTGTCTACTATTCAGTCATTTTTTCATTCAGGAACCAAAACAGATGACAGCTTTTTGGGAAAAATTGTGAGAATGGCGGCTATTTACCATCAGTTTTTAGCCTGTCTGGGTACTCTATACTGATAATGGCTTATTAATTTTCAATGTAGAAGATCTTTTTGAATGTATCAACTTCCTCTGAAATAAATGTTTGCTTACAGGTCGGCGTATCCGATGCTGGTGATGAAAAACACGAAGAAGATATTTCGCTTTCCCCAGGAGGAACACCTTCAACAGACCTCAAACCTGAACAAGCTGGTTCAGATGACAAAAAACCTGTCAGTTTACCGACCACTCATGATGAAATTTCGAAACAAGCTGCTGACGCAGCTACTTCATCAACCAATGTTCATGAAACGAACTCCCAAAAACCCGAACAAGAAGCTGGTTCATCAACCAATTTGAATGACCCTTCAGCGAACCAACCCCCCAAAAAAGAATCTTCGAAGGGTATTTTTAATACGGTAACAAAGAGTATCACCTGGTTCACTAGCACTTTAATTGGAAAACCTGGTAGAGCGATAATGAATTTATTCACGTCAAACAGTAATGAAACCACACCTACAGAAAGTGATCAGCCGAAATAAATTTGTATTTTGTTCTAAGTACAAGATTTGTAATATCTTACTCGTCTTACTATATAAATGGATTTCAATGTTGATGCAACTTCTGAAGTTTTCATTTATCGTTTTACTTTATCATTATTAGGTATTCTTACTCGCATTTCCCTAAGAAAATAGTTGGTTGCACTCCTGCCAGCAGACTGCAGATAATGGTCATTATACGTTGCAGCGGTAGCATTAGTCTCAAATTCAGGGACTTTCGGTTTCCAAACCGAACAACATTCGACCATCTAATACCATAGGTACAGAGTCTACAGACCAGTTCTCAAGTTTCAATGAAATGTTACACCGGTGGGAGGCGGATGGGAATCATAACAATTTTTAAATTTATTTTTGCATTTGAATACTTTTCAGCTCAATCAAAAGCAAAATAATGACTTAAATCAAACAAGTGACTTAAAATACTTAGACTAAGTTACTTACCATTAACTCCTTCTGCAATCTGCACCCATCATCCAGAATAATGATAGAAAAATAATTCATGTTATTCCTAGAGGTGTATATCGGGGATACTTTTTTACAAACGCACACAATTTTGAGATAAAACATAAAATTATTTTTCTCATTCTTACAACTTTACAAGTTCACTATTCACAGTATTCACTTCACTGGTTCTTGTACCACATTTTAAAATTCAAATTCTATGCTATAAACATTAGGACTACTACTCTAATATCACGTATACAATTTTAAGTTGTAATATAAAACACTTTCCTCGTTCTTACGAGATCACTATGCACTTCACTGATTCTTGCACCGTTTTAATCTCTGGTTGTAAAATATTCAAATTATTTTTGCAATAAATTAATGAAGTTGTTAAAAAGCACGTTGTCGACAGATTCGATTCGAAAAACTGACGTGACGTTTTCGACACAAATCACAACACAACACAAACACGTTCTTATCAGTGCTCAATTTCGAAAATATGCTCCATCATTCCTCTTAAACGTTCTCAATTCTTGGTGAGTGTTAGCTTTGTTGTTGGATTTTTATTCAGTTTTCGCCATCGTCTATTAACAATTCAGTAAAATTAACAATCTATTATTCTTGATTACAGAATTTCATCAAGTATCACAAGATGAATTTCGAACCGCTCCAGAACACCCGAATCATCGATGCAGCTTTCGGTAAGGATGTTGACAAAATACCGGTTTGGATTATGAGACAAGCTGGCCGTTACTTACCTGAATTCAGAGAGCTACGAAGTAAATATGACTTCTTCACGATGTGTCAAACGCCTAAATTGGCCTGTGAAATAACCTTAATGCCTATAAAACGATTTGAGCTAGACGCTGCTATCATATTTTCTGATATTTTGGTCATTCCAAAAGCTATGGGCATGCAAATTGAGCTGATTCCTGGTCGAGGAATGGTATTTCCTTCGCCTCTTAAAACGCCTGCTGATATCGACAAATTAAAGTATCCGATTAACGTGAAAGAGAAACTGAATTATGTGTTCGAAGCTATCACTCTTACTCGACACACTCTAAAAGGTAAAGTTCCTTTACTCGGGTTTTCAGGTGCTCCTTGGACTCTAATGTGTTTTATGGTCGAAGGCGAATCAAGTTCGACGAAATCGAAAGCTAAATCGTGGCTCTATAAGTATCCAGAAGAATCGAAACGACTGCTGGATCTAATGAGTGATATAATTGTCGAATATATTGTTGGTCAAATCGAAGCTGGTGCTCAAATGATTCAACTATTCGAAACACTAGCAGAGTACTTGAATAAGCCAATGTTCGAAGTCTATTGCTTGTCTTACATTCGAAAAATTAACAGCTCTGTCAAAGCAATTTTGAAAGAACGACAGATTCCTGAAGTTCCAATGGTGATATTTGCCAAGGGTGCTCATTATGCTTTGAAAGAACTGTCCGAATCTGGTTACGACGTGGTCAGTATAGACTGGACAATTACTCCTGAAGAAGCTAGAAAAATAGTGAATCCAAACGTCACAATTCAAGGTAATTTGGATCCTTGTGCTTTATACGCTCCTGCCGAAAATCTGAAGAAAATCACCGAAAATATGGTCTCTACTTTTGGTAAGAAACGATACATAGCCAACCTGGGTCATGGAATTTACCCAGACATGGATCCAGAAAATGTTAAAGTATTTATCGATGCTGTACATTCATTATAACATTGTTCGCAATTTGTTTTTTATAGTTATTCAAGTTAACGAAATTCAAAAAAAAATTTTAATACCAAGTTCGGTGTACCTCCCGTCAGCAAAAATGAGAATTTTGTTTGCTAGAATTCCTATTTTCTTTGAAACTTTCATCTAATTTATTTCAAATAATCAAAATTGAAGACTTGGTGCATTTCAATTGAAAAAAATTTTTTTTGAGGCTCATATTGATGTAAACTTGAATTTTTAAACGGAATCTTCGAAAAATGCTAATTATGAAATGAAAGTATATTATATTTTCATAAAAGTCTAATAAAACGCACTTATCTTCTACTTTTGTATAAAGTCATAAAAATAGAATTTTTGGAACGAGCCAAATACATTTTCATCATGGGTTCAATATTATTATCATTCGTGATTTATTTTCTTACCGTTAATAATGTAGAGGTTCTTAATCCATTTTTGAAAACTCGTTAATTTTCATTCTTTCAAATTTTCGAGAAAATCCAATAATTGGCTTTGGAAGAAATATTTTTGTAGTTTATCTCACGTTTTCGAATATAATTTACTGAACATATTTCATTTTTTCATTGAAATTAAAATTTAATTTTTCACGTTACTTATGCAGAGAACATACCTGTGATACAATCTATTTTATTTCTTTCGCATTTTATGTACTCATTGTCAGTCTATGCCGATTTTATTTTGTTGAAATTGTTCAACTGATACAATAGAAGTTATTGGCTTCTGTGTGAGCCTTTCATGGTATAATGTGTTGGTTATGTTGTTCTTTGGTAATTTGTGATGTAAACTGACTTATTGTAGTAAAGGTTTTCCGTCTAGTATTTAGTTTGAATTATTCATTTTCGATTCTCCATCTATCTGTTTACTACAAAATAATATGAAATGAAAAAAGTTTTTAGGTAAATGCCTTTATAATGCGCACTCCAGTTAGTTTTAGAGCGTTTCCATTTACAGTGAACAGACGATTGCGGATTGCATGGCTGGCATCTAATTTCAGATTTTAACGAAATCAAATTAAGGCATTAATTAATTATTATGGAAAATTGCTTCGACTGTAATATTTTGAAAATTATTACGAAGTCTGAAGATTACCAGTGAGAAAATATCTCAGTTTTATGAGAAAGGAACTAACTTACGCAAAGTAATTCTCAATTACAAATTACAATACGACTTCTCACTAGTTTCGTAAAAAAGGGAAAATCTTGCTGGTATCAATCGAATAAGTTATTTAAGAATAAACTTCCGCTTTAGCTGAAAGAGTCTGAAATGATGCAACTCTCGAAATAAGTATTTGATCAAAATTATTTCTATTTTCTTGACGAAATACACCCGATTTACCGATAAATTTTATTTTTTCGAACAATGTTAATACAATTCGCCAAGTATAAATTATACTAACAAAGGAAGTATTAACACGCAAATTTTTCATAATACCTTACAAACGTACGAAAGGACACCTACAAGGACGAAAAAGGAGAAAAGGAAAATAAAACGCCTATCGTGTGTACGAAAAATAATAAAAATGGGAAAGAAAAAGAAAAACGCGCACGTTTGAACGGTTTACACAAAATGTAAAATTACGCTTGTAAGGACGTCAACGAAAGCTTTTGCTAGCTCTTCACATCACTTCTTCGAAACCGGGGTACATCTAATTCTCTCTATAGTAAGTCGACGAAGGGCAAAAAAAAAAAAAAACAAACGGAAAAGAGAACAAAAGCTGTCACCTGCAACGACGACCTTGAATAGTGATTTCAAAATTGGTAAAACGTTATCGGAATTTTTTTTTTGTCCTCTTGATTTTTCGCAAAATTAATTACAAAAAAATATCGGGACGTCTGAAGGAGGAAAGATAATATTAAAATCGTAGATTTTTTTTTGTCGCTGTTTTAAATGATGAAGTTTGCAAAGAGGTGCGTTAATCCGTTGCTTGGAACGACGGTGTACAATATGTTGTCGAACGTCGTTTTAATGCGTCGCACATTGCACTCTACTGGCACCCGGGCCTTCGTCTTCTTCGTACACGTTTCCATGATGGTGGCTAGCACCACGTCTTCTGCTATCTTCTGGATCCATTTCTATTAACGTACATTCTTCGGCGTTTTCTGGAATTATACTTTCGGATCTGCGAACAAGACGAGAACACAATCATTCAGTACGAGCGTAGTTTAATCGAGAAATGTAATACCAAAGCTTACGTATGCCACGATTACATTTCTCAGACGTCAATATCGTGTCGTGACATTTCAATACGAATGAAGAGTCGTTCCACAAAAACCGCTAAGACTACAAAACCAATTTTTCAAAAACAAGAAAAAAGCGCGCAAGCGTCTGCGAAATTAGTTCCACAAATTTTTATTTCTACGAAAGTTCCTCTACGGAGAACGCTATCGGTTATTTCAAATACCCACTCACTCAGCCAACAGGAGAAGTTGAAGTAGGGAAAGTCGTGGACTTATCAGTTTTCGAATGTGATGGTATAGAAGAGAAAAGAGAAACGGTTATTTCAAAATTAAAATATCCTTTTTTTTATTCTTCATTTTACGTCCCTTTATTGCCGATATCTTGGGCGCTATTTATCAGCGAGTGTTCCATTCCACTCAAATTTCATAGGTGAGTAACGGTCTCTTCTCTACTAACAGATGGCGCTGCTAACTCAATTTTGCCCATTTTGGACTAATAATTGGTTTTTGTCGAACGACTCTTTAAATGATAATTAAGAACGTTATTCTATTATGCTTCCTCTTTCTGGCAGTGAAAACCGCATACTTCAATCTACTGTCATTGAAAAGATATTTACAAAAAAAAAGTAGCAGAAATCCTCATATTTTTGTAATTAATGGCATAAAAATTTTCAAGAAGAGCCTATGAGAAGCTCAGAATCTGAATTAAGGTCGCATTTGCCAAAAATCAAATTGTTTTACGAATTCAGATAGAGAATTTTACATATCTATTCTGAACGATGGTAAACTTGGATTTTCATTAAGCCACGAATTTTCCCTCAACAAATAGGAATGGAGCTAAAAATGACGTCAGCAATTTTTTTATGGTCATAAAAACAACCCATGTGGTATGCATCCAGCTGTATTGCCCAAGTCGTTTTTCATGTATTTGGCATTATTAACTTCCACATTCTACAGTCCGTTCGCCGTAAGAGAGTAAAGTAATCCGCTGACTCATTAGCAATTCTTATAGAAGAGGAATGCAGCAATCGAACACAGAAAAGCGCTCGTCTTTAATTCATTGTAAAAAAAAGTTATGATCAATTTGAATATTTCAATTGCATTTTTTTCAAAACGGACTTTTCAGAGATACGTGTACGCCCTTTTTGAAGAAAAGCACTCAACTTCTCAATGAAATAGAAAACGTTTTCATTTCATGAACACAAATTTGGTTTTGTCCTCTTGGTTGGGAGCTATGACCCACTGGAGAATCGTTGGATTGGAGAAAAATACAGTCGAAGTATTCAAAATACACCCGTTTCACACGTTTCGAGTACTTGACCTTACATTCCGTTCTGACCTGGCAAGCTCATCAAGAAGTACAGTCTATACGTAAATGAAAGGTCTACGAAGCGGTGACTTATGAATTCTTTCTAATCATTGCCCTCGAGAGAGCCCTTCATTCTACTGGATACACGTGTCCAACAACCGATTGGCTTCCATGTGTATCAGTTTCGAAACGCTCACAGCTCATCGAACCCTTCTCAGTGAACGTTTGTTGATTTGTCTAGCAATAATTCTACAATAAATTCAACGTCTCGTATCAATTACCTGGCCGGTAAACAGCTCTCGAGCGTTGGAATTTTTTCTGGAGGTAATGATTTTGGGAAATCGACCATGAACTGAATAATTAATCGACCCTTCTCGAATGGGTTCTTGTAGTGCGGCATTCCCTCGCCTACAACGCATTTCACATCGCCAGGTTTGATAACATCGCCTGCAAAATGAGTCCCACAAAAGAATGTCATTTAACGATGCACAATTGATTTAAAAAAATTTTTATTCAGGCGGGAAAGAAGTCGATCGCAGAACAATAGTGAAGTACCTACCGTGTATCACAGTGATAACCAAATCTCGATCGTCCAATGTTCTAATTACTTTCTGGAATCCACATAGAGCTTCGACTAAATCGATATTCATGCGAAGAATCAAATCATTGCCAGTACGTCTGAAAAATGAAAAAAAAAAAATAAGAGAAAAATCGCGATTTTCACTAGTTGAAACTCTTTTAGTGGTACGGTTTTTTTCCCTAAAGCCATAATATAGTGAAAGACATACGTGCACAGTACTTAAGCGAGGAGACAATTTTCTTCCTATTTCCATTCACATACATACATATATAGTATATTATGCTTCCATTCTTGGGCACAGTTTCACCACGATCAGTTAAGAGTTGAGTTACTAATTTTTGCTTGACGAATTTAGTTCATTTACTCATTAAGATGTTAATTAATCAGGTTCGATGAAATTGGCCGTCATTATAAATAAAACTTGGTGTACGAAGGGAATTGGCTTTAATCTTTTACTTTTGATTCATCATCCAATCAGCACGAAGCGATTTCACCTTTGATTAGTTTTTCTCTGGCTGATCAATAGATGCAAAAGACGAAACTAAATTCCCATAGTGAACCAAGCTCAAACGGACTGAAAATTTTTCGTTAAACGTGATAGAGACACGAACTAGTATTCGCCTTATCTGAATAGTAATTCAAAAAGAAAGCGAATGCAGAGCACTGACGTACGTCAACTATTTTCAAGGACAAATACATAATTGTACTCGAGGCCACAGAGCCATGCTCGATTCGACAGCGATTTTACTCAACATTACCAATATAAAAATGACTGGGTGATTTTTTTAGCGAGTTATAATTGGTAAAATTCTTTTCGAATTATTCATACATTTACATTTGCATTTTCGACTCCAAATTTAAGACATGCTCTACGAAAAACCATTTCGGTTATAAAATTCAACCTAAAGGTAGATACTGTAGGAAAAAATACGATATTCCGGGTTGAAAGATGCATGACTAATGACAGTCTAGGTTGACCACTAGATGATAGTATCAGTCATTCGAAAAACGTTTGGTTATATCGACTTTTGTACGTTATCTAAAGCCTAATATTGTTTCACAAAAAGCAAACTAAATGAGCCATACTTGTAGAGTGGATGTTCCTTCTCCTCCAACACGATAATTATGTCACCGGGTTCGAGACCAGGTTCTTGATCTCCTTCGCCGCTAAACGTTATTTTCTGATTATCCAGCATACCTTTATCGATATGAACTTCTAAAATCTTTCTTTCGCGAACAGTCTGTACAGGAAAATTGAAAAACGACGTTGAGATCAATTTTCATTTTTCAGGGCGAGTAAAAGTGGGAGTGCGTCATCAAGCGGCGGTCGGTAGAAATACAAAAATTTATAATGAAAATATAGAAAATCAAGGATAACAGAGTACCATACGACAAAATATTTTCGTTCATTACTCTAAGAGTTCATTTCTTTTCAAAATTTCTAGCCACTGCCTTTCATCAACGTTCAACGAATCTACCTCCTGCTCCAACAATGCGGGCACTCCCTAAATTTTCAACAGCACAGTGGAATCATTACCTTTTTGCCGTTACAAGTTTTACATCTGTTCTTTTCACTGATACGCTCTCCTTGTCCACGACATTCGTTACAATAAGTCTGGATTTGTTGAATCATGCCAGGACCTAATTGCTGAATCTTAACTTGCATTCCAGTACCACGACAGTGGGGACACGTTTCAACGGCGCCTTTTTTGCCTCCTCTACCTGTAAAAAAAAAAAAAAACAGCACAAATTGTACAATATTATATTATTCATTTGTGTAGAATTTTCCAGAAGATTGCAACTGAATTCAGGATTTTGTCAAGCATTCACGAACTCGAAGTTCCCCTAACATCATAACTTTGTGGTATTTTTTTGAAATGAAAAATTTCAGGTACCAAAAATATTTTACTGCATAAATAGTACCTAGTACCTACGGTTTACTTCATAAATTTTACTCAAGGATGAACAAGTGCAAGTTTTGCGCACAAGTTCGTAAAGTTGATAATCGTTTAATATCACACACTCTAAAGTTAAAATGATTTTATGATTTATATTCCATTCACAACGGACAAAATTTGGATCACGATTCATGGATGAGTATTTCGGAACGTCCTTTATTATAGAATTTTTCTTCTTTAATTTTGTTTCAGTATTAAATCCTTGAATTTACAACAGTAGCAAAATCCGATTCTACTTGTACTACCTCGTATCGTCTTTTTCTAAATTGAATCAACTGTTTACAGAAGGTTTCGGTGCGTTTACACAACCAATAGGTAGGATTTTCAATAAGAACTTACTAAGTAAATACTCGTAATTAAAGTTACCATGTCAAAAAGGAAAACTCTTCAGAATCACAGAAAGGGCCTTTCTCGGAAAAAATGATGAAACAGTAGACAGAAAGTCAGTAACGGTCGAAATAATTACCAATATCTCAACTCCTTTTTGAATTAATTCATCGAGTCATTCTTGCAAAAACTCATTCATCGAGGAAAATGCTAACATATCGAATATTGGTAAAATATGGACACAGCTAATACAGAAGCTACAGATCCTCGACTTATCCACTAAAACAAAGTCCTCATCGACGAAAGTCAAGGTTGTAAGACAATTCTTTGTTTGGCCTTGTTTTCCGAGCCATTTAACTACACCTAGAATTTTTCCTTTTCTGTCATTAAAACGACAAATTAGACAAGATAATTGGACTACGCCTCGAGCCATTTTTAATCGTAACATTAATCAAATTAAACAAACAGAACACGTAATAATAGGCGAGGTAATTACGATAAAATTGGAGAAATAAAATTTTGAAAAAAAAAAAAATTAAATCAAGGCGCTGTCTTTCAAGTACTTAACCCACGTACATCTGATATACAACCAACGTAGGGTGGGTTATTTCTCGAAGATTTTCAACTTAATTTTAAAACGAAAATACCGAAGTCCAGAATGGACAGAATAGATACGTATGTTGAAGCGTTTCGAATAGAGATTTAAATTCGAAGGTCGAGCATTAAAATCTGGGCAGTCGACGGGCTTGTAACTTCCGAGGTCATTATATTCAACTCGAAAGCATGCGGCGAACGAGTCGTCATCAACGATCGAACTTTGCATTAAACGAGAAATTTTTGCAGCTCCAACCTTTCGACAAAACTTCACGAGCGAAACGAATTTGAGTGTGTACTACTACGGAAACATTGAAAATTACTTTAACGTATGTCGGTGATTCCGAATAACCATGTAAATTTACGGCAGTTTCAAAAATAAAACAGCGGCAAAGAAATGCGTTTCATAAAATCTAATAATTTTCCAATATTAAAAATTAAGCTCATTTTGACGAAGGGATGGGTAACTGTACGTGCATTTCTTCCGACGATGAATATTGGGAAATTATACTCATTAAACATCAAAACAAAAAGTTAACACGAAGGCCATGATTTTGCACATTAGACTGACGAATGATGATTGGATTAAGTAAGTGCAAACTTTAAGTTCGTGGTGATTATAAAATGCATTTTTCAAAAGTGTAATAATTTTGCATTTTGAAGTTCAAATAACGGTGATCTAATGAATTTTGTAATTTACTGCTGATTATGTTTTGATGGAAATATACTCTGTTCAAATTATGCTAATTCCATGACGTCACAGAGGAGTAAGGTCAAGCGAGGGTTCTGAAATTCACAGATAAATAAACAAACAAACTTGGTGTTGTGACGTCATGGAACTCGTAAATTGAATAGAGTATAGTGAATACTGTACTACAATTTATTTTCAACAGTTCATTCTATACACAAAATCGCCGATTCGGCAGATATGGTGAGAAATAATGAATTTTCCTCATTTTAAACCATAAAAACATGTGAACATTTCCGTCAAGAATCCTATTCGGTCACGAAGATCTGATTTCTTCGCCAGCTAATTTAAGAATTCGTAAAGCTACAGGATGTGATGAGCTAAAACCAAAAATATTAGGCAAGAGCAAGAAAATAGTTTCATTCATTGCTTCGACCATAACCGAATGCGTGGATTGGAACATAATATTGAAAATCAAACTACCAACCATTCGTAATATGGTATGAGAAAAAAGAATTTTAGGGTGAAAAATGACATTTTCTGACGAGCGAAAAATCAGAAGGGATCGGAATTGATGAGTAACAAGTTTGGCATTAAATTATGACTTTTCTACTCTGAATAACATTTTACAACCTAGCACTTCTCTTGAGCAAACTTTCTTCGGCACAAAATTATAAAAACCGAATTTTTAGCTTTTTCAATATTTTAACTTCAAACTGCAATATCTCAACCGGTTTTAAAAATAGAAATCAGCGGTTTGCATCGCTGGAAACTGTATGAATTAGCCATAAGACTGCAACCAAATTTTCAACTCACCCACACTGCAAGGGAATTTCTTATGAGGCCCAATAAAAGTATTTTTAAGTCGAATCGGGGCACATAAAGACATCCGCTTCATACGCACCTTCACATTTTTCGCAAATAGAGTTCTTCTCCAAAGCCAACTTCCTGGTAGCGCCTTTGTACAGATCTTCCAGAGACACTTGAAGCTGGTGGACAACGTCTTTTCCTCGACGCTCGCGATGACCTCGCCGACTACCGCCGCCGAATGGTCCGTTGTTGAAGAACATGTCAAATATGTCCATGGGCGATGAGAAATTACCGCTGCTGAGGCCGCCTTCTTTCAACGCTTGTTCGCCGCCTTGATCATACAGCGATCGTTTGTCAGGATTTGAAAGGACTTCGTACGCCTGGGAAATTTGTTTGAACTGTAAACATAAAATATACAACAATATTAATTCAAGCGGGAAAATTATTATAAAATAGCGTGATTTACTTACACGCCTTCTTTAAATTTGAAAATTTCAGGTTTCAATCTAAATAGTACATATCAAAACCATATTTTGTGTATTTAGATGATCTCATTTAAACATCAATTCTTTCAAGGCAACTCACATGTGAACTATATCACTTCTCACATGACACTCAAGGCTTGTACAAATTTTTCAAGCCCATAACTTTACAAATTGGCCGATTCTGAGCTGAGTAATTAGCTGATCGGCTGAAATTTTCATTATATTTTTAGCAAAGTCACAGATTATCACAGAAAAATTTTACGTTATGCAGCATTTTATGAATGAAGTAAGGAAGTTTTTCTGTTATTTTCTGCGATTATTTGTGATTTTGAAAATAATCGATTGAAAAAAATGAATTTTCATGTTCGAAGTGCAACACTGTTTGGCTAAAATTTTGAAATTGATGTCACAAGCTAACCGCCAAGATATTTTAGGTCTTGCATTGCTAATCCACGATACAACACCGAAAAAAAATTCATGAAATTTCAAGCGGAGGCAACTCAAGTAATGTAAAATGTGGCATGGTTTTTTAATACTTGTACTAGCAATGAATGAAAAAGTTGATCAAAGGTTGCGAAAGCTTCGAACAATTAATAACGCTTTCAACTTTTATTTTTCATCTAATTGCAGGAAGTGGGTCTTCGCTCACACGTTCGTACAACCACCGAGTATGTGGGTGGAATTAGAAAAAACGTAAAATCATCATGTGCGCAAAAACTCGAGAATCTTAAGCCAAGTAATTCGACGAAACAAAATATTCATGAAGTCCCAAATATCGAGGCGAAATACTGCAATTCAATTCACCATAAGAATTTTCTAGAATGACAAAGTGATACAAATTTTCTAATCAACAGGAATCACGAGGAAATGCAGACAGAACAGCATTTCGATTTCAACTTAAATTTCAAATTATTCGCCAGAAAGCAATTGAGACCGCCAAATTGTGCTACAGTTTGAAAGAAATTTGGTAACGCTCGAAAGTAATAATATTCATGATTACAAAAACAATTCCCCTATCATCAAACTATTGAAAGGACGATCGTTTGACGAAATGCCAACATGTCAATCGTAAACTACATTAGTGTTTTCTTTTTTAGGAATAAAAGAAAACAAATCGTTATGATATTGACCATAGTATAACGAGTGATGTAAGAAAAAATTGGAAACAGAATGTCACAGGAACAAATGGATTATTCAATTTTCAAAAAAGCGTGGGGCACGTACTGTACAATGTTAACAAAAAAATTGTTTTCAAAACGAAAATACTTCAATAAATTCTTTTCGGTAGTCGTTTCTCATTATGCGGATGCATATTGTGCAGATTGAAGAAGTCTCACACCATAATCTGTCAATAATAACAAGGTATATTTTCCTTTAATTGGGATAGGATTTTGAATGATTCGAGTCGGATGGTTTTCGAAATATATTATATTCTTTCCATCGCCAAGAGTCCAATCATTTAAACCGTTAATGGCCAATCAGTTAAAATCAAAATCAAAATTAGAACTTCAATACGGAGGAGAAAGTAGACTTTATATAACAAACTGAAGCGCGCAGGAGAAAAAAGTTGGATTCCTAGACTTTAAAAACCGTTAACTGGAGCTTGCATAAAGATAAAAGCATTCACCTATGGTCTATTCCAGTTAAGAATGCCATGACGTCATAAAAATTTGAGAAGGGTGACTGGTCGAAATCAAAAATACTGTTTTGGTCGAAATCAAAAATACTGTTTACTTATATTATGTTGGAGCCTGGTGACGGTATGGCATTCTTAACTGGAATAGACAATATTAACTTTTTTTTATGTTAGATATCTTCTTCTTCGCTCTGATAGGTTGATCAATGAATGCGAAAGCAACAGAACAAAGGCAAATTTTCATCGTAAACCAAGCTTTGAAAAGAAAATAACACAATTATGATATTCAGTTAAGAAATATTTTTCATGTTTGAATTTTTTCTATTTTTCTCAAGGCGACACATTCAGCGTGAACGTCCTTCAAAGCTCTCGCTTTTCAAGGCCCGAAAACTAAAAAAACTCAATTGGACGAGCTTCTATCAACACAAAAATTGATGAACGAAAAATGGTAATGTCGCAATGAACGAGTGAAGGTGTATTTATTTAGTTGAATAATCGGTTTTGATAAACTCAAACGTTAATGTAAGCATGAATTCACAACAAAGAGATGGGACTAGAAACCGAAACCGACTGAAAAACGATAAGAATGATACGAAGAATACCGATGGCATAAAAAAAAAACTTGCCACAGATATACTAAAAGATTCAAGAGATAAGCGAAATGATGGGCCCACAGAAACTCAATTTTTCAAGAATAAATTTAAACAAATAATATGTAATAACATAAATTTGAGTAATTTATGTCGTTTCAAAAATAATTTATAGAAAACATGCCAGAAAAAGTCTTCGCATATTTATTTTCCTGTATTTGTAATAAAAATGCTTCTATATTATTGGTTAGGATAAAAAAGAATTTTATACCTACTAATTATAAAAAAATAAATTCGAGAATAGAATTTCGAATTCTGGTGGGCAAGTAGTATGGTAGTGATAATTATAAAACACTACCAGAAGTCACTCTTCAAAATGGTAAATTTTTCTTGGATAAAAAATGAAAAAATGTAAATTACACCTCTTCGTTCCCAAGTGTATCAGTACTGTCTAACATCAGTTCACTCAACCAATTCTTCTGGGTAGTTGAAATATATCTAACAATAAAAATTTGCATCAAGATGATTCAGGAGATCATTTGTAAGAATTTTTAAAATTGCTACAAAACAATAAATGGCAACACTGACATCGAATATAACATATCTACATTATGATATCATCGACTAGTACAATGTGACTCGTGAATAAGTATGAAAAGAAACTTTCACTTAGGTAGTATAAATATGGCGAATATTCGAGAGTATTCCAAACCACACATAATTTAGTGTTCACGTTTGTATCACGTGTTTTCAATGAGAATACGTATTCCTCTTCAATTCAATTTACAATTCTATGTTTCGTAATAGGATTTACTTTAAAAAGCTAGATCTTATGTAGTAACCGATGAGTCAATAAATGTAGTGTTGTGGACCTGAGAACCTCAGTGATTCAAATTAAAACTTAATCATGCAGAGATAATTACTTTCATTGTATAAGCTCAGTATTGCAAATTAACGACTCACGGCACGAGAAATAAAAACCAAAACTACTCAACACACGAAAATGAATACATTTTGACTTTAACCGCGAATATCTCAACTTCTATTGTGGACTTGGATCAATCTGGTTTTCAGGCACAGAAATAATTTTAATCGTGAATTCCAATTCACTTTCAAAACTTTCCTTCAAACACTTCCATGTGGAATTTGTTACTGCTTATAAATAAAAAATTCTGAATCAAGTACAGTACGTGAAGTTTTCGATTTCAAATTCATCTCGAATAACTATCTAACTACATCAGAATGTTCTCATTAGCTTGATAAATGATTAAGTAAAGGAATTTAGTAAATAAATGAAGAATAGGAAATTGCCAAGTGAGCATTTTCGGAAGCTGAAGAACAGTCTCTATATAACGTTAATGGATCATAAAAGATGTAATTCCCACGGTCATAAATTAATTTTTAGAGCTATCGTTCTGACATCTGACGATCTTGTGATCCAGGAATGACTCATTCAGGTTTTACCTCAAACAAAATATCATTTTTCAAGCACGCAACTGATCATGTCAGTCATTTAATCGATGGAAAGTTGAATGCATTCAAACATTGATGTCAGCGAATTTCCGAATCATTAAATCTCATGACATTTAAAAGAATTATTATGATATAGGTAAAAACGTATGAAATTCAGATCCGATTAAAAAATTTGTCTTAATTTAAAATTTAAATTAAACCATAAATTGTAGAAATCATCTTTCAGAATCATCAACATGTAAATGATGATTCCTTTCTCAAGTTTCTATATACGATCGATATTACTAGATCATCTGCCCAAATAAGAAATAAGAAAAGTGAATTGAAGACAATCTGAAGATAAAAGAGACTAACACGTTAATTCTAATCGTGACTACTTAAATGCTAAAATAATATTGCAGCAGAAAGTTAAGATGACCCCGATATGGTTAGAACAGAAATTAAAAATCAATGATGAGAATCACAATAAATTTAAGATAAAACTAACCCAAACCATAATTTTACTAGCGAAAAAAAATCTGACCAAAACGATGACCCAGAAAACCCACATCCTCCAATAAGAGCAGAGCTTCCGTATTCGTTGATCAATATACACGACGAAAGTGAAATAAAGGAAAATTAAATCATTACCTTTTCGCCTTCATTTGGATTTTTGTCGGGATGATATTTCAATGCTAATTTTCTGTAGGCTTTCTTCAACTCGTCTGTAGTGCAATTGGGTTTCACACCGAGCACGTCGTAATAAGTAGTTTCTTTGACCATTTTATATCCGAATTTCAAAACGCGATAATACTAAGATTCTGAAAAATACATCACTGAATTATAATGCGACTCGAAGAGAATGGAATGATACACGATGAAATAAAAATTTAAACGTGCAATTCATGGGTTCCATTGTGCCCAACTTGTTCAAGGCTATTGCCCAACGAACACGAGTTTATCGAATTAACGACTCGTTATCATAGCGTGATTGACAAGAAAACATAGAAGCATAAAGGCGATAAGTGTTAACCATTAATTCGCGAATGTGTGAGCAAAAATTATAATTTGGCAGCAGATAGAAGAAATACTCCTTACCAAAGAGTGGCCTAATTGCTGCTCGAATACGATCACAAAAATTGTTATCACACTAAGAGAAAAATTCGCTGATATTCGCGTTTACAACCGACAATTCACTGAAACTGTATGAAAAAATGGTAATACCAACAACAGTGTTCTTAAAAATTTGATTACAGAAAAATTTGTATTGCTTAATTCTAGAAATTTCTAGTAGAACTTCGGAATACAAAATTCTATTGTCAAAGAAATATGGCAAATGGACGAGGAAGACGATAGGATGACACGAAATGGTAGATTGATCGTACGCTAGGTCGGGTATTCATTTTGTCATCGGTAATTTTTAACGTTGTAAAACTTTCCAACAAAAGCCCAAAAAATTGAGAAGCACAATATTTTTCAAATATTTCAGTGCAGCGAAGTTAATAAAGCAAAAGAAAAGTATTTTGGGTGGAAGTCCTGTTCTTGGAAGTCGGATGAGAAATGGAATCCGAATTATTATTCATTTTTATGAATTATTTTCTTTCTTAGCTCATTGATGTAACGGAGGCGTGTGTGAATTTGAAAATTTCAAGTTTGTATTTATAAAATTTTTCGTTAAACGTCAATCTATAATATTATCGGCATTTGCTGAATTATCGAACCGAAATGGCTCAGTTCAAAATTGAATAAAGAAATTTTACGGTATTTCTTGTATCTGTATCATTCTTGTATCACTGATAAAACTGATTTTGTTTCAGAGAAATAAACACACGAATGAGAAATTTTTTTTTCAATAGAAATATCACAAAGAATTGAACTTTGAGATGATTTTTGAGGAAAATGGGGAAAAAATTAATTAAAAATATAATCACAACGCAACTATAATTATTTAGGTTGATTTAGGTCATAAAATAATTCGCATGTATAGAGAAGAAACTTCGGTTTGGTTTTTTATTTTTATATCTGCCTAAACTGATACGACTTCTTTTTGTACTTCGTCGAATGGATTCGTTTCCTTTCCGTTTAATTTGCGCTGTGGTATGTTTGTCGGCCGTTTAGTTTACTGTTTTTGTTTGTTCATTTCGATGTCAAACAGTTGTTACTTGTTCGCAATTGTCAATGTGAAAAGTGAATTAGGTTCGGGTATTTAGTTAGGTTTTGAATTTATTTTTATTTTTTTAAGCTTGATGAATTCTAAAAATATTTTCCATTTATGCTGCGCGAAAAGTTAGTTAATCCATCGTGTTGGACTTTAATTAAATTTTTGGAAGTTCAACAACCGCGATCGATGATTTTTCGTCCTGAATCTTCGGTATATAATTTTGTAAACGTTGTACTGTCGTAGCAGGTTTTCTTCTCCGAAAACCTGCGTAGTCCATTATTTGCTTGTTCGTATGTAGTTTGCGTTGCTTGTTTCGTCGATAATCTATTTTGTTAAAAGTTGTTCGTGTTTCTCCTGCCGAAGTATGGATGACGAATTTCATACGATTCGAACACCAATATCAGTGGACATCGATAGAACAGATGGTTTGTAATCCTTATACCGATTAATGATTAATTTCTTTTAGATCTCGATTTCCAAATCGTACATACTATTTGACTTGACTGTATATACTTACGAATAGATTGGTCCATTAAACTCTCGATCCTATGTGTTTTTGGCCTCAGAGCTCTTTAATGGGTTAAAAAATCAACGATTTATTTTTCAATTTTCTATTGAATTCAGATCATTCAACCTTCTTTTTTTTTGATTCTTGAATAATACAATTTGTAATTGCCTTATTTGGGAAAAGAAAACAATTGAATATTGCTGTTGTCATAAACTCTGCAAAATGATTCGGCACTAAATATACCTCAGGAACTGAAGGTTTTTCATATCTGTGGCTGAAGGCTAGAGTGATCCAAGTCCAAATTTAGTGATTAGGTGTTTTTAACTATTTTCGATGTAGTTAACCTTAAACTTTTATCTTGGAAACTCAGGTGTTTCGAAAGAATCACTCATCCTTGAAAAAAAGGAATTGGGATATATTTTGAAGACTTCAACTGCGTTCTCTCAAAACTACGATTTTGGATCTATATCATTCAGGTTCTCAACCATTTTTGAACCAAGAAGAGTTATTCTGCTTTTTCAAATGTTCAAACTCTTCAGTTGATTTTTTACGTAAAATCGTATCGTGAAACAATTTTTTAGTATCATTGCTTGTGTTCGATTGTAGCAGGCAATAATATTTTAGTGAAACTGACTTCTTTTGTAGAAGTAAATCGTAATATCAATCACATTTAATGAAGAGCCCCAATATTTTTTTTAAAATCAAGATTTATTATTTAGATAACTCTTTTTATTCTTAGCAACGTCAGCTAAGATGTTCAGTTCAGTGTGGGTCAATTTTCAATTTTCAGCGCTCTGAAAATTTGATAAACAAGTCTCTAGTTTCATGTTGAGTGGAAGTGGTTCGGCATGTTAATTGGAAGTATTTTCGATGAATGTACCATTTCAGATCAAAACATTACTTCTTTTTTATCCGTATGGTTTCATTTTTCACCCATCTCTTTAGTTCCTTTTAAAAAAATTTATCAACAAAAATAACTCGGCCAAGAGTATTACATTGGTAACACTGATTTTAGTGTTGTGACGTCACTAGGAAACCTGTCCACTAAAATTTTGAAGAAAAGAAAATTTGGCAAAGCTTATACCCTGCTTGTACCGATGAGAGGTTGTTTTGCGTGGTTTTGCGCAGGCGTGTGAAATGATGGTAAATGTGCGTGCACCACGGACAAGAATAATTAGAATTTTTTCTCGATTATGTCGTCGTCCTATTTTTATCGTATCTACGAAAATCCAGCCCAGCTGAATCTCGATGTCGCAACGTTGTTTCACGCTTCGCTTATCTCTTGTGTTATTGACGTGTTGCAGGAAAGGGAAAGCAGCCTCAATTTTCGCGAATACTGCTGGCGGTGGTTATGTGATAGCGCAACTAGCCGTAATGTTGACCACCCCACAATCCCGGTACAGTACGTGCGTCTTGGCAACACCGAAGAATGGGCAGCACGTCTGAAGCGTACGAAAATGGGACTAACGTAGTGGTTTATGTTGCAAACGAACATGCGCGTCTCCAGTCGCAACAGCACCAGCACCATCTCCAGGCTTCGTCTCAGCAGCTGCAGCTGCAGCCGTCCGCGCACTTCCAGCTCCAGCCGCCGGCGCAGCTCCACTTTCAGCCGCAGCAGTACCATCGTTACCACGGCTCCCCGCAGATCGTCACGACCAGCGCTCACTCGAGCGACGACAGCGAACCGCCCTCGCCTTCTGTGTACAAGGCGCACCCGTACGCAGGTGCCGCGCCGCCTTCGTCCTCGGTGAACGTGACTGCGCCAGTCGTCAACTACGAAGTGGCTGGCGCCACCAAGGATGGCGCATTTTTCGACTTGGGCGGCCACGGAGACGCGCAGCAAAGCGCCAGCCACCGTCTCTCCGGCTGTTCGATAAACGGCGTTGCGCCCAACTACGGCGCCGATGGTGGTGGCGGCGCAATCACGGGTGACAGTGGCTCCAATTCTGGCGTCGCGTTCGCCTACCATCCATCCTCCGCCATCAACGGTCAGCCGGCTGTTGGCGCAGCCGCTCCTCCGCCGGCCACCCTCTACGTAAACGATAAGCTAGCCGAGGCGAGCGTGAATGCGCAGAATCTCGGCGCTTCTGCGCCGCAAGGAGCCGTCCCCATTTCCGGCGTCGCCGCGGCGCCACCGACCGAGGTGGCGGCATCGTTTGCGCCGCCGCGCAGCGAGTCGGCTCGCTCCGTCGACTCAGTGAATTCGGTTTCGAGTTCGTTGAGTTGTTCGTCGTCGAACGCGCCCACCCCTAGCCCCACAGCCGTCGCTACAAGTGGCGGCAAACATTTCTCGGTCGAGAATTTCGCCGTCGCGAATAACCCTTCCGGCTGCGCTACGGACGGCGCTACAGCTGCTGGCTTTGCGAACGCCGCCAAGCAAAGCGCCGCCTTTTCGTCGTCGGCGGCGCCCTACAGATTGGTGTCGGTGCCATTCAAGGAAATTAACGGAAATAATGCGGCAGCCGCAGCAGCTGCCGCTACGGCCGCAGCGTTCCAGAAGCCTGCCGTATCCGTACCGTTGGGGTGGAAGAGGATATTGAATAATGGCTCCGTCATCTACATCAGGTTGGTGACTTTCTTTACTCGCTTATTTGTTTATCCTTAAAATTAAATACTTCTCTTGGATTGTTGAAATCTGGAACCGTTCGGAGGTGCTCTTATCTCCTTTACTCGCTGACGTGTCCCCCTGAATGCGAAAATTCTTCGCCCCCCACTTTTAGAAAAAATCGAATGAGACTGTGTTTCTTATTCAGACGGCTGTTTTCAGATAAATTTTTCTCGTCCTTCCCTTAAATTTCCATTGACGAGTCATTGCTCAATACCGGACCGGCCCCATTATCTGACAGCCCCCTTTCACGGGTCAAAAAATTTTCTTCTATGATTATAGAAATATTAATCAAATTTTCATTTTATTCTGGATAAATTCACACGAGCTACTTAAAAGTCTATTTTACAATATTTTTGTAAAATTTTTACTTTAATTCTTAGCCCACTAAAGACCAAGGGCTCCAGGCCCTGAGCCCCTCAGGCTCATAGGGTTCCTTCTTCGTTGTGGATTTTTTTCTCGCAGATGTTACCTTTTCGTCGGAGGTTACATTATCAAAATAATGATAGTACTAGTTTCTTATTTTAAACTCCCTGTTCATTGTTTGGTGATCGAGAACGTTCCTATTATAATTATAAAAAATTTCTTTTCACAACTATATAAACTTAAGAGTCGGGGTACGCTTGTCGTTTTTGTGTCTCGTTCAGTCTTTGATTGTTATAGATGTTTCCTTTTTCCCTTTTCCTTGGCTGTGTTCATCCTTCATCCTGTTTTTTTTGTTGTTTTTTTGTTTTCCCATAATATTCATGTTATTCATTTCTCATATTCCGGTTCTCCTTTATTATTTCGTCACCTTGTTTTGTTATTATTTTGTTCACTGATTCATGGTAAATATTGCGTAGGTAAATGAAAGGAAAATTATAATCCCTTTTATGTGTCGAAGGAATTCGTATCGTTTAACGAGTTATAATGTTGGCTAATCATTCGGCATTTTGTCGAATTTACGTAATCAGCTTATGATATACGGGGTTGAACGCGTGTGTCACAAACGGTGATACGCCTCGATAAAAATACCTCGCTGGAAGGAGGCCATGGAGAAGGAGAAGATTTAGTTACGAAATATAATCTTTTGCGAAACGACGTTTCTTTAGAAAATATAATATTGTCCTTATTGTAGAGTTGTACTTATCACCCTGAAAACTTAGGTGTTACGACCAAGTTAATGTTCAAATATTGATATCGTACATGTGTGTTAACACTTGACCGTAAAAAGTCACAATTTTTTCCCTGAATTTCAATTAATTTTTGAACAAAACTATTCTCGCGTTCTGATGAATGGTGTTAAATGCTCTTGGTATTCGAAAGGCCTTTAGTGTGGTGAAAATCGTATCAAACGCTCATCCTAATACCTACATTTTCCCCGTCAACACTCGTAAGCTCTTTTTTCTTTAGACCAACTTAAGGTGCCTTTTGGCTCGACTTACATACTATACGACTTTAAAACGTTACATTTCGTCCTTTGCGCATTTTCTATAAGCTTCTGAGGGGAAAATAATTTTCAACTGACGTCATCTTCGTTAATTCCCGGATCGGATTTTTTTCCTTTTTATTCGCGAAAAAAGGAGAGCGGACGACTTTTGTTGACAAAGCGATGTCGAAATACGCGAGAGCAATAATATTAAAAAACGCGAATCGTAAGGTGGAATTCGAAGGGGGTAGAAATAGGTGAAAGAGAAAAGAAGTCGAACGCCAGGAGGGAGGATGAAATCAGCTAAAGAAAGAAAAGAAAGCGGAATATCGTGAAGGGTGTTATAAAAAAATTAAGGGTGCCGGAGAGTGAGCGCGAAGAGTTTCATCTAAAAATAAACTCTCGGTAGCGGTGGTTTTTAGTCTGGAATCTGCGGAGGGTAAATGTTTACATAATAGGGCGTTATTTGGCGTGAACATATCTTTGCTTCGTTTTCCTCCGTATATCCGTTGCCCCCCTACCACCACATTGGTGGATGAGGGTGAAGACGACGACGACGAATTTTATCGAACGAGCGAAAGAAAAGAAATTCGCTTGTGCAATAGTTTTTTTTTTTTTCTATTTCTCCTTGCCCCTTCACTCATACGCTGAGGATAAAGGGTTCGTTGGTTACTTCGACGTCGTCGAGCTCGCGAGTATTTTTGATTGACTTGAAAAAGCCGGAGTAAAGACGTATTGTGTCTGCGCCAGTTTGATGTTTTGTACAAATTTTCACCCTCGCCGTTGATGCCGTGTGCTGCGCGTCGTGGAAAGTGACGGCGAAAATGATATTATTTCGTAAGCGTATCCGTTTAAGGGGGGCTTAAATGGCTTAAGCATCCATTTCCCTCGAAAGGAACTTAAATATTACCCGTAAAGCAATTTTCCGGCATTTGAATCAGCCAGCAACGGTCGTTAGCAAATATTTCCCCTTGAAGCGATTTTGCGCCATTAATGAACACCGTTCTCCTTTGCGAGATTGGCTTTTGCAGTTCTGTGAGAATTTTTTATTTTTATCGTGGAAATGAACTGGCTAATACGAGGACATCATTTGGATCGCAAGAAGGGATAGAGTGACATTTTCGGTCAGAAATGCCTGAAAAAACTGGGTCAAGATTTTATTTTATCGAACTGTAACTGTCGATATGGCAAAATGAAAATGAAAAATGGGACCCGTTAATGCGCATAATTATCCCAAATTTTTATTACGGGTGCGGACAAAATATGAAGTAAAAGGCTCAGTATCAGTAAGCTACAGCCTTTTCTGCTGAATTGCTGATATTTTTATTATTTGATCCGAAATCCAAAATCTCGAGTATGTCTTTTATTATGACTGAAATGAGTTTATTTCATACTCGACAATTAAATATCCATTTGTCTTCATAAAAAGTAGTTACGAACTAGTTGAAATGAAAGAACCTGTCATTCGGTGTCGTAAGATAGGATGAAAAACGTTTGATTGATGACTTGTTTTCTTCCATTCTCCTATATTTGGGAATGAATACAACGGTGTATAATGTCTGCATTGAAGTACATACTTTAAAAAGCTCTTTGGGGTGAAGATTTTCGGAATAATTGGAATAATTATCAACGTTACGTAAAGATTGAAGGGTTATATGGTTTTAGTTCATTGTTTCAACTTTTACCAAAACAGCTGCAAAATATTCAGCTATAAAGGATAAAGCTTTTACGTATTTCAAAAGTAGCTTATAAAGCTGGAAGTCAACTTAACAAAGGCATACTCCACCTGAACCGCATTTTAGTGACCCTTTGTTAAAATCTTCGGCCAGAAACAATTGGGGGAAATTCTTCATAATTATTATGAAAATGTTCTTCTTTAATACCATAATATTATCTGTCAATTTGATAACAAAAATCCTTAATTTCTGATTATTTTGGCAAATTAAGAAATTACCGTCGATAAGGGGAATACCGGCGGGTTTTTCCGCCTTTTTTTGAATTGCGAAAGGTACGATGAAGTGAGCTGGGTAAAATGTGAAACCAGATGTAGCTTCAACATCGAAAAAACGTTTTCATTCATACGCTTCAGATTTATAGATACGCAGAGAGACATCGATATCAACCTCAAGTGAGGGAAATATACATTGTTCTCTTACGCATAAAAAATTATTATTTAAAATCAGTTTGACTAAAATGGCATTCTTAAACTAACACTTGTTTTCTAATATTCTTCGTCAACCGTCCCAACAGAAATATCTAATTCATTTATCATAGGTAGTGGCAGGTCGCTCCTTCCTTTTTGAACTTTTGCAAGTTATTTTGTGAAATTGTACAGGAATATTTGCTTCCCAAGCAGCTTTATGAACTGTATAACTATTGATTACAATTAATGGAACTGCCTTTTTAAGACTTTCTGCTGCATATTTTCATCGTCTGGAATTATCTTTTTTTTTTTTTAATTAGCCATCACTATTGCGAATAATTTTTAAAACATTTTTTTTTTTACAAAACCATTCGTAGCGATCATTAAAAATTTATCACCACAGAATTTTTAAAAATAATTTTGTTGTCTATTTTAGAGAATGTGGAAGAATGAGAGCAGCAGCCTAAAATGTTTTTGCAGCGTTTAAAAATGTAATCGAAAAAGTCGAAAAACAAAAGCTCATTAGATGAGAAACTGTTATGAATAGCTT
The DNA here is from genome assembly GCA_038050395.1 of Parthenolecanium corni. Classification (NCBI taxonomy): domain Eukaryota; kingdom Metazoa; phylum Arthropoda; class Insecta; order Hemiptera; family Coccidae; genus Parthenolecanium; species Parthenolecanium corni. Next base: position 10,637,297 of record JBBCAQ010000032.1, on the reverse strand, counting down.
GGCACTCGGGGGAAAATGAAAAAAAAAAGGTTTAAGCACGCTATTAATGGCTATTGTTCGAAGTATAGCCAAAATAATGCTCGTTTTGGAAATCTTTTGGATAATATCGAGGTCAAAATACTTTTCGGACCACGTTCCCGTTCGGTATCGCGTGTCATTCTCGGCAATTTATTTACTTGTATTTTCTGTTTAAACTGCTCGACGAAACAAATAAATTTTTCATCGATTTTGATTGGTGGAGTCTGAAGGGGGCAGAAAAATTCCGCGCACAAAATGGCGGCGCAGATGAACAATTTTCGAGAAAAAAAAAACAACTCGCTTTTCTTTTTCTTCCCCGTGTGTTTCGGGTATTTTTCCTTTTGTGTGTTTTTTCACTTCTTTCTTTTTTTTTCTTTCAGTTTTTCAGTTTTTCTTCTCATTTTTCTCGTTTGTTTGTTTTTTCTGTTACACTTTTTCTCGCCACGGGCAGCAGACGTGGATACGTATGGCTAAGATTTGGTTCATGAAGGGAGCTGCGTAGAGGGGGGTTAAGAGTTCACGTCGTATAAAAGATGAGGTCTCGTTTCACCTTTATTGATCTTTCCGCGATTCGTTTAGAAGCGATTATTAACGTCGTTTTGTCTCCATTTTTCTGTTGTCTCAGGGTTTTCCGTTATGTTTGTTCGTTTGGTGTGAAAATTTGCTCCTTTCTATTTTGTTTGATTACATGCTATTCAGCGTTGTACCAATGTTTTTTCCTTCTTTTTTTCCTCTTTTTTTTTTAGCGAACTTCTGTAGGCTATTATTGTTGTGTTTGGTAAATGCTGAATGTGGTAGCTTCGAATAGGTATCTGTTGTCTCGTTTTTGGAATAAGCCTGGTAGTAGAATAGAAAAACGCTGTTCGTTTACTGTGCAAATACTAATAGAGTTTGGAAGATGATTATGCAGATTTAGTCTCTTGTCAGTGGTAATCGAGATACAGTATTTATATTTGGTGTCCTTCGAGACCAGAATGTGATACATCGGTGTACTAATGAATTTACACCGGGTAATGGCTTGGACAAATCTATTACATAATGGATATTGGAAATTTGTTTGGTTATAAAATGAATTTATTTCAAGGACCATATAACAGTAATCTCATTCCTTATGGAAGAAAATTTATTCATTTCATTTTAAGTGCTTTGCTCAGGACAAAGTAGTAGTTTCGATTCGTCTATTGTAGCTAGAGTGCTTGTTCCAGGTCCAAAATATTGATCATAAGTGATGAGCTGATTCGACTTCATCTTGATATTGAGACACTCCATTAGCAGTTGCTCGATTTAGTTCTTATCATCTGATCAGTTTATCTAATTATAGTACTCAAAATGAGTTTTTTAAGTGGCATTGTATCTTGTTGCGATAATTTGAAAGCTATTAACTTCATCCCTTCTCAGAATAGGTTGACTTCTTTTTTCCTTGAGACATTAGCTTAGGGGCTAGAGTCGTTATTACTGACGCATACTGCGAAATAACGAGTTACAGCAATGATGAAAATACTTCAATTGTAGGTAATTCATAGAGAACTCGGTATAAATAAACAAAAATTTTGTTTATTTTCATTAAACTGCGGGGCTAACTTGATTTTCTCTGGGAGGGAGGCTAATTTCAGCCTCGCGGGGGCATAGCTCCCCTGACACCCCCAAAAGTCCGATAATGTTGTAATCAAGTGAAAAATGGGAATTGAATAGTTACAAAATGTGAAAGAAATGTGTAGTTTTATTTTTGAAACGTACATTTAAATGTCTCGCTTTTGATTCGTATAATTTTCTGCCACTTCTGCCACTTGATGGAAACTCCTTCGTTGGACACTGTCAATCCTGGATTTGAGAATCGGAGTGGTCCTAGTCCGAATTTCAAGTTTCTAACAATTCGGTGTTTTAAGTTTCCAAAACACACCCTTTCCCTTATATTAGGTATTTGTGGTTTTCATTTTGCGTTGGCATTATGAGCGGTTTTTTTTTTTTTTTTTTTGGAACACTTGAGTTCACTGGATGAAAGTGCATGTACTAAACTACAACGAAAATCGTATAAATCTCTAAATTTGGTCTTGGATTTCTCTGGTTCTCCGGTCCAGAATTAACAATTTAGTCTCTGTGAGACTTAGCTGTTGGATATATGAGTTTGTCCAATGGTCGTGAAGAAAGATTTCGTACTTATGTGACATCTGTGACGTACTACCACGACGATGACCTCAACCAAAGCTGACTATAGTCGGTATTTGATTACAGTTTGCATCATTATCGTTGGACGTGCTCGCCGATTGTGCCAAATACTCGGATGCGATTTCAAATTCGCTGTCTTGGGAAGATCAGCGCGGTGTACGTGTGTTGATGGTGTCTGCCATCCGCAGCGGTGTATTTGTGTATGTCCGTGTGTTGGAAGTCTTCAAATGTCATGAATATGAATGTTAATCGAAATACGTGACACTCTAAATGGCTTTTCGCGTATTTGTTTCTGTTGTTTGGCCGAGTGCACGAGTTGTGGTCGAAGCTCATCGTTTGGGATAGAGAGAGAGAAAAAAAAGTTGAAAATGAAAAAAAAAAAAAAAGTTAATTCGATATTCAGAGTTAAGAGTCACGATGAAGCGAAATGCTCTCGCTGTACTAATGACAGAGGAGGATGGTGGAGGTGTGTATTGGGTGCTGTTCGAACAAGTTGGAGTCGTCGAACGCTTATATAGGCTGTATGCAGCAAAACAGTGTATAGGATAGAGCAGGCTATAGGTACCATTTTCACAGGCGAACATGGTATACCGACGTTTTCTTTTACCTGTATTACTCCACATAGGCCAGGTGTGGGCCCGTCGTTTGTTCTTTCGCTCGCAGATGGTCACGACTCGAACCTTTCATTTCTCCGCTCGGGCTGCGTCTATTTTTTCCTTCTGCTTTGAAAAATTCTTTTGTCGTGTAGACGAGAGACGAGCTGTACCTACATCGTGTTATAAATTCGCCTATCGAAATGCACGCTCTGGAAAGTCAACAGTAAATTACGATCGCCGAAGATGGTATATGAAATCTGTGGGGAGAAAAAAAATGATAAGAAGTTTACATATAGATACTACCTACAGAGGTAATGAATACACATTCGTCAGTCGCGTAAATATAAAATTTAATCGTTTCGATTTGGTTATCGTTAATCCGGGTTTGTAAAAGTTTGTCTGTTTGAACTAATGTAAGCGCGAGCTGGGGATGAGGATTTTAGCCGACGGCTTGGCCAAGTATCTTATTTTCAGATGATTTGTGAAATCGAAAATCGTAAAATAGGTACAATAACTCGACAATGTGATGAATTGGAAGCATCAAATTTTGTAACCTTATAAATGTAGGTACGTCCGAAAGAAGGTGTGGAGTGAGTCGAAGAACCATATTAAAAAAGTCACTTTTTTTTGGCTATTAAGTCGGATTACTGGCGTCTATAGCTATTTTGATGTTATGACCCGGTGAATGCTGAGTTGGCCTCTTATCATCGGAGCGAAGGTGTTTCCAGGAAATTTTCTAGGTTATATCACTTCAAATGAAAATAAATTTCAATAGTATTTTTCACTGTGGACAGAAAAATTAGGACAATCTAAAATTTGTTGAAGAATTATGACTGTAAAAATATTTAAATACTAGCTAAAAACACCGCCCTTTTGGCAGGCAAATTTATGAAGAGGATTGCTTCTTATACCCACAGAAACTGAAATGAATTGGTGAATATTTCAAAGAATAACGAATCTACGAAAGAGTTAGCTGTTTTAAGTCACATTCTGACTTATTGTTGAGCCATAAGCTATTTTCATCGCAAATCAGAATTTAGTAACCTTGATACGATATGAGATGACGTAATGTATATTCTAATTTATTGATAATATTGTCAGATATTTTTAGCCAGGAGTTTGCCTCTGTGTATACTTAGCCCTTTTTACACATATTTTGCCTGCATGTTACAAATAAGAACCGCTGAAGCCATCTACTTAATTTTTCAGTCACTTATGTATGGCTCTGTCCAGAAGGGTCATCCTTTAATTTTACTTTTTAAAATTACGTATTTCTAAAGACAGCTTACTCTTAATCTTCTCCTTTCGGCACGTACTGGAGGATACCTTCGCACAGGGTGTTCAAAATGTTGAAGTAATCAAAAATCATACGCTCATCAACTTTTTCGTCCCTTAATTAGTTCGAGGTCTATCTCAAATATGAATGCACCATCAATTTTGTCATTCGCGGAGTATTATAGATACATGTAACTATATAATATTTTATTATGACGATAAAAAAATCTTTGAAATTGTTCTGATTGCTCACAGTATGCTTTAGGCAGTTTAGTTTTTTACATTTCATCAGCTTAACAGACCGGTTTCTTTTTATTTTTTCTCTCATCTACTCTCCATTTCTTCTCTCCATATATTAAGTGTAAAAAATGTATTCGGTAGTACAGAAAAAAATCAACTTTTTTTTTGTTTAGCATTGATATCGGTCTCCACTCTTATAAACGAATTCGCTTAAACTGTTTTTTTTCTCTCTTTCATCGTTTTACACTCGCTTGCTCGTAATTACCTTCTGCTAGGAAGCTTATTATTTTTTCTATAATAAATAGAGAAAAAAAAGAAAGAGAAAAAGGTTAAAATATATACGAGGGGAGTCAACGAGAAAAGTTAGCAGAATATTGTGAGCGATGGCATTAAGCGAGCTAATATATAAATCTGGTTTATCGAGTTATGTATTTTTATATAGCTATGTGGTTTTGTCGATCAGGTACACCTTTTCTACAAGTAGCTCACCCTCATTACGTTGCAAGGAAAGGCGAATGAGACGGGTAAACGAGAACCAGCGCTGCATAGCTTGTAAGTTATAAGCCAATTAGCCTTCTCCCCTTTCGAACATCGATATGCGTAAACGTTGGTTAATTTTCTCGTTATTTGTAAATTAATCTGAATAAAGTTTAGCGAGCGAGGTTGAAAATCGTGTATTGACAGAGCACATTATATTGCTTAAAAATATACTTGGGTGGAATAATTAATAGCGTAAATTGATATGAAAATATTCGTGAAAATGAGGTCGTATAAGAAATTTTCCTTCAATGAAAAACGTAAAAAGGTGAGAAGGCATTGTAAACGTTTTTCGTAATTCCAAAAAAATATGGATTTAAATCAGTCCATCTCCATACTCCATATTATTATGAATTGTCTAGTCAAAAATCTAGGTCTATCACTAGGAAGTATCCAAATGAGCAGACATTTTGAGAAGAAGAAGAACTGTATTTAGACTCGTTATGCAATTGGTATGAAGTTTGTACCTACCCGATTATGTAAAAAAGAAACTATAGGTGTACCTCTTTTCGTCATTTTTATCCGTGAGGTAGCGATCTTTTTTTTACATCGGCGTTGGCCTGGAAGTATATTTTTGTCGAAAAGGAAAAAAAAGCAGGTATATTTTTTTATTCACTATTTTAGTTGGGGTTTGAAATGTGGATCGTTTTTATACTTGCGAACATATATATACCTTTTTCGAGTGAAAGGATTCCACAGAAGAGCTGTGAAAAGTGTTTCCTTCGACAATGACGCCAATTGTGTGCGGTATCTCTGTGAAATCGGCCTTTTTTTTTTTGTATCCTTTTCTAGACTTCTTCAGTTTCTTGTGAAGTGGCCATAAATCAAGACGATTCGGTGGCAAACGAGGGATCATTCGGTTGTCAGTGTTTGTTTTTTTTTTTCTCTTGGTAGGTCGATTGGCTTCTGGTGGATGTAGGCACTTGTTCTTCTCCACCGAGAGGATACGCAGCAGTGTGCGGATAAAAAGGTTGCTGCGACCTGCGAGCATTCTGGTCGCAGGTTGGGGATCTCTTTTTGATTTATTCGACCGTTTTCCAATAATTTTCGATAGCATGCACAAAAAAAAGTGTCAGGTGTTTCTTTCCCGTCTTGCGATAAAAGTGATCGATTTTTGAATGACTCGGAATCTTATTTTGGAACTGCAATAAAAATCAGTGCGAAGATGTTTCAAACGGAAGTTGGTACATCAACCATCGCTGTAATGATTTTTTTCAAGTGTAAATACAGGAGAGCCAAAAAACTCTTATGTTACGTAGGATGCGTCCACACCTGAGCATTTTTTCGCCGCACAAAATTTTTTATCATACAAGACCTCAACCTTCCATTAGAGCTGCGAGAAGATAATATTTTTGACGAGCAACTCGTCAAACACAAATTAGGGAGGTAAAAAATTTATTTCTTCCTTCGGGTAAATAAATCATTCGCCCCCAAATTTTCATATTTCCCCGCAAACTTGGAAGCTGAATTCACCACCCCTCCCCCACCACCAATTGTGCCCCCAACCACGATGACCAGCCCTCCAGGCAACATGTCAACATAGGTGGCGTTTCTCTCAACCTTTTTTTACTTCGGGTTAATATTATTAGAACTCACTTACCCCGAAAACTCACTTACCCTGGTTGACCTTAGTTTTGAATTTTTTTCATGACCACACCCGATGGGCAAAAAATGAGAAAATGATCCGCAAAATGAGAATTTTATCCGTTGTCAGTCCGTTTTTATTTTCGATCATCGGATCTGAAAATTTGCAGTTATTTTTGTCATCTTGATTAATTTTCCAAATCCGTTTGTAAAACGGATTTCCTGATTATAATCAGTGATAATTTTTGGGCAATTTTTCTAAATCCGCTTGTAAAACGGTTTCACAGATTATAACCCGGGCCAACAAATATGATAAAACAGCCTTCACGGAAAATAATCCGGACTCATTTCCGGCAAGACTGATTACAATCCGTTCGAAATCCGTTTTAGAAGCCGGAAAACAGGAAAATTCCGGGTTATAATCCAGAAACGGATTATAACCCGGAATAAAACGAATCCGTTTTCAAAATATTTTGCCCATAGGGCACATTCTATTAAATTCTTAGGTTCTCGCATTAAAAGTACAAAATGATTAGCGACATATATAGTTATCACTTTTTTCGCATACTAGACATTCGCAGCTGTTGAAGATGCGCCAATAAAGTTACACATAATTATACAGTGTTGTAAAATATCGTCGTGCTTGCTGGTAAAGTTTAACAACCTCTTATCTATGTAACCTTCGAGTACCCACCCTCGTTGTCGTCGTATCTTGTATTGAAATTGGAGTGACGCGAGTAAACACATTGTTGTGTGTGTGTTTTTTTTCCCCCTAAGTCTCTTTTCTGCTCGGCAGTATGGAAGCTCAAAAACGACAATTATTGTCGTCACTTTTTCTTTCTAGCGTCTAGGTACTCTACACAGCAATGCGAGTATTATATGTACGTCCTTGTTGTTCAAACAAAAGCGAGTCGACCATGCATGTGCGTGTATCTGCTGGGCAAAATAGAAATGTGCAGCTGATCCGGAAAGTGGTGGCGCAGACTGCATATCAGCTCGAAAATGCTGTGTATGGAGACGCGCATAAATGTATATATATATGTATATAGGACGTGGGAGTATGGAAAAATGGTCGTCTCATTATAGACGAGCAGCATTTTTTTTTATGGTGTCATTCTTCGTTCTTGTGCACCGTACATAACCAGCGCAGAAACATTGAAGTCTTTTTGTGGGGCGCTCGAGTGGTTGTGTCGTACACCAGTGTCTCTTCCGCAAAAACATGCGTCCAGACACGTTCGCCATTGCTAATTTACTTGCGGTTTATAATCTTTGGTCGTACTTACGCCTACACCAATTGCCGGCTTGTGCCTTCGGGTTGCGAGGTGCTCGTGGATATAGAGTGGCCTTTTCCGCGCCAACCCCCCCTCACTCCTCTGCTCTGCCTCCAAGTTCATCGTTGAATGGGTTCGCTGGCGGTGGAACGAGTGCGTACGCTAACTGCCATGTAAATAGGATCGTTAGGGTATGAAATTGTTGTCTTGCGAGAATGGATCAGAATGTTGGCGACGCGGACGAAGAAGAGACAGAAACAGATGCCGCGTAGAGAACTTGTCAAGTGGAACTGCCTAATTTGTGGGATGGCCGATATAGAACGCCGAGCTCATGACCTACAACATTTTCGGTTCGATTGAAGAAACCGTTGACCTTATTTGGGTAGATCTTAATTGAATGGAATTGAGTATATGAAACGCAATCGCACGTACATTGCGTTTACATAGAGCAGATATATCTACCGAATGCATTGTGTGATAGACTGTTTTAACATAAGTCTCAAGTAGGGTGTTCTTATAAGTTGATATTCTGCGCGAAGAAAATTAAGATTACAGGGTTTTCTGTGAGTGGTCTGATTCTGAAATTCGAATTCAACCTGCAGTTGTGGCAGTCTCACACCGAAGGGACCACTTGCACCCTTCCTTTGGGATTTGCACTCCGGAAGTGGGTCGGTATATGTGCTCAATTTGTGTATGTTGTACCTCAAAAATATCAGAATTTGTGTTTCCGTCCCTTGTCCACCGATTCTGTAATTCGTTATCGGCGCATAGCGACTGTTTTTTGGTCGTTAAACGTTCAAAATGCGTGGAAAATTCGTCTATAACGACTGAGAAACTGTCGATATGCGCCGATATCGAGTTACAAAATCGGAGGGCTGTCGAGATAAACTCCCCAAAAGATTTATCACCAGCTATTAAAAAAATTGACTTGCAAATCACTGTTCATATTCAATCGAAAATTTCTCAGTTACTGCCAACAAAATGAATTATTAGCGTATTTATGAAGAAGAAAAGTAGGAAGTACTCGTATGTAGGTAAATTTAATAGGAAGTGATTATATCGATCCGACGTAAAAGTATTATATTCCTGATAAAAAACGTACTAATTTTTATTGATAATTCGCCCAAAATTTTATTGCGAAAGTGACCTCGTTTTAAATTTTCAATGTTTGAGGAGTAGGATATTTTCCAACGCCATTTTAGCAGGTTTTTCCTTGAAAACCTGCTTATTTTTCATTAGAATTGGTACCTACTCCACTAACTAAAGTTATATAGGCTAGTGAAAATATTACGCTGTCTACAAATGTTCCTTTCACCAAACTTCAATATTGTCGTATTGACGTACATTTGAAAGCACGAAAGTCGGTATATAAAATTATTATTTAGTGCAAGTACAAGTATGACGTAATGGATGAAATATATATGTCAATGTCGAAATCGAATGAATTTTTAAGTGCTCGAGGAATACTAGACGGACATTAAACCCAAATCATCACTGAGGGAGAAAACAAAAAGGAAATTCTATTCGATAATTATTCATAAAATGTAAATTTTGAATCCGGTTTTCACATTACTGAATTTCGTCATTTTTTTTTTCTCACTTTTTATATTATATGATTCTTTCAGTGTCCACATAATAATTAATGGCGGTATTGCATTAATGTTAACCATCTCATAAATTTTTAACGACCGTATTTAAATAAAGTTAGCAATTTTTGTACGTGCGAAGGTAAACGTCGAATTGCTTTTATTGAATATATGATAATTAACAAATGACCTTTCTATTTGGACTTTCTGCTTTCCAAGTTACAAAGACGGAGCTGCTGAAATGAAAATCTGGTGACTGGCCTGAACAAGTGTTTACCCATGGATTGATTTTCATTTCAATAATTTTGATAGAATTTCTAAATGTTTCTTTAGTAGCCCTAGAAGTAAAATAATAGATATGAGAGTGTAGGAAAATTGTACGAGATATTTTATTCTATGACAGAAAATGTTGCAAGGTCGTTCGAATATGCTGAATGTTGTTAATACTCTTTATCTATATTCAGTCCATAAAAATTAAAAAATGAGAAGAGCTGGGTGAGCATTTTCAAAAAAAGAATGAAAATTGTAAAATGAGTCGTTATTTTCTTATAAGAAATTTGACTTTCTTCAAGAAATTCTTTTGATGTCATTTGATGCGGGAGTTGGTTTTCTTAAAAATAAATTTTCAAGTTTCACCTTCAAATAAAACTTTTTCATTCAATTAAAAAAAAAAAAAATGAAAAATTAAAGACTTTTTTACTTACTTCGATTGCTTTAATTTTTGAAACTGGAAAAACTTCATCAGATTTACAAAATGATTGGAGGTTTCTAATTATCATAGTAATGAATTTTTGAATGAAAAATAATTGACTGACTCGGTCTGGGGAAAAATTATTCAAACATTGTGCAGCCCCTACCAACCGGGGAGTACGCAAATGATCGTACAGGAATATAACTTGTGTTGCTGTATCTGCAGTTGCTGGGTGGTGAACTCGAGGCGGAACACCCTGTATAAACCTGAGTTATAATAACATTTATCATCAAAAACTATCTTATAGCTATCTATAATTTCTATTCGTCAATTTTTTATCGAATGAGAAACTGCAAATTATTTTGTTTTACAATATTGAAAAATATTTTCATGTAGGTACAAGCTGAAGCCGGTCTGTATGTTCGAATGTAAATGTATTCGAGAACACCTTTCATAATAACAACCATAACAATAATAATCTGCACTCGTTTTATTTGAGAAAACTATACCATAGACCGTGTATTATGTAATTAGTCACTAATAATTTGTAAAAAGTTGAATGCATAAAGATGAAAGATTAGCAGCTGAGTTGAGATGAAAGTAAAAAGGTTGAAACACGAATGATAATGTAGAATATTATTTATTCGTTTTGTTCAAGTATACTACACATACATCTTGTTTTTTTAATTATTGGTGTAGTTTTTGCGTGCCTATATTATACCTTTTGACATTCTTTTCTTCAAATATTTACATCAAGGTTATCATCTTAATTTTCGTTGGTAATTAACATCTTCAGTTTTTTAGTAATTATTTTTCACCACTATGTTCTCGACGGGTGTTGAATACCGAATTAGTATTTTTGACAGAGCTGTTAGAACAAACTTAGGTGTGTACTGTCTCGCATTTAGAATTGCGAAGAAACGTATCGAGTTTTGTTCTGCTGAAAGCCTTATAATTGCCATAAGAACTAACGGATACTCAAATTACTCTTTATTCACATTATCTCCATTTTCATTTGTAGCACTGGGGTTGTTGCTGCATTGCAGCAGTCGAATCCATATGCATTTCTAATGGTGAATTATGGATTTTTTGGTCACTATGTGAGACATAGGCTAATTTGACCCCGAATAACTGATGAGCAATTTTTTGCAAATTATTCGTAAACGATAACTTCTCAGTTAAACAAATGTTTTCTATTAGAAATTCGTACAATGTTTTTGAAATTGTTTGAAAGCTTGTTCTTTTTTACCTTGACTTTGAACCGAAGCGGACCACCATATTGCATGTTTGTATCCGGGATATGGTCCTCTTCAACTTTATAAATCAAAAATCATTTTCAAATCTTCCAAAGGACAGAAATTCAGAGTCAAGAAGTCTGCCAGATTTGCTGAAAAACCATTCTTCATAGTTCATTTAAAGAATGTAAAAACCTGTGAGAATTAAAAAAAAAAATGACCACATAAGGCTGACATGAATTCTCTAGAACATGATTCACATTCCTTCAAATTATAAATTACTAATAGACTAAGCATAACATTCTGCGGATATTACATATTGAATATTTTGTAGGGTCTTTAAGACCCCAGTTGGATCTTCGAGGGTTAAGTACAGAAAAAATGAGTGATCTGTTTCACTTGAAACCCAAGGTAAAGAGAACCAATGTTGAAAAAAAATTTTAAACTCGTCAAAAAAATGTTTAAATTTGAAATGTGTAACATAGAATACCTATTACGAATTATTTTGCGAGACCGGAACGACATTTTCGACTTAATTGATGAGGGAAGGAGGAGGTATATAGTATTCAATAAAAATTGCAAAATTCTGTCCCCTGCGCCCCATTTTCCGGTTTACTGTATGCGTATATCAAAAAACACGTATGTATTTAAATTTTAAAATCTAATAAATTGCATTCTCTGTTTGTTATAGCCCGGACAGCACGGTTCTAAATTCGTTGGAGCAAGTGAATTCGTATCTGCTGACGGACGGTAATTGCTTTTGCGGATTGGATTGTCCGCTGTATTCGCACACCGTTTTCAATTTTGATCCGGAGGTGAGTGCATAGAATTCGTATACGTTTTACGTTTGACACCGTATAGTCTGGCCGCCCATTTGTCGGCTCATTAATTTTAGCCCTTTCGTTACATAGTCGGTCGTTTAATTAACATATTATGTGCGAGTACATATTATTATTTTATAAAACGCGTACACGTCGAAATAACATTATTTTTCCACCCTCTGAAAAATGCCCGGCGAGTGTGGACGACGCGGACCAGCGCACAGCGCCAGCTAGTCGTCGTCGTCGTTGTCTTTTTACCTAAAACTTTTTGGTCGCACCACACCCTGTAGCGTGTGTTTTTGGACGTCTGCGTTCTCCTGTAATGCGTCGCGTATCCCTCCGTTAGTCATTAAAAGTATATAGCGTTGTTCTTAAAATAAACTTAAACAAAAAACGGTACCTACGATAAACTTGGTGGGTTCAATTTTATCGTAATATCGATACTTACACGGGGCAGCAAGCGGGCGGTGCGGCAGCAGCCGCGGCCCAAAAACCGACAAGCTGGGGGTAGAAGTGTCGCGTCGTCCGCAGACACGCGAACAGAGACGTCTTCGTCCACCTCGCCCCCCCGCGGTGGTCGTTCACCCCTCGTACCCGGCAGCCGGCGAATATCGTTTACGCGCAACACGAACGAGCTGTTTTTCGTAGGTACCCCCAGGAATTTATATGTATTATACTTTTCGCGCCTCTTCGAATGGCCAATGGCGGATGCTCGCGCGTCGAGAGGTGATCGTAGAGAAGGTACGAGCAGCGGATGGCTGAAGGGTTGCGTCGTCGGATGGGTGCGAGGAGATCGTGTACGTACAACTTGTGTCGCCGTATACAGGGTGAGTCACATTTCGACGAAAGAACCTTTGGGCGAAATGTGACTCACTTCTTTTCATTGCGATATGCGTGAGTCACATTTCTGTGCACTACAGCAAGCACGATGGTATGGAGTTATGGACTGTGGTCAATTAACACTAGACAGACCAGGTGGTGTCGTATACGACGCCATTTGAATTTTGATGCGTCATTCCTCAAAGGACCAGGTGGCGTCATATGTGACATTCTCTGGTTCTTTGAGGTTCTTTTACTGTTGAGTCGAATATGACGCCACTTGGTCATTCAAGTAATCGGTTTTTCTAGTGTTAAGATTGTTTGCTATTTTTTGAAAGAATCTATTGGAGATTGAATAGCGATAATTGAAGAGTTCGGAAATAGATGATATTTTAATTTGCTGACGTACAAGAAAAAAAAAACAGTTTTCTTGCGTCTTGGTAATTGAGGTACTTGGAAGTGAATATTGCGTGTAAATGACATTTTAATCACAACCTGGAAATATATGCGCTAGAATAGAAAATTATTATTGACAAACACAGGTGCTATGATCTCCTCCACTCACTCGCTCACGAGTCCTAGCTAATAATGTTAAATTTTAAAAAATCCCTCCTTCCTAACTTCCTAAACAATTAAAAATTTTTCCGCAATTAAGGCAATTAATTATTTTCTGAAAAATTCAAAATATAATAGCTGTAGCCTTCACTGAAGTTTCGGGAAGGCAGTAAATGAATTCTCGTTTACAGCATTAGTGTACATCTACATAATATAAATTTTTATAATAGAGAATAAGAAATAACAAGAAAGTGAGAAAGAAAGAGTAAGAAAGAGTATAAAAGAGTAAAAAAGTGTAAGAACGTGTGAGAACTGTAAGAAAGTTGATGATTACATAAAAATTACTTTTAAAGTGGAATAATTTTAATTCTATAAATGGAAGGAATCGAGGTCCTATTTCCTTACCTCATTAAATTGAATACTAGCTCCGATTAAAAAGTTATTTTTGATTGAAAAGCCAAACTCCAGAAAGTGCTAAGTGTTGTAAACCAAATTTGTTGTTGGAACTGACGAATGAATGTAAAAAAATGAATACTTTTTCAAACTATTTCGGTAGAATCATTCGTAAAAAAAGTATTTTTCTATCATTTAGCCTAGTTGAAGTTTTATTGCTTTTCGAGTGTTTTTTCATAATTATATACAACCTCGGTAAACAAACCTAGCACCTGGAATCGGATGATTTTGCGCAACAAAACGTGACTACAGCATCACAAATGAATCTATTTCTACTATCAACATAATTAGTCAGTGCATGATGTAATTCCACTTTCTGCCACTAGATGGCTTACAAAACTCATTTTTAATAAATTTATAATGTACTTTCAACATAATTTGGAACCTTGATCTGGAACTGGACTTGTCAATTATTTTCATGTCTTACAAGTCTATGCGAGACCTGGAGCACAAAGCATGGATGCAGTTCCATACTTTTTGGTTCGTATGGTACCCTGAATTCTGAAATATGACTCAAGCCTGTACACTGAACTGGATGATTCATATTTCAAGGCACCGAGAATTATTTCCTCGTACGATGCGATGCGTCGAAATGTGACTCACCCTGTATACGAAAAATCGTATTTAATTTGCTCGGTGCGACATCGAGTCGAAGAGAAGCGACGTTCGCAGCCGCGGACTGAATGAGTCGCGACTTGTAGCCCGCAGTCCCCGCCGTTCGACCCCCGTGTCGCTTTTCCAGTCGTCGCCCCCTCGCGCATAGCCGAGTGGGGGACGGGGGAGACTATTGCTGCTTGAGAGCGAATTTAAGCCGTCGTCGCGTCACGGATACGCGCGTTTTATCGATAATTTATGGAGTACTGTGTGCTTTTGCTCCTGCTCGCTTTCTCGTCTTCAAAAGGTCCTTTTTTTCCCCGGCCGTCTCCTTCTTCCCTCCGCTCACCCGGTGGAGTGCCCGGCGGCGTGTGACATGCGTCGAGTAGTGATTTTCGTGTTAAACTTGTACCGCCAGCCCCCTCCCGACCGAATTTCCTATCGCTGCTGGCAACTCTTTTATAGCCCCCTCAACCTCTAAGTCTCATACTTTTTTCGCTTTTGTTTTTCTTTAACTCGAAAATTGTTTGTTCGCACGTTCGGCCTAAGCCAACGATTCGTGACGAAGGTACGAACGTTGGAAGGAGATCCGAATCTGTGTCAGGTGCGCTAAGGACTGCGGTGGCGTTCGATTTTCGAGGAGCATTTGAAGGGTTGGAAAAAATACGTTCGCGTGTAATTGACGCGGCGTTTTATAAAATTTGGAATAAGATTTGCGCACTTCCGATATGGTTATCTTGGCTATAGAGTAAGGTTTGAATATAATCTTTTATGTAACGTCTGGTAGGCAATTTATCTTCTGCGTGTATCGCTCTCGTAAAAGAGAACAAAGCTGCGCTGAAATACGTAAATCGGTTGTTTAATTCACGATGAATATTTTATACGCGAGTTTTATGAAGGGTCGTATTTTGTTTTCATTATAATGCATGGAGCTGCAGGAGTGGACGAGAGAGTTTGAAGTGCCTTGGTCTGTCGAAGTACTAAGATATACATAATACATCTAGTGACTTTCCCTTCCTCTAACGCTTGAAATCTTTCACGGACGAATTTTAAGACTTGTATACAGGGTGTTCCGAACAAGTAACTGCGGATAGAGTAACATGAGTTATATTTATGTTTGATAGTTTGCATACTCCGTGGTTGATGAGGGCTGTGTAAAGTTTTAATCATTTTTTCCCAATTAAGGTAATTATTTTTTTAAATTTATAGGTAAATTTATTATAGTGATAACCAGAAACCTTCACTGAGCGCCAGTATTTAGAAAATATGATGTGGTATCTTAGTCTCAACAATTAAATCAATTGAAGCAAGTAGAGAAAATTGATTGAATGAAAACGTGAGAAATTTAAGATGAAAAACGTACCCTTATCGTTTTTCTGAAATTTAATGAAAAAAATGTTATTTCCAGGGGTACGTATAAAATTTATTTTTGAAAGAAGACACCTGTTCTTTATTACCACTTGTGTGTTACTATCTTACCATAATTTTTTTTTTTTTTACTGCTGTAAATGTCGAAGGTATAGCGTTGCGCTACTGTTGATTGCTCTGATGAGAAAATATAACAGTAATTTCCTTATTTTTCCCTAGAAAGCCAAAGCCAAAATATTTTTGGAGCATTTTCGAATAGTTTCTGTAAAAAGTTGAATTTTTATTATTTTTTTTTACCTGTATGAAGATCTGAACCATGATTTCCTTGTAAATTTAGTCGGTTTCTGAAAGAACGTAAGATATATTAGTTGAACAATTTTGATTTGAGCTAGCAAAACATTTAAATGAAGATCTTGTTAAATCTGCTGATTTGTAGCATATGGGCGCCGTAAATTCATAAAGTTTTTAATTGAGCAGTTAATACGAACGTAATGAATGTCAAAAATATAATTTGCTCCTTTTTTTTAGCACTATTTTTCCCCTTTTATTAATTCAAAATCTTGTCATCATCTGCATAAATTTGTGTACTCGTATCGCTTCCTTACATATGTTCGGTAAGCTCATTATACCAGCATGTATGTCAACAATTCTCACGCCTTTGGTTTAGGAGGATAAAAAAAATTCTCAGCTACTGATTCACATTCATACTCGAAAATTATTATAGTAGACCTAGTACTACTTTTTTTTCATTCATTTTTTTTTTTGTTGCTCGTACACAGTACGTCGTTGTCGGCTTCTCATCTCATATTAAATAAACGACAGCTGTGCTTACTTGAAGTTGTCGAAATACAAACTTTGTCTATCCCTTATCATTTATTAAATGAGCGATGGAGAAAAGGGGGAAAAAGGCTGGTACGTAAGGGTGTCGAAGAATTGACAAACCATAACTGTATTTCTAGCATGCAAACCAGGTATTTTAATTGAAGATACGATAGCAATTACAACGAGGGGTTTCTTTATAAATATACTGGCATGTAGACATATTATTTAGTTTTTTTCTTCTGACCCGAAACTATTACCGTTATTGAGAGCTAAACGCATGCGCGTTCAAGTGCCACCACATACCTGATTATAATATTTCGTACGCAGTACTATATTCGACTTTCTAATCGATTGTATTAGGCTTATATTGGTGCTTTCGAAATACCGATGCGAGCGACGTGAGTAATGAAGCTCTTGTGTTGGGTCTGACGAGATGTTTAATGGATTGGATTGAGTGGAGTGCACTCTTGTTGGGAGCTGTGCGGTTGCGCTGTGACAATGTTTCGTTCGAAAGTCAAAAGAGGTAGAAGTCGAGAAGAAATGAAGAGTGAGAGAGAGAGGGGGAGAGAGAGAATCGATGGAAGCTTATGAACCAGTTCCTCAGTGCAGTGCTCTGGTATGCGCGCATGCTCCATGGGTGTTATCCGACGTTCGGCGATTAGTATCGTGTATCGGGGAAATTAAGTGTGAAATTTGACTGAATGATGACGAAATTGAATACGACTCTAGTAAAGAGTTGAATGTCGTTAAATCTGTTTTATGATCCAATTAAAAGTTTTATGTCACTATGCGGTTCATTTCTCATATAAAAGGAGCTGCAGCAAGGTTTAAAGGTGTAGCACACGCACGGCTCCTATACTTTGGTATTCTTATATGCTTTTACTATCGAGAGTACGAGTGTGATGTGTATATGTATAACTGAAGCCAACTTTAGAGTTGCGAGTGTTAACTCGAATCGTTGATTTTTAGAATACCGTCGAATGGGGCGACTTTACACACTTTTTTTATGTTTTTCAACTTTGTCCTTTAATAACTCCTCCAATTTTTAAGCTATTGAAGTGAATTTGGTTTTAAAATTTAGGTTTAACATTTCTCAACACAATTGTAAAAAAAAGTTTGAGTTTGCAGCCTTCCTTCTATTTTTTATGATTTTTCAAAAAATTTGGCGACTTTACCCATCAATTTATTATTGACGGGTTATTGATGGGTGGGGAGGCAAAATTTGAGGATGTTTGTACTCAGACATACGATTGAAAAGAAACTAGTCAAGTACAAACTTCAACCGTGTGAATCCGAACTGAATATTTTGAGTGTCTGTGGTTAAAAAAAAAAAGACGAATAAGAAAAAGGAAAAAACCATATCGCCGCTTTATTTTCTTGTTCTGTTATAGGGGCGGCGATCTTTTTTTTATTTTCCTCCTTCTACCTGCTTCGATCCAAATGATATTTCGGTTTTAATTTTTGCCTGGCAATTTATTTATTGGGCTAAAACGAAGTGGGTAAAGTCGCTCCTTGAATGTAAAGTTTGGTTGAAAAAAATCGAAATAACGAGCGCATTATACTTTTTTCTATTGGCTACTGTAATGATCTAAGCCTTTGTCAATTTTAGGAATTATTGTTTTGAAAATGTAAGCCAATGAGGACCGGCCACCCTCGTTCTTTTATGGTATAGGCAAAATTTCACAGAAGCAACAGATTTATAGATAGTTGGGTCTGATTATGAAGCCTTCTACCTTTGAAGCGCATCAGTATTGCGGAAGGGGATACTGGGTAAAACCATATTACTGATGAAATATTCTTTTCATTTTTCATAAAAGTTATAATAGGTATGAGGATAATTTGCACCCGCTCCGAGGGGCCATTTTAATGTTTGAGTTACCTTTGCCCCAGACGAATTCAGATAATTATTTTCAAAAATTTATAAATTCATTACTATGATTGTTAGAAACCTCCAGTTAGCGCCATTATTCAACCAATATGATGTAAGCCTAGGTAGTTTTTTAGTTTCAAGAATTTAGATATTTACCCATCCATTTATCAGTCCATGAATTACAAAAGGAAATTTGGATTTCCCGAGAAATTAGTTTCAGTTACATCGAAAATTAATTTTACTACATTAGAAACCAGTGTATATAGGTATACCCACAGCTATTGTAAGGAAAATAATGTAAATATATCGAAATTTAATGCGTTGCGCCGTAAAATTTATATTTCAAGCGTTTCTCACCGCGATCAAAGACTTAATTTGCTTTTTGATTTGTGGCCACGCAATAAAAATAAGTTCATTGTCTTCCAGAAGTGACGCTTTCATCCGTCTAGTATAATTGTTTTGCCCTTTGAATACGACATGCATTATACCTATAGGAGGCATACAGATATATACTATATTCATATTAGACTTTCTAATTTGATCGCGTTGGCGTCCTCTGAATTCCTGACGTTATAGTGTAGCCTGTGAAAGATCTCTCGATCGGCTATAAATGTATGTATAGGCGTTGCAGTTGTGTACGTATGGTGACAACGAACAATGTTGCGTGCGAAAGTTGAAGAAGTAATGAGAGCCGAGAGGACGTAACAGAAGAAAAAAAAGTCGATCAAGCTCGTGAACCAGTTCTCTATGGTGCATGCTCTATGGTATGCCGGTAACTAATCCGGCGTCTAAATGCGCGCAAGTATTTCAAACGGTTGTACGCATGCATCTGAAATGCAAACGTGTGCAAGTATAGACGCGTTAAATAATAGACTTTTTTTTTATTGCGGTGTAAAAAGAAAAAAAGAAAGAATGTAGATGATAATCGAAAAAATTATTGGCAAAAAAATGGGAAAGAAGGGAAAAAGGCAGCAAAGGACGGTAATTCGATCGATTAAAGGAGCGTGTAACGGAGACGAGGCGATGCCCGGTAACCGGTTTACCAGTTTCAATTCGTTCATTTCATCATTTCTTGGCTGTCCTTTATTTTTTTGATCTGCGAATCTTTTAAGCAGGTTTTCATTAGAAACCTTCTGTTGAATTTGATTCAAATGTTGAAAGATGAAACGTGTCATTTATACAAATTAGTTTCTCGTTATATGATCTGCACATCTGAAAAATATACCAGTCTGGTCATTTCCGTGCCTTCATTTATTTACACTGGTGAGAGCGAAAACTACTTGGATTGATTTTTGGACTTGTGTATTTTTTTGTTTTGAAGATACGTGAATCGAGGCCAAAAATCAAATGTGACAAAACTAATACGAGTACATGTACAATACATGAATTTTAAAGAACCGAATAGTTTCAAGTGGAGGTAATATGTTATTTGAAGTTCTGCTCAGCTTGAATGAGCACCAACTGAACTTATGGGTGCCACATAAAATCAAAGTGGCACCGACTGTAAACTAATTGGGTGCCGTCCAAAATTGAATTAGCACCAACTGAAACAATCGGGTGCTACACAAAGTTGAATCAGCACCATCTGTACCGATTGCATACCACCCAAAGTTAAATCAGCACCAACTGAATCAATTGGGTCCTACCCAAAAATAAATGAGTGCCAACTGAATCAATCGAGTGCAACTGAAAATGATATTGGCGACCACTGATAGCAATTGGGTACTATCCAAAATCAAATTGACCCCTACTAAACCAAATTTCAGGGCTTCTTCAGGCAAATTTTCATAGACGAACTTAGCTCGATTTGTTTTCGGGGGTTTTAAATTTTCTTCCTCTTGAAAACGAACCTGCTAAAAAAATGAAAAAAAAAATAGTTTGGTGCAAATAAATCGAAATTTTGTCGATTTTCTTCGAACGGGGGCGGGGAGTAATTTTATTTAATCTATGGGTTGGAGGGCTAATTTTAGCATAGGGGAAGGCACAGCTCTCTGTGCACCCCTCCTAAGTCCACCTATGCAAGCTTTGTAATAATTATTCGGTAACAGTTATTCAACAATTTCTTCTCACATTTCCTAATATTTTGGCAGATTTGGGCCTTTAATTGCGACTTGGTCATTTTCTCATTTTCAAACTGGGTTTTTTCTCAGATCGTTGCCAGAAAATACAGTGATCAAAAAAAGTCCCACCGTAACGTTTCTTTCGGAAACCTGCTTTTCTGATCGTACATTTTGCCGTGCTAGAATTTATTTTTACTCACTCTTCATTCGTTCACAGTATTGCTCATTTCGAATCGGATTCGAATAAAATGTAAAACCAGTTGATGGACGATTTGTCCGGGCCGGAAGACTGGTTCGTCTCGTCTCTGTGCGCAGCTATAACTGCAGCAAAATTGATGCACTCTTCAACTTCATTGAGTCGAGCGAGTGCAGAGAGAAGTTGGAAAAATTATAGAAGAGGCTGTGAAAATGGACGACTTCTTACGGCGGAGGAATACTAATTCGAGGGGTTAATTTGGTCGGACTTGGTGAAAGTGTATTGGACTGTTGGTTCGCAAGAATCGTTCGTATACCGCATAGAGTTTTGTTTTGGGTACTAAATGTTGATTGCTTGACCACCATCGCCGCCTCTGCTGTCCTATAGTCGTTGACCGGCCGATTATTTGTGTACACGAAATCATAGGCACTCGGGTCGAATACTTTCTAAATAGTACAACAACGTGTTTGAGTTTTTTTTTTTTTGCCTTTCTGTTTGCGTATACTGAAATAAGGTTAATCCTAATACCTGCGGATATAGATTGTAACTGTTGTTTGGCTGGGTTAAGAATTACTCATTTCTAGTAGTTCGGTTTTTTTTTATTGTTTTTTTTATTTTTTTGTTATTATTATTATTATTATTGGGAGAGCATAGTCCGAGTAAGGAAGTAATTTAAAAAGAGTTTCGAATGCTGCGAGGCTTCCCAAAGTGGTCGGTTTTAGAATTAGCATAATGTAAAACTCTTTTGGTTCCACTGATTTTTTAGATTATTTTAGGAAAACCAATTGAAAAGCAGGATTCCAAAATGCGTTTAGTTAAAATTTCTATTCTATTTTCAATGTCTTTCTATCTTTAACCCGATGGGCAAAAAATTAGAAACTGATCCGGAAAATGAGAATTTTATCCGTTGTCAGTCCGTTTTTATTTTCGACCATCGGATCTGAAAATTTGCAGATATTTTTGTCATCTTGATTAATTTTCCAAATCCGTTTGTAAAACGGATTTCCTGATTATAATCAGTGATAATTTTTGGGCAATTTTTCTAAATCCGTTTGTAAAACGGTTTCACGGATTATAACCCGGGCCAACAAATATGATAAAACAGCCTTCACGGAAAATAATCCGGACTCATTTCCGGCAAGACTGATTACAATCCGTTCGAAATCCGTTTTAGAAGCCGGAAAACAGGAAAATTCCGGGTTATAATCCAGATACGGATTATAACCCGGAATAAAACGGATTCGTTTTCAAAATATTTTGCCCATAGGGAACTTATTATTAGTTGGTAAATATTTTCGTTTGTTACGAGTATCAGTGATCCGTCACCTTTTTGAGTCATTGATGAGGAGTAATATTTATTCAGATAAAACGTGTTTGCATTTTGATTAGTTTCTAATTATACTGATGAGAAAAAATTGACAATGACAAGTGGCGCTGAGACACTCTTACGATCTTTGTATGAAACGAGTGAGCACGAGTTAAATAAAAGCTTATTTACTTATATCAATGTAATTCGTGTGATTATACGAAAGAATTATTAAGAGCATATTTTTTTTATTTTTTTTTAATTCAGATTATAATAAATAATAGGTAGGTAATATAATATTATGTAGGGACATTGTATTATGCAAACTTGAGGGTTATCATTTAGATTTTCTTTTACTTTCTATGGATGAGTCCTTAGTTAACATTTTTTCTATTATAAAAAGTACAAAAGATTTATCAGTGACTTAGTGAATCTTTGATCCGGAGATTAGGTGTTCCTATTTTATTTTCTAAACTTTCGAAAATGCCTCTAATAGCTTTTATAATACGTGCTCGTATTGCTTCGAGAGTTCGGTATCTTGTACTTAATTAGACCTAATTACTTTAATTATGTTTCCTTTCCTGTAGCCTTTAATTCTCCGCTAACAATTCTAGTGCCATTTCAGTGTACCCTGCAGCCCTGCATTTATACATTTTTAGAAATAATTTCTACTTATTTAGTATTCTGTTTTTTTTTTCTCTCGTAAAATTGACAGGCAGATGCCCAAAATAACGTTTTCGTTATGGAACCATCGGGGCAGGTGCACTATTCGCCCGAAAAACTCAAGTTTTCAATATGTTATCGTGTCCGTTTCTTTTTTGTTTCTTTTTGCCTTGTTTTTCCTTACTTCCTGGTGAATGCAATTCATGTTTTCTCCGATGTCTTATCACGTTTTCATCAATTCAAATTACATCCATCTCCCTTTCGGTCAGCTAATCACACCTTATTTAGTTGGTTTTGGTAAACGGCGTGAATGAAAATTAAAACTGGGGAAAATAGTTTCGTTGTTTTGCAGCTGTTTGGTGATACTCGTACTTTGTTTTTTTAGTTACCATGGCTTGTATAGTGGTAAAATTTCTTATCGAAGTAAACTGATGGCAAGATTGAGATAATCTAATACAATTTCATCTTCCTACATTAGTCACAAGTTGATCTAGGTACTCGATACAGTCGATACCTGTAAAAATGATTTTGAAGATGACGTTGATTACTTTTTGTGACAAATCAAAAGTTAGTCGTTTTTTTAAAAATTTTTTCAACTATAGCTGCTTTGCTTGGAAGACAGATCATGAGATATTATTTGTTAGATTTCATCGATAAATTTCGTATAATTGAAAAATATTTATTTAAATTGATTTTAAGCATCCAGTTGCGAATTGTCAGAACTTTACACCTGTACACTAATCACTATATCTAAATCGCTTCATCGAGTTTCAACATTTTTTCTAAACCCCCATCTGATCGTAAAATCTGTTATAACCTCTAAAGGGTAACATGTGTAGAAAATTAAATACCTTCTAAATTTTTTCCATTGAAGATTGAGTGTGTAAACAATCACCCATGAGCAAACGCTTAATCTGTAATTTGTTACACATGTTATTTTTGATGAAATTTTTATTTTAATACTGTTTTATAGAACTTGTGACCATTTTCCTAGAATGTTACCTTCCTTTAGTGAAAATGAAACATGTTAGTTTTTAGGGGTGTTAGCTTCAAAAATCTCAAACTCAACTTTTTCGTCGAACAATTAAAAACAAAGAAAGAGAACCCAAAAACATATCAACGTTACAAAATCTCTGGCTTTTTTTATTTTTTCCGCAAAAATCTCCGCGCTTTCTTCGGTCTATATTTTCACGACGAAGTGGAAGATTTCAGTTTTTTCGTGTGATTTTTGTCCGTATCGATATTTCTGGAAAAATATCGGTATGCAGAGTATCGATACGAAATTTGCAACACCACGCCGAATTTTCGGTCCAGTATGTTCAAGTGAATGCACCGCTGCACACATCTATAAAGCTCGGACCTGCTGCTTATGTTGTCTGAGTGGGGCGGATGGGGGGCGAGGGGCTAGTGGAAGTTACTTATTAGCTGAATTCCGATTAGCTGCAGCTCCGTGCGTGTGATTCGTATTCATGTTGTAAATTGGTGTAATATGTTCCTCTCCTCCTATAAATAGAATTCGAAAATTGAAAGGGTTAATGCAAATCAAATTATCGAGAGCTTTATTCGCGATCCAGCAACATCAGACGCAAGCATAACTCGTCGTTCGACCGAGCCCGCCTCGCTATAATAATTATAATGCTAATAAGCACGTCGACGATTTCGTTTTGCAGCCCCCCTCCCAACCCCTCCACCTTGGCGCTGCTCCCCCATCGTTAATAAAATGAATGCGTCGCGGTCGTGCATTTGGTCGAGTATTTATCAGTTCGAATTTTATTATAATAATTCCATTAGCCGCCAATTTCTATTTTTCACGCTCATTTTTCTTGATGGCTGCATAGTCTATTCGGCGATTTATTCGTGCTATTTCAAATAGATACTGGGAACATTATAATCCTTCTTTTTTTTTTCTCTCATCTTCAGGAATGTTCTAATCGAATTAACATTTTTATACGAAATAAGATGTTAACACCTTCTGTTAGTGTGGGGTCAAGGTTGTTAGATGGAAATGGCGTAGCAAAACGGAGAGAATAGGTAAATAAGAACGATGAAAAAAATTTAAAAAATAATAAAAAAATACAAATTTGGAATCGGAAAGCGTAACCGTTGATATAGTGGTAGTCCTGGTACCGAAAAGACGACGGAAATACCTTGACTGCATCCTGAGTTGCAAGCCAAAAGATATTAGCTGCTCGTGCATTCGTCTGACTGGGGAAAAACGAAAAACGAAAGAGAGGAATGGTTGGAGAGGAGAAGAGTAGTCGAAAACAATGCGTACGTAGCAAACGCATAATATATAAGTAAATATAAAATGGAAAATAGTAATTATTACGTTTAGAGTTGGGTTTTACGGCCGGACATAGTCGATTGAAAATGTACGCCTATTTTTTCCTCGTCGATGCTCTCAGCCATCTAATAATTTCTTATATCGTTTTCCAGTTCTCACGACGTCGTATCCTCTCTTTGTCGAAAATATCAGACTACTTAGGCGGAGACGAAATTACTGGTGTTCGAACCAGGTTCATCAAAATTTTTCAGTAGATATAAGCTTTGTTAGAATGCGAAGAACTCCTTATGTTGGAACAGATTTAAATAGCTACAGTTTTCAGAGTTTGAAAGTAATGAAAAACTGTAATTTTCTTCGAATGTCGTGGTAGAAAAATTTCGTGTGACGTCGCAATCAAAGTTTTAGCCAAACTGTGATGCACTTTGAACGTATGTAGTAACAATTGACCAAAAAAAAATTTTTCAAATTACTGCTAAATCACTGAAAAGTTTCATCTGCATGCAGTTTCTTTATACAGAACATAACGTTTTTCTGTGATGATCTGTGATTTAGCTAAGAATTTGAAGAGAATTTCAACTGATAAGGTCGATACTCACTTAAGACTTGGTTAATTTTAAAAGTTGAGGACTTGAAAAATTTGTTTTTTCCTCTAGTTTAGCGCACATTGGTAAACAATTCTCAAATCTGAGGAACTTCCGAGTCATTGGAATTTAAATTAGGTCTCCTCGGGTATGAAAAAACCACTATTCTTTTTATGTAAGTGTATTTTTATTTTTCAAATTTTTTTGACAAATTGCACATCAAATCAATATCTACAGGATCTTGAGAACATTTTCCTCCACCACACAAATCTCCATATTCAGAAATAATCATGTTATTACGATCCAAAGTGTATTCCAAAGGCAATACTGATTTTCTCGATGAGATATCACCACGAAATAGCCTCTCCATCAAAGCAATCTTAGACTGAAGGGGTCTTCTTGGCCGGACTCTAGGGTACTGAATAGTTACCCGAACGGAGTTTTAGTCTAGTTTGAACTTGATACGAGTATTTACACAATGAAAGCGTTTCGTTTGAAATTTTCAGCTCTCTAGATTTGAAAAAAAAGTGGTGCCTCATGCGGGTCAAATATTCGTGTATGTAAATAACAGAATTATTTTACTAATTTATGGTCGTCATTGGATAGGAATATGAATTTTCTCCTATTATTCGCTTCTATAACCCATTGAGGTGATGAGAAAATGGATTGGGAAGGTTTGAGAGGGTTTCGATTCACCCTTAAGGTAAGCGAAAAATCATTATAATGATCTGTTAATTGCGTGAAAAAATTACCTTTTTTATTATAAGTGGCAAAAATCAAGAAATGATCAATCTTATGAAAAACACTTTTCTTACCCCCTATTCCTCGCCCCAAAATTATTATTCAACCATAATTTCCATTTAAGGGTGGGGATTAGAGAGACCATTTCTTTGTTAGTGAGATTTGAAACTTGATTATAACTTTTTTCATGAAAAAGAACCATTTTGGAGAGCGCGAGTGGGAATGCATCAGAGAAATTCATTATTATGGATAGATATTATAAATAGGACCCAGTCCAATGCAAATGTGCAATTTTACAAAATTTACGTGATTATAATCTGGGTGCACTTGAACAGACCAGTGAATTTGTGAAAGAATTAACAACTCAACGAAGGCATTGAGCGAGCGATACGAGTATATCGGATAAATGGATTTTTTTTTTCAAACCTCGATTTTTTTAAAGATTTAATTTATACCGACGTGATTTTTCACGGATCTACTGATTTTTTAACAGTCTCGTTTGGCAGCACTGTTATGTGCGTGCACAACTTTCAGGCTTAAATCTCGCTAAAAAATTTAAATTTGCCTCGCCAAATTCCGTTGGGTGCGACAATGATGAATCACATAACAAGTCGTGCCAATAAAATTTTCATATTCATTTATGCGCATTTACTCGTTAATTTTGTGTGTGTGGTTTTTTTTTTTTTTCCATCAGCGTTCTGTTATTCTAATTGCCTGTATGTCTTCTCTAGATTCCTATTCAAATTCGCGTTACTTATTTATATAATGAAAGGGTACCAATATTCGGTTTAGGAAACTAGTTGTTGGCGGTGATTTGCAATTTTTTTCTTCCACCTTCATTTCGTATACTCGCTATACGAAGTTTTGTGAAAATATTTCTCTCAGCAGCCACAAAGCAAAGAGAAAACGTTTGTACTGTATTCAAAAAAAAAAAAAAAAAGAAAAAAAAGAAAAAAAAATTTGAAAAAAAAAAATGGCAACAAAAAACTACACTGTCTTCATGAAAAGCGAGGGAAAAATTTCAAGGTCGTTTGTAATCTTTGGCTCACCTCCACCGTGACAAGTTGCGGTGAAAATCGATTCACGAAACACGAAGGGCTTCAGTGTACCCTCCTCCGCGTAGAGTCACCTATTGGAAGTGTTCGTCATCTTTGGTCTTCTTTTTTCCTCGTTATTTTTTTTAGGCTCATCCTAATCTTTCGCCTTTAAATTAACGAATTAATCATCGTCGTAGCTATATTTCTTTTGTTTTATAAGCCGTTTGCGTTTGTTTTTTTTGTTTTTTTTTTCCTCCTCATTCCTCTTGTAATTTGCTAATTTACTAATAAAGGGGGGAAAAAAGTACGAAGAGGTGTGTTGGTTGCGGTGGTTCGACGACCCAAAGTATTTCGCCAGAATTGGCGGGCGTTTATTTTAAGCGATATAGCATAGTATTCGTCGAAAAGTAAATTTGAAGAAGAAGCAAAATAAAAAAAATAAAAAAAAAAAGTGGAAAAAAATAATGAAACCACACAATAAAAGTTGAGCGGGAATAAACGTTTTGCAAAGTGTAAAATGGGGCCCCCTTAAATTGGCCCCCGAAATTAGCAGCGGCGTGCTACAATGATTGGGTCGCCATCGTCGTTTTGATTCCATTTTCGTACCATTAGAGAATATCATTAGCCGCTCTATAGCCCTCTCGCCTCGCGATAGAAATATTGTCGGTGGGCATCGTGAAGGATGGAAATGACGCAGAGGTGCCGGGCAGGAGTAGCAGCGGGCCAAATTAAAGCTCGATCATGCTAGCCCGCATTAAAGACTTTAAGTGATTTCTACGAAATTTTCATTTAGTTCGCCGCTAAATTGTTATAGGTGCCAGTTTGAAGCTATATGGGCATCCCGAATAATCGTGTACTCGAGAGATGTCATTGGCGTTTGGTTTGGTCGCTTTTTTAGAGGTACCCTTGGAAATGGGGCGTTGGAAGTCGTGCACCGAGAAGAGATCGTGACTCATTGTGGGATAAATTGTGCGACTTCCACGAATAAAATTGGTTTTCGGTTTTCGCTGACATTTTTTTTTCTGCGTTTTTCGCTCTGTTCTTTTTTTCTTTTTTTTTTTTTTTTGTCGCTGTCACCTGTTGGTGCCGTAGGAATGCGATGTAGGTTTATAAAGTAGTATATATTCAGTAATTTTTCGTGGAAACGTTGTTGTCGTCGTCGTCGTCGTGACAATTCATCATTCTGAAAAATTCTCATCGTTATGTCTGGCGGTTTAGGAGTGACCTTTCTCGCTAGAATTGAAAATAAAGACGTAGTGCGAGTACCTATTGGAATTTTAGAAGTGGATCGATTACGTAGAATCGAATGAAAACTATAATTGATACTTATTGGGTGCTTCTCTGGTGACCTTGAAGGCTATATGCGCCAGATATTGGAAATAAAGAAATATCATTACCTTTCGAACTACGCTTTTTGACGTGTAGATCTTCGAGTGAGTGCTTCATCTCGCATAGCATGAAGAGATAATTGATATTAGCAGATACTCGGGTCCTTGCAACATTTTATTCATAAAATGCTATAGAATGATTAGAAATCAACGAAGTGAGCTGAAATTTTATGCTTACGTTGTAGCATAGATTTCAGCATGGGTGGCAAGTTTTAATTTTCTCAGGTGGTGCATATGATACGTGCGAAACAATTGGGAAATTTTTGACATTTTTTCAAAAATCAAACGAATACAATCCAAAAATGTTTGGAGAAATTATAAAGGTGTTGCATTTGCCTCATTTTTCCTATTCATTCCTATTGACTTGAAAGTATGAAAAACTGGAACATTTTTGAAATTCGATTCGTCATTACACATGTACTTGGTTAGCAATTGGAGAATGGTTCGATTAATTACCGATTTTGGTTTGACCTTGAGTATTTGAATTTCCTAATGTTAATTTAGCATTAATCGAATTTTTGGCAAATGATACCTCAAGTGAAATGACGATCTAATTTCATCACCTCAAAACTAATGAAAAATGTTACTTTCTCTTACGGGTAAACTATTATGAAGAGATAATTCTGTATCGTGTATCCCATAAAGTAGGCAAATACTGACTTTGATGTCCTCAGTTTCATATGAACCTCGTTTTTCTACAAAAAAAAAACAACAAATATTTTGAAATCTTTTGACAAGAAACTAAAATTAAAAAAAAAAACCTATTTTTCTTTTAGTAGGTAATATTAATACATATTTTCGATGCCTAAAGAATGAAAAATATCTTACTGTATATGAACTGCTGTCTACTCGTGTTAACCGTCTATATCGATGAATGACGTCAAATATTTCTCTAGTGGACCTGGATATTCTGATCTGTTAAATATTCTAGGCTGTGTCTAGCGGTCAAATTAATTTTAACCGAACTTGTAGCTGATCAATACATTAAATAATTCTTCTTTTATCGCTCGTCTCACTCGTTCGATTGATCTTCTCAGTAATTCAATTCAGTAGATATGATGTACGTCGTAAAATTACTTATTTTCTAGGATATTTGAGCGAACGCCTGCAAGGTGATCTTCTGCGAAAGAGAACATTTTTATCGTTTAATTCAATTTAAAGCTGTTAATTTTCAACTAATTCGTGTAAAAATCAATGTCGAATTTATTTCTCGACAGTTCTACATTTTTTCTGGTTTATCTTCTGCGAAACCGGTTATTTTTGGTTTGTCATATTCGTAATATACGTGCGAATTTTTAATTGAAAAACATACAGAGGACCTAACTCGTTGCTAGTGATTCAAGGTTAATAAAATATGTTTCTATTTCTAAAGAACCCAGAAATTTTGCGCCCATTTCATTTTTTTTGGCTTATAAATCTGTTGGCTTGACTGTATGTTCTCTCCGATTAAGTGAAAAATTACGATGTTGATGATATGTACTTGAAATAAGAGATAAATCGTTCTTCTTTATACAGGGTGTTCCGCCTCGAGTTCTCCCCCAAGCAACTGCAGATAGAGCAACACTAGTTATATTCATGTATGATAGTTTGCATACTCTCCTGAATGTGTGATTTCGAAAATTCATAAATGTATTATACTATGGTTGTTAGAAACCTCCAGTTTTCGCCATTATATTTAGCAAATGTGATGTAGTTTCTTTGTCTAAAAAATTCGAGCAAAACCATCGCAAGCAGAGAAAAATGATGATAGAAAATGTGAGAAATTTGAGGGAGAAAATGTCTGCAAGTTTTCTTTTTTTTCTTTTTTTCTTTTTTTTTTTTTGAAAATTGAACGACAAAATGTTATTTTCTTGTAAAATAATAAGTTAGTCTGTTTTTTTCAAGTTTCTCCATTTGTAAGAGGAATGCCTAAAAATTGAAATGTTTTTATGAGACTATTAACTTTCTCCTAAAAATTATTTTCTTGGTATACGATACAGCAGTTGTTTCTCTCGAAAAGAAAAATTTTTTTCATGTACCTACCTACTCTTCAAAATGATGTTTTTATTAAATTCCAAAAAAATGATAAATTGAAGATATTTTTATCTTAAGCTTTCTTACATTTTCTTACAAAGTATTTTTCATATCTTCACCGTGTTTTTCTTTTTATTGCTTAACATTTTTCCTAGAAAATTTATAATTTTCACGAATTTTAATGTGAAAAACAATTGTACAGCTCGTGGTTATCGTTCAAACAATTTTTGTAAAGTATGAAATTCTGAAAATGATTCACCTATTTTTGTTTTTTCGAAAGTCATTATTATTCTATCCTAAACTTATTCGACTTTTTTTTTTTTTTTTTTTTTCCCGAAAGAAATACTCGTACAATCGGTAGGTAATTAAATTTTGTATGTTTATTTTTTCCTCTTACGTCATTGTTCTCTTGGCGGGTATTTTCAACTATTTTTCAGTTTTAAATTTTGCTTATGTAAATTCGTCTCTTCCCCCGTCTTTCTCGCAGTCTATACGTCTATATCCTTGTGCCATAATGTAAATTTTTTATCGCATCGAATTTGCGTTCGAATATTAATAATTTTGGATGGTTACCAGAAGCCATAAAAGTAGCAATAATTCGTTACAGTTGTGCAATTATTCCGATTGAAAAAAAAAACCTACTCCTCTTGCGGCAAATTAACATTCTGAAAATGTCAGAGCTTATGCACTTGCACCCAGCCCAGTGTTGTTCATGATCTGCTATCTTAATATGTAAACCTTGAAAATTATTTGTTAATGTGACGTTCTTTTTTTTTATGTAAAATTCATTTCTTAAATTTTCTGCGACGAATATAAATCTCTAGATAAACATTTAGAATAATTAGCAAGGTAATCATTGGTGAATTAAAAAAAAAAAAACAATTTTTGAATGAGAAATGTAAGTAGTCTTGCGGATGATTTCGAAGTGTATTTTAATAATTACCTTCTGCATTTTAGGGTTTATAAGTTTGAGTTTAGAGTTTAGCATCAGATTATATATATTTTTTCACACTCTATAATGCTGTACTCCTCTAGGTGTAATCTCAATTTCAAGCTTTTTCAACATCCCACTTTCACAATATTGCTATGTTTGGAGCAGTTTTCAGGAGATATGGAGAGCTGTCATTAACCCTCTAGTAGCACAAGTGGGTCAAAATGGTCCACTTGCCCTTACGTCACTCGTAGATGTTGATACGGTTGCATATTCTCACCAAATAGGGAGAGGGTAATTATGTATCATCATCGAGGACTACCAGGGTAACATAATTAAGGTTGGGTCAAAATGACCCACTTGTGCCACTTGTGTATAGGGCGATGGCAAAATGACCCACTTGTGCCACTTGTGTATAAATGAGCTTGTGCCGCTGAAGGGTTAACATCATTATAATCGGCATGAAATTTCTATGGGAATTATTTGAAACCAAAATTGTTGATCCTATCCCCAACCATAAGATCTATTTTTTTAATGATTTCTCATAAATCCACTGCCTAATTGAATTGGCGCAAACATTTTTAGGGAATTATACTGGTTTAGATCATGAAACTCCCACATTGAAAAAAAATTTTTTTTTATTAATATAGCATTTAGCACATGGTACAAAATGGCGTATCTAACGTTTCTCTTCTAGCGGATTCCTGATTTTTGCTCAGAGAATAAATTTCTCAGTTTAGCCGCGGGATGGGGGTTTTCGTGGTCGCTGAACACGAATCTGGAAGCCGTTTTTGGCGGTGGCTCTCGCCAAGCGAGATATGGCCAAAAAAAAAAGTGAAAAATGCTCCTATATGGGTCTAAATCGCAGCGTAGAGCAAAACGAAGCGCAGATTCGGATTCAGCGTGAAAAATTAAATAAAAATGTTTCCGGCTCAATTTGACGACTCGTCAATTTTAGTAAAAATGGCAAGGTTCATGTTCCTATTTCCTATTTCTATTACCAGTGGCGCCAACCTAGGGGGTTGAGTGGTGCGGTATCACCGAGCCTCACAATTTAGGGGCCCCATCAGATGGTAATTTTGATCTCCCCTTACTACTCAATAAGTTGAAAAAATTTGAAGTAAACAAAATTGGGATGGGGCCTCTTTGCTGAAAAGGGTTCCACAAGTGATCGTGTCCCACCTATTTCAAAATACGTGTGCGCTACTGTAGCGAAAAAGTATTAGCATTGTAGCAGTAGCAGTTTTCTGTCATGTGATTCTTAGGATTTAATTAAATGATGTATCAAGAGTCTATTCTCGAGAAATCAGTTGAAAATAAATTTTCCTAACCGGCGATAGCCTCTGTCAGAAGACTATGGCCCATCGTCCGACTTATGGAACACCCTGTCGTTCTCTATGGTTTTCCCTTAGTTTTATATTTCAATTGAAAATTTTCGCAGCCAGCGTTAATCCTGTGGGCTTTTGAAGGAAAAATTTTATTGAATTTACGTCGTGCCTTATCCGGCAATCGAAATTAATAAATTCTGCAACACGATTGCCGATCGTAATAATTCATATTTGCATCGAAAAATACACGTTCGAATTCACGTTTTTCAATTTCTTCTTTTTTTTTTCCTACTTTTTTTTTCTTTTTTTTTTTTCTTTTACTATACCTAATACACTTTGCCAATACAACATGGAAACGCTAATTAGCGTCCGAGCAATTTGCGTTCGGTTTCAGAGAAAAGCGAAGGCGTTCGATAAAAATTATTTTTTCGCCATCTCGTAATAATCGACGAGTGGAGAGAATGAAGTTTTTTTTTATGATTTCTCACTCACGATTTATATCATCGTACTGATTTTTTTGTTGCTTTCCCACTCGTTATTTTGCACATCATCATTGAAACTCTCTGCTGCTGTTTGTTTGAGATGACGGTAGGAAACGTCGAAGAGATGATCAGTGGTGGATCGGGGCGGGGGTGGGGTGGAAGGTCCGTTCGTTGTCTATGTATTGAAAGAATTTTATTACTGTTTAACAACTCGACGTGGATTCGAGTAGGAGTTGAAAGAGAATTTTTAGCCCTGTTTCGTTTACATTATGTAGAGAGAGAGAATCGCGAAGAGAATCAAGGTGCGGATTCACCTTGGCAGCAGCATCTCCTCTCTTCGCACGTCCGCCACTTCCCTGCTGCTCCACGGCAATCACTCACATCGTCTGCGAGCACCCCTCCGTCCACCATGCCTTGTCGTTTGGCGTAGATAAGTGAATGTCACCAGACGATGAAGAGGACAGCTAAAATGGCATAATTTAATCGTAATGCGAGCGAAATAAATCTTTAATATTCGGTTTAATTGCTTCGCCAAAAAAAAAAATGCAGCCAATTTTCGATGAGTTATGCGAACGAACTAGAAGTGGAAACGCAATGAGACATGTTTCTCGCTTCGAAGTTCTTTGATCTGATTTTGAGGAAATTAATGTTAGAGTAGCTAAATTCCAAATTCCCCTTAATCCTTCATCTTTGAAGCTCTTTGAAAGGTGAATTTTTTGGTAAATTGTTGGTTACTGACTGCGTTTTTGAGGGAGGTGAAAAATCTACAGGGTGCGCCAGAATGAACGGCTACATTTTGTTTTTTCACTTACACGCGAATGATGAAAGATGCAGCATGCGGTTAGTTTTGAATTGAAATTCATTCTTTAAGGTTGTATTCGTACGTATGAAATATAATTTTACTCCAGTGTCGACCATTTTGCCTAGCTCTGTATAGCACTTTCTCGAAGGCGTGAATGAATTTGCTAAGCAATGGTCATAATATTTTAACAATTCTATTTATGCTATATCTATCGAAGATGATAACGCATCATAAAATCAAAATAGCTTTACATTTTTACCGTAGTAAATTGAGTATTTAACTTTAATTCCTGCTGTGAATTATTATTTCAAGGTAAAATTTTTTAGTACACGTGATTAATGTGTGTGAACCCAACGACACTTGGTATACTGCGAATCCTCGTACTGTGAGAGAAAAACCTGTAAGAATTTTACGGAGAGAAAAATTTACATTTGATACGCATAAAAGAAAGATGTATGGGTGGAAAAATTTTCTTGAAAACTAATGGGCTATGCTTTCACCAACTTCAAGGTCTTTTCTTGTATTGGGTTTACGGCTATACGCATGGTTATACTAATTTATGATATGCCATAGTGAAATGAAATGGTGCATCCTAATGTGACCAAGTGGAGATGATCTCTCCACCCTTGAAGTGGCACCAACACTTTTTACATTTCAAATTTTAGGTACTTATATGAAACGCAATTTTTGAAAATCTTGGAAATTTTTTAACTACACTTGAACCGTGCGTGCATATCCAAGACTTTACGTCACAATTGACCTTTAATGACATCACGTCGATATTTCTTAAAGACTATATTTTACATGTCTATACGTATGAATTCGTATAAACGAATTACGTTCATCTGAAGGCGTTTGAAATGGTTTCTTATGATCATTTTTTGCAATTGGTAGTTTTATATCGTATATACTCGTATTTATTTATAGTCTAGTCTGCGAATGAAAATTTTTTGCCCCTCCTCGTTGGTGTGCGCAACATGCTAATTTAAAATTTATTTCTTCAAGTCTGCTGTAATCGTTTTTTCCACGATTATTAATTAATAGTGGTTCTATTCCATCTCAACTTTTCACAATTGGATGTTATATTACCATTGTGTTCTTTTAATGCGGCGTCGTTATTGTGTTTTTCGTGAAAATATTAAAATTTAAATTTAGTCGAAAACGAAAAAAAAAAAAAAAAGGAAGGGTGAAAACGTCAAAATCCGAAAATGACGCAAATGATGAAACGCAAAACTGTCAATTTTATGTACAATGAATGTATATAAGTATCCTTGACTTTAACAGTGGAATAAAAAAAATATATATATACTGCAAAATAGTTCTCGTCGAATGAGTTGCATACACTTTGTGTACTTTACGACCGTCAAAATGATGACTAATAAAATTCTTCTCTCATTATCTCTCTGTTTTGGTTTATTATTATTACACTAATTTGGTACTTGAGTTTTTTTCCCCTTTCTAGTTTAGAGTGTTAGGAGTCTGAAAACGATTTTTTTATACGTATAGGTATCTATGGGTACCTATCGTACGAATGATGTTGAAAATATAAACGCTATATACATTTTCTAGGATTGGCTACCTATTATATATATTTCTGATATTGTACCTAATATTCTATTTTTAGCCGACGCGTTTATTTATGATAGACGATGACCATGTCTACGTTTTATGAAAATTAATTTTTTTCTCTCTATTTCGTCGTCTGTTCGCAGGTTGTTACATCACCGGTTCCAGCCTCTTCGGGTGAACTTTCAAAATTGTGCAATCATAAACGAAAAAGAAGCGCTACGAGTATTGGTCCATCGACGGTGTTGCAAAATCAGCCTTACGAAAATAATACGCCTCAAAGTTCCATTGCTAGTCGTCCTTTGATTATCGGTAATTGTAATCCGGCTGTCGTCAAGAAGTATGGCTTTGGTGAGTTGGCTAATCCCTTTTTATTTCTTGCCCCTGATGCTGATTGTGTTGGTGAAAATAATGGAAAATGAAAATGTTTTGAATCGGAACATGTGCTCGTATATTTATTCTCTAAGACGAGCGAATGAATGGAGGGTTTGGAGAAAGGTCAATCGGATCTCGCCTCTGAAGGTCACATTGGCGTAAGAACTGGTTCCGTATCGTAGAAGTAAGGATTGAAATTTTGGCGGGAAGATACGAAACAAAATCTTCGATGAATGAAATCTTTCTTCAGGTATTTAGTAACCCAACATGATTTAATGAGGTCTCCTTTGGTATGATCAAACCAATCTTCTTTTTATATCGGTTTACTTTTATTTTGTCAACCATTAATGACAAACTGCTCATCGAATCAATCTATACAGGATCTTGAGAACATTTTCTTTTAACAAGTATAAATCTCAATACTATTTAGAAATAATCCTGTAATTAGGTACGATCCAAAGTGCACCCTTCATTTGAAAAAATATGTAAACAAATGAAAATCGGCCAAAGGTAACATGGATTTAACCAGGGATTTTTTTCACGGTCTTGAAAAAGTCGGAGATTTTTTGAAATTTTAGTTTTTCGATTTTGTCTTAATTTTTCAATTAGGTCTATTATTAAGATAAAAGATGATATTATTTGGTATTTTATTCTTGTGTTTCAACTCCACAAGGATTTTTTTTGACTCGAAGCTAGAATTTTTAACAAGTTGGGTTGGCAAATTGGTCTTAATGCAGACTGAATTTTGACCTTACAAAATTCATTTGATTTTGTGCTAGTAATACCAGGCCCCTCCCTAACTGGCCGAATTTGTCTATTATTAATTTCTAGAAATGACTGCAACGTTGGGTCGAGTGGTTGTAAATTAATACAATCATAATTGAATGCTCGTAAACAGATACTATAATTTCGTTACCTACTGATTTTATTGAAATTGTGAAAAGTCGTCTCTAAGTCAAGTAACCACTTCCCGCTGTATTACCTATGAAAGAGTTTTTATCCATTTCGTACGTTTGGTTTTATATACCATTGTGTAGTTATTTACTCTCGAACTCGGTAGTCTCATTTACCACCAAATTAGCGGTTATTCGCTTTTATCGAATTTTCTTTTTTTAAATACCTACTATACAGTATTTTAGCCGAGTAAATTTTATTAGCTTCGGTTTTCAAATAAAATATGCAATTTTCCTCTCATTCTTGGCTGTTGCTTCTATATTTATCGTCATTTTTGTTGGAAGAGAAGAATCCAATTTTCGAATATTAAGTCGTCGTCTAATATTGATAAAGTTGAAGAGTTTACGAGTAGGTGGGGCTTTTCGAAGCTGAATTCGAAATCGTCGCATTTATTTCATTATTTTGAAAATTTTCCTTTTTTTGTAAGTATTTTTCCTTATTTATTCGAGAGGTTTTATTGAAAAATTTTCCGTCTGTTACGACGTCGGTTATTATTCGTCGAAGATAGAGAGACAAATGTCTGACGGGAAAAAACAATTTCTACAAATATCGTTTTTCTCTTGGAAAATCTAATAAAAGTTTTTAGGGAGAGGGGGAAAAATATAAGAGTTTTATAGAACTTTTTTTTTTTTTTTTGCTCGGGCCTCTTTTATTTGCGTGCGTCTCAAATGATAGTGGCTAGAGAAATTGATGGCTGCGAGAGAAAAAAAAGCCAGAAAGGGGGATGAAGATGAGAAGGAAAAAAAATGCCAATTCAGTTTCACGTCGTGTTTTCCCTTCGCAAATTTCTATTCGTATTTAGAAATTGCGATAAGAAGTGGAAAATGAGTGGCAACGTGAAGCAGAGTGAGAAAGTGCGAGAGTGAAATTCGGGGCTCGAGGAGAGGAAAAATCTTTCTCTCTTTTTTTCATCATCGAAGGAGATTGTTTAAACGTATGGAAAGAGGCTTTCGATATAATGATGCCGTATACGCTCATGAAAAAGTGGAAACATGACGGAGGAAAAACAATATAAAAGCCAAATGAAAATTGAGGGGAGAAAATTAGCGAAAGAAAACAAGGAAAGTGAATGTTATCGACTGGAAAATGTTTTCCACTTTTTCGAAGGCTAAATTATTTCTTCATCTTATTGGCGGATTGATAGAAAACAAAAATATTGTGGCTTTTAATTAATTGATGTGTGTGTGCAGAGTGGATGATTTGTGTCTCAGAAGAAGAATCAGGTGAATAGTAAAGGAGCTGAGATCATCATGTATTGACGAAAGTAGAAATTTTTTTTCATGTAATTGGATATTTTATTTTTATATTCTGCAGACGTTCATCTTTTTTATTTAATAAAAGACGAAGACTCAATGAGTTCCTCTTCCTACCTTGTAATTTATAAAACATCAAAATTAACCAATCAGCTTCAACATCGATGTACTTGAAATGGATTGAATTTAGTATTTTTGTAATATGTAGGCGCTACTAATATTTGTCTGCTGGATTTTATGCAATTTGAAATCTCTATTTTCCTTGTACTATAATCTATTTATAAATTTTTATACGTTTTAATAAATGGGGGAAAAAATATAATTAAAAGCATAAGTTTGATAAAGTTGGGGATCTAATGTTGACTTTATTTTTAAAGAAATCGTTATAATATTGTCTATGGTGTCCTGTGTCTCAGAAAATTTCTACCTATTTGATCTTGATAAATTTTCGTGTATGATTATTTTCAACCGCTAGTCGAAGGCTAAAAATGTGACGATATTAAAATACAAGTACCTACGTACTCGTGCAATCGATGTTTCAAATAAGGAAAAAATTACTGTCGTATGAATCGTTTTGAATGGTAATCTATTTTTGGGGATTCGATAAACTATATCCGAATTTCATGTTTACTCTTTCCGCAAATATTTACCCACGAAACGAAAGCGAAAAAATCATTCTCTTTTTTCACCTATACCAGTTCATGCAGCCATTTAAGTTATGTAAATTTCAAAAACATTTTTGGAAAAATATTTAGGTACTCGATTGAATAGCTAGTTTATAAAAAATAATAACTTAACTTGTTATTCTTGAAAACTACAAAAAATTAACTTTTTATAGTGTTTTCTTTCCTTCTAAAGAGCATCTGTCTTGGTTATCATAGTTTTAGTGAATTGTATAACGATCAAGTGATAGGGTATAAATTATAGTTTTTTTTTTTTTTTTTGGCAAAGTGAATAAGAATTCTTCATAGTCGTATGCATATTATGACGATGGACATGTGAAATACGGCTGACAAATGTGTCATTAACGAGTCAAACGAAGCGTATTCACATTGTTTTGAATCATTATACAACTGTCAAATCATCGTGTATTATCAAAATGTAATCGCAGAAGTTGTATTTTACAAAACGTTATTTTTTTATGCTCTTCTTTTATTTGTATACTGTCTGTATGTTGAATTTGAACCTCTCTCATTACGACATAATTTTTATAATTACGCGACAAATCGTTAGTTTGTTTGTTTGTTTTTTGCTGCTGCTACTCTTACCCCACCCCGCTCTCTTTCTCTGAATGTGTTTCTCTATCTCATTTTACGTTTTGCTTTACAAATTTTTCACGCAATCAAAAATTGTATCTCGCATTTGGTTTTTAATTGAAAACGAAGACACTGTAAAAATAAAAAAAGAGAATAAAACCGGTTTGCGTACGTGAAATGACGCATAATACAAATTAGAATGATTTTCGACTATGGAAGAGGGGAAAGTAATTGTGGCAAGAGGGAAAAATCATATTACTGCGATGTGAGACGAGTGTAGAAAATCGCAACCATGTCGATAGGATCCGATAAAGTATTGAGTTATTAAGATTAGCAAATGTTCTCGAGAGGTTTGCATGAAGTGTGTAAGGTTGATAAGCTAAGTATATGATAAGTATTATTGGTTCGGTGAATGAGTTATTATGCTGACGTTATTTTAAACCCTATAAAAACGTTATTTTGTATCTCACTTCGAAAAGTATGTCAATATAATTTGACAAATTTTTTAATAAAACATTGAAATCCTATGTCTGAAAAAAAACTCGTTTTATTGATCGAAACTGATTCTTCTGCAAGCACTCTTTTTTCTCTCTTCATAACAACGTTGAGATTGATAATATTACTACCTACATATATTTTCAAGCTGCTGAGATAAACTTTAGGTCAGCGATCAAAGGAGCAGATGTGAATCCTTCTAAGTTAAAACGTTGTTTTAAACTCAAGACGCCAAACTCTTTTTGAAAAAAACTTGAGTAAAATTAAATTTTCAAAAAATTTCGAGATGGTTGAATATTTTTAGCTCTATTTGAGCAGAATTTCGCCCCTGACTGTTTTGCAGTCTCCTTTCCACCTATAGTCGCTACTGTTCGGAGAAAATTTAAAACAGCTTTTAGTTAAATGCTTTCATCTTCACACGCACTCCAGTTTACTGTTTTCAAAATCTACTAATCCAACTTTTTCTCCTGCGCACTCCGGTTTTATTTTACTAATTGGATAGTCATCGTTTTGTTTTAGATGTTGTCAATGATCTGCCTTGAAAATTATATTTCCGTTTTCATCTACTTCCCTTTCGGTATAAATAAATTAGGTCTGCTGTCGAGTCCGTGATATTTTGAAATTAATTTATTTCAATTTCTTTTTCCAGATATTAGCGATCGAAGAAAGAAAAGAAAACCTATGCCCGGACAAATGTACATTAACGACGACACCTCAGTGCCATCGACTAATGTAACGATTCAAAACAATTGTGATATTTCTGCCAAAGAAACTAGTACCTCCGTAATTAATCCTATAACTCAGGTATGTAATTTGCTTCAATGAGCATTGATTTTTTCTTTTTCGCCTTATGATTCTGGTTGTCTGATAGAAATCTGGCTCATCGACGATAATCTGTCTGCTGTCTAGTCTGTGTAATTGCCACTATTTTAACCACTCTTCTTGACTGCCTGTGTATAGTTTTATTCAAATTATTCGCATCCTCTTCATTCTACGTAGATTTCTTCATTCTAATCTCGCATATTTAATTAAATGTAATTTTCATTCCATTGTTTATCGTCACTGCCCGTTTCTTATTGTGTGTGTGTGTGTGTTTTTTTTTGGTGGTTCATTGTTTTTCTTCTGTATTTTCAGGTTGAAAATAACGCTTACAGTCACCAACAAAAT
The DNA here is from genome assembly GCA_038050395.1 of Parthenolecanium corni. Lineage (NCBI taxonomy): Eukaryota > Metazoa > Arthropoda > Insecta > Hemiptera > Coccidae > Parthenolecanium > Parthenolecanium corni. The sequence goes on along the minus strand of JBBCAQ010000032.1, from coordinate 10,595,918 downwards.
GGTATGGCCATCAGCTTACCTGAACAATCTCTCACTGCACCTGGAGTACCAGCAGTGCGTCTGAAAACGCCTGCATTTAATCAGGGCTACCAAAATCAAACTTATTTCAATGCCAGACCGCTAAATGAAGGATTCAGTTCGCAAGACGAATTTTACTACCGTCCTGTTCACGAGCAGAACAATATGTACGTTTCTCAAGAAGTGCTCCATAATTCCCAGAATAGTGGAGGATACGTTTGTAATCAGATAAAAAATAGTGGCGGGTCCCAGCAGCCTTGCAATATTGCAGCTAGAAGCCAGTACCATCGCTGCAGTATTATGCCCCAACAACATCGCATTCCGTGTGGTACTGATAACCAATCTGGGCCACATCATCATATGAACGCATCATCACAGCAACCGCATTTGGCTGTTGTTCAGTCTCAGTCGCAAAATTCGCAACAGCAGCCATCACATTTTGTTGGCCCAACACATCCGGCCAACTTCCAACAAATGCGAGTTATCCCCAATCACCACGGAGGCAATGCGATACATTCTACTGTTCCTATAGATGGTCAAATGAACGTGCAAATTATGAGTGACGACAAGTTTGTCCAACAGGGACAGCCTCACCAGATCGATAAGAATATGTATCATACGATGCCTGAGAATGATCATTCTTGTTCTGTGGGTGTGAATTCCTATCATGTTAATAAAAATGATTCGTCATTTTGCAATTGTTACCATAACGATAATAGTGGTCGTGTACCTCACCAATCCTCTTCGTGCATGCAAGACTGTTCAAATTGTTCCTCTATGCTTGTTCAGAATAGTTCTGGTCAACTCGTACATCACGATGCCAACGCGCTACATCACCCTGTTAATGCGACTGGAACTCAGCATCACAGTGTTTATCCTAATCAAATTCAATCGCAGCATTTGTACCCCCATCACATTCATCATCAACGGCTTCATCAGCAACAGACACTAGAACAATCACAGCAGCAGCAGCAGCAGCAAAATATGCAACCAGTTCCTCAGCCTCAGCAACTCCTCATTGTTGATCCTCAGCAGCAGTCTCAACCTCTTCAATCAATACCTCATCAACAGCAATTACTCTCTAACCACGTGCATATAATGCAACCATCAAACATCGAAGTTAAACCAGCAATTTCCAATCGCTGTGGTAGTCAGAGTATGCACTCACAAATGGGTTCCGACCTCGAGGCAGTTAATCAAAATATACAGTTTATCCATCAAAATCAAACGGCACAGCAACGTGCTAATTGGCATCAAAAGAATATTTCACCTGCCAACACACCATGCCGAGGAACCCCGCCGCCGGTACCTGTGCCTCCTCCACCGAATCCTTACGAACGTGTACCTCCTTTACATCATCATATACCACCAGCAACTGGTTGGAGTGATGAACCAAATCGTAAGAAAAATACTAAAGGTAGTAAATCGCCCCCAAATATAGGAGCTCGTAAGCTGAAACCCACATTTGTCAATCAAAATCATAGTACTAATAATAATACTATGAAAGGACGACACGATATTGTGGCCAATGTTCCAGTTCCCTCGTTCATGGATGATCCAAGTGGCTACTTAGCCCAGCAAACCGCCCTTTTGAATAGCACTATATTGAAGCAGACTGGCGAAAGTCCGCATTCCAGTGATCATAATAGCTTTTCTCAAGTAACCAAATCCGTAGGGTCGTATGTTTCCAGCCAAAATGTTGGTAGAAATGCTAGTAGAATTTCATACGATGAGTCCAAAGGCAGTCATTCAGAAGCAAAAACTCCTGATAGCAGTATACCAAATGATACGGCTCTTAGTTCTCACACTACTAGTGCGAGTCGTAAAAATAGTAAGAATCAAGGCAAGTTATGTGAGGATAACCCAGTTACCTCCTCAACGTCAACGGATAGAGAGCGTAATGCCTCCGTTTCACCTTCTGGCTCAAAGAGTCCTATCCAAGCTGGCACAGTAAGCACCAGTAACCAGTCACCTATTCAACCAGGAACTAGGTCGCCCAGTGTTTGTAGCACACCAAATACGAGTAACGATGCATTACCTCAATCACCGGTTACATTTTCCAATAGAAATACTGTGGATAATGACTGCACATTTGTGGAACCTATAACCGCTTCTGCGGCTAGCCACACCTCAACCAGCAATAACTCCATTACATCGATAGTGACTGCTAAATCAAATGTAGCTATTGTTTGCACAAATGGTGGCACCAGTCATATAAATACCAATTGTGTAAATGTGCGCAGTGGAAATAACAGCAGAAGTTCAAGTAACAATGACAACTATAATACTATTACTATTAATAGAATTGTTGATGAGAATCGAATTTCTGCTTCGTCCACAATTTTAACGTCTAATCCCGTGTCTCAGTACGAACCAATTACTAAATCACCTCTGGAAATGGTACAAAATGTGGTGAGCAGCATACAGATTCCTTCACAAGCAATCGGTAGTACCAGTAGCGAGACGAAAGCATTGCCAGTGTCACAAAATAGCAGCCTTCACACTAGTCATTTTCTTGTCTCAAATAGTGGTCAAGTGCTAATGGCAACCAGTGGAAATCCACAGCCATCACACTCGACTGCTACCGTTGTAAGCCAGCACCAGAATCATCATCTGGCTACCAGCAGTGCGAAAATAAATTCACCTCTCACTATGATCAGTAATTCATCTGTGGTGACAAATGCGACTGGAACCGTCACTCAAATGATTCCAACCGTTGGCGTCCCTCAGCAAATGCTTAGCCAGCCAACTGTGTTGGTAAACACTCTACCATCTGGTCAACTAGTCTTCCAGCCAAGTGTGATGGCGTTAGATAGTGCCGGAAATGCTGTACAAATACCTCAACTAACAGTTGCCACTAATAATATGCTATCTAGTCCAACTCTTACTGAAACCGGTGGCGCCACTATATCCATGGCGGGAAGCGGTTCTTTTTCGCCGCGTGGAAATCAGGCGAATTTGTTGTCACCAGAAAGTGCAAAGCGCAAAGCCAATGCCAAAAAACGTAAACTCTCACCGCAGCACATGTTAATTTCATCTCCAGGTGCACAAAATGGCACCACCAGTGTCGTCGTGCAGCAGTCGCAGCCCCAACAGAGCTTCACGCAGTCGACGCCCATGTTGCAAACCCTTATCTTACCTAATAAAAATGGCCAGTTCGCTGGTGGCCAACCATTGATTGCGACTGCGAATGTGCTGCAACCGGTCAACTTGGTTCATAACATTCCGACCATTCAGCAATTCATTGTACCGGCAGGAGTAGGAGGTATGGTGATGAATGGAGATGGTACGGCCACCATATTGCCGGAAACAGTTCAGCTAAATGTGCTCACACCTATGCAAAATGCAGCGAATGCTGTTTTTGGCCACGCGGGAGGACAAGGTATTTTAACAGCCAGCCCAGCCACTGGTATGGTTATTCGAACGCAGCCCGGACCATCGTCAACTGCGCAGCTTCGTTCGCAGACAATTTCAACGCCTGGTGGAACCCAATTTATTGCCACCCAGTCGCCCAACCAGTTCATCGTAAATAGCTCGCCCGCGTTCAATGGCCAGCTCAGTCCAATTGTGGCCAATGTCAGTCCCACGCAGCAGATTCACGCCTTCAACACGTCGCCAACAACTTCGAACTTGACGTCGAGGACGGCTACCCCTCAGGAGTATTTGCAGTGTGTAAATGCTGGCGGCGTTGGCGGACAAACGTTAATGGTGCCTTGCTCTGTTGCGCAGCCAAGTGCGAATCCGCAGAACACCACCGTCGTGCAACAGAACACTACTATTGTGCAGCAGCAAATGACTATGGTATCGAATAATCAGCAGTTACCAGATAATTCGTCGTCGTCGTCACAAGGCGGTGCTAGTGCAACCACCAGTTCCAGTATAAACCTGGGTCAGCATAATATAATTCTGAATGACGGTAAGCAGGCGCAGAATTTTATTATAACAACTGACAAGGCTTCTCCTCAAGCGCAGGGTGGCTTTGTACTCAGCCCTAGCAAAAACGAAAAAATCTCCGCTTCGCAGACGCAGCAGCATTTCATTTTGAATAATTTGAACACTGAAAAACAGTCGCAAAGTTTTATAATCAGCAGTCCATCCGATAAACCACTGTGTGGTAACTTCATATTGGCTAATACGTCGGAAAAGACGAATGCTCGAAGCAGTAATCTTATAATTGCCAGTGCCACGGGACAGCAAACAGCCACTGTGAATTCGCAAGCCTCAGCGGCAGCCTTGGCTGTAAATGCGGCCACCTCTTCAACCATGAACGCTAGTCGCTTTGCCAAGCATTCCGTATCAACGCAAACAGCGAATGCAGCGGCAGCTGCAGCTGCTGCTGCTGCTGCAGCAGCTACTTCAGCTGGACAGCAAGTTCTGCAGATCTCTTCAACTCCAACATTGATTGTGGCCACCAACAATACGTTTTCACAGACAAGTAGTTCGTCGTATACCTCCAGTCCGCCAGACACAACCACGCACAGTCCAGTTGGCACCGGTGGTCAGAGTCCCGACACGCCGAGCAGCAGTTCCATCATGGTTGGCAGCACTGACGATGTGGCAGCGTCTCCTACTTCAAGCACGACACCAGTCGGCGGTCAGCCTATGGTGCACTGTATCTCGAGCAGCAATGTGGTTGACTGGTCAGAGAACACCTTTGAAGAGAAGAAGCTCAATATTTTTGTCGACCATTCCTCTTCCGATCTGATGACTGGTGGTATCGACATGTTCCATTCAATTGGTTCGGTGCAGCAGCATTTTCGAAGAAGTGAGTACTTCTCGGTTACTTTACTCTCATAATCTTGTTTCATTTGCAAAGGAAATATCTTTAACTCAAAATGTATATGAATTTCAAAATTTGTTGGAGCAGTGCTATGCAAAAGAAGAATACGTCTACTTTATCAAATTTTACACAAGAGCAAAAAAAAAACAACATTTATTTCTCATAGTCTTCCTATGTAGCACCTCAACTTTAGAGTCTATTTTCTCAGCGATAATTGTATTTTGGCATATAATATTTTTATTACACGTGGAGCTAGGTGTATTTAATTGAACCTTAGTAAAAGTTGGTTTTTGAAAAAATTAGACTCAAGTATTTCTTTTTGTTAAGGAATTATTACAAAAAAGTTGACACGAATTTTGTGAGTCTAATTCTGATCCACATTGAAATGTTGTTAATTTCAAATGTGATGCGATTCTTGAAAAATTATTTAAAGTCAATAGAAAAAGATTTGGCTACAGAGTAAAGAATGTAACTTTTTTTAGTATGAGAATTACGCATATTATACCTTATTTGAAATAATATTTGATGAATATTTTCATCATAAATACAATTTTCATATCGTACAAATGACAATCGCATTTTCAACCCCAAAAATTGAAATCTTCTCTTTTCCAAATGAGTTTTTCAAAATGTAAAAATTATCGCGTGATTTGAATAGCTTTTGGTATTTCGAAAATATTGCATGAATTTTCGCATAATTTTAATAATAATCCCAAAAAATACTAACGAGAGCATTTTAATCTCTGAAAAACCTCATTTAAAAAATATAATTTTTGACTTATACCGTTACTCCGTGGTCAGCTAGAAATGATAATTTAGAGTTGACTACGCTTCGAAAGAATCGCGGAAGAAGAATTATATAAAATGACAATGTTATTCTTTTTCTCGTTGTAAAATTAGAAAATTCTCTGCTGTATGCTGTAGAATTGAAAATATTTGCTCTGTACAGGCGCCTCCGCAATGTTTACTCGAATAACGTTTTTAGTTCTATTCAAACAAGTAAGCTATTGAAAATGTTGGCTGTGAAAAAATTTGTATAATAGGTACCTATTGTGTGGAAGATCCGATAGTCTTGTATAAATATATTTTACGCAGTAAAATCTTTTCTCTCAAGTTTATTTTAATTTCGTGTTTATTTTGGATGTATACGAAATTAATATCCTATTTTTCTTCCTCAGGGCCTAGCGATGACTCCAAAGAAGGTGTTTCGTACATAGAATCGTCAACTTTCGATGAATCTGCCATCAGAAAATAATTATTCAACGTTTACTTTCGGTTAGTACTCGTACTTAACATAATTATCTGCTTAGTGTAGAAAAGTCGTTGGAATTTGCATGCGAATGTTGGAAGATGAAGTTGTGAATGGGAAAGGATGGAAAAAAGTGTAAATTACAAGTATTAAAATTAATTCTGTTCAGTGAGTAGGTTTTTTCTTCTGGTAATAGTTGGCTGTTGGTATGCGCCGTTATGTTGAAAAGTGTGAAAACTTCGATCGTCCAAGACTGAATTTTGTCGACGAAAAAGTACAAAAACTGAATTTTTTTCCCCTATCTTAGCTCCTTTAGGACTGCTCGTACAGTACCTATTTTCAATTTGTTGATCTTGAATTAAAATGCAAAATGGTACATTTATTAAAAGCATGTTAGAGGTATGGAAACTATGTCAAAGTCTCGAAATAATCAACAGGGCTCTGGTAGCACATCTGCAAAGACTGGTAGCTCGAGAAAAGAAAAGAAAAATTGGTTTGGGATTATTCGTTTTGCCAGTGAATTCATAAATGTGGTTCAAAACAATTTCCTCAATTTCAAAATTATTTCTGTTCTAAAAAAGCGAAATGTGCGAAAAATCCTCGAGGAAAATCTAATAACTGATGATATTTACTGTTTTTTTTTTAAAATTTACACGAGCAGATTCACTTTGTTTGAGAATTAAATGGAAATCTGCGTCTAAAATCATATATTTTAAAAGCAATGTTCTGAAATGATTCAAGTTATCACAAAAACTGAAAAACACGTTTCTGTTCATGTACTCGACGAAGTTGGGAAAAAATGTTTTGGTATGAAAACCGATGATACAAAAGTGTGTTTGCAATCCATACTGGCGGCAGACTTGATTACAGATACACATCAGATGGTTTTTGATAAATGGCATCTGTGTGAGAATAGAAAATGTGTCTGGGGCGAGTGATTATTATCCGTTTGAAGTTTTGATTTTCTATCGCGTTCATTTCTCGTGTGTCATACTTTATAGTGTTCGAAGATGGTTATTATTTTTCTAAATTGATAGTGCTCCTTATATTAAATTTTAAGTTTAATTTCAATATTTCGGCTTTTAAATTTCATTTTTAATTCTGGAAGAGAGAAGAGAAAGAAGTGAATCAGTTCCGATCAAATGCTGTTTGCTGTTTTTATTTAATTCATTTTTTCTTTTTGTCTTTAATTCTTTTTTAGACGAACTCTCATTTTACTGGTACCCTGTGGCCATTTGAGTAAAAGCTAAACTCATAATCAAAAGAGAAACATTAAAAGTAAATTATAATCTTCCATTTGATATCGCGCTTCAATTTTTTTACAATTTTTTTGAAACCGCATTTCCACGCCGTAATAGGTATCGGTAAATTAGCTGTAAGTATAAAGAACACGATAATCTATATATTATCCTTCTTCAATGTACAGTATATAAGTTCCTGATGTTTTTACTAATTTTTGGCATTTGAATTTAATTTTTATCATCGTTATTTTCACTCGTAACTATTACTATTGTATTATTATTGTTACTATTGTTATCGTTGTTGTTTTGTTGTTGAACGAAAACATTTTTGATGCTCATTGATGCAAACAGTCACACACTGAAGTGCAAAAATTTTCAAGAAGAATCGTTTTTCATTGACCCAAAGTCTAGTCTAGATCGATCAATGCTTACCAATTAAAAAAAAAACACACACAAAAAAAAAAACACAAAACAGCGAAGTCTTACAAATCATTAAGTATTTAATCGTGGGTCTTATTTTTCTTATTTATTCTTTTGTAAGTACGTAAGGGAATTTGCTGTAATTTTATGGTAAAAACCTTATTGATACAATTGGAAATATGCGGTACAACTAATTGGATAGTTTTAAATGAAAAAAAAAAACCTTCATCTTGGTGTGGAAAAAAGTTGAGTTGCCATTTTGAAATACCTGTTGAATAGTCTTGAAATTTTCTGTATTCCCTGTCAAATTCAAGTTGGCAAGTTTGTGGTACCTACGTGTAATTCAAGACCAATAGTAAATAAGGAACATGAGTATGTAATTCCAAGTACCACAAACGAAATTAAAAGCATTAACTTAAATTTGATAGTCAGTACTTGCATGATTGAAGGCTGGTATTACAAAACACTGGTTACCCCGTTAATAGCATGTGAAAATATTTAATAAAAATGTTGCGACAATGTTACAGTGTTCAGGAAATACGAGTATCATTTTATTAAGATTTTATTTGAATCTAGAAAACGTCTTCTAATATTGTGGCCATATATTGTCTGGAATATTTTCTCGATATCTTGAAAATATTTTTTCTTCACTAAAAATGAAAAATTATCTATCAGAATATTCCTAAAATAATCACTTAACGTTGTGAAACATCGATTTGAAAATATTGTGGAAATCGAAAATATTACGTAAAAATAGTTTGATTGTCTTTTTGAAAATATTAATTTCCAATATTTTAAAATATTTTTTTAACATCACAATCGTATACTCGTATTTTTAAAACATTAGTTTTGTAATATTACGAAACTTGGTACGCTAGTAGAGCAGTTAAAGAGAGTGTTTAACAATACTACTACATATTTATGTTCAACCCTCTATGAAACCAGTAAACTGTGTTTGTAATACTGTCCCTAAATCGACTTTAATGTTGGGAGGGTCTGTTTACAGAATACTACGAATCAATTTTTTTAAATTACTAGTTTTTCCTTTGATTTTTAATATATTTGGTGACCTTAGTTATTTCAGTTCGTGTTTTTTGAACTACCTAGATACGTTTTGCTTGATTTATTATAATTTAATTTCCAAAAGAAAATCGCAAAATTAATTTTTTTCTCAATTTCGATTTTAGTAGTTTATAATTTTAATAATATTCAATTATATTTTATTTGAAAACTACTCTAAAAATCATTTTGAAAAATCAAAAGATAACTAAAGAAATAAATGGACTTATTTTTTATTCTTCATAAAAAGTATCTATCTTTTTGAGGAGCAACATGAAAAAAATATAATGAAAGAATGTTTTTATCCAAAATTAATGGATAGATTTTTCAAGTTTTTGAAATTGTAAGACGAGTTGCCAATATTATTTGAAAATTAACTTTATTACATCTTGCTCGTAGATCCTTCATTTATCCGTAACCAATGTTCGATTTTCTCGAGAAAAAACTTTTATTACATTATTTTTATATCATCACTTGCGTTTTAAAATATTCAGCCATTTTCCTCTTCTCTCTTTACCAAGACTTTTTCCAATCAATTCTTTATTTGAAATCGAAATTAATTTTCAGGAAAACGTTTCATTAACTTGCTGAATGCATCGAGTGCTAACTGGTTTATTGCAAATTTTGTGTTTTGTCCTTAATTTTATTTTTTCTGACTTGCCACACAATAACGATAATAGTAATAATAATTTTCTAGAAGGATGATAATAATACTGGTAATAAAAAGTGCCTTCCGAAAGCTACTCAAAGAGAATAATACAATTTCTTTTTACAATTTCTATGAATATAGCTTGTGTGAATTTCAAATTTGATATCGCCTTGAAGGCGTTATGGTATCGAGTAGTAAGCTGATTTGATCAGCTTTTTCAGTTGAAATCAGAATGTGCGAATGGATTGCTGTAATTTTATTCTATTATTACCATTGTTATTATTATTCGTATTTGATTTCCTTCAAATAATGTTTTCTTTTTTTTTATACTTGTGCCATTTGTAACATAATGCAAATTTTATTTATTTCTTCGTTTTCCATTTTAGTGATTTTTGAACGTTTTCAAAACCAAGTGATATGACATCGCAGGGAAGTATTTCAAATTCTGGTGTGCAATTCTGCAACACGAAGTGCTTCTAGTTTCTCCGTAGGTTCGTGTGTCGATTCCGAAAATTGAAATTTTAGGGGGCATCCTCTGAGTTTCTGTCATCGAGTAAAAATTAATGCTGAGAAAAATTTCGATTATAATTTTATAACTAGTTAGATTTTTTTCTCTCTCTTTTTTTTTTAAATTCCCATTGTTCCTGTCCTCAAAATCGAAGAGAAGTATTTTGTACTCACCTTCAAAATGCCATATTATTGATTCTACCCGCATTTAGCTCTCGTGTGGCAATTCAAAATTGACACTCACTGGTTACATCTCGCAGACTTCCTGAGCAATGTTGCTCAAAAGCTAGATATCTTCTGATTCCCTTCATACTCTGACAAGTCCTCCCCCTTGGTATTTGAATATCTCCTCCCGTCACCAAAAATAAAAAATAAAATTAGTCTGTTTTCATTCTATTATTTTTATCAAGAAAAATTTTATAAATCCCCTCCCCCGCGCGCCTTAATAATTTACCATTGATGCGTCTTTCGTCAAAAAAATTGTGTCAAAGCACCTTTATCGAAGACTTGTTGGAATTTAGATTCCTCGTAAAAGTATACTTTCAGGATGCCTCTTGTAATTTTCATTAATAAATTGCTGCAATATTATTGAATTTTTGCGGATGAAATTCGCATTTCATGTTGTAGAATTCGTTGTTTGCTAATTTGTGCATCGATTTTCGATTCGATGGCCTTAAATTTGAGAATTCGTATAGTTACCTTTTCCTAAGGTTAATCGTGATAGTCGCGATTAAAACGTGTTATGTTGTTTCCTTTTTCTTCTTCTTATCTTTTTTTCTATTTCCTATTTTGGAGTGTCCTTATTTCTGGATTTTACTAACCAACAGATGGAGTAGTGATAACATATTCACGAGTAATTTCCTACCTTTTCTCAGCGAAATGAAATGCAAGTGTGAACGGAGGCGTTGACATAATTTTCAGGCATTTCATTCGATTTGAAAAACAAAAAAAAAAAAAAAATGAAAACTAAATTTTTTTTACAGTTTTTCGAGGCATAGTATGATTATTATTCTGCTGTTGATCGCAAGAAGTCGATTCTTACCTGTGATATATAAAGCTTGGCTAAAAGTCTATCAGTGCGAAATATTTTCTATATTCCAGTAACTGAATGTTCTCTATTCAATTATCTCTTCAAAAATGAAATATCAAAGAGGAATTCTTTTTACTAGACGTTTAGTCGAAATTTTGTGTGTCCAATGTTATCGTATGATGACGCCATCATATATAAGCTTGATGACGCCATCAATCATGTGTAAGTTTGATGACGTCATCATACATAAGTTTAATGAGTCTTTTAGTCGATTTTGTGCGTGTTCTTGTGTGTCCAATGTTATCATACTTTTATGATGACGTCAGTCCGGACGAAGCTTTTTTTTTGCTCCCAAATTGAGCTACAAAATGAGCCACCAAATGAGCAACAAATTGAATTCAGTATTTTATATAAGACATGAAAAGTTGTGTGCTTCAAGTTTGATTTGAAAATGTTTTTTTCTCAAGAAAAATTAATGAGCATTTTTTATATGCTCTTACAATTTGATGTAAAAGAGAATTCATCTTCGCCTTCTTGACTCTTCGTGAAAGCTACAGCTATTTTTCATTATTGCAAAGTAAAATCAAGGTATTTCTAAATGAGAAAAAATCTTTGTAAAAAAAAGAAGAAAATATCATTGTACAATTTTCAACAAAATTTGTTTTTTATGCTTACATATGCTCCTGAAGAATTTTAATTCTAATTAATTGAATTTAGTCATAAATTACCTCGAAAAACTGTATATTTTTTGCGGAAAAAATCAAAAAAAGCATAAGATTTTGTAACATTTATACGTTTTTGTGTTATGTTTCTTGCTGATCGCTCAATGAAATTGTAGAGGTTTTGAGATTTTTACAACTACACCCATAATTCTCCAAGTTTCATCAAATTGATAAATATTTTCGCTGGTTGAGTAATATTTTTCTACTTGACTAAAAGTTCAAGTCTAATTTACATCTAATGTGCAATTTTTCCTACTTATGTACAATCTATTGAGTCGGTACCTAATAATTAATTTATTTTTTAAAATTATGTACTCAATCGCGAAAATATTTACTGTGTTCTACAGCAGATAAATTCAGGTAGAATATGCGCTGAAGAAAACAAAAACTTGAATAAATGTTTGAAACATCTCTTCAGAATTTTTTGCCTTCGTTCACACCTGATTAACTTAATAACTTTTCATTGATCTCGTGTCAATGTTATTTTTTGATAGCAGATTTTTTCTTTATGATGATCAATGTCGGCATATCGTATAATATTCATTCGCTATTATAATATTCTTTTCCTCATTTGATTCAGTATCATAATAATATTATAAAATAGTCTGCACTAGTGCCTGTATGTCAATGTGTCTCGTAAAATATTCGAAATGATATTTTTTTTTTTAAATGAATATGTGATGTTTGTCTACGTAAGCTTTGTGTAATTTTTTTTGTAAATTAATATTTTTTTAACAGTTTTTTCGCAAAAACATTTTAAATATTTTATTGTTATATTTTTCTTCTTTTTCAATTTATAGGTGTTATTTATTTTTTTCCTTTCGTTTTACTCGCTGTGTATATGACTACGTATGTGTATAATAAATGTTTCTTGTTAGTTCCTGAAAGAATCTGGATTCTTATTTGAAACGTCTGGTGAATTGTTGGACCTTGAGGATTTCTGCAATCTTCTCTTTGGTCTTGTCGTCCACTTTTATAAATGGCCGTCTGCTCTCTCCGCCGAAATATCCCATAAGGTCCATGGCTGCTTTCAGGCCCGGAGGTCCCAAGTCCCCAAACAGCTAAGAAATATGAAACGAGTTAGTATTTTTGTGGGCAATGTAGTTAAGTGGGTGTATTAAAGTTCCAATATTACAGTGAAAATTACCAAAGAATCAACTGGCAATAATCGATTTTGAAGTTCAATTGCTTCGTCCCACTTTTTGTTTTGAACCAAATCATACAGCTGGCATACTTCAAATCCTAGGACTGCTGATAATCCATTCATACTACCTACGCAACCTGAAACATAATGTATTTTTTAATAATTGCCCAAGTATTACTTGTACATAATTTTGCTTTCGAAGTTAGTTTGGGAGTACTTTATTAATTTTAATTGTTTTCCATAAACCAAAAATTAGTTCATACGAATACTTTATTCCTACAGAATTCTTCAGTTAAAGAAAAGCTAACTGTTTTTTCATTATGAATGGTTCAAATAATTAGTTTAGTCATTTTAAAAAATGGATTTACTTGTACAACTTTTTCAACTCATAACAATCAGCTAGAATTTTTTCATTTTTAGTGGCTCATATCAAGTCTTCGAGTTTTTATATTTAGCTCATAGTGAAAAATTACGACACCATTTTGAGACTGAGAAGACCAATAGCACACCTTAAGAGGATTAGAAGAGCTTATGCCATCCGTTGAACATTTCATTGCACTAAAAAAAGCAAAATTCAAAGAAAATTCCGCGCACATTTTTAATGAAATACTTGATGTCTATGGGCAGTAAATTTAAGTTCAAACTCAACGATTGAGAATTTAGTACTCGTAGCATAACTAATGATGAAAAAATACGAGTGTCTATTTCGTGGGCTTTAAAACCATTTTGACTGTGTTACCTATTTGCAATGCAGGCAGTAAGATTCCGGCTGTACTGGCCCAAACACCAAAGTTCAAATGTTTCGTTTTTTGTACAACAACTCCCATTTTATCAATCTGAAAAGATAAATAAAAATAATATACGTAAATAATTGAAAAGAGGTCAAATGCTTTGCTGGCATTTAGAATTTAGGATTTGCATACAATTACGAATTGGCTGATACTAAAATATTGTATTTTATTTTACTAATTCGAAGAGTTTTTTTTTTTTTGGTAAATAACGAATTAAAATTGACACAAAACTAGTCAGCTCCGCCAAAAATAATATAAATCGATTGAAGGGTGAAAATTACCCTCTAAAATCGTTTTTTAACTTGGTGGTATTCGCTTCTGAAATCACGACGAAAAATTGTCTGAAAATCTTTTTATGTATTTTCAAGAAAAGATTTCATTTATAAGTAACTACCGTCGAATGGGGCGACTTTACACACTTTTTTTATGTTTTTCAACTTTGTCCTTTAATAACTCCTCCAATTTTGAAGCTATTGAAGTGAATTTGGTTTTAAAATTTAGGTCTAACATTTCTCAACACAATTGTAAAAAAAAGTTTGAGTTTGCAGCCTTCCATATATTTTTTATGATTTTTCAAAATACCCCTCAATGGGGCGACTTTACCCATCAATTTGTTATTGACGGGTTATTGATGGGTGGGGAGGCAAAATTTGAGGATGTTTGTACTCAGACATACGATTGAGAAGAAACTAGTCAAGTATCAACTTCAACCGTGTGAAACCGAACTGAATATTTTGAGTGTCTGTGGTTAAAAAAAAAAAGACGAATAAGAAAAAGGAAAAAACCATATCGCCGCTTTATTTTCTTGTTCTGTTACTGGGTGAAGTGAGGTAGGGGCGGCGATCTTTTTTTTTCTTTTCCTCCTTCTACCTGCTTCGATCCAAATCGTATTTTGGTTTTAATTTTTGCCAGGCAATTTATTTATTGGGCTAAAACGAAGTGGGTAAAGTCGCCCCTTGAATGTAAAGTCACCCCGTTCGACGGTAATGTATTTATTCATTGATGAAATTTTTCGACTTGAACATTTTACTGTAGCTAGAAGATCCAGGAAGTGATCTATGAAAGTAGCCTACCGTGCAAACAAAATCATATATTTTTAGTTCCTGTGTTGGGTACACTGTTTTATGTGCATCATTTTTTTTTTTTTTGTTGAAATTTCGAAAACCTGCTTATTTTTCTTCAGGTTAAAATGTTTACATGAGTTGGTGAATTTGTATGAAAGAGCATAAGGATAGCAGATTAACCCTTCTACCCTCAACATCAATCGCTCCTGGGATCCTGAAATATATTTACATCAAAATGAAAGAACAGTAAGTAGATATAATCTTCTAATTATATTTTCTTTTATGCTAACTTCTGTGTATTAAGTCTTGTCTCATCTTGAGCTAATGAAAATGTTGCTGCAATGCGATGGCGCATCCAGAGATTTATTGAGGAAGGGACTAAATGTCAAGTTTATTATCCATACACATGCTTTAGCCACCCCTCGGGTGTACTTCTGCTGTATTTTGATAGGGATCAACAACCTCGAGTGGTGGTTTCTCATTCCTATTATTATTACCTAATACTTACAATAATCTAAACGTTGGAAATATTTTTAAGTATCAGGAGATATTCACAACAGCCCATTTCGAAAAACTTACACCATCGTCTTTGATGCATAAAATATTTGGGTGGGCAGCCAAAGTTTCAATAGCTCTAACTGATAAATTGATTCCTATCGAAGATGACGCATTGTAAATGATGACTGGAACTGGTACTGAATCAGCTACTTCGGTGAAATAATTTATGAAGTTTGTCTCCTGTTCAACAGAGGCAAAAAGTTAAAACAATTGGCCCTCCATAAATAAGTGTATGCTACAGAGAAAAGAATAATATTGCTGAGCAGTGTTGCCAACTTTAATTGTTGAAAATCCCTGAAACCGGTTTTGTATATAAAATTCTGAATTTTGCCAGAATGTTAAACTACAAGAATAAAATACGTGAAATAACAATATCATCTCTTACTTAAACAATTATTTGGAAATTGAGAAAAAAAATCCTTGAAATCCTAAACAAATTCCTGAAGTCCCCAAATTTCCAAAAAATGCCCGAAATGAAGCAAAAATCTCTGATTTTATCCCTGACATTTTTCAAGTGAGTAAAAAAATCCCACGTTTCAGGGATTAATTCCTGCAGTTGGCATTCCTGTTGTAGAGTTACACCCTATTTTATGGCAGAGAAGATGAATTAATTATTTTTTGTTTTTGCTAGAAATGCTTAAAATCTGTTTCGAAACAGGAACGTATTCAACACTTGAGTCTCGACTAAAAATTGTATTCGTATATGTTATGTACGAGTATAACTAGATATTCAGCTTCCTACTAACCATGTACAAAATTTTCGTCTATTCTTTTTGGCGATGAAGAAACAAGCCTTGGCTCCTTGCCTTGCATTATTATTCTTCACCATCAAGCCCATTTTAGCGTTAAAAAATGCAATGTTTTTTCCCACTATTTATTCTCGTAACTTCGGTTTTCCACGAAAAGTTATTACTTTTGGCTAAGTTTCGACAAATATTCAACTTGAAGGTCAACTGGATTCGATTTTTTGATTTTTACTCCTAAGATGAAAACATAAACCAAATAAAATAAAGCAAACCGAGGAATTCATGCAGAAAGTTGCCAAGCAGTTACAGTTTCTGTTTTCATTTCCCTACAGACGCTAACGCACCAGTTTTAGACTAAATTACTGAGGAAATTGGCCCCGTTACTCCTTGCCCTCAAGTCCTCCAAAATAAATAAATAAATTCAAACCGTCATTCTGGATTTAAAATAATGTGGTGGCATGATAAAAACTGCATCCGCTCCAGCTTCTGCTGCTGCCTTACTGAATTCACTGGTTTGAACCGTCGCTGAAAATTGTTTGATTTTTGTAAATGTTATGATTTAGAATCACTGTGGATGTGTGGAGATTTGTCCCCAGGAAAAATGAACAATAGAGGTTAGGGGGTGAAAAATATTGAGAAAATGTCTAGAATCTTAGAAAATTGGTACTAAAGTTGGACCTTGGTTTTTTTTTTTACATGGAGCTTGAACTTAAAGGGGTGACTGGGGGCTATGCCACTAGAGGTGAGATTATAGTCCCCCAAAGAAAATCAAGTTAGCGCCCCTCAGTTCAATGAAAATGGAAATTAACAAAATTTTGATTTATTTTTACTAAACTGTGATAATTTGTTTTTCTTTTTACTCGTCATATCGTCTTGTCTGCAGTTCATTTTATAAGCAGGTTTTCGATAGAAAATCAATTGGTTTTTTTTTCAGTGACAGATTAAAAATTCTTTAGCCCCTACAATCAAGCAAAGGTCGCCTATGGGAGTTTTAATAAGTATATCTGGATGGAAAAAATTAGTGACGTTTTAAAAGAACGAGGGTATTAAAGTTTCATTTAGAACCAATTAGGTTTTGAAAAAATAAGAAATTCATTTCTTCTTTTTGGAGGTGGATATAATAATGAAAATACAAGGTTGGTCGAGCATTTATCAAGAACTCACTTTCACACGATGTTCCAGCTATGACCAGTTTATTCTTAGCAACTTCCGACTTGAAAACTTTGATAATGGACAGTTTTTCTTCATGCCTCAAGTATGGTCCTTCACCATTTGTGGCTCCGATACAGTAACCTGTAAAATGTTCATTTTACAGGATGTTCCTCAGTTGATGGTAAATTTTTCAGTGAGATAAAAGATTCGACTTTTTTCTCGTTTGAAAATCCCAATAGATATTCATTCTTTACTTTAAAGCAAAACTGTGCTTTGTCCATTCTTAATAACTATAAAGAGGTGAGAGATTGAAAATCTTATTACAAAATTTTTATATCGGCGATGAAAACTTGCTGTCAATTCTTTGTATTAGGATCCTATCTGGTCAGGCTCACCTCATGAGACTATTACTTTAGTTTTAGCTATTTTTCAAATAAATTACTCGTGGCTATACGTGCCTCTTAGTAGTAAATATAATGACTTATTAAAATTAAAGATTTATGTTAGTATTACCTCTTAGACCCGCAGGAATTTGTTCCCATTTGCGAATATTCTGTCGCAACTTATCATAGTCCACTGTTTGTTTTTCATTATTTTCAAATGGTGTTGGTACTGGTATAATTACACCTCTCAAATCCATTCGGACCTGCTGCTTGTCTTTCTGAAAAGCTAATGGAAGTTACTTTTTAGCTAACCTCAGATTTGCTGTACCTCGGTTTATATATTTTTTGTTGTCACTTGGAGTAGTATAGGGCTCTTTGGAAAATGGCCAAAAATACTAGCTAAATGGGGTGGTGAAATTTTTACTAGTCCATCTGACTAAAATTTTTAGTCACTTGGAGTTGTGCTAACTACATATATTTTAGTTCGGTATTCACTAATGAGGTTACTCGAATGAAATGTCTTGTTGCTTGTAAAATAGTTGTAGAGATTTTATGTCAAAAAGTTGGATTTTGTTTCTTTCAATTAATTGAAGTTTGTTTTCAAATCTACGGGACTGTACTTATATGAACAGTAATGTGCCAGGAACAAATAAAGACCACTTTTTCATAATCTGTTTTTTTTTTTTTGGCATATTAGATCCCAAAATACAACAATCACTACGAAAATAAACTTCATGAGGAGCTATGCAGAAGAAGGCTATGCGACATACATAAAAATAGTGTTTCTTTTTTGTTCTCCTGGAAAATTTGAATAGGTGGACTTATTCACTGTTCATGTGCAAAGTGGTTTCGGTAGAATCGTAATTTTAAGGGCAATAGTATAGGTATTTTTAATGGTTGAATGGAAAAAATAATGAATTGAGTAGAGAGTAGGTAAAATAAAAATAATATTTGAGAACGTACTCACAGCAGTTAAAGGCAAAACAGCGTATCGTAGGTTTAGTATGAAGTTGAACAACGTGCTTACATATTAAGGAAGAACGGATTGTATTAACGAATGGTGTACTAGAGAATGCTAAAACGGATTTAAAAAAATTTATTTTAATCATAATTTGGCCTTGGTATTGCGATCATGAATAAATGAATGATTGTACAAGACGGAGATAACATTTTAAATTCGCTATGTTGTTCTTGCGCATGCGCTCGGAAGGGGTTCATTGATGAAAATTATTGAAAATCGCATCGAAAACAGAACAGCCGAAAACATGTGCGGTTAGCTTTGGAACTTTTTACACAATCTGCAATTTTTTATTGTTGAAGCAAAGAAAAAGTCTTATATAATTCGGTCTCGGGCAAATTGTCTGTAATTTACAAATTTTCAAATCTTTTTCAGTTATTCGAAAAATTTTACTTGTAGTAGTGTTCCATGAACAAGTGTGTGTCCCTAAGGGACACACACTTGTCCGCCTAAAATGAAGGCTCTGAACAAATAAATCTACTGCAGTAAACTGCAGAAATTCGTGATGTTAATTAATTAAACAATATAAACTCTCAATCAGCTGATGAGCTGACCAAATATATGAACTGCATGAACTCCATAACCTCTCACACACACACACACACACACACACACACACACACACACACACACACACACACACACACACACACACACACACACACACACACACACACACACACACACACACACACACACACACACACACACACACACACACACACACACACACACACACACACACACACACACACACACACACACACACACACACACACACACACACACACACACACACACACACACACACACACACACACACACACACACACACACACACACACACACACACACACACACACACACACACACACACACACACACACACACACACACACACACACACACACACACACACACACACACACACACACACACACACACACACACACACACACACACACACACACACACACACACACACACACACACACACACACACACACACACACACACACACACACACACACACACACACACACACACACACACACACACACACACACACACACACACACACACACACACACACACACACACACACACACACACACACACACACACACACACACACACACACACACACACACACACACACACACACACACACACACACACACACACACACACACACACACACACACACACACACACACACACACACACACACACACACACACACACACACACACACACACACACACACACACACACACACACACACACACACACACACACACACACACACACACACACACACACACACACACACACACACACACACACACACACACACACACACACACACACACACACACACACACACACACACACACACACACACACACACACACACACACACACACACACACACACACACACACACACACACACACACACACACACACACACACACACACACACACACACACACACACACACACACACACACACACACACACACACACACACACACACACACACACACACACACACACACACACACACACACACACACACACACACACACACACACACACACACACACACACACACACACACACACACACACACACACACACACACACACACACACACACACACACACACACACACACACACACACACACACACACACACACACACACACACACACACACACACACACACACACACACACACACACACACACACACACACACACACACACACACACACACACACACACACACACACACACACACACACATACAGAAGACACACAGCTCACACAACTGACCTCTGTGCCACCTGCGTGTGTTTCCCTTCCCCTTCATCCATCATTATTTCGTCGCATTTTCTCTTCCTCAAATATACTAGAATCTTTCACACAGTTTTCCACAAAATGACCAAATATGGTCATAGTTATAAACACCTGTTGACCACTGCCATCAGTTTTTCATGTACAATTATAGAAGGCACTTCTGTGACATTATTATTACCATTGTGCCAAGTGAAGTGTTAATATCAATTCTCCATAAGAGAATTTGTAGAGTCTTTTGGGTCAGTATTGCTCATAGAATGTTAAGCAGTATTTTAGTATGAATACTTAAATAGCTTCCAATATTCTATTTAATGTGCACCATAGTATAATGTTTTAAGTATTAAAGTTATATACAATTGAAGCCACTGATCTTTCATTTACCTGGGCAAAGCTCTTACTAAAAAGTTTGTCCCAGGAGAGATAAGTAGGGGATGTTCACAGAACAAGAAGGTATTAAGATTTTATTCTGGTAACACTGCTTGAAAGATGTTACTTTTTTTTTCGCAAACTTGTCAAAATTGTTTCTTCAAGCTGTAATACGAGGACACTTTCGTATTTTTCTTGTACTTATTATACCTTTTGGGTCGATCTATGAAATTTCAGCTATATTTTTTATTCACTCTGTGTATTGCTCCCTATATTATGATGATTATTTGTAAATACTTTGTTATTTAAGTAGTCCAAATATATCCTTATCATAAAAAAAAAACTAAAAAAAAAAAACTGTGTATTTAACATTTTACTCTTGCAATTAGTGGATTATCGAAGCATTGAAAATCGAAGAGTAGCTTATGTTAAATATTTCATCAAACTGCGCCAGAACCAAACACCAACATGTTATAAGTGCCATTTTAAGACGGCTGATAAGATTATGTTTAATAATTAATGAAGCGATTAAGTTATTTTTTAAATTGGCTCTCATCGACGCAAAAATCGACTTTCTAGTCATTTCGACAATCTACGTCTGAATTGTTTCGAATCTGCTCTACTATAGTCCAGCAATATTACAGATATGTTGCATAATACGAGTAGAGTAGATATATATTTTTAATTTTTTCAATACAGTACTTACTACAATTTACGAATTCGTAAGAAGAGAGGATATTCGGTGAATAATAAGCATACCCATAACATGCCCAGTGTTTTTTTTTAACCCTATCTTGCACCTATTTCAAAATTTGGCACACTAAACCGAAAACATTCGTGACATTTACTAAACCAGGTTGGTAATTAGTAAAATAAAAGGGGTGCGCATTGTGAAAAAAAGAAGGTACTCGTAGTTAGTTGGCAAAATAAATCCCGCCAGTTATAAAGAAAAATAAATTGTTCAAACCGAGGGTTCTGATTACAGCAGTAAAGCACCAAATGTCTTCCATCTAACCTATTTTGGTGGTTGTAGGTATTTTTGTATACAACATTGAAATATCATACATGGCATTATAAAGGTATAACATTTTATAAAATATGGGGAGGGAAGGGGGGTAAATCCAAAATTATCATAGAAACCGACACTTTCTAATGTAAATTTTCAATAGTGAATTTTCGTATGGAAATTTTCAATGTCAGTTTTCAATAGGAAATTTTTATTTGGGAATTTCTCATGTGAATTTTCAATGGCGAATTTTTGTGAAGGAATTTCTAATGTGAATTTTCTATAGGGAATTTTTTGTATCGAAATTTGTAGTCCAAGTTTTCAATTGAAAATATATGCATGGGAATTTCTAATGTGAAATTTTTTAAATAAGGAATTTTAGCGTAAGAATTTCTAATCTAAATTTTCAATTGGGAATTAATGCGAGAGTTTTTTATCCGGTTGTATTAGGCAAAACAATAAATAATAAGAGACTTTAATTTCATCAATTTCATTACATATGACGTGTAAAACATAATGTCACCAGTCGATGACGATAATACAGAGTGTAAAATCCTACAGCTCTGATACAATTCTTAATCGTTAAATACACAAATTAGCGGTACTTCATAAACTGATAGTGGATATTATTGTTTAGTTGAAAAGTCATAAGTCTTATTGTGCACGTGAAAATAAAAATTTGCTCTACAAAAGCTTGTCTTGTGCTACTTCTATCAAAAATGAAGCGGTTAATGAATGTTTTCATAATAACAGGAAATGATCGACCTCTTAATAATTTTCCAAGTCACGAAAAAAGTACAGATCTATCGGACATCGAGTGGTTAAAAACTTTTCAAGTTTTTCCAAGCTAAAACTTCGTTGGGTGTGGTCTGTTTTTTTTTTTTAACATGTAGGTAGGCTAAATTCATTTTCTACTTTATTTTTCCGAGCTTGCTTTTTTTTTTTTTTTTTTGTTATTCTTGAAAGCAGTTTGTTGCAGAAAGACAGCTACGCGTGATCCTGCCAAAAAATAAACTTTTTCCTCATGTTAGTCGAAAAACAACTGTTGTTTATAACAAAATGTTTTCCAAAAAATTCCCTATAATAATATATTTTTCGTTTATCTGGAAGTAAACAGACGGTTCACAAATGGATTTTAAAGCTGGGATTAAAATTAAGTAAATTTTCAAACACCTGTTATAACTGCAGTACGACATTATACTAAGTGGTTGTAAACCCTGTGCCTCACTACCCGTTGAGATAAAATAAGCCTGTTAGCGACTGATTTATTTGAATTGATGTTCTTTAAAAAGCAAGGTTTTATGGGCGTAGAGACAAGAAATAAACTACATGGAAGCTCTCGTTATTTTTAGTAGGAATTCAGAAATGACTTGAATTGTCCTCGAGTTGGTATGCAGGTATTAAAATCGATGGCACAGTGCAAAAAAGTCATTTATCCATTTTATTAAATTTTTCAGGAAAGCAAAAAGAAAGTTGACATTCACTAAAGATTTATACGTATGCAATTGAGTAATGTACTACATATTTATAAATTTTCTTTTTGCTGTTGAAAGTTGGTATATTTTTTCTATCAGATGATTGGTAGAGCTTGAAATTTCTTTCCTAATAATACCAAAATGTCAAAATAGTGGGAAAATGGAGTTACGACTTTTTTTGCACTGTGCCATCAAATTAGACTACACGCATATATAAAAAAAAATAGCTGTAGCCTTCACGAAGAGTCGTGAAGGCGAAGATAAATTTTCTTTTACATAAATTGAAGCATAATATGATGGCAGCAATCGATATTGATCTATAATGCCACACCAGCTCATTTTCTAAGCTCAATTTGTAGCTCATTTTGCGACTCAATTTGTAATCTTATTTTGGAAGCTCATTTTTTAAGCTCAATTTGTAGCTCATTTTATAAGCTCATTTTGCAGCTCAATTTCTAATCTTATTTTGGAGGCTCATTTTTTAAGCTCAATTTGTAGCTCATTTTATAAGCTCATTTTGCAGCTCAATTTGTAATCTTATTTTGGAGGCTCATTTTTTCAGCTCAATTTGTAGCTCATTTTATTAGCTCATTTTACAGCTCAATTTGTAGCACATTTTATAAGCTCAATTTGTAGCTTCATTTGTAAGCTCTATATTTGTAAGGTTGTAAGCTCAATTTATAAGCTCAATTTGGGAGCAAAAAAAAAGCTTCGTCAGGACAGACGTCATTATATGATAACATTGAACACCCACGGAGTCACGGACACACAAAAGTTTGACTAAACATCTGTAGTAAAAAGAATTCATCTTCAGTAGATGATCATGGAAGCCTGTTCCTAATGGGTGGACCTGATGAGACATAACGTTTCAAGGCTGAATAGACAGATGGGGAACGCTATATGCTATACAATTTATTACCAGTTGAAAATTTAAAGATTTCACGGCCACACATTTTATAAAACACCTCGAATAATTTGATTTCTGAAGCATAGATGATTGGTTGAATACGATTTTTAGTAATGTTATTTATATTAACTTTCTGTTGAAAACTCCAGCCAAAAACAATGAGGGGAAAAATTCCTCATTTTATGAAAATATATATAATTTCCTTTAATATCGTTTTATCAGGCGATTTGAAAGCAAAAAACTGCTTAATTTTGATTGGTTCCTTTATTATTTTCACGTTGGTATATTTGAGAAAAATTTTCTTTTAAACAAAAAGAGCAATTTCACGCCATTCTTCCTGAACACTAGGTATGAAAAAATATTCTGTAGTAATTTTTAAAATTTGAATCGGAAAACAGGGACGCTTTGAGATTTGTAGCAGAAATGACGTCATTAATCGTAAAAATTTATTAACTAAGATTAGTAAAAAGTGATACAAATGCATATTAAGAATGTTTATAATAATTATGGTCTTCGTAGCTGCGGTAAGGAAACTATTTCGTTTCTAATTATTACTCTTCATTCATTTCTCTCACTCTCAGTGAAATTCTGACGAAGACGCCGAAATAATATTTTCCAGTCAGGTTTCGAGTCTGCGAAATAATGCGGCGACAATATTTCCATTTTGGCGTGTCTACCACTCATAAAACACTTGGCCTCTTGAATGTGCAGTCTTACTTTCTTGTACCCTTTTATAGTATGCTGTAGTATTTTTCTGTTTCTTGGAAAATAATTTGGGGTTGTATATGGTACGGCAATCGATCCATTGCAACCACGAGGCAAAAACATAATTTTTTGGCAAAAGTCAAGTTCTAAAAAAAAAAAAATAAAAAAAAGGTAACACGGAACAAACTATGTTTCAACGAGAGAAAAAGTCACAGAAAAAAAAAGTGTAATATATATTTAAAAAAAAAAAGAAGAAAGAAATAAAAACAAGAATAAAAGCACGTTATAGTGGATATTTAATCAATACAATGGGCAGGGACGAGAGAAGTACGAAGTTACCAGCGGAGGGCATTTGGAATGCTGAATTTTCATGAAAACAGGGGAAAAGGAAAAGCTCATTCAGTCATGTTCTTTCCGCCATTCTTATCAGTTCCATGTTCGCCATTTCCTCATTTGCCGGATTTTTTTGTGCGCGTGGTCTGACGTAATTTTCATTTTTCATTTTGAGAATCTTCGCAACGAGTGTTTTTTTTTTTTCAGTTTTATTCTAAAAATTTAAGTGACCTCTTTTTACACGGTGTGCCAGATATCGGTTTAGGTAAGGTGCTTTAAATTATATACGAACGTGCGAGTTCCAAAATGAGATCGAGAGTCCAAACTTAATCGCTTTTAAGCCCAAGAATATAAGTCTTGAAAATGGAAAATAAAAGACTGCATTGGTATATTTATGCCTGGAATGTGTTGGGGGTGGTCCAAAGAGTATGCAGTTAAAATCCTCTGCGCCCAACTCCTCTGCATCCCCTCAGAGAGGGGCTCAAATGTGTTGACATTTTACGTTTTTCAGGTGCGAAACTCGAAAACTAAGCCAGATATCCATTGTAAAGTACGGTAAAACTGAGTTTTCCATCAAATTTCTTATCGATTAGAAAAAAAAGATCTCCGACTTCTCTTTCCCTCTCCTCAGCCTCCAATACTCCTCTTTATTTTCTTCTTCACCTCCGTATTCTATTTGCATCCTTTGAATTCTTCTACATCTTTCGGATGTACCTCTCTTCAGCCCTCCAACCAGATTATCTCTCATTATTTTCCCATCTCTTACCCTTAAATACTTTCCCAATCATTATTTTGCATTCTGTAGCCCCCACTCCCCAAATTCTATCCCTTTTGGTTTTTTTTTTCTCAGTTAGGAGTAAATAACGAATAAAAATATAATTCATGCGTGTACTGTCCCTCCTATTCTGGTCAGATTTGGCCATGGGAGGGCATATTAAGCGTTTGACAAATAAATAAATTTCGTGTAATAGAAGTGCAGAAAATGAAGATTGAAAATCGGTTTAATTTTCCTTAATTTTCAAGTTGTTTAGGGAAAACACATGAAAAGTATCATTTTTCAAAATTATAGGACCTATTTTAAATATTCATTTTATACTTTTCTATGGCATCAAATGCAGAGATCATTCTTGAAAAAATTATCGAAAAATAAAGATATGTACTTAGTCTTGATGAATACATTAAGATACTTCTTGCCATCCACAAGAGCTTAAGTTTTTCATTTTCAGTATCATACAGAGCATAGTATATAAACATACCTAATTTTACAATAAAATTTCCCTGAATATCTACAACCAGTAAATATTTGCAGATTCAAAACCCAACCGACATGCATAAACTTTTAGTTGCCTAGTAAATTGTCAAAAAATGACATCATTGTGGTTAACAGGTGTACTTGGTAAATTTTCAAAATACCCACAACAGCAAAGTCAATAAAACTTGATAAATTATTCTCTCTATTTTCGTGATAGTAATGTCATAATTAAAGCTCGAATTTGATGTAGACGCTATATATTTCTCTCGTGGGATTCAAAATAAAATAAATATTTGACAAATAGTTTGGCTTTTTCGTATAAAACGTTGGCACAGCATTTTTTCCTGTTTGCAAAACCAGATATGCATAATTATGTGTAATTGTCTTGGCTCGAAGTTCGAAATTATTATAGAAACGCTTTTAAATTTCGCGCTTCGAATTTAAGCCTCGTTGGGATTTAAAATTGGACAGTGTTCAAAGCACAGATTGGTTGCCTTTCAGCTATTTTTTCTAAATTCATACAGACGAGCAAGAATTTCAGCCCTTTGTTCAATGCGAATAATGAACAGTTATAAAATATAGGAAATATACGTTACATTTTATCTTTATTGAAAAAATTATGGCTCCTTTTATAGTAATATATAGTTCAATAAGTTGGAGGTGAGGGAAATGATCCTGCGAGTAGTTTTGTCGTGTCATTGAAAATTCTACTTTTGGAATGCATTTTGACAACGATTTTTGTAGGTGGTGATATAGTGGTGAGAGATGTGCCGGTAGGAGCTGTGGATGAAACCGAGAAAGAAAAGACGAAGATGGTGGTAGGGATGTCAAAAGGCCAAGAAAGAGAAAGATGTTTCTCTCAAAACTCTACCCAGGAGAATGAGACTGGAACATTTTACTCCCAACCGACAGTAGCTAGGAAGATACAGTAATTTAACATATTATAAGGCTATTTGTGTTATGACTCGTTAATCACCGAATAATGTTTTATTAATTTACGAGGTAATAATATTTTTATTTTGTTTCACAAAAAAAATGATAAGTCGAAAAAACCAATTTTTCAAAAACAAGAAAAAACTCCACTTTGATA
This sequence comes from Parthenolecanium corni, assembly GCA_038050395.1. NCBI lineage: Eukaryota > Metazoa > Arthropoda > Insecta > Hemiptera > Coccidae > Parthenolecanium > Parthenolecanium corni. The sequence goes on along the minus strand of JBBCAQ010000032.1, from coordinate 10,568,389 downwards.
TTACTTTGTCCATGGAGTTTTTTTCTTTCCTTAGCTCTTCTCCAAGTGGTCCTTTGCAGAGTACTACTTTTAGTTTTTTTTTTGTTTCAAATACCCACTCACACAGCCTGTAAGAGACGGTCAAGTTGGAAAAGTCATGTACTTATCGGATTTTGAATGTGATAATGTAGAATAACAACAGTAATTTCAACATTCGTTTTTGCATTCTTATTTTTTATGTAAGTATTTATTGGTGACATCTGAGGTGCTAATTGTCCAAGATCCAAATAAATTTTATAGGTGACCTATGGCCTCTACTAACAGATGGCGCTGCAAACCCGACTTTGCCTATTTCGGACTTATCGGTTTTTGTGGAATGACTTTCTCTGAACCTGGTTTAGGCGCCTCAGAAGGTAGCTAGATAATTCAGTTTCAGAGTTATGCGATTCTTCGTGATTTATTTTTAGGGGTTTATTTTTATTTTTATTAGATATTAATTATGTTTAAATAGTAGCTGGATGTAGCTCACTAAATTTGCTTTGCGCTCGAACATTAAACCGATTTAAATGAAAGAGCTACGTAAAAATGAATTTGCCAGATGGATTTCAGTTTGTGATGAATAAAACACGAAATCAATGGGCTATAATAAATATTTTATAGCTCGAGATCAATTTAGAAAACGGGAAAATATTTATAAGCCGGAAAATTTATTTAAAAATTACTCCCTTAGCGATGGAAAAAAAAAACGAAAAAACGAAGCCATAAATTAGTCAACGCTCTGCGATCCCATCTCCTGTACCCCTTTTAGCTTCGAATAATGAAAATGAAAAATTACAGTCATCCTCCTGGCGACATTTTTGCACAACTCCTCATAAGCAAATTTAATCCTGAAAAATGAGCCTCAAATGCCTTTTAATTCTCGCCGCTTTAAATTGTAAAAATTTTCGTAGAAAGGCAACAGTAAAATGAGGAACGAACAATATTAAATAAATGACTCCCTCGTGCATTTATGTGTCTGAATTGCGAATGTGAAACGTGGGAATTGAAGATAAAAAACTGAATAAGTGGGGAGGAGAAAAGGCGAAAATGAGGAAAAAACGACTGATTTGATGAACTTACATAGTAGGCAAGGTTTGTACTTCAGTAATATCTTTTTTTTATATACCTTCTGCTGTTCTATCTGTTCAAGCAGCATGTAGTACCTACTTCATAAAAAAAAGTAGGTACCGAGTAAATTTAAATAGGTTAATAGAAAATGAAATCTTTTCTTCGGTATAGCTTTATACTCGCATGTTAGGATATACTCATCATAAGCAAAGGCTGTATATTCGATTTATTCGTTCGTATTAATACTGCAATGACACGCTGCTAATTGCTCACGAGTTCAACTAAACCTGTCGACCCAACCTTTCAAATTGAACTCTGTTATACAATATATTATATTTTGTTTATGTTTGAACCTAGCACTGTATACCCTAGAGTAAAGGAGGACAAAAACCCTCACTTAACTCCTGTAGTACTACATTTCTATTTTAAATTGTGCCAAGCCATGTTTTTTTTTTTCAACGGCTCATTAATGGAACCCTTTTCACCAGCAGTTGAATTTTGGGTAATTCCAAGGAATTTTTGTCTAATTATATATGAATATTGAATTGTGAAAAAAAAAGAAGAAAAAATGGATCTTGGCCCCGAGGGATGGGGCAAAACCCATCTTTGGGCGGAGTAAAAGCTCCTATATAATATGCTATGAAGACACAATACAGTAAGTGAAACAATGGCGGATCCAAGGGGGAAGGGGAAAATCCCTCCCAAATCAAAAATAAATAAACCGATAATCCGCAAAAAAATCAATTTTCTTGAACCTCTCCCCCTTTACGCTGAAAAAAACATAATCTCACCATTTTAGCATTTACCATGCTTTGAAAAAATTTGGATTTCCCCCCCCCCTCCAAAATGGAGCTCTGAATCCGCCACTGAAGTGAAGTCTTCAACCAAACTGTTGATTTCTGATTTCAAATTTTTATTAACGATCTGTTTCTAAGAGCGAACAAAAAAATAAAATGAAATATGAGTAGCTTAATTTTGACTTCATTTTAAACGATTTTTTAATCACCATCTCAGTTATGATGATAAGGATTTTAACTTCCTTGCTTCTGACTAATCTATATCGTATATAAATTATGTGAATATAGATGACTGTGAAAGAATACTCTTTTTTGGAGTGCAAAATAGCGATAGCATTAAGCTGGAAAAAAGTTTTAATCTTTTTTCTTGCAAAAATACGAAAGCTTTTCGTGCACTCATCTGGAGATTGTATTACTTGTACATGGAAATGGCCTGTAAGAAAGAAAAAAAAAGATACTTCTTAGGTAGGTACTTAAAAGTAGGTACATCTAGTTCACGACATAGAAGTTGTTAATGTTGAAAACACGACGATAACGATTGGACCAGAGGCTGTATTTGTTGTAAGATTTAAAAAAGTTCTTTTAATGACGATATATTGTTCGTCACTTTTTGAGTGCTCTTTTCCCTGGCGGTTACTTTTCAACTGAAAAAGATACATGTATACAAGAAATTTGGACAAAAAAAGGTAGTCGTTCTAACGATTCAGTTTAGTTTAGCTACCAGCATACCCTAACAAAAATGATGTTGCAGTAAAATTTTATTTTTTGTTTTATAATAAACAAGAATTGAGCAGTTTCAAGCTAAAATTCGTTCCTACCTATGTATCTTAATACTCGTAATATTATAATTACAAATGGTATTGTGTAGTTTTTTAACAAGTGAAGAAAATTATCATTTACTGTAGATATTCTACATAAAATGTTCGTAGTAATTTTTACTATCTTAGATAATATATCTTACAATTTTTGCAGTAATTTCTGCTTCAAATCTTGAATTCTCCCCGTTTTCCCATTCAAAGGGTAAAAATTACTACCTTCATTTTTTTTAGTACGAAAATCTTTCAAGTATCCATTTTCTTGATGAAATTATGATCATCCGTACCCACACATGTATTCATGTTAAGAATGTACGAAGCTGTGGTGAAATTCCATTCGGTTCATCACTAAGTACTCTAAGAACTTCACTAGGACCACAGGCTTTAGAACTGTCCTAATGAAGATACTCCACCAGGTATTGTGGACTGTGGTACAATACTAGAAAATGTTTTTTGCTATGAAACCAGTGATGCTTCCTCCGCACTTCTAGTAACAAAAGCTTCTGTCTTTATTTCGTGCTTCTCGTTTGATTATAAATTCTTCTTTTGCGCAGCAAAACCTCATTTCCTCTTGGAAAATGAGACCAATATAAAAACCATTTTTTTCCCCCCTATACAACAAAAGAACACCTGTTTTAGACATGTGACAAAAAACGGAGTAAATTACTTTGAAAAATATGGAACTCTGCTTTCTACTTTTCCAAGTAGGACGGAGTGAAGCAAAGTTGCTGCCATAATTGTTTTCGTTTGATAAATTTTCAACTTTATTATTCTCGTCGATCGTTAATCCCTTTCGTGTTTTTTTCCCCCCCTTAATTAAAGATGTCTCCTCTTATTGCTTGGTACCTAACAATTTCAAATCTGCTATTTGTCGCACGAATCATACTTTGGCACGCACTGTCAGAATCGACGTAATTAGGTAAATGAATAGGAAATGGGTGGAAGAGGGTGTATATAAATGCAAATTTCAGATTTATCATAGTCGCAAATGCAAATCGTATATGGTCCCTCAAAATAAGCAGAAATGGCGACGAAAAAAATTTGTCACGACGAATTCTCGCGTGTGTCACGATTATCGGTCGTGGAAATTTGTAGCCCAGCTTTGTCAATTATACGTCAGATCTAATGTGTGTTTTCTTTATTCATTTTTTAATAATTTTATAGTTTCGCGTTAATTGTCAACATAAATGTTTTTGGAGAAAGAAAATTAATCGTCATTTATTTTCCTCCCTCGGCCTTCGCATTTAACCCCATTCTTGAGTACACAAAGAGATAAACAATATATTCTTTGAAGCGAGACGAAAAATAAAAAAAAATCCTAGAAAAGCAAGTTTTCGAATGGCACTGCAGGAATTTCATGAACCTCTGAAAGCTTATGTTTTAGGGTGAGGTGTGCAAAAATTTGATAAAATATTAATTTCTGTTTGAAACCTGATGGCAACTTTCGAAAAAACATTCTCGTTGCGAACCTTCCAAACCATTATAACACCTTAGTGAATGTCTACTTTCTTTTTGCTCTCCTGAAAAATTAAATAAAAACGGCGATACGACTTTTTTGCACTGTGCCATCGAATTCAAGTTCGGTAGAGGGTGGAGGGGTGGTAGTAGTTGATTTTCATGATGAGAAACGTTTGTCATGAGTGGCAAAGGGGTGAGGCTGCACTGCTGTCCAGTTAAGTGGCGGTGGGTTTGGATGAGGTATATTTAGGTGAGGGGAGAGCTTGGATTGGGTAGGACTTTTCATCAAGGGGGCTTGTTTTTTGAAAATTGAAAGTATAGCATTACCGTAATGCAGTCCAAACAAATTCCGAGAATTCATGGCATTTTCTTCAAATTTTTATGTTTTTCTTATGGATACGCTTATTTCAGCAAATATGACTCAGGTATGTGGGCCTCAGGCTACCGGATGGCTGAGGGCTTAAAATTCTCATGGACATCACTGGAGGGATCTAAAGAATAAGATCTTGACTCTCTTCCTTACTTCCGAAAAATTGTAACTCCAGTTTTCACAAGATACTGTACCTTTACAATGAAATTCTCACAAATCAATATTTTTAGCCACAAATTGGGCAGACGCTTTACCTCTTATTCCGGCAGTTTTCCTACTAGTTGCTATTAGGGACCATTTTCTATTAAATTCCTTTGAAATTTTAATACAGCAAATATCGTTGAAAAGGGAAAGTTGATTCGTTGAAAATGTTAATAATATCATGCGACCATTTGTAAAGAATTCCATTCTTCTGAATCGTATGTCGACCCTTTTCGTCGTTTTCTTCTTCTTTTCGATTGTATTCGTATTTTCTGATTATACTTTTACGACGTAGGTATTCGAAGATCGTTCAAAATTTTTTGTATTTCATATTTTCACCTCTATTCCGTATTTTCGGAAGGAAATAAATTATACCTATCCCCAACAATGCAGACTTAAAGGTTAGTAAGCGTACCTCAATTCTTGTTTCACAGTTTTCGTGCGTATCAATATGGCCGGATAATGTAATTTTCAAGCCGAAAGCATTTTCAAATTTGTCTCACGTTTCTATGACTTGAACGTTGAAGTACTGCGAAATTGCAATTAGCCTGATTACGAAGCGCAACCTCTGTATTCTTTAAATATAGGCACCCATATTCCTCCAATTTAATCAAATTAAGAGCTATAGTAACTTCGTTTCTTGCATTACGTACGAAAGAATCGAGTAAATGAAGTATTTTGTTATTTGAAAAGGGGTAAGTCACATTTTTTGACCAATTCTGAAATATATATCTAAAAACAATTAGGATGTTATAAAATTTCTTTATACTTCTGCAGAATTTGACCAACTTTAACTTAACCTTTTTTGCAAAAGACTCCAAATGAAAATTATTATGTTTTTGCACCCAGTACAAAATAATTGGCTCAAATATTAAATTCTGGCAAATGAGATGAAGGGGTTTTATAGGGTGAAGGGGAGCGATCAACAAAATTCATTTATTTATTCGTGGTACAAGGTCGCGAATTGATATTTGCACTTTCTTGTATAAACCATCATATAGCTGCAGTCTCTGATGAATATTTTGAAGAAAAAAAAAGTAACTTGATGTCTGTTTGTTGACCAATATAAAGAGGGATTGATAAAATTATATCAATAAAATAAATTATCAAATTGATTCTAGTATAAATTAAATGGATAAATGCGTATAACTAATTCTCATTGTCTGTTGAGTGATGAATTAGTATCCAATGATTGATTTTCCATGGAAATTTTTTTTCCTCTGTGATGTAATTTTATATTTTTTGTTGGTATTTATTGCGATAGAGGGCTATATTTTAATTATAAATGTTTTTCTCAGTTTCTAAATAAAATGTTGAAAATTTTAAAAACCATGTCAGTCTCTCTTCTAATTTTACAGTCAGCCTTTTTAGTTTTCATTTTTTCTCTTGATTTTTTTTATTACTTACTACATAAAATATTAAAAATGGTTTTGGAGCGCATCTGACAACATTTTTGCTGCGTTTTTTAATATTCAGAAATGATTTTCGATTTTTGGAAGTAAATAGGACCACATTCCAGGCATATTAAATGTATAAAATATGAATGGTTCCCTTCGCCCCAAACTCCAGGTATAATGGTCGTACTTTCAGAAATTTGAAAAAAATAAAATAAAATTCTAAATTGAGTAAAAAAAATTTTTTAATTTGGAGAGCGCATTAGAATATTGGGATCTTTTATTTGAGACCCAAAACGGAATTTTCAGCTGAATTGGGAAGAAAAATTCCAGAAAATGCCCATAAATTGGTCCCTTCACTCCCTTTACCAGTTACAATTTTTTTATGATGCGAAAATTAAATTTTCGAATGTAAAAAAAGAATGTGAAGAATAATGTGGGAAAGGAAGATGGTTCTGTCGGTCCATCAAGGTGATCGTGTCAAGGTCAAGTTTATCTATCAAGTTAGGGTACAGATTAATTCTTTGAATATATACATGTACGTTATAATAAAAAATTGAATTATTAAAGATGGATTCTTTTTGCCAGACGTTTAGTCTAAATTTTGTGTTTTCGTGTGTATTCAATGTTGCTACAAAATGAGCTACAAATTGAATTCAGAATTTAATGAACCTTTTTTTATTTATATAACTCGTACAATTGATGTAAAAGAGAATTCATCTTCACCTCAGGGGTCTTTCATTTTTTTCGTTTAGAGTAGGTAGCTATAGGATCTATACCAACCAGACGAATCAGTTCTCTGTAACTATCTTTTCTTTTTCATTATTTTCAAGTGAAATTCTCGAAGCAAAATAATTATACTTTTTTCAGCAGTCTTCTCTGTCCGTTGTTGAGTAAAAATTATGTGTACTGGTATTACGAGTAAATCCTTGTAGAAGTTTAGCGATTAATTTGTATGCTTCCATTTTGACTTTATCCTCGTTTCGCTGCATTCATATCTGATGCAGATTTTGTTGAATTTTAATTACAGGTGCAGTAGTTATGTGAGAATTGCATTCGTAATCTGGTATGGTGTTTTATTTGCCGTCTGTACGAAGGGCTGCGAGCACTCGCATTATCGTCGCCTCCATATTTTTAGTTTTTCATTTCCAATGCTCGACTGCCTCCACATTTTACAGTCTTTCAGACAGCGAAGCCGGTAAGTGTTCGATAATTTTATGCGAATTGATTCATTTTGTTCGCCGTAATTCCAAATCTTTTCCGCACAAATCCTTCTGACCAGCTTCGAAACTCGAACGAAAGACATTTTTTCCATGATTTTGTTTGCAAAATGAAAATTTTTGGCCAAAGCTTAATATGCAATACGGGAAAACGAAAGTGATGTGAGAGAAATATCTTAATTTATAATATTTTTCAGTCACTTGGGCTAACTTTTATTCAAAACATCAGTTTTTCTCGATGAATGATGGTGCAACCAGTTATGACAGTAAATTATGCTACAGATTTTCATAAAAGAAAAAAAAAACTCCAAAAAATTGCCTATCCTTCGGCACTCTTTATTTCTACTTTTATAATAGAAAGAAAAAATATAAACGAAATACCAAAGTTCTAAAAAGCTATAATTGTGGCTACAGTTGACCGCCTTTTAGAGAAGGGGGAGGGGGGGGGTTGGTAGTTGTGGCTGACCGATTTCGGAGCGCTTTTGTACGAAGCGAGCTTCATATTTGCGGCGATTGAATATGCAATAAGCATTGCACCAGCATTTCGTAAAAATTTACGAATATTTATAGCAAGTTCTGTAAGTTCATTATGAGGGTTTTTTTATGGACTCAACTAATTGACACGTTGGGGGGTAAACCATTTTTCTAATTTTGCTGATATTCTTGCTGCCCTAAAAGAAAGTTTACTTACATATTAAATTTTAGGGCACATTTTGCTGAATTGAAGTTCAACACAAATTGATTAAAAATTATTGCTTTGGTTAATAAAATTAGTGAAAATAGCAGGTTTTTTATCGAAAACCTGCTAAAAATGCATTATCTGACGAAATTTTAGAAGACATCATACCTTCGAAGTTCGAGTGAAAACGATTTTGTTCTTGAGTGGCTCAAAATAAGTTGTAAGGTGAAAATTATGTTTTCAATTTTTATAAAAATTCGTTGTTCTAAGCATTTTAAAATTCTTGAGTAAATACTAACCAGTTGTACATATTATTTACATCTTGCCCCAGAAGGGTAAAGTAAAATTTATAATATTTTTAACGTACTCGTAATTAAAATTTCACGTTAATTTTACTCAGGCAACATTCTATAAAATTAGGGAGCGTATGGAGAACTTTTATAGTTCATCAGTCTGTAGCATCAAAAGATCAAATATTTTGTTAGCACAATTTTTTAAATAAACATAATAAAATTATAGAAACAAACGGAATTTTCCGAAATTCAGAGAAAACTTATAAAAATCAATTTCCAAATATTAATACCTGCCTTTTTTCCCCCAAGTTTTTTTTATTAAAAAATCTCTTTCACGGCTAATTTTTGAGACACAGAGATTCCTCTTGGACCATTAGATTTGTCATTCAAAACGTACACTTGAGAAAATATTTTAAAAAATTGATTTCCATTTGCTTCGCCCGTATTCATAATTTTTCAGTTTTTGGTACTTATTATATTTTTGCATGAAGAAAAAAAAATGAAAAAAATGAAAATTAAAACATTTGTTCGAAGTTGATGAGATTAAAAAAGACTTAAGATAAGATTGTCCGATAAAAATAAATCATTTTGGAGGATAGTGGGAGTGAAAAAATATTTTTCAGACTTCTACACATTTTTTAATGATTAGGAACCAAGATTTTTTCTCTTCTTCATTTTGAGCCAAGATTTTTATAGAAAGAAAACTACGTATTCTTCTCTTTTGACATTTTTCTGCTTTCTGTTCGTACTTTTTCGCCATTGCCTTTTTAATCGTTTGGTTAGATATCCACCAACTTCATCTGTCTCATTTTTTGTAACTAAAAGGCAACCACTATACAAAGTTAAAGGACACTCAAGCAGGGCAAGAAAAAAACGAGAGAGAAAAGGAAAAGGAAATTAAAAATCGTAATTTACCGTCCGACGAGGCAGAAAGCAGACAATTCTTTGTTTGAGATTTGAGAAAGTCAACGTCAAAAATAGATAATAAAATGTAAAGTAGAAAATATTTACAGAACTCTAATCGTATAGCTGAATTAAAGAGTGAAGGAAAAAACTGAAGCTCGATGAAAAATAAATGAAGAGTGGAACAAAATACAATATCCTTTCTGTTTTTGTCGCTTTATTATTTATGCGTGAAAAATGAAGATAGAATTTTTCGTCAACAGTTTGATAAATATTTTCTATCTAAATAATTACTGACCATTTCTGAGTCAAGTAGCCTTCATGTTTATTGGGGATGAAATGTCAAGTATATTAATTATGTACACCTAGGTATATCTGTCTTGAATTTTATTTCAAAAGAAAAAAGTGCCTGCTTGGATTTTGTTTGATTATAAGCAAAGCAACATTTTTCTACTTTTCAAAATATTTTACACTGTTATAGAGTGATCAATATATTGAATTAACAATCTTTTCGCAGCATAATATGTTTGTAAAGTAATTAAAAAATATGCCAGTCTTTTTGTGAAGAAATGTGGTATTTTCCGATATTCATACTTTTTATCATACATTTTCCGTAATAAAGTTTGAATTGTTAGAGAGAAGAACCTTTATCTACAGACGGGTACTCATCTCTTAAGGCTGGTTTGCACATCAATATTTAAAAAATTAAAAATTATTCAAAAATATCAAGAATTAACGAACAATATTAAAAGTTGGTACATAATACTAAAATTTATTACAAAATTATTAAAAAATTAGCATGCTACCTGCTAGTATTTAATATTTTGTACTAAATTTTACTATAAACGTGAATTGTCTTTGGCTTTTTCTCCCCAAACCGTTATCTCCAACACCTTTCTCTCGCGAAAATTTCTTACTTGGAATGTGCAACGCTTATTGCATAACCAGTTCGCCGTAAATATGAAAAATTCGTTCGAATCGTCTGAGGTGATGTGAAACAGCGAACTGCGAAAGCAAATGGGGATGATATTGAAACGGCACTGAAATTAGCTTTCGCTCGTAATTTTAGCTGCAGCTCTTGAGAATACACTCGTGAATGATTGTAAGTAGATTTTTTCCTAAAATTTCGTGAGGTGTCAAAGAAAGTAAAAGTTATAGAGAAATTGAAAAACTACTTTTTGAGGAAAGCTGACCTCAAAGAATAATCAAAAGTCTATAGAAAATTGTCTAAGATTTCTATTTGTGCCACTAAAATTGGTACTATAAACTAAGTGAATAACACCATATTTGGAATGTACAGTATGTAGTTTTTCACACTGAATCTGAATCTGCAGCCTTTTTTACTCTACGTCGCAATTTAAGTCCATTCTAGACCATTTTTCTTCTTTTTTTTTTTTTGGCCATATCTCGCTGGCCAGGTTATTCCACCATTTTGTTAGACCTCGAATTATGAAAACAAAAACGCTTACTTTTCAAAAAAGTCTCACACAACATTTCTACAGACAGAGCAATTTTTTAGATAGTTGCGAGTTCCTCTGATAAATGTGGATATAGTTGGAGAAGTTTATTTAAGCGGTCAGGGTGGTCCACGTAGAGGGGGTTGCTATGGTATGCGTCCGAAAAAAATTTCAAGATACTGTTACAAAGTGCCAAAGAGTAGATAATTTACTTTTAAGTTGGTCCAAATAGCCAAAGATGAACCGAGTTTTGAAGGAGCGGACAGGATGTAGACTATAGTAAATACCAAACACTGGTATATATTTTGGGATTCGAGAGAACGAGAGAAGCACGATGCAAAACGGCTAAACATCGCTTGGGAATATGAACAGAACAGAATATATATGCTTAAGTATACCACGATGGCTTAGTAATGGTGTCTTTCTGTCTACCAAATCGCCATGTAATTATAAACCGTATAGAACTCAATTTTCAAAAAAAAAGGGGACTTATCCGCTTCTTGCGTACCACTGTACGTATAGAGAGATAAATGAATAAATTTTGTAAATTTTGATAGGAAATCAAAGACAGAATACGAATAGGGGCTGGATTTCGAAGTTCTATGAAAACGTGTTGTATGTGTATATAAAAGGTGCCGATATCTACTTTCGACGTTTATTGCGAAAATTTAGCCAATACGGTGGAAAGGACAATACACAATAATTTCTATTATTAGTAAATCACTCGTATTGGTGTATCTCTAGTTTCGAACCATTGTGTACGTCTACAGTGAAATCGAAATTCCATGCCTGTCAGCCTGAAAAGGCTTTATTCGACGTTCGTCTAACGCACGAACGTCATTATATTATCGGCGATGGGCGCCGAACAAGGCCTGTTTATGGAGTAAAAAATTGTGCGAGATGGCGTAAAGCTGTGTGCTGCGAAGCTCGAAAAGCATTTATTGATTTTGTAGGCGAATGAGTCATTGTGTTATGTGGCTGAAAAAGTGCCGCATCAATCGCGTCTTACCCCAGGCAATAGCATTTATATGTGTACACGTGATAATAAAAATGTACAAAATGTAGCTACTTTAGGTTTGCGCAAAGATGAGCTGCTCCCTGCGGTGGTTCTCATGTACCTCTCGTATCTAAGAAATCGCAAAGAAAAGCCGAAAATTTTGTAAAAAATTCAACGTTTTTTTTTTTTTTCGTTTCTCCGTTGTATATTATACAGTTCGTACGTGCAGCGTGAAAGCACAGAATGATGCAATTTTCAAGTAAAAATCTTATCCAAAAGTCGCGCGCCATTCGAGCAATGTCGCTGCTTTAAAAATTGAATGCCTGCGACAGCGTAGGGTGTGTGGCTAGAATTTTCCAATTTTCACGCTACACGATTTCATCTAACTTTTTCGAGCCATTTCATTCACGTATATTATAGAGACAGCATAATATAATACGTTTCTTTTTTTCCTCATTGTCCTGTGTTTTTTTTTGTCGTTTTTTTTTCCAATTCTTTTCCACGTTTCCTCATTTGTTTTCCCGGTTCGCAGGTAAATCCGAACAAGAGAAAATCCACAAATATGGCGCCACTTGTAACACGAGTACAGATTGCGGATTCGATGGGGCCATTTGCGAGGAAACGACTGCTGTGTGTCGATGTGATCTGAAATTGCCAGCCTTCAACGGTCACGACAGATGTGGAAAGGGTAAGGAATTGAACACATCGAACGTTCTCGCATATCATTTAGAAAAAAAGGCTATCAAATCGAAATGCGTATAAGTAAATATTTAAATTTTTATCTTCATTTTATACACGTAGACCCAGTAAGTGTCCCAAAATTTGATAGCAATGAGAAAATGAAATGGTTTTTTGGTTGGAGGCGGGGGGGGGGGGGGTTGTGGAGGAGGTTTAGCGGAGAAGCTCTTGGTATTTATAATAACGCTCAGCTTATATTAGCTTTGAGCTGAAAGTCTGTAACCTTTTTTACATTTTTTTTTTCCTTCTGGTCACCGAATACTACCCAATAGGTACGAGTATTATGTTTAACGTACCTAAGGATATTAAAATATCGATACGGTTTTATGATGAAGGCAGAAAAACGATAGGCAATTGAAGGCAAACGTATTCTGAAAAGTGGATTCAGATTCTCATTGTGAGTTCGTAGGGTTATTTTAAAAATGTAGGTATTGGCAAAACAAACAGAAATAGGTATTGTTATTTGAATTTCATTTTCATGAGTTGATTTCGAACTAATTTTCACAGTTTTGATTCAGATTCTTCTCAGATTCGAATCAGAAAACCTTTTTAAACTCTTGATTCAAACTCTTCGTTTGCCACATTATAATATTATGTATGTTAGAAATATAAGAGAACCTCTGATACTCATTGTTTCAAGTTGAAAGTTCGATATGCAGTATATCTATAATATATGTATATTTCAGACCAATTTCATTCATATTTAAAATACTTCATAACTCGGGGAAAATATTAAAATTTTACCACATTTTTCAGTTATATTGAGATACCTTGTCGGTATTTTGTCCTACATTCACCCTATCATCAACCAATTTTGGGATTTTTTGTAATGATATGCTAAAGGAAAAAATTCCTCTCGTCGAATAAGAGAAAATTACTTTTCATCAAAGTCATGAATAAGAAAATTTTAAAAATATCAAGGCTACCAACTTTTGGACTTCCATAGATCTTGAGATACTACAAACAAAGAACAATCCGAACAATTTTTTTTCAACCCTCAGTAATCTTGTTGGCAGATATTTCTATCGGAAACGATTTTAACCATTCCCCTTCCCATTATGTATCAGAAATTTTCCTTCTTGCCTTCATAATGCAGATATCAACGTGGACTGTACAACACTCAGAAAAATTAAAGGTCTCTTAATAACTAAATTCATATGTTTTACCAGACCTTCTAATAATTTTAGGAATACAGCTGAACCAGTCCTGCCAATTTGACGAGCAATGCGAATATTTTGTTTGGAATTCTATGTGCAAAAATTCCAAATGTGTTTGTCGAGGAGATGGCAAGCCAGTAGAATTAGAAGATGGAAGTATTAAATGTAAAGGTATTTTAGGTTACTTTTTTATTAATTTATCGATTCATTCATTTATAAACACCCGTATTTTAGGGCCAAAGACGTCAAAGTACCTTTTCTTGATTCCTGATGTACAGATTCTTGTCAAGTCTTTTTCGGATTTTGTTATAATAATTTATTATATTTCTTACGAATTTTAGGAAAACAATTTGGGGACCCGTGTGAGTCAAGCAGTGATTGTGCATTTCGTTCATCAATTTGTGATCCGAATAAACGAAACTGTCAGTGCTTACCAGGTTTAGTTGCCACCGACCATATTGACAAATGTGGAGAAGGTAAATACCTACGTAAAATAAAGCATTAACCTAATTCTGTAGCTTCTCTAATTGCCTCGGAGTATTAAACTTGATTTCAGCTGATAGGTTTACAGTTTACACTTCAGCTTTTGAAAAAAACACTACTTTATGTTGGTTGTTGAAAGTAAATAACGTGAGTTTCAAAGTCACCCTTGGTATTTGATTTCACCCTTCCCTCCTTTTATAGTACCGTACTCATAAAAAACGAGAAAAGTATATTTTCAATTTATTTCCAACATTTAAAAATAATTGTGAAGCCCAGTTCCTAAAGGTGCTAGATGGAAATTATCTAAACTGTGAGTTTGGTGCACCATCTGATGGTGAAAGTAAGACGTGACAATATCTTTATTTTTAACATAAATAGTTCATCATCTTTAGCACTTCTTGAAATCGGTCTTTTCAATTATTTCTGGTAAAAATATGAGATTATTGATTTTTCCATGATTCCACCCTCTCCCCGTATTCTATTATAATCGCCAATAGAAGTAAAATCAATAGCTGCTGTAGTCTTGTGGCTTAGTTTTTGCAAAAATTTCAATCGGTACCGCGGTCCAAGTTTTATAACCCTGCTTCTTCTTATTCGTGTTGTAATATTCGATTTTACAATAATATTTGCTCGCGTGAGTGCTTGTGAAAATTTCGTCCCAACTTGAGAAGAAAATTTTATTACCTATTATTTTTTTTGCGAACATTTCTTGTAATTATTAAAAAACTAAGTCACGTGGTGCTAAATTCTGTATTAAATACTTTAAAAATCGTTTTTGGGCGGCTTACGTGACCATTAAAAATGGCGACGAAGAAAATACCAACGTTTTCCCCCTTGATAAGCCATCTAATTGCTAGCTAAAAGGTAATCGACCAGCCAACACTTGGTCAGAAAATTCTAATTTTCTTTACCGACCCGTTGAGACCTTTCTGGAGCCAGTAAATGAGTTATTTTTGAATCAAAAGTACCTTGGAAATAGTACATTCGGTGACGTAATGCAGGATGAGTCATATTTTGACGCACCCTTGGAAATTAATAGCATTTGGTCCCTCAAAATGTGACTCACCCCCTTTCAGTGTATGCTTGAGTCAAATTCAAGTGCACTGTATGGGCACCAAAAATTATGGCATTCTGGGACCACTTGTGCTATGTGTTCTTGGTTTTGTGGACTTAGAAGAAATTGAAATTAGTATTAGTAATGGAAACATTCAGAAAGAACATTTGAACCGCTACAGAACCGAATGAAGAAAGTGCATCCTACGATAAACTACGTAAGTAAGAACACATAGCACTTTGGTCCCACAGTGCCATACAACCAAAACTATGTCTTAAGGCTGAGTTAAAATAAAAAAATAATCAATTTTTGTATTGGTTCTCTCATTTAGAAATTTCCCATCTATCTTATAAAAATTGGGAAGTTTTTATATGCAACGTTAGAATTCTTACTTTTGCTATTTTTATATAAGCTACTCGACCATGTTTACTTGAACATATCGAGAACTGATGATACCATAATTATAGGTAGCAGGTGTATGCTCTTGTGCTCTATATTCTGATGAATTAAAATCGTAGAAACAGAAAAATGAGCTAGATATGGGTCTGAACAAAAGAATATATTATTCTCAAAGGGGTACTTACTTTGAGCTGAAAGAAAAAGAGAGAGAGTGAGAGAGAGAGAGAGAGAGAGAGAGAGAAAAATAAATAAAACAAATAACGTAAATATTGATTTCCTCGCACGAGAAACTTTCTATTCAATTTCAATAAAATTGCTGATACCATCAATCAAAATCATCATCTTTACCTATTCTCAAGTATACCTAGTTTCTTGGACTCTATACGGTTAAAGCATTCGGTTAATGTATGCGGTATTGTGAAAACGTATTCGTAATTTATTTTACTAATCCTTCTTTATCCGCTGCAAGCCACATAAATCGAATCCATGTAAAATGTACTCCTGCCAAAGCCATTTACCATTACTCGGAGAGTGTTTTATTCACCTAAACTTTCCTCCGTCCAAATGTTTATAGATCGTCTGAAAGTTTTTTTTTTTTTTTTTTTTCTACGAAGTACTTGAGAAATTTTCTGGATTTCCTTCAACTTGGAAAGTTTTTCGACTGGAAGTTATAAATTTTTTCGGTATTATAACTTTGATTAGAATCTGTGCAATCCGAATGATTCGAAAGTTAATTTCCTTTGATGCGGGCTTACAGTTTTATTGCTTCGAAAGAAGGTCGTTAAGATTATTTTCACTATCCGGTTTAGTCTCAATTTCTGGTTTTCACATTATCTAGGAATTATTATACAAAGTGAAGTGAAACTCATTGTAAATAGAAACAAATGAGTATAAATTTTAGGAGGGGGGCTCGACTAGTTCATAAATTTCTGATTCAAAAATGTGTTAGCGCATTCCATAAATTTTTCCCTATTTTTTGGCGGGGCAGGCCTTGAAGTAGTGGGGGGTCCTTTTGATGCAATTCCATTCTGAGTACTTATGAAATGTTTCGAAGTTTTGCTTCGATTTTATTCAAGTTTGAGGGAAAAGCAACAGGCAAAAGGTATACATACGAGTATTAACGTTACAAACTGAGCTATAGTAACATCTACGAGTATAGCTAGAAAGGAGATTTAACGGTTGCAAAATTGAAGGCAAAAGGGGCTGCAAAGTGACCAGGGTGTAGAAAATATATGCATTAATATTGAATGCTTTAGCAATGATCAGTTGGTATAGGTACCAGGTGTGAAGCTGTAGTTTTATTCTATCAGCTAAGCAGCCTTATTCTGTGGCTCAGTCGGATGGGTGACCGTTTCACTTTCACTCTCAACAGACGGGAGCATCCGGAGCAATGCTCTTAAGTGTTGACTCGCAAACAATAACGTGTGAAAAAATTACACACTCACTATTTTCTATTAACTTAAGGTTTACATGCGTAAAAAATTACTCGAGCAAATGCTTATTTAGGCTATTAGTGTGTAAATCTTTACACAAGTCATCCTCAATGAAATGATTCAGTTTTCATCACCTCAAAAACTAATTAGTAAATACAGACATAGTACTACCTGTCTACAAATTTGAAAGCATTATAGGAACCATTTCTTTTTTTTTCATTTGCAGTAAAGAAAGTGAACGAAGACTGTTTCTTCAATGAGCAATGTGAGCAAATGCTGTTTGATACAATATGTGTCGATGGTCGTTGCTCTTGTCGTGCAGAAAGAGTACCTGTAATAAACACAGATGGATCCATTAAATGCATAGGTAATACCAAAATCATATTTTTAACAACCTAGGTACTGTTTTTTCAGATAAACTATATCCTATCTACTTACTTCTAATTTTTTTTTAAAACTTTACAGTTCCTTCGCCGCCTCCTTCAGATTTGGGAACAGATCCAACTATGATTATAGTTCTCACTGTCATGTGTCTTATGTTCATCATTATCTGTGTAGTCCTCCACTTATTCAGCAAGTAATTATATGTTTACTGAGATTTGAAAAAATATTTTTATAGAATGCTTGTCTTGTCAATAAGGTTACTTATCACTGAACTGGCAAGAAGGCATATTATCGATAGTGAATAACGAACCGGATTTTCACTTTTATCTTCCCTAATTTTGATTGTTTTGGGAAAATCTAAAGAACCGGTTTTTACTATTTTTTTCACCCAATGACCTCCTGGAATTTGTTTTTCTCTCAAAAGAATAATGCTGCAACTGAAAAAGGAGAGACAACCAAAAGTTTCTGTTATTCAGTGAAAATTTCAAAAATTTGGATTATTTTCAGGATAAACAGACTCGAGCCTTAATTAAATTTATTTTGACTTTTTGAAGCATTTCAATTTTTGACTTCTCCAGGGCTCGCTGGCGTGAAAATCGTACAATATTTAACACACCTAATCCTCGATTGATGAATGTATCGTTACTTCGTGAGAAGAAAATTGAAAGGAGAAGCAGTAGAGAGGGAAGTACCAAAGGTTTTCCATCGAGAGAACCAAGTATGGCGTCACTGAGACCACACTCACCGTCAATTGGTACGACATTTTTTTTTTTTTCGTTAGATCTAGACGTACTAAAATTTTTCACTATGCATCATCCAAAACCAAAACATAAAATTCGTACAAACATTCTGATGAAAAAATTCTTATTCAACTTGTTTTTTGAAAATTTTTATTATCATTCAAAAAAAAAGAATGGAGAAGTATATTTTACATAAGTCTGTGAAATTATATTTATTTCAAAATTGAGTTGTCTATTTTTTCTTCAATATTTTTTTAGCAGTTTTTTGGGCTATTGTAAAGATGTAAATGATATCTGATTGAAATTGAAAAAAAAAAAAATTAAATCACATTCCTATGTACTCGTAATCAGCTCTCAATTAAAAAAAACTTTTTTTCCTTTCCATTGTTCTAGAAAAAATTAACGAATATTTCGACGACGATAATGATAGGAAGAGAACAGCGGGTATTGAACGTTAATTAAAAAATATTTATTTTATGTACGTATTTATAACCTAAACAATCGCGAAATTTTGAGAAACCTTGCTGCTATGTGTGCTGTGTGCTCATCACTGTGGCTGTATTGCTCGTCTGAGGGTAGCCAGTAACAACTGCGACTCACAAATTTTTCAATTTTTTCACATTCTGAACTATAAATGTGCCAGAATAATCAAATATTTTCACGACTCGATGAAAAAAAAAGAACAAAAAAAAAACGAAGTCTCAAACTGAAAAATATTCGTGAAAGCAACTGAAAAAAATTTGTTTTGACTTGCAAAGAGTTTTCATTTTATTTCGAGCACACCCTATTGATTTTTGATTAAATTAATGACAAAGTTTGCTTAAGCTGAACACCGTGTTCCAGTATACTTTATCCCTCATTCTCTGCTTCATCAACGCATTCAAATACATTATGAACTTTTTTTCTGTAAATAGCACCCTGCTTAGCAGCCAGATTTTCTTAAGAAATGCAAGCAGGTCATCTAAGTTTTCTGTTTATTAGTTTTCTTCTTCTTTTCTAATAGGTATTAAAACACTATACAGAACCTACGAAAAATGAAATTTAATTTAAATTTCACCAGCTATACTTTCTAAGAGCAAGAATTCAAATCTTTGCCATATTAGTGTTTAATTTTGCTGTAAGATATTTTGCCTTCGCGCAAAGAAAAACTGTAACATTAGTCAAAAAATAGAAAATGGTCTACAGAGAAGATGGTGATGCACTGTCTACTTCTGTCTGTTAGTATGTAGAATGGATATACTAAAATGGCAATTTGAAGGAAAACTATTGTAGTAAATGAGTAGTTGTCACAAAATTTTAACATAGTTTCATTTTCTCGATCTTTGTCATTCAAAAAAGGCTGCGAAGCCAGCTGAAAGCCGAAAACTAAAATTTAAATCTTTACTGTTTTAGCTTCAAATGCCGAAAGCAAAGAGCTGAAAAGTAAAAATTTTTGAAGCTAAAAGCCAAAGCTGAATTTTTTTGGCTTTGTTTTTAGCTTTTTAAGTTTTCCTCTTACCAATTTTCTTTTTTTGTTCTGCTGCTTTCGATTTTTTTCAAAATATAAAACCAAAAGCTGTAACTCGGAAGCTAAAAGTTGAATTTTGGCGATTTCGACTTTGAAAAGCTAGAAGCTATAAGCCAAAAATTAAATATTATGAACAGGAGAGCCAGAGTCAAATTTTCAGTTTCGAAGGTCATAAGCGTAAGCTGAAGGCTGAAATTACTATTTTCAGCTTTGCAGCCCCCGGCATCCAAATTTATTTATGGGTTGGATTTTGAAATATTGTTTTTTTTTATTTTGTAACAAAATAATTTTAATTGAAAATCTACTTTTGCCAGAGTCACGTTTTGCTCATGCTTGAATTAAGTTTATGAAAACTTTTAATTGAGCTCACTTTTTAAAAACAAAATATTTCCATTTCCACTTCATGCACGAGTATTTGCACCGTATTACGTTACTTATTAACCTCATGTAACTTACTGAATACATATTTTTATTTTACTCAGTCTCACATTTATAGTTTTTTAATTTTTTCCTCTAGAATCGAAGAATGTATTTCGTCGTGAAAGTCGTGGAGCTGGTAGCAACAGTTCAGTGCGATCCCCAACCACTCTTAGCTCGCCTACGATGTTATAGTAGCATATAAACCGAGAACAAATATTCAGATTGCTTCCAATTTATCATCTTCTGCAATTTTATGGGTATAGAGAAGAAGTCAGTGGAACTGTAAACACAAATTTCTGTATTGATTCCAACATTCCCTGAACTTGATGAAGCTCTTGAGAAGTAGTTCCCTACTATTTCAATATCCAATTTTAATTAACAAAACGTAATTCCTCTCTCACCATCATTAGTCTTGTATAAGATTCTAAAAACAATCCGTATTTGTTTTATTACATCGAATCAGTTTTTTCTTATTCTCTTAATTCTCCTCGATACGGTAGTTACCCTGTAGGCCGACTGTACATCATTTAATTACTTTCTCCATCTCCTTTTCAGTTTTTTTCTTCTCAATTTTCTTTCAAGTATGAATTGGTAACCAGTTTCTTGAAACTTTTCCTTATTTTCCGGAGAGTGCTTCACGCCTTAGCTACATTTTTGCGCGCGAGAACCAAAATATTAGAACCACCAATGGGACCAAGAATGTTCTTTGTGGAAATTGTAAAATTTCTTCCTTTTGGCAGTCATTATCGTAGACCTTACTTCCTTTTTTTAAATTCTTCAGTAAGCTTTCAATGAATGAGGGCGAAGAAATTCAGTTTTAATGTCTAATTAAAATGTTGATAGTTCTAAAATATTTGTATTAAATCCTGAAAATCAACAACTTCGCAAAAGAAAATTTCTTATAAATATTTTCACAATGGAAATCACTTTTGCTTCTGCTTTTATTGATTAACCAATTAAAGAGAAGGAAAATTAATCAAAATTTAAATTGCTCCGTGTTAAGTGTTTGACTGAAAAAAGCCAAAGATAAAAGAATATTTCCATTATCAACGAAATTTTAGGAAATCGCACTTTTTTGAAACAACTTCTGAAAAAATGTATTAAAAAGTAATCATTTGAAATAGTGTACGTACTTACGATTTTCAATTTTTCAAATCTTTCCTGTAAATCTTTTTTTCATGACGCTTAATGACTGAGTTTTTAGCACTTATCCCGACTAAAAGAAATTTTTGTTGTCAAACCGATGCTCAAAATTCTAAAATCGTACCTATTACGTATATTATTTAGTCATTATTAGTAAATGTAACGAGGAAAACCTCAATTCTCATTATGGTATATAATCTTTGTTCGAGCTTTCTATGTATTCTTTTCTATTTGTTTAGTCTAAGTTGAAATAACATAATAAATCGTAGGATAAGTATTCTCTTTTTCAACTTGCCGTTTCTTTTTAATTTATTAATTTTTTCATTATTCTGACTTAAACACTTTTTTTGTACTTATAATTCATATAGTCTTCCTTTTGTCACCTTACGCTGCACTTAATTCTTCATATTTCATCAAAATAAAGCTATTTAAAATGTAATTTTTATTCACTCTTCTTAATAAATTGATTGACAAGTATCTATTGGGCGCATAATACCTGATTAATAAGGGTCTAATTACTAAGAAACGAGTAATTAGCTATCGGTGATTTAAATATTATTTCTTCATGCCATAATAATTTTGGAAATGAATTTGAAAATTTTGATTGGAACATTGACATTGAACCTTAGATCTCGAAAATTGAAATACCCTACCAGGAAACCCAGTTTTGAAATATTTTAGATCAAAATTTTAAAGATTTTGACGATTGTCTCTCAAGCTATTTTCAAATTAGTATTTTCAAATAATATGAAATACTTTACTTACAGTCTTTCTTTAGGTATACACATAAATGCTAAGAATATTTTGTTTTTATTTTCAGGGAAAAAAAATTGATAATTATTTATTTAATTTACTTCTTTAATAGGTTCGTTCATTAATTTTTTTTTTTAAAGTTTGTGACACCGCCATACTAGATGGTTGATATCTGGTGAACATCTGGTGAATGGCCCGAATGGCCCTTGGTGAAATGAAATCAGTGCACAACACAACTGCCCTCTATGTAAAAATTTCCTATTACGAATCGAAACTCAACTTCATCTTTGAATCTAAGCTTTGAATATCTATCATCTAGTATAGATATTCAAAGTTCGTCATTCTTCAGTCACGTGGAGTTCGTTCCTTCTTCCTAGTTCCTTCATATTTTCATATTTTTTTCTCATCATTCATATTATTCATCAGTTTTGTAGTTCGTTCGGTTTTCGTGTTTTTCTCACGTTTTTATAAGATTTTAGATCACTTTTTTCAATATTTCTTTTTGTCTTCTATACTAATTAAAGCGTCTGAGCTTATTCTCAGAATATGAACTTACTGAAGTCTTCTTATTTTACAAATCAAGCATGAATAATAACGACAATACTTATTTCGATGCTTACGCTGATTTGGAGGTAAGTTGAATTCGTTGGCTATATTACTAAGTTTATTAAAAATTCAAACTGTATTGTTTGTACATTCAAATAGTGAAGAATGAAATGATCGCAGTTATGTTTATTCTTCTCACTAATATCATCATACCAATTCCAAATTTTTCCTTTCTTGAGAAACAATACATGACATTATACGTTTGCATTTATGTATGACTCATCATTCATTTGTTTTGTTAGGTTCATGAAAGAATGCTCAAAGATGTTCAACGCAATGAAGCTTACCGAAAGGCTATCGAATCGAATCGAGAATACTTCCGAAATAAGACTGTTCTGGATGTAGGAGCTGGAACTGGTAAGCTTCATAATTACATTGTTTAATTATTCTATTTTATATAATCGTATATTTTATTTGAAATCTTATTCATTGATATTTATAGGCATTTTATCTATACTTTGTGCTAAAGCTGGAGCATCTAAGGTGTATGCTGTCGAAGCCTGCAAAATTGCTGCTATTGCTAAAGCAGAGGTTCGAGAGAACAATGTGGAAGATATTGTAACAGTAAGTTTTTGAACTGATATTTGAAATACGTACGTAAATTAAGAAGTTGAAGTAGCTTTGCGAAGATGTTGAATGATTCGATTGTGGACTGGGTTTTAGCATTGTTTGTTTTGAATTTGAAGAGAAATAATTGGAGAGCACAAATTAAACGCCACCGTAAAATCGTACTTTTAGGAAAATGTTTGTCGAAGATTCGAAGCATTATTCTAAAGAATAGACAGCTTTGAAGTGGAAAACGTAACTTTAAAACCTTGAAAGATTTTTACGTTCTGAACGAAGGGATCTGGAGTTATCGACTTATGATGACTGGAGAGCTCGAAAAAAATCTCCTTCGTGTTTTGTGAAAATTTTCATGATAAAAAGTCTTGCTTGTTGGTGTTTTTTGGAAATAATCTTTCGGAAAACTAAAACTTTATTTTACTAGATGAACCCTACCAATGCCCAATTTTGTAATATTACAGACTATTATTCTTATAATATTGTTATGATTGAATTTTATGAAAAACTTTTTAAATAATTGACATATCTTCGAAAGATGATCAAAATATTTTTACAAAATATTCTGGTCATGTCAATACTGTAATATCACCCATAATATTTTTGAATAGATATTTCAAAATATTGTCAAATTATTTCGTGAATATTTTCGTTGAGAATTTTGACGAGAAGAGTTTGTGAAATTATGCCTCACAATCTATCGGTTATAAAAATGAATATTACATTCACTTATAAAAAATTTAGTACTCTGCTTGTTTCGTTTATTTATTATTTGTTTCTTGTATTAAAAAAATGTAAATTTCCTTCTCAATTCGAAAAAATATTTTACTGATTAAGTCATTCATTTTACTTTTGATGGTTTGCTGTTTAAGAATATTCGTTGTTGTTTTTTTAATACATTGTTACATAGATTTCGGTTATAATTGAAATTAAAATTAGTTGGAATTTGGAAGAAAAATATGATGAAAGAAGAGATGGAAGAACAGGTTGAAAGTTGCGGTACCCGTGCTTCTGCTTTATATTATAATTTAATTCTGGTTGTGTATTTCCGTCATTGTTAACAAACCGAAAACTAATTTAGTTATTTCGTCTTCAGGTCATCGAGGAACGTATAGAAGAAGTTGAGCTTCCGACTAAAGTCGATATTATAATCTCCGAATGGATGGGTTTTTATCTCTTGCACGAGGGCATGCTAGACAGTGTAATTTTTGCGAGAAACAAATTTTTAAAAGACGATGGGGTATTATTTCCCGATGCCTGTAAACTTTTCGTTGCGCCATGTTCATTACCCTCGTTTTATTCTCATTGGAATAACGTTTCCGGCTTATCTATGAAGACTTTTGCTTCTAGTCTGCGAGAAATGTATCGCAGTAAACCGAAAATTAGCGTATTACCTGCAGATTGTCTTCTTTCGGAAGGGGTTTGTGTCCATAAATTCGAATTGAAATTTGTAACTACCGAAGACTTAAATGATATTAGCTGCGAGCTGTTCACGACTAGTACCAAAGATGGCTCTTACGAAGGAATTTGTCTTTGGTTTACGACCTCATTTCCGTCGATGGACGAGTCTTATTATGAAGAACTGATTCTGTCCACCTCGCCCACCGCTCCTAAAACACATTGGAAGCAAACGTTACTTATTATGGCCGAATCTATTGAAGTATATAAACAGTGCCCCATCTTTGGAACGTTGTCTTTGCGAAGAAGTAAAGCGAATAGCAGGTTTTATGATATCGAATTCGAAGTTTTGGATCCGGATAAAGTGGATCATCCGATTCCTTGTGACTGTGATAATAGTAGATGTAAAATTATCAAAGCGCTGTCTGAACAATACGATGAACGTGATGAGGAAATGAACGATGTCGACTGAATAATGGATTTCATCGAAATTATGAGAAAATTCTTGATATTTGCATCGTATTTTAGATTGTTTGTAATAATGACGAAGAATAAATTGGTTCACTTGATTATGACGAATATTACAACGTTGATGTTACCAAAAAAAAATTAGAAAAGCTTGTTTTTTCTGACGAAGAATCATCTTTACAAATTATTTTTTCAAATAATTTATAAGCTATTTTCATTGTAATTTCTGCAATTGTTTTTCGTTTTTTTGATGTTAAATGAAGATTTTTGGTTCATTATAAGCCGATGTTCCTTGAAATTATTGTGCTACCTATTCTTCGCGTATGAAGAATATTCTCTCAAAGATAATTGGAACTTGAAATAATTTATAATTTACGCTATTGCTCGTCGTAATTAGTGAAGTTTTTCTAAGGATAAAAAAATAATTTGTTCCAATCGAATTATTTTTTGAAGTTTTTGTTTCCCTTCCGCGTTCGTCCTAATTTAATATTACGAGTATGATGTTTATGTCAAATTTTCCCTCGGCAAGTTTTCAAAATGAAGCGACATAAAAAATTTGAAAGAGCAAAGTGATTTTGCTCTCAATTTTAGATGATTTTTGATGATTTTTGTTAATTTTTGTTTTTCGTATATTTTTTTTTTAAAGTAAGGGTCCCGAAAAGTCACGATTTTTTTTATTATGTTCCATCTATAGACACCCTGTATGCTCAGTTTTCTCTCAAGTTCGTAAGAACTGTACTTCCAGGTTTCAATCAAAAATCAACATTTTTATTCATACGAGTATTTAACTTCTATTTGTATTTTCGAAAACAAAAATTTTAATTAACAATGCGCTTATTTGGTGATGAGTTTGTGAGTTCCTCTTTTGTCTTGAGGAAATTAGATGGACCATAATTGTGCTTCTATTTAGAGGGGTTATTATTTTTCTAACTATTTCATCTTTTATTTTCCCTGTTCTTTCTTCAGATTGTTTGTTATTCAAGTTTTGTTATTATTTTTTTACCAACTGTGATGCAAATACTTACTGTGAGTAAATCTCAGTTGTATGATTGGCGTCACAGATTATCTGCTCCTTACAGTTGCTTTCTTTGCATTATGATTTATCATGTTTCTACATTGACCAAGTCGTGTTCTCCAATTATTTCATTCTTCTTACATCAAAATAATATATTTACCTATATAACTGCTTTGGGCTTCAAACATTTTTATTTTTCTGATTCCTTAAATTCTTAGCTAATTTGCCGCGCAGAAGTAAATATTCGAGCAAGAAAGTGAAATTACTTTTGGGTCCGGGTAAGATGTCAGTCTGAATCAACTTTTTTTGGCGTTTATAGTTCATTCAAAGCACGAATAGTACAGACTGACAATATGCTCGGGGTTAGAAACTCAGTTATTCTTTATTAAATGAACCTTTGCCTATGAGTATAACCTACCTAGTTTCTAAGATTGTAATTTCAAGCTTCAGGACCTTTATGTTTCATGGCACGGACAACTTGTTTGTTGGATTTATGAATTCGTTTTTCCACAAGGAATTTGCAGAGTGCATGAATTGATTAGATAGAAGGAGGACATACCTTACTACATTTCTATCCAAAAATAAACTCAGGCCCCTTTTAGAAAGACGCCGACTAAGCAAAATAGAATTTTACTTTGTACCCTTAGTAAACTGGTACTTCTCTCCTGATGACCCATATCCGAAAATTGATGTATTGACGGACACACGTTTTTGAACGGCATTTGTCTTGCAAACATTCTCCATAGCTTGCATATCATACTCGTCTTCTGCTGAAACCAAGTATGAGGCAAACCTCAAAAAGTGTAAATTTGAAGTCCGAGCCCTGCTACCTGAATTGCACGATAAGCCTAATGATTTACCCTTTTTATGTGAAAGAAAAACTGTAAATAAGGTCACCAAATTGATGTGTACTCTAGAAAATAAGACGCAATATCATGCATATTTTTCTGAAAAGTTATTTTAGAATCTTGCAATATTTCTCAATAAAAATGTTTCCATGTCTATCGTTTTCAGTATCCGTTTAGCTTACGAGCTTAATGTTGATTGCTTCGTTTTTCAGAGTTAATGATGTGTTAGTTTGTGTTCCGTGATTATTCAACCCGTCAATACAAAAAAGAAGCCGCTCATAATAAAGCTGGAATAATATCTCCAGCTTCATCATTTACAATACCCGTACTAAAAATTGAGACTCGAGAGCTGTAAGCAACCCATACGAATGCTTGGAGAAGTTAAATTAGGACATAAAAGAAACGAACCGCCATCGCCAGAGGTAAGTGAAGTAAAAAAATACATGTTTTTGTTCGCTATGTACAGTCCAGGTAGAAAAGTTGGTAGATGTGAAGGAAACAAGCGAAACATTTAATTAAAATCATGAACGATTATTATGAGCTCGAACTTTGCACTATTCGTCGCCTTATGAACGAAGGAAATTGCCAATTTTTCTTCGCCATCTCCCAAATTTTCGATTAGATACTCTATTATCTGATCCAATTTGTTATCCCAGTCGTTTTCATGATACTCGATAATTAATTATAAGTATAAGTAAACATTTTTTATTTAATGTCTTATTTACGGTGTTAAGAATGTCGATTATGGTGTTTGTTTCTCCTAGCTGAGAAAGATAGATACCTTGTTCCGAATTTATTCATGCCTGATTTCCCTGTATCTTGTGGCTTGTATTGGTGACAATTTAAATTGTAAACTGTTGATCACCTACTTTGAATAAGTAGGTAAGCCTACGGGTAATTCAAAACCCATAGCAAACATAGATTTAATCACAGTATTGTGGTATAAATTATTTTATATAAGTGTAGAGAACAATCCTGGTTGTGTCTACGAGTGAAGTTGTTTTTTTGGAAATCAACCTTGCTCAGTAGTAGCAAGCTACGAAGTACGAAAGTACGAAGAGGAACCCATTTTTGGACAACTAGTTATATCGATATCTTGAAGTAAAAAAGTGATATCCATTTCTAAACATTTACGAGTTGTAAGAAAAATATCTCATTACATGCATTTCTTTGGTAAAACGCTGCTTTATTCGGTTTAGATCTCGAGACAAATGATTATACTCTTCATTTAAGTTGACAAAAGCTGTATTACTTCCTCAGTAATGCGTGTAATAAAATTTCTTTTCTTATAATTTTTTTAAAATGAACATGGCACCTTTTTGCTTCAACGTATTGACATTCAGTAGTACATGTATGTCCCAATGGATTTAGTATTTTAAAAAGGTGCTGCCCTAATGGGGGGAGGAGGACCTTTCGCAGTGGCAGAGGCGAGAAAAGGTGCCAAGCCTCTTTACTCCTTGATTTCCCAAAACATGTAGGTACCTATATTTTTTTTGTTTCATAAACCAGTGAGGAAAACTATGATATTTTGCCTTACTGATTGTAGATAGGCAACTGCTCTACTATACATGTCTGATTTGCTAACCTACGTAATTTTTAAAGCTGATTTTACACTACCAACGCCACGAATATAATTTTTAGAAAAAGTCAAAAAACCGTTTCTCTGTGACTAGGGGACAAATCTTCATGCTTGATGAGTTGAAACTTCCTTTAAATGAGTATAATCTAAATTTAAGCGAACATTTTCGCCCTCGACCCTTGGGGTTAATCTAGAGGCCATCAAAACCGTAGGATAATGGATTTGATACAAAGTTGAATAAATTTCACAAATTTTCTGTTATAAGATTCACTAACTTTTTTATTTTATGACTAAATGCCATAAATATCCCGCATTCTGTGGCTGAAATTTTGAGATTTAAGATATTTCGGAACGAAATGAGACCGATTCATATTTCGAAAAACCAGAGCAAATGTGAACTATTTTTAGCGATTTTTTTGATTCGTAAATAATGGTATGGAAGTTGAAAAACACATTATTAGGGCCAGGCAAGTTAAAATTCAAAATTTAATTGCCAAATGCATCAAAATGGAAAAAACATTTTCAAAAATTCACATTTTACAAATTGTTTACCTTAATATGAACTGGAATAAATGAATTTTCAACCAAATTCATTGTTTGAGGAGTACTTTTACTGCCCAAACACTCGCTCATGATGGAATGACCATGGCATGAGGTCCATTATACTCGAAAGAAAAGTAAGAATATTGTTGTTGAAAAATATACCTCAAAAGATGGATTTGTTGCATTTTGCGCCAAAATGTCATAGATGTTTTACGTTTTGCAACAAAATGGATTTTTAAGGATTTTGAATAGTTGTTAGAATGATTTTTTTTTGCAAATCTGATCACACCAGTCGATTTTTCGCTATAGAAACGACACTTAATTCAAAATCTTTCAAAATGGCGTTTGTTGCATTTTGCAAAGAAACTCGTCAATTATAGTATGGCCAGAGAAAAAGTTGTTTCTGCTGGCCTTTGTGAGTCCCTAGAGCCATGGAAGTAATATTTGTATTTAAATCTGCGAGCTGACTGGTGGCATTTTGCAAGAAATTCATTTATCTACTCTTGTAATTGAATTTTGATGAGCTCACAGATATGTGGTCATTCCTTATTGAATCATGATATCTTAATAAATGGAACTGTTGGACCAAGTTTTTACTGACTCAGTTTCTCTCGAGTCAGATTATAAATGGCTTATGAGATTATGATTCCAGTGAGTTGTACAAGAAAAGGAGAAAAAAAAGTATCGAAGCGGTAAAAGGATCTTAAGAAAGAGATCAAAGAGTCTACAGTAGAAATGAAGTATACAGAGAGAAAAAAAATACAAGTGAACATGGAATGAGAAAAAAATGGCTTTTTAAAAATTTATAAAACGACGCGGAATGCGGTAAATACAGTTTTTAAATCTGGAAATGAATTATGGGGTGGAAAATATAGTTATTATAGGCGGGGCTTCAAGGACAACCGGTTTTCTTCGGTGGCTTTTTTTTTCCCTTTTTGTTTTTCGTTGTTGTTGTTGTTGTTTTGTTTTTTTTACTATTTCTCTTACTCGGTACAACGATCGCAATTAACTACTTCTATGTAGAAAAAAGAAACCGTCCGTGGCCGTTATTAAAGAAGAAAATAAAGACATCAACGCTAGGCGACAAGCGGCGAAGACGGCTTCAACCGGTTTTGGCTCTCTTTCTCTCTCTTATATACGTGTTTTGTGTGAGAAAATTAAAACGCAGAACTTGGTGCCCATCTCGTTCGACGTCTCTATATTAAGTCGTCCTCTTGGTAGATAAAAAGGACGTGTACTCACCATTTTTCTTCAATTAACACCTTCTTTCTCTTTCATTTGTTCTACCTATTCGTACTGCATCTTCTTTTATCTTTCAGCATTTCCCTGTTTCTTTCTTTTTTTTTTGTTCTTTCTCAGTTTCATCTGTAAACTCTATACGTATTTGATTTAGTTTGGATCTACTTTTTTTTGTTTATTTTGAGAGGCTTCTGTGAAATTATTTGAAGTGAGTGAAAAAAAAAACAGCTCCCGTCTCAAATTACTACTATTTTTTATTATTTGATTGTTTGGTGTAATACGGGAGATGGATATCAGGTGGAAGCCACGAATGCATGAAAGTGCAGAGCCTAATAGGGTTATAATTTCTAAGCCAACAGACTGCTTGTAATGTGTGCTACAGAAATGCATAACCAGAGATTGATCGGTGGTTTCTAAACTTCATCAGAAATAACGTTTTCGTTCCTTGCAATCTGTCTGCCTTCTCTCTCGAACTACAAAAAAGTTAGGGTTATTGTGAAAGCGATACTGATTCGTCTTGGAATGGATTGTCAATCGCGTTGCATAAATGTTGTAAAATGCACAAATATCAATTTTATTAGTTTAATGAACGTGGGAGCTCAATCTGGGTTTTTCGAAATCGATTAATTTAACCTTAGTCTACGAATTGAACATCGGATGTGCCTATTCCCAGTCCCGTTACATTTGTATGATTGCTAACAAAAATGCATCAAAGCTAAATTGGTTGCATAACTCACACTTGTAGTGATCCACTCCTAGTCAGTGATCAGTACTAGGTAATTGTCGATTGATTTTTTTCCTCATTGAAGATTTAGTTTTCCAATCTCCCTTCACGAATTTCTGTTATTTCGTTTAGATGGATTTTAAACTATACTAAGAAGAGAAAGTGATATGGCCATTTAATCAGTTCAACTTTATATACAATGGTGTACCAAATATTTTAGTACAGGAAAAGTTGCAAGTTTAGTAAAGGCATTGTCCCTGGAAAGATTTTATTGCGTTTTTAAAATCGTGCTTCACAAGGAAAATAAATAAAAATATGAAATTCATTAGTCTGCTTTTTACCATTCGCAATCAACTTGTCCTACATGTGTAAACATTTCAAACCAAATCTTTGTTTTAAGAAGAAGAAGAAGAAAAACAAAAACACAAAAAAATGTGATTCTTTTTCTTTTGATTTTATAAAAATGTAGACGTATTGAGCATCCAATACAACTTTTCTGTCAAATGCATTAAGAATAGCTTAAAAAAATCCCCAACGTTGAGTACGAGCTACAGATGCCCTCTTGATGATTTTTTGTCGAAGTTCCATACTAAAATATTCTATTTAGAAATTCAGAGAATTTATTATCTGGAACCTACGTGTTCGTGACAATAGCATTTCGAAAAATAAAATGTAATTGATGAACTTGTTAAGTGGTCACAAAAAACATACGAAAAAGTTGATTACTTTTACCTACGTATCTTTTCTAATGGATATACGTTTTTTTTTTTTTTATGACCAAAGAAAATATAAAATTTAGGATACCTGTAGATGCTATACGTATGACTGAAAACGTATTTTACTCGAGTTTGATTGTGATTATTTTTTCGATGAGTGTTGTGCTAAAAGTATATAAAATGTGAGTGGAGAGTTGTCTCAATTAAGTCCAAGAGATTTCAGAACTGGAAATAAAATTTTATTTTCTGTCGATTCGTAAATGAAACAGATAAGTTGTTCGTCGACATCCTAAATTATTCGATCTGTCCAATAGTATATTCTCGGCTGAGCTGAATAATAAAACAAACTACTCGTCATAAAAAGAAATAAAATAAAAAAATCATAAAAAATTGAATAATAATGCGTGGACTAGAGGAAAAAAATTAGGTATTATACCGAGAGACTTTTTGGTTTCAATAATTATTTTACAATTTTTGTAGAGTAGGTAAATAATTTATAAAATTCTGATGCAACTACTCGCAGTTACCCATGGCGCGATCACTTTCAAAAATGTTTTCATCTTTACTCATTTTGAAAAATCCTTTACTAGAATGATTCTAAGGGAGTTGGTTTGAATTTTTGATACTTTAATTCTGAGTTATGAAGAAAAACGTGCGGTTTCGTACTCCAAATCCATAGTTTAACTAGAAATATTGAAACCGTGAGCAAGTGTTTCAAACATATGTTATGCATGTGTTTTGTTTTTTGCTACTCCTCTCATATATCTGGCATTAGATTTCATAAACGGAAGCCGTCCTGCTTTTTATTAATATGATTGATGGATATGAAATACGGGACTTATTTTCTTCAGCTACCTTTAGTGTGAATTGTTAGTTTTTTTTCTTTAATCAAGCCAGTGGGTAGAAAGCGTGTGTGAAATTAGAGAATTGAGAGTGAGGTAAATTTTTTGTAAGAAGTTATATTCTTGTTATTCGAGAATTTGGCCCTTCCACTTGATAAGAATTAATGAATCAACTATACAGACTAATAATTCCAGTCATTATGATTGGAGAATAAAATAATAAATAGTCGTACGTTGATTCATGCTAATGAAGAAATATTTAGCATCTTGAACACTGAACAGTATACTCGGTGCTATCATAAAATAAAGGGACTAATTTATTGAAATTCATTTACTCGTGAAAAAAAGATGTTCAATAAATGAGTAATAAAAAGATCTGATTATTACCTTCTATCCATTGATATCAAATTACCGTAGTATCTCAATAAAATCATTTACGACCTTTTTTTTTTCCATTTGTGAAGAAATAACGCTCTTTACGATGATCGGATGGTAAAAAAATGAATGAAGATACTTTTCTTGAGAATATAAAAGTTTTATGCTGGAATGTTCTGAAGCCTTAATGTATTTGGTACTTTGTGGCGTTGTTAATTCACTCGAATCGATGCAGTAATAACTTGGCATTCCATAAAACTTTACGAATGTCAGTTTGTGTAAGCTGAAGTTGTAATTTACAAGTCAATTCTCCTAAAGTGAATTTGTCGGTTGGCTTATGCGCCAAGTATAGGACTGTGCGACTAAAAAGAGTGATCTATGCTTTACTAAATTCGTGATTTTATAATCTGTACAAAGAGTTGACTTTTTCCTTTTCTTCCTGCCCCCAGTTGCTACGCAAACCCAGAGGCCTTAGGTGTTGCGGGCGTTTTGTATCCGGCACACTCTGAGTGCGCTTCTTTATTGGTCCTTAGGAGCCTAGAGTTTGTTGATTGGACGGTTCCTCGCAGCACATAAAAGTACCCTACCCTAACAATTATTAAATACTTTATTCGACTTACCGATTCTAGTTCATTGAATCCAATTCTATCGAGTGTATTCTGAAATAAGTTAATCGTCAATATTATTTTCATTTAAAATACATTCCCAGTAAAGTAGGTACAAGATGCTGAACATTTCTCAGCTAAAAAGTAGCACAACCTAATGAATTTCGCGCCTCTTACATTTCACTAGTCTCTCTGATTCTTCAAACTACTGTATATCCCATTTCAGCTACCTATAGAAAAATATTTGAATGGTTAGATAGCTGACCAGTGAACATTATTGTTCTGTATAATTGAAATCGGTTTTTTCTTCAATTCTGAAAAAATTGTTGTTTAGTTTTGCTACCATTTCTGTACTTTGAAGAATTCATATATTGGCCTACGTCTTGACCCAATCATGGTAACTTGGCGAATCACTAGCCACGTTTCGTTCAAATATTGTTACTCATTTCCTCGGCCCCGTGTTGGTAGCTGCATTGAAAATAAAAATTCTACAGTTGTTGAATTTTCTTGCAGTATCCATTCATTATAATTCTGTCAACGTTCATGTCTCCCGCTGATGCTACTAAGCCCGCAAAAAACACTTTATCTTGTTGGGATAAAGAAAAAGAAGAAAAAAAAACAATATCTATTCTTCGAACCAGTTCTACTGTACTTCTACTTTTTTTCTACAACATTAACGCCTTTCTGATCCAAGGTATTTTCATTGTGAAAGAAAAAAATGCTGTTTCTTTCTTTGCCCTTTCAATTGTTTTTGACTTCTTTCTGTAAAGTATATTCATTGGTTAAATACAGACGTGTAGTAGATCGCATTCTGGTTGGAGGGAAGGGTAGTTATGCAGCAAAGGTTGGAAAAGAGATAAAACTGAAAATAATTATGTGATCGAAAATACTACTCGTATACGTAAGTTCGGACAATTAACTTTTTTTTAAAGTGAAAAATACCGAATTCTATTCGCAGGTTTTCGTCAGAAAACCTTCTATTCATTTTTTTTCCTTTTTTATTTGTGACAGGTTGCGAGAAACTAGACCTCTAAAGTTGGTGGAGGTTTTTTTGAGATTTTGCTGTTGAGTGAAAGAAAAGATTACGCTCTTTATTTTAAGACCAATCTGAACTTTCTAGCAGGGGTGTGGCCAGGGGGACTTAGCCCCCTGGTATTCTCGTTCGCCCCCCAGCAAAATTTGCCCCCCTGAAAACATCCCCCTTCCATCCTATATTTCGAAAAGAAATGGTGAATAAGGGGCTTGAAAATGAACGTCCCCCCCAAGAATCTTATTTGCCCCCGCCCCCCTAACACAACACTCTGGCTACATCCCTGCTTTCTAGACTTTCTAGGATAAAAATTCGCCCAGGTATGGTTGTTTTTGAAAAAATTTGGCTTTCAGCACTTAGCACTTTTTGGAATCGGGCTCTTCAATTATAAGTACTCACCTTTAGCCCTCGGCGTGTAATAAGAATATGTTATTTCGTGGCAGAAAGAAATCGACATAACTTGGAAGTGCGAGGGAAAAATTCTAGATTCGTAGAGCTGGATGAAAATTATGAATGCTCGTGTATGAAAAGGCAAACCGGTTGTTGTCGATCGACGAATTGGTTTTAAGAAAAACGCTGTCCTGTCCAATTCAGTCATTATGACTTTATTTACTGGAAGCGTTAGGTCGAATAAATTTCTTTTAATTGCGGTACGTCCGGAGGCTGCTGGGTTCGGTTTTTTGTATGTGAGGAACATAATATGAAAAGAGAAAAACTGTTTTTCATCCTACGACCTCAACCAAAATGAAAAAAAAAAAAAAAAAGGCATTCAACCGGTATCGTGGTGTCACACCTAAATTATAAAAAAAACAACAACGAATCCACACAGATGCGAGAAGGTGAATACCTTTTAGTTTAGGCCTAAAATACCTGCATGAAATGAAACCTGCAGGGAACTTTTTCAATTTTCTTTTTCGAAGAATTATTTCCTCGCACGCATAGTCAGTTATGATTACATTTTTAAATTTTGTGGTAGCTATATTATGTTTTCCAGTCGTCGTGTGGTGAAATGAATGAATAAATGGCGATAATTTCGATACGAAAAAAGATATACTCGTACGTATGATTCGTATGAAAGGGAGTCGTATAGTAACTTATAATTTTTTTTTCATAGTTCGTCAAGACATAATAATGCTATTGGCTAGAGGTGTAAAATCTAGGTGGGCTTAGTGTTAAAAGAGAAGGCTGGCACTGAAGTGGATGAGTTATATTACCAGTTAATAATGATTTAAAATTTTCTTTCGTTCATTACGAAGTTGTTGGGATCTGGCTACAGGAAATAAAATTGCTTTAAAAATTTCCATTCTTAATATTCTGAAATATTTTTATCTGACATTACCTCTTTTGAAATGTATTTCACCCCTCATTTTGGAGCAAGAAAAAGCAATTTTATTTCATATAAATCAAAATCTAGCAATTATTAACAAAATAGTGAAATAACTGTAGTGCTTGAAAAATAGTGCTTTCTTTTGCCGCAGAACTATCGTGCTGTACTCCATCGCTGTTCCTAATGAAGATACAAAAAAATGTCGTGTAATTACAAAAATTTTAGTTATAATTTAGGAAATTTAATGAGGAACAACTTTTGTTTCAAAATGTTTTTTGTAAAGTCGTTAGTTGAAGAATTATAAGCAAAAAACCAGTTTTAATTCTGTTTAATTCACTATTGGGGGGTTTAGCATGCCTTTGAGGGGGCATAACTTTGAGTATGTCATTCATGGGGATGAAAGTATCCTCAGCCGAAAGTCCTGTTCTGTTTGATTGTTTTGTCCTATTTTTTTGAACCATGGTTTTACGAGTTCATTTTACGTATTTACGGTGTCATAATATAATTTATGCCGAGTCGTGTGACTTTTTTTTGTTTTCTTTTCTAGCCTCCTCCCCCCATCGATCCTTATCCTTTTCTTTGAGAGTGTAGAACAACTTGACCGTTATCATCAGCACGTATCAATATCGGTATTTTACGACTTTATTTACACCGCAGATGTATATATTAGTAGTCTACATTCTTGGAGAACGCATTTATCCAGCCGTGAATTTCTTCATCGGTTTCAGTTACCATCTCTTGTACCTATACTCTTGGCTGATCAGCCAGTTCTTTATCTCTTTTGAACTTGGCGTCTTTTTTTTTCTTTTTTTTTTTGTCTCACCATTCTCTCACCTCGTTTTACCAAGCCGGCTCGAAGGTTTACGCAACGTAGTGCATTTTATATACGTGTTTGTCTCTCGCCTTTTATCTGCCTCATCTCAGCTTTACAAAATAGTGCATTGGTATAAATAAGCTATAGATTCTCTGCTTATTCTAAACAGTTTCTAACTGGGTGCCTACCCTGAAAAAGATTTCCATTCTCGATGATGACAGTTATCTTTGCTCGTTTATGCACATTATGTATAGAACGATAGTTGTGTGAAAAGGATTTTCTATCAAAATCTTCTGCCGGAGTAGGTATAATATAATCTTGAAATGTCGATTGTGTTTGCACTCGGTTCTGATCGAAGAATAGTTTTGAGGTATCGCAATTGAAGTCTTAAAATTAACTTTATTTTCCTTAGTTTTCGCTAAGGACAATGGTTAGTTTTTGCAATAGGAACTTGAGTTCCAAGGATGAATAGTATTTTTCTTTGACTGAAGTGTGTTTCCAAATTATCAAATCATCTGTCCGTAAGCTACGGAATGATGTAAAGAATTCAGCTGAAGTAAGAATGAGTTTAACTGGACTTTGTATATTTAGAAATAATCTCCAAAAATAAAAGGGTCAAAGACCTTTTATCAAATTGACTGGGTGACATGTGGAATACCTGTATGTAATTTTATTCTCGCTGAATCCAACTCTGCAGTCGGTTTTGCTGTACGTCGCGATTTAGACCCATTTTTGAAGAAATTTTTATTTTTTAAAGCCACATCTTGCTGGGATTGAGTCGCAGCCAAAAATGGTTTCCAGTTTTGTGTTCAGCGCTGCGACCTCAAAAATCCCTCATGCTAGTGCTAAACTAAAAATGTTTTGCCAACTTTGCCAGCTTTTGCAAACCTTTGACAACATGTTATTATTTTTTGCCAACTTTTCAGCGGTATGAAAGTTCCAGCTTCCAGCCTTTCCTACTAGAAAAAAAAACGAACTTTAAATAGAGTATAATTAGGCAGTGGAGAGCCCATCTTTCTTCATTCTCTCCCAGAGCCACTTAAAGCGCAGAAAATTGTTCTCTTGATAAAAATTAAGGAATGACTGATACAAACTGAATACTAGTATCTATTAACGCAATATTATAGGAATACTTTTTCAAGAAACCGACTTGACTTGAATTTTCAAAATATTTTTTACTCATGTCTGCATACAGAAGAATTTTGAGGCGGATAAAAATTTATGACATCAACTGGATGGGTTAACGAAAAGAATTTCGTTTGAAAATATTTGAAAATGTTAAAAATATATAGAAAATGACTGTCTAGCCTCGCCTTCCATACATTGAAGATTAGCAGGTATACATAAATATCACCTGCAGACAGTAGAATAGTGTATTCCAATGAGGAAATTTTTCCATAGGATCTGAGAATAATTTGCCAAAATCAGTTTTGTTCTTCGGCGATTGCTCATAGCACTAAAAAACGTCTTTGGTGAAAACAGCCGTCTAATTTTCATAATTTAAAAATAAAATTCAGATTTTTACGACTCGACTGCATGATTTCAAAGGGAAAAAAAATTATGTGCTTGATTCCATGGCACAAAAATCTTGCAATCCATAAAATTTACACCTCATGAAACGAGATAGAAATCTGCCGAGTGTAAACAATCATTTCTCACGTCATGTCGTTGATGTACCTTTTTCATTTGGTTCAACATAAGGGAAACGAAAATTCTCTATTTCTGGCTGCGATTCAAATAACACTGACAGAACAGGTGCTTTCAAGATGGCAAAAAAAAAAAATCAAAAATAATCGAAGAACATTTTTTTAACTTTATGAAGACCATTTTCGACCACGCAATGATAACTTTATGATGTCCTAAAATAAATGTTTTGGAAACATTTTTTATCAAAGTTTGACTTTTTTCGTATAATGAAACGCTCGACGTGCGACCGGTTTTTTTTTTTTTTCGCTAAAAAATAAATTTTCGAAGCAGCGACTATAAATTATGGTAGCTGAAAGCACAAACTCGTGCTGAATTCAGTGTGAAATATTTTTCTCTTAGAAAAGGAAGACAGATTTTATCTTGATCGTATAGTCGTTTTGAAAACCATTATTTCTAGAATGCAAAATGAATGAATATTAGAGAAAAATAAAAGAAATCGATTTGCGTAAAGTTTTTATTTGCACAAATTGCATAGCCTGAAGAGTAATTTATGCTCCTGCATGTATTTCTGTAATGTAAAAATTTGAATGGATGAAGATCAAAGATCATGCAATTCAATCGTTTGTCTTGTATTTTTGTGACTAGGTACATGATTGAAAAAGTATTTTTGTTTTGGAAAAAACTAATTAAATAAATGGAGGTACAACTGATGATGTGAGAAAAAGACAATTA
This sequence comes from Parthenolecanium corni, assembly GCA_038050395.1. Lineage (NCBI taxonomy): Eukaryota > Metazoa > Arthropoda > Insecta > Hemiptera > Coccidae > Parthenolecanium > Parthenolecanium corni. The sequence continues at coordinate 10,529,439 of JBBCAQ010000032.1, read as the reverse complement.
TTTAAAAAGACTATTTACCCCCATTGATTCTTCTCTTATTTTGTACTAAATAATGATATGTATTTAAAAGGTGAACAATTGAAATAACTCACATGTTTTTTTTTTTTATCAAATCAAGATTCGAAACTACACATTACGAGTATTAAAGTTTGTGAGTGTGAAAAAAATTTATAATCCAAATGCAATTCATTTAAACCCAGAACACCACACATGAGTACAATTGTACACAAAGTATAGGAATTATCGAAATCTCCGGACACAAATCTGCAAGGCGTTTTTGGCTACGTCTCGATCCCAGGGAGATATGGGCAGTAAAAAATTGAAAAATATTCGAAAATGGGTCTAAATCGCGACGCAGAGCAACACCGCCTGCACTGTAGATTTGGATTCAGCGTTAAAAATTAACTCAATTCTACACTCGATTTGATGACTCATGAATTTTTGCGAAAATGGTAAGGTTATATAGTCATATTTCTCCCCAAAACATGAATCCAACTTTTCAATATTTTATGGACACGATTTAAAAAAAACAGATTATTACAGGACAATTTTTTTTTTTAAATCAGAACGGAAGCTCAAATTGAAGGTTTAATGGGGGCTCAGCTCTTCCCCATTGCCTTCTTTGGCTACGAGCCTTCTAGTTTATGAAAATGAACTTCGAATTTCTTATTTTGGCTCCTTTTTTAAAAATCAGTTGGTGTTTAAAGGTAAATTTTTTCCTATGAGAAATCATGTGTAAAAAAAACTTGTTAACGCTCTTTTGGAAACTTCAATGAATTTAATTGTGAATTTCGCATTATGACGTTGACAACATGGTCCAATTTATTTTCAGCACTCATTCTAAGTGCAGGCTATAGTTACCATGTAAACTTCTGCCAGCCAGTTCGATGACCATAGTTTCCCTTCTTCTTCTTTCTTTCCTTCTTTTCTTCCTTCCTTCCTTCCTGCTCCTTTTACTCTCCTTCTAGACATCGGCATCAATGAACCAAACGGACACAGGAAGTGCATACATTAATTGCCCGTATATTTACGATATAATGCTTTTGCTCACAGCATCCACCACCCACTACCACCTCCTTCCAGCTCTACGCTCTCACGAATTTGTATCCAAATTTTAAATGTTTTATAGCAGAGCAGTCGTTTCGGCCAATGCGATAATCGATTCGAACGTAATTATTATTATTATCACTATATTTCCTCCTATTTCCGTGTGTGCCTTTCAATTGAGAATGTTGTTTAAGGCTGTGCGGAAAACGTAAGGAAAATCACTTTATGGTGTGTGTGTATATAGTAATAAAAATGCAAGTGTACGCACGCATTTATGTATGTATATACTTTGCTCGTAAAATGCTAATTAATACGATATTCATTGAGGCGATCATCGGATAAGGTACAATGGCCGCAGATTCAAGATTGGTGGAGTAAATGTGGAGGGTAGCTGTGTATTGAACGGATGTAGGAGGTTTCTTTTTATCCGTTCGCGTAGAGTACATCTATATATACCTGTATATGTGGGCACGATACTGATGAATCTTTGGGTATGGGTATTGTTTTGCCATGGACTGAGGAGGATCTGTGGCTAAGAGGACGAGGCTGTTTGAAAGGCAGCCGGGGAGCACGCGCGTGAAAAACACTTTTAATCGAAAGATTTTTTTTCTCTCTACCTCTTTCAGACTTGTAAAAAAAAAATTTCCTTCGAACTGACATGGATGACATATTAAACGAGAGTGGACGGACAGATGAACGCCCGAATACAATCGAACGAGGAATTTGTGGGCACTGCTGGCAGCCTATTATATGAATGAGTGCTACTGGCTTGGCCACAAAGAGTTATAAGATTTAAAAGTAAAAAAAAAAAAGATCCTCTGGAGGTGTTCGTAGTTGACAACTCTGATTATAGAAATACGTATGAATACGTGTCTAGAAGATTAGGTATAGTCTGCTGAATACGCGAGCTGTTTGTTAGAGAAGGTTTTTTTCTTGAAAGCGTTTATAGTCTCAGCGTTTTGTCTTCATGTGCTGCTGAAAGCTGAACAAGATGTGGAAGACGTTCGCTGGTTAGAAAGGTGTCGGCGAAGATGATGTGAACGAGACGTTGAATTAGATTTGAGCCTTTTTTTCTGATATTTTTTTCATCCTTTGTCGTGAGAAATTACTGGAGGCGAAGGCATGTCGCCATTATCTTGTCAGGCGGTGCAGCTCTGGCGATCTGACTGAAAATGCATTCAGAAAATTCTCGGTCGTCTCTCTGATGGGAAATCACTGAGCGACTGCATTTGGCTGAAATTAGAGCCTGATAAGTTATCGAAAATTTTCCAAAAATGGGATAAGGTAATTGTTAACTCTGATGAGTGATGAGCAATGGACTTAGTATCATGATGGACAACCCCAAAGTCGACTTTAAAATTTTGCTGTCCGTTTCATTATTTTAAAGACACGATTTTGAAAAAACAATGCAAAAATACTTTAACAGAGTTCGGATTTTATGTGAAAAATTAGTATAAAATAGATTAAATTCTAGTAGTTATGCAGCGCACTCATTAATTTAGTCGAAATTGTGTGTGTCCAATGTTATCGTATGATGACGTCATCAAGCATATGTAAGTTTAATGACGTCATCATACATAAGCCTAATGAGACTAAGTCAGTTTTGTGCGTGTCCTTTTGTGTCCCATGTTATCATAATAATATGATGACGTCTGTCCGGACAAAGAGTTTTATTTGCGCCCAAATTGAGCTTATAAATTGAGCCACAATTGAGCTACAAATTGCACTTAAAAATTGAGCTTGCAAGTTGAGCTTGCAAATTGAACTCGGTATTTCACGTACATATAAAACATGAACAGTTCCACGCTCCAAGTTTGATTTGAAAATGTTTTTTCTCAAGAAAAGTTAATGAACCTTATTTATTTATGTATATTCGTACGTTTAATGTAAAAGAGAATTAATCTTCGCCTTCACGACTCTTCGTGAAGGCTACAGCTATTTTCAGCATAATATTTCTATTAATTTTCAATATCTTCTACTGATTCTTAAATTTATAATATGAGCAAAAATACAAAGTCCGTGCACTTTAAAATCTCTTAGATCCTTTAAATATTAAAATCAAATTACACAATATACAATACAGGATCATAATATCAAAAAATAATATTTTAGTTCCTAATTACTCTATACATCTTCGATACTGAAAGTTCTCACCTCTCACTTCCTGAAATTAAAATCAAAAATTCCTACTTCTCATGTGAAGTGAATCCCATTAGCCTAAATGATTGAAGGAGAAAGTTTACTCGTAGAATTTTCAAAAGAACTGTTATATTCATTTTTTGTACTTATCTTATTCACGTGCTTATCTGTCATCTTAGAATTAATCCCTCGATTTTCGTAAAGACTATTTCGGGGGACTGTTCTTGAGGTACTTCGATAGTTATCTTTCCAAAGTATCGTATTTTATTTTTCTAATTTTATCATGTCTGTCATCCGTCGTCTCTTGTAAAACGGAAATCAGATTTCAAGATACTGCCCATTAGCGTGAGGGTAAGATGAAACTATAATTATAAATCTCATACCTCGCATGAGCTTTATTTCCGTTTTTTTCCTGTAATTCAGCTGAAGGCGGATAGGTATTTAAATCTTTCTCCATTGTCGACGTTACTTGTGAAGAATAAGTTATTGTTTTTCGAAAATCTTATTTTTCACCCACTCACTGAGTTGTGTGTGACAAGCCAATATTTTGTTCGTTGTTCTTAATTTAAAATTCTTCGATAAATGGTCTCCAAATATTTCAGACACTTTTTTTTCCTATCAAAATATGATGCATTTGGATCTGCTGCCAAGTTGCAGTGTTACCAGTTGGGTAAAATAATTTTTTTTAAAGTAATCAAAGCGGTTCCTTTTGCCCTACCTTCCCCTAGAATGGGAGAACGAATGAAGAAATCTTAATTTTGTTGCAACTCGTTATCCTTTTATTTAGTTTTGACTTCACTGATAGTAGAAATTAACATTAGCGAAGCTCCTTCTACATAAAAATGGAAAATCTGTGCAATTTATAGGAGAGGGGTCAATGAAAAATAGCATATTTTTGTGATTTTTACAAATTGACTTGATATACTTCTTCAACTCAGCCAGAAACCAGTCAACTATTATTGTTTCTTCTAATAGGTATACTCATCTGTGTTCTATAAATACATATAATACGGATATGTAAGAATACTGGATTTTTCTTGTATTTAGATCGATTTAGAGGCACTTTTATCGAAATTATTTTTTCACAACCTGATATCAAGTCCATGGTTTTCAATTTTCAAACTCCTATATCTCAATTTTTTGGTGAGCATCAGTATACTCGTAGGAGGATTATAGGTCTTGCTGTGACCCAAATTGTGCGTATAAATATTTTCGTAATCTATTTTTTGGACTTACTCTACGCTTCAGTTAAAACGCCCAGCTCACGCTGTAGGACAGATAACTGCTACAGATGCCTCTAATCACGACCAGATATATCAAGAACCTCCCACAGAGCTACGTGGACATAGCAAAAGTGAACTTTCAAAATTTTGCCAAATCAATTTCTTTCTCGCCGCGCTTGCCAAATCACAAGATGCGGTGGTCCCGCAACCTAATCAGCGCCAAAGTGTGTGGCCCTGGTTTCGCTGGGTACTTGATGGTATAAGCCGCGTAATTACTGCTCTTCTAAATTACACGGATATGGTCGGCGTCCATTCCTCGGTGCCTCTAAAGATAGGCCTTCTGCTATATTATATTATGAATTACACGAAACGATTATACGACGACTCGATACGATGATGACGGCGTCTCCACAATGACGATCTCATTGCCCCCTCTCTCCCCCTTCTCGGCCGCCCCGATGAGGCCCCCTTCTCATTTCGTGAGCATTTCGACGTGATTTTTCGTCGAATGTACGGGTGGGCTACCACGTACCTAGAGTTTACGGGTATAACCGCTGAAGGCCCGCGTATCGCTTTATAATCGTTTCGTCGATAGCCAGCTAGAAGCAAAAGAGTTAATCTAGCGAGGAGCGCAAAAAAAAAAAAGAAAGAAAAAAAGAAAGAAAGAAGGAAAAAAGAAAAGTTGGAGAGAAAAAATTCGAAATCAAAGAATGAATAAGAAGGAAGCAGTGGCGGGGAGAGGAAGGGGGAAAATACAAAAAATATTAATATAAATCTTCATTGTCGAAAAATATCGATCCCGTCATCGTTGGTAATTTATAAAGTAGGTACGCTTTATTTAATAATCTATCGCGAGTGCCTATACGGAGAGTAGATATGGCTGCTGCTTTTTAATTTCATAGGCAGATCGCTGTATGGGCACGTAATTGAAGAGTAGGTAGGTGTGCTCGGAAATTTGAATAATATAATTAGCGTACATTATTCGGAATGGTTAATGGTCGAGCGTTCGTTTAGTGGAGGAGAAGCGAATTGGAAAATGGACGAAATGAAAAATCGATTAAAGCGTGGAAAAATCGTTGTTTGGGAAAAATACGAGTATAATTCGATAAATATGCAGTGAATGCGGATAATTTTCATGAAAATCGTTTTCTTCGCGGTATCCCTTAGACCAGCTCCTGCAGGTGCTCGCGTTTGGTGTGAATTAATGGTTATGTAGATTCTAATGTAGATGTTGATGAGTGAAGTGGTAGCCGGGGGGAGTAAAAACCCTACCAATTCTTGTGAAGAAATGCAAAAATTTGAGAAGAATTTATTGGGAAAAAAGAAGCAAAATGCGGGGGTAAGATGAAAATAAATTGAAATAAATGTGGACGCGATCTCACTGATCTGTGAAATGGCGTTTTAAGGGTACATACTCTACCTTTGCTACGAAGTGAACGTGGACGTCTGAAAAACTGCTTGAAAATATTGAATAAGGGCAAAATACAGGCAATTTCTTTGCATTTTGTCTACCAAAATAGCAATTTCTTTGCATTTTGTCTGCCAAAATAGCAATTTTCATAATTTTTTAGCTTAGAAGTGCACTTGAATTTTTTCGCCGAGTTTTGTACCAAATTTGCTCAAATTTTGATATGTTCTTTTACTCGAGTCTTTTCTTCTTTTTTTTTGAAGTCCAAAAAAAAAAGGGGCTTCTTTAAACCCTCAGAAAATGCCTTTGCAAAACTCAGCGAAATAAATATAGATGAGAAGAAAACGTATATGTACTTGCCAGAACGATTGGAAGAAGCTTAAAAAAAAAAAATACAAAAAGCTAGAAATGGGCTTATGAATGGGGAAAATATGGAGTGGATGGTAAGGTCTAGCAATGGGTGCTAGTTGATGGTATTGGGCTACCTTTGTCACTCGCCCTCGTAACTTTCCTATTCTCGCTCTGTACAAGTAATTTTTTACTTCACCAAGCAAAGCTAACCCCCGCCCCCTTACTTGAAAATACATGTATTTGTTTTTCTATTTGAGGGGTTATCCTGATTTTTCAGCAGACCTGGATGTATACATTGAGGAAAGATACTCTTATTGGAATGGAAAATCCACTCGTTATAAATGTTCAAGAAAGAGTAGATTTTTGTCTTGAGAACTGGATACGAGTAGATTTTTGTCTTGAGAACTGGATACAGATTCAGAAATAACCTATACTGTCGGTGTTCGAAAAGAAGGCGATGAAAAGGTTTCTCTTCGGCACTGTTTGACGTCGGCTACTTTGAAAAACAAGTTGAAAGGACAGAAAGAAGGATTTAAGAGTATAGTTAGTGGAAGGATTAGGCTACCGAATGTTGTCTATTTACGGCAAAAGAGACGTGTTCATCGAGTCAGAAAAGAAAAGATAATAATGTCGGGCTGATTGTCACCAGTAAAACGGCGCAAGGATTGGGAAAAAGTGTAGTAAGATGTCTTCAACAAAATACTGTGATGATCGAGATTTTGGCCGCGTGGAAAAAGTTATTTGTCGAATGCTTGCAGATGCGCTTCTTTCAGACAAATGGAGACTTTGATGGTAAAAGAAGGATTTTGAGTGGAAAGCAAACGCATCTTTTGAACCGTTACAGGAACTTAACCCTCATTTTCTCTTTTTTTCTACGTACAAACAAATCGTCGTCGTCATGAAAATATCTCTTATGTGCCATTTGGTGGGTATATCTCTTGTTAATCTGGTATTTTAGCATACGTTCTAGAAAGTCTTCGTTTGTGTTTCCTTTGAAAATGAAATCGCACCAGGGATGCTGATAAAATTTTCTTGAGCACTCAAATAATATATTTCGTCACGAATAATGCCTCTTAAGCTGCGAACGTATCGAAACATTTTTGCCCAAATTCAACGACTTTGCAATGTTGGGCGACAAAATTCGCTGCTCTGTGGATGTTAGGCCAAACCGAATGTAAAACCGCGTACTCACTTGAACATTCTCGCCCAAATATAGAGAGCAGTCCAGAAATGTTTGGAGGAAATAATGGTTTCCAAACAGTACCTACAGGAATAATTACCAAACTGTAAAATGAAAAGTTAGTTTGAGTTTCATTCCTACACTGTTAATGCATTATTACTGAACAGTCAAAGAAATAATTCAATGACTATTTCCGCAAATATTCATTAACTTACTCGTAGTTTATTACAATTGATTCTTACATACTTTATGAATGGTTATATCAAGCAGCTAGTGAATGATTCACTTACTAATCAAGTAATGGTTATAGTGGTTGCCAAATGATTTAAGTACTGTTTGAGTGTAGCTATGGACTATATTCAACTATACAGTATTACCAAAAATTTACGTCTGAATTTTTGTGAGTCCCCCATAGCGAACTTGGTTAGGATACAGAATAGTGTAAGATAGATAGACAGAAAACATAATATGTGTGTTCGAATGCCAGTGGGGCTGGTAATTTTTTTTTAAATAAAAAGTTATTCAGTATGCACTAGTCTAAGTGAAGAAATTCATTAGGAGTTGAAGAATTATTTCAAGCCAAACATATGTGAGTAGATACTTATGTAGAAATGATTTGTTATTAAAAAATATAAAGACAACCAATCAATGAACGAGTATCTGACCGTAACAGAATGATTCCTAAACTCAGTTTGGTAATTATTCCTGTATACAGGGTAAGAGTGATTTATTGACTGCTGTGTTATGGATCTTTGACTAGTTTGGTAATCATTACTCGACAAAGTTAGAGTGATTCTCAATAAGTATTTGAATGATTCATTAACTGTGCAGCAATGGTTTATTTTTTAGTTTGGTAACTATTCATTAACTTTTTTCCTGTGTCAATTTTACCTGACTTTTCAGGTAACTATTCCCTGTCAGTTTCTAAAAAAGAGCTTCTTTATCATGAAACTACTGGCTGTAAGACTTCGAGCTTGGCTGTAAGACTTCAAGCTTGACTGTGAGACTTGAGCTTTGATCGTTCAAAGCAATATTTTGTTGCTTAGTTCAATTCTGAAATCATCACCTTGCTGATATTTCTTTAAAAATAATATCACTCGATCGAAGTTGTAGAACTGTTTTCCTCATTAAAATGCATTGTGTTACTTGGTGTTGATGGAATCTCGCAATAATAATCAACGTCTGTCTCAAATAAAAGCAGAGGTTTGTACAGAAATGATGCTGTACCCTGGTACCCACCAAATGTACTTCGACTAATTACTGAAATATTCAGACTAACAGAGATTATTAAAATATTGTGGAACTTATGTTGTTTTTCACGTGCCAGGGCATCAGCCAGTTGGCTATTTTCCAAATACAACGAGTAATTCGTCGTCGACTCTCGAATATTGTTCCCAAATCTGTTTTGAAAAAGTACATCCAACTATTATTTTAACGTAGTACGTTGAAAATCATTTCCTGCTTCCGTGATTCTGGCGGGAGTGGAAAATACAAATCGCTCAGCCGACGCTATAATATTTTCTAGCTACTAGTTATAGAGAAAGGCAGAGCTAAAAAAAATTAGCAACTTTTTTATTTCATGGCGAAGAAAAGTTGTCACTTTTTTTTTAGCAAATGCAATTTTGTTTTTGGCATTCGCACGTAATTATCGCTGACATTAATTTGGTTCACGAATCGTCAACACGATTATACTTTTAGTTGAAGCACTCTTTGAACTTGGCCACAGTTTTCTTTTTTTTTTTTATGTATCAACTAAATTTCTTATTCCGAATTTTTTTCCCTTGCTCGATATTCTCTTTTGAATTCTTAAAATTCTGCAATTATTTCGAGCCTAAATTCTTTGCGTGGGGTCCGTATTTTTTAGAATTTCTTGATTTAAAAAAAAAAAAAAAAAGTATTTTTCTTCTTTATATAAATAAGATTTTGCATTTTAAAAGAGAATTATACTTGCGAACCTCGAATTCGTAAGTAATTTATTCTATTCGTTGTGAGGTTTAGAATCACCTTGATCAATATGGGGTGGTCCACAGTTTCGATGTTTCGATTTAATTAATCGTTTAAAAGTTCTTCTCGTCCTTGAATTTGAACTAATTAGGCCTCAGTATTTTATGGTGATTACTGGAAATGATTTCAGATGGGGAGCCAAAAGTTGGAATCCTGACAAATAATTTTCTTGTTCTGATTTTTTATAGCCCATTTTATCAAGTAAAGTGTCAGAAATGTTGTGAGATTGAAAAGTTTGAAAAATGTGAAGGATGTTGCGAGAAGAAGGCAAAATGGACCAATCAAATTAGAATTTTCTGAAATGAAAATATTATTTAGTGTTCTTGTCAATAATAATCATATCAAGTTCGTTCCGCTAATTTATTTTATGACAGATACGTTGGCCAACGTTTTAATGTGATATTCTAATGTCAATGATTTCCTAATATGTAGAGTAGTCTAAACTACCCATATGTTTATCACCGATTGAAGATCTGGGTTCGTTATTTATTTTCGACATTATAAAATATCTCGGTCATTAATTAGGGCACGAGTACGGTCTGTCAAAATCGTTTACGACCATCTCTCGTTTTAAATCAACATCACATGCCAGGTTCTTTTATAGTTCTCTCTGTTCCATGAGTTTGGAGGCTAGTTCGATTTTTGTGATTAGTTTGTTGCATTGAAATATCATAGTTGTTTGGCCAGTAGTCATTTCTTTTTCTTTTTCTGTGCCCACTATTGAGTATTGACGAACTGTCGACCCAACTATTTTGGGTTGGAAGAATGTGTTTGGTACGGACAGAAATTTTCAGAGATAATAAATGCGGGCTGGCCTATCAATTTGTACCTACCTCGATTAACATACATTCGATTTTCTGATTACAGCTTTAGATTTATTACCCATCTAATTAATAATATAGTTTCTTCGGATAAATCTTTATGGTTTGTGCAAAAAGGTAGGTTTTATTTTGTTTTTTACTGGACAAGTTGCCATTTGATGGTCTACTAATTACGAGTTGGAGTAAAGTCGCAGACAAAATGAGGATTGGTTGGTCATCCTCATGAATTATTTTCCTACACAAAAAGCATGAAACTAGTTTTCCTCTACAGCCTTTATTTTCTCCATTAATGCATTTTGTGTGACAAATAAGTGTGAGAAGTTTAGCTGGAATCAAGTTCTATATTATAGAATAATTTTGGACCCGAGAAACAGAAGGATCCAAATTTAAATTTACTTAGGAGATACATACATGTATTTACAATTTCCGATGTAATTTACCAGTTATTATTCATCATATAAACTCAGTGTTGCAAACTAATCCCTCATTTCCTTTAAAATCTATATCTCTATTTCTTTCACCTCTAAATATAGCCTATCAATATAGGAAGTGTAGTTATGAAAATGACCGACAATATATGAAATTATTGCCGAGTACTTTCGAACCAGTCTGACAAAAAGCTATACTGAATTTTTTTTTTCTTTTCCTTCATCGGAACGCAGTCCTCAGAATTTATGTGACATTCACCTGCTAATATGAGTACTAAAAGTAAAAATTATTATTTTTTCACCTTCTCTTAATTAACGTACTCATTTCATTAAAATTAAATTTTATCGCAGAAATAATTTAGAAATTGATCGTCCTAACTACTTATTACGAGTGTAATAAAAATTTCACAGATACTTATGTAGTTTATTGCTAATTTGCATATCTAATGCACATTAAACTTGGCTATTATGCTGTTTCTTAATGCACGTTGAAGAAAATTTTAATTTTCTGAAACCACAAATTCTCTTGAAATACTCGTATTTCAAACAGAAGCTACTTACTGTGATGATTTTGGCTCCCCGCCATGATTCTTTCGCTATATGCAATTATTTTCTCCTAAAAAAATTCCTCGATTTTGGTCCACGCTGCTGGAAGTTACGTTTTAGCGCAAGTATTTACGTCCCAAAATGCGACCATCGATGAAAAAATAAACTTCTTAGTTGTGGCGATTTGCAAGAAGGGTGTAAGTCTATTCACATTGATAGTGATAACTACAGTAAGGATAATTTCTCATTAATTTTAAGGATTAATATATTTGTTTTATACGCATATTGGATTTTCAGTTCGATAGCCAATATTACTCGTATTATCCACTTTACTATCCATTTTACAAGAAGATGAAATTTTGATTCAACATTGTCTTATTTTGGGTTCACTTTAAATTCATATGCAAGAAGGAGAATAAGTCCTTCGATCCACTGAATGTACCAATTTTTTTATGCTATAGAAGTGAGATACAAATACAATATTGTTGGTATACTTTTTCGAGGGTTGGACCGTCACCCTTATATACCCAAACATGTGCTGTAGCTTATAGTACAATGGAATTTCCCATGAAAGTGTTTCGTTACTCTCCTGTGGAATTTGGAAAAGTGGAGCTTATCCCTTTCTTTCAGATCACTGATGTTCTAGTGATAGAAGATTTCTACGTTTTCCATTTTTATTTTATCTAGAGTGAGGTTCAACTGCTTTGATAAGTTTTGTATATTACGCTATGATCAATAGTTTCTCATGTCGGATAAAAAACAGAAATTTGAAAAAAGGTCCCCAACCTACGAAATTAGAAATTACTATTCGTTAGACACTCTCGCTCGTATCGATGCTAGGTGGAGGTTTTTTTTTGGATTTTATGACTTCTTTTCATTTGCATTAAGATGCTCATTTCCCACCTCATAGATAATAGGAAGTATATTTTATTTCTTTTCAGTTCCAATAGCGTACAGGGTGTGCCATGAGGATTGTTATTATAGACGGAAACGACTCCTTTAGAAATTAAAATGAATATTCTTTAGATTGCTGATGTTGACCCAACTCCCACGTTTTTCCAGCCGATATTAAAAATGGCCTAATTTAGTGCCTATGAAAATACATTTCCTCATATAGACAAGCCAAATGGGCTAACTTAATTTATACCATCTGCGAGGATATTTGGTGAAGATCCGTTGCCTTCTGCTGAGGTAAAATAGGATGTTTTGTTGTGTAGGCTGGTGTTTATGGAGACGAAGTGGTGGAATGATAATAAGTGTCCAAAATGTGGTACTGTAGTCAAATAATGACTGCATTAAGCCAACTATGGTTAGAAAACGGGTCAGAGTAAAAGTGGCTCAAAATTTACGTTTACGTTTTGATGTTGTTATTATCGGTGGTGGTTGTGGTGCTGGTGGTGGTGAAGTTGTTGTTTTTAGTACGATAAAAAAAAAGAGTTATTTTGTCAGAATACGTGGTAGTTATTACGCGAATGGCGAATGCACGAGTAGTGGTGTGTAATGGTCTTCTCAATGGATTTATATGACGACATCAACTTCTTGTTGGGTGGTCTCCGTGTGTGTGGTACGAAAAAAAAATGCTGGAATAAGTTTATGCGCGCGCATATTACGTTTTACCAACAAAAAAAATATGTGTGTGTATATATATATATAATATAAATAAATAGGTAACAAAACGACTACGACGTGCGAACCTGTGTAGAGTGTATACTATGGCAAACTTTTTACGCCCGTACTTTTTACACATTTTATCGCAAAACAAAAAGTGATAAAAAAAAGGTCAAAACATAAACAAAGAAACTGGATTTAAAAAATTGACCCCCTGTATCCTCCCTCGAAACAGATCGAAAATGATGCGCGTGCGCGAAAGAAACACGTTCGATCCGGTTTGGTGATTTGTTTTTTTAATATCGATATTGGACCTCTTGGATTTCTTCCTATCGACTCGCAATCGTGGTGGAAAAACAGTCAATTGAACTTTTTTTTTTTGCAGAAAAATATGTCACATTTTTTGAGTAATTTTGAAAAGAGTCTGTAACCATTAAGGATGTTAAAAATGCTGATTATCCCTATTTTGCCAGTCTGCTATATTAGGTATTTTTCAAGTTTCTCGAATCGCAATACATATATATCTCAGGGAGGGATATCACCCTCCTATCGAGAGATCCCTGTATTTCAGTAATTTAATTTGTTTTTTGTGGTCTTCTATTGGAAAAGGATAGCTGAAGTTCCGGATACCTGCAGCGCTAGTGAAACATTTTTCATTAACTGCCACTATAGTTTTTGCATTCACACCACCTTCAATGAAAGTATATTCGCGGATTAGTTGACATTCACCAATTCTACTCGTTAAAAATTGACGGAAAAAAATTATTTCCAAATTTAAATTTTGAATTTTTTGGGTCAATATTTTTATTGACATTTGTTTAGTGATTTTTAATGTTATTTTAAAAGTCTATTTAGTATTTTCATGGTTTTGATGTTCGAAACCGGAATTTTTTTCTTGTTTTTCTCTTCATAAGAAGTGCTCACCACTGTTGCCAAAGTTATAACCATTGCTTAGCAAAGTTTTCAAAAATTAAGTTTTAAACTTTTGAGAAAGTGCTAGACAAAATACGAGTACCTATACATTGATACAATATTGAAGTGAAATTGTACGAGTATATAATATTCAATTCAAAACCAACTGCATATCTGCAAAGTCTGTCCCAAATAAGAAGGGATAAACACGTGACTAATCACTCGATTACTATTGGTTATAGTTGTCTTATTTGGGATAGACTGTATCTCTTTTCCTTCGCGTGTAACTGAAAAAACAAATGTAGCTGATCATTTTGCTGTACTTTGTAAACCTAAGTTATTCTTTTTGTTTTTTGTTAATTTTCATTCAATGGGTTTGCTGATTCAATTTTCAATTTCCTCGGGAAGGGCTAATTTCAACTGTGGGCTCTCTGAAAAAGGGGCCTGACCTAGTTTCCCAGTTATTTGTCGATTCATTTCTGTGAAGTTAATGAAAATAGCTATTACGTATACATGCGACAGCATTCCAAAGCGATATTTATTCACACGTTTTGCACATAATTAAAATACCCTCTAATTAATTCGGAACCAAGAATTCCGTTAGGCTGCATATTGCTTATGCATAATTTTATGCAAATTCCGACCGCACATCACAGATTTCGCCGCAGATATCTGTTTTTCGATCGTTCGAAATCACCGAAACGATAGAAGCTTGCTTGAAAATTAGAGACGAAAATTATTCACATTTCGCTGCATTAAGTTATTAAGTGTCGTTAATTTTGTTGCACGCGTGTATCTATGTGAATTTACAGCCCCGACAGGTTATAAAATTGGAAATAAAAAGCCATTTTCCCCCCGAAATATGGTTACAGCTGTTGCCTGTTCTGACACCTGTAGCCTGTTTTGATTCATTGCACTCCTTCAGTATCTTATTGCTTTTCAGTCAATGCAGCTTATGTCACTACTTAATGCTATTCCAGACGTGAAATTTTTATAAAACTACTTAACGACTATAAAATTCTGTGGTGTGATTTCTGTTATTACGTATTTCAAAAAAATTTTTTGTTCGAAAAATATGTACTTTCAAACGGCCCGACTAAAAGCACATAGGTAATTATGATTATTGTTAGGATCAAAGTTGGGAAAGAAAAGACGCTTAAGATTTATTAAAACACGATATGCTGGAAAAATGAGCATAAACTGCACCTACAGAAGCCGATTAGAGACTTGTACGGTGGCGCTACACAGTTTTCGTTTTTACTTTCAGCAGCACAATTATTATTATTGTTATATTATTATGATTATTATATACGTACCGATATGCCAGCTAGTTAACTCAACTTGTGTGGTCTTTCGTTTATAAGGCCAATATCCTCACCAGATCTCGGAGAAACCTAGGCATCGACCATCAAAGAGTGTGCACTTAAAATGAAAGAGAATGGAGGCTGCTGGACGGACAGAAAGAGAAACAGAGACAGAGAAACAGAGAGACAGTGAAAAGAAACAGAAGAATACCGACCCATTAATACTTTTTTTCATTATCATTAAGATATATACCGAGAGAGTTTCCAGTAGCAAAACGGATGGAGTTTTAATTTCGACAGGCGTTTCCTGAGGCCGCGAACCTGGATGATACGATGGATGCAATGTAGAACCAGTTTCATGAGGATTGTAACTAAAGGACGTTACATGAAGGCAGTGAAATGAGAATATAGATTCGCCATTATGGTCGAAATAATTGAATGCGTAATGCTGGGAGCATTTAAAAGGAGCCTAATAAAAAATTAAAGTATGCGTAATAAAAAGCGAGAAATGGCTTAATCGGGGCCTTAGCCAAAGTCGAACATGCGAGGCAAACGAAATTCTGTGGGGTGAAATGAGCATATATTTATGTCTGTTACGAAGGAATTCAGCTTCAAAAGAATGCGTAATCTGATTCGGTTGTTGAGTTTTTAGAAATTACTAAGTACTTAATTCAAAAACAGTGGCATTTACTGCTTTATTCAGAGGTAGATTTTTCTTTTCATCTCGGGAGAGAGGGCAAATTTGTTGGAGCATATGGAAATTATAGATTGATTCTATACGCGGATTGATGGTCTCCGATGACGTCATCATATAAAACGCTCTCCGAATACATTAAATGAGGAGTTCTGAACACCATTTTGAAAAATTCTGAATGGGTATTGTTTCATATAGGAGTTTTAGCGAGGAATCGACTGGTGCGATGTAATCAGAGTTTCGAAGAAAAAAACTATTCTAGAAGCCATTCTAAGTCCATGAAAATCCATTTTGTTGTTAAACGCAAGAAATCCATCTTTTGGAACATATTTTTCAGCGAAAATAAATTTATTTTCCTTTTGAGGCTAACAAACCTCATGCCATCATGTGCGAGTGTCTAGACTATAAAAGTACTCTGAATTTGGTTAAAAATTCATCAATTTCTGCTCATATTAAGGTAAATAATTTTTTTAATTCGAACTTTTGAAAATTGTTTTTTCCATTTCGATGCCTTTTGGTCTGAAAATGAAAATATTAGTGAATTTTATCGAAGAAAACTCGATTGAATTTTGAATCAAATTAGTTTGGATATGTCGCGTTTTGAAACAAAACTAGTGTGTTTTATTTATAGGAAGATTTTAAGCCATCAAGAATGAAGATTGGTTCACTAATCACAGAGAAACAGTTTTTTAGCTTCTTCTCAGAATTATACTCTCGGCGTTTGTTGCGTTTTGCGACAGAACTTCTCACTCATACCTGTCAGCAAATCCTTATTGATTGGTATGGGTATTTTTGTGGTTCAAATTCAAAAGAAAATTAGGTGAAACTGAGAGTGAAATATCGATACTCACACACGGTCACCTCCACTAGAAAGTCGAGTACCTTAATGAGAAATTTGAAAACGTTATTAGGAGGCTGGTTGTTATGCTTATTATATTTGTGTATCTGAATGTGAAAGTAGATGGTCTTCAGGGCTGAACGCTGCAGAAAATATTGACAATATCAAAAAACGTTTGAAATAAAAGTTGCTCAAAATTGAATTTCATGCGAATAAGTTTTCGGACGCGTGTCTTTATCTCCCATAGGGGCAGAGGTAAGGGGCCAGAAAGATATGCCATTTCTTGAGTATTTTAATTTAATATGTTTGAATTGGCTGATCGCTGCACTAAATACGGATAGAGAAATGCGCCCACTGACTTTTTTGTAGAAAATTTAATTTTGAACAACTTTTATTTCAAACTTTTTTTTTATTGTTATTATTTTCTGCAGCATTCAGCTCCGAAGACCATCCACTTTCTTATTTAAATACATTATAATGAGCAAACTATAAGCCTACAAATTGGAAAATTGCAAAGTTGTACTGATCATGGAGACTTATGTATGTCCCAAAGGTTGGACCGAAACTATGTTACGGGGCCGTGAAGAAACACATGAATAGAAAATTGCCAACCTATAGAGATAAGCATTTATTTTTAAAAGAACATCTGTGCCAACTGATTTTTCACTCGAGTGAAAAAAGTAATTAGTAGAACATTATTGCTGATTGGTATCTATTCAGCCTACGAGAAAATGGTGAAAAAGTAATTCGTTCGTGTGACCATTTGTTGCTTGACTTGTTAAAAAAATTCGGAGACCTCCCAGAAGATTATAAATGAATTCGGTTTTTTAAATTTTGTATTCGAGGAATAGGTAGGTATAATGATAAATTACGAACAAGTACTTTCTCTTTTTTTAACAAAATACCTACCATAGTAAACTGAAGCACAAAATATTAACATTACTAAAGAAAGAGAAGAAATGAAATAACTTTTGATTCAACAACATAATATATTAAAATATTCGCACGCAAAATTTTGACAACAAATATTTACACAAACATGAGTTAACTGATAATTCAACACGTTTTTTTTTTCTTAAAAAAAAAAAATTACTGCAAGTAAAAAAATAAAAAACAGTTTAAAAAAAAATGGAAAACAAATACAGAAGATATTATCTGGGTATAACAAATCGCGTACAAATGCTATAACGTTTCTTTTTAAGAAAATGAATAGGTAAATATATTCACAACGTGTGTGTTTGAAGGATCTTCATATTACTAGAAAGGTGTAAAATGCAAAACGGAAATACCAGTGGTTGTTCGGTAGATATATGTATGTATATTTATCTTTAATTAGACTCGTTTAACCACTAATTAATCAAACCAGTTGCAACGGTAGCGACGATCCTATTTCAAAGTCAAATTATAAATAACGACTCGAAGATAATATTTATTATTGCACGAGCCATAAAATGTTTTTAAATATTGTCAGGAACTGCTATTTGTTCTTTTTCATCAGCTTTTATTAAACTTACAATTATACTGGTTGCAACAGTTCAGTATAAGGGATTAGAAAATGCGTTCACGAGATAATTCTTGTCCCAACTTTTTGGCAATTTTCATGACAATGAAAATTCAATGACGCACGCTGAATTCTTTTTACACAAACTTCATTTACGGGCATTCATTTGACTGGATGTTGATGAAATTTGTACTATAGTCATAGTCGGTACATTTGCCTATCTACAGGGTGCGGCAAAATGACCGGCTACATTTGTTTTTCCAATTATATGCGTAAGACAAACGATAGAGACACGCGGTTGGTTTTAAATTAAAATTCATTCTTTAAGGTTCCGTATGAAATGAAATTTCACTCGAATGTTGATCATTTTGCCTAGCAAATTTGCGAAGGCGTAAAACTCTATTTTTTAAGACTTTGCTAAGCAATAATCATATTTTTCCACTCATTTCGCACGTATTCAGCCGGTAGGGAATTTACCTCCACACGCTAACCATGAAGAAAGCCACACGTGTAAAATTTCCCTCCCCGGTCAATTTTATCCATCACTGGGAGCATTTAGCGGAAGAAATTGCAACATAATGTAACCATTGCTTAGCAGAGCTAAAAATTGGATTTTACGCCTTCAGAAATGTGTTAAGCAAAATGGTCAACATGAGAGAATGAAATAATTGTAATCAGTAGCGGAGCGCACCAAAGTAGGAATATGGAGCTGAAGCCTTCCCTTTAGGCCTTGAATTTCATTGGAAAAAGGCTGAATAAAAGATTTTCAGTTTTTTTGGTTATTTTTTGGGAATAAATTCATGCCTTAGCCCTTCCCTTGAAAAATGCCTAGGTGCGTCACTGATTGTATTTCATACGTAACCTTAAGGAATGAATTTTTATTTAGAAGCAACCGCATGTCTTCATCTCTTTTCTTATGGGTATAATTCAAGAAACAAATGTAGCCGCGGTCATTTTGCCGCACCCTGTATATACAGTTATACGAGTCTTTTTGAACTTGTACAAAGCATAATTATTTTTCAAGAGATTTTCACTGGGTGGCGCTAATAATTTCATTCAGTAACGTACCTGACCCTTATTTGGGGAGGAGGGCGACTGTACTCGATAGACTGTAGAATGATTGAGACAAACCACGTATGTAGCGTATAAGAGTGATTCTCCCAATAACACGAAAATTGCTAAAATCACTGTTTGTGCTCCATAAATAAACCTTTTCAAACTATTTTTTTTTTGTTAGATAGCTAATGATCTCCTTTAAAATATACAATAATTTCTTTTTTTCCCCAACCTCACCAAAATTAAGGAGAGCACTCGAATAGGGTAAAATTTCCATGGTAGTGGATGTAATCACTTTGGTTTTCAATCATTATCCACATTTTTAATGGTATAGTAATTTTTTTTCAAATTGAACAAAATGATTCCTAGGGAGAGATACCTTGTCCAAATAAATTAATGGTATTGGTTAAAATTTAGGATGCATGAACATTAATATGGGGAAAGTTTAAGTCTTGTAATCACTTTTTGTCCATGGTAGTGGAGAAAATTTAAGTCATCCTGGAATAATGGCACTGAAATATTTACAATGATGAAATATAATCTAAGTGATTTATTTTGATACATATGAGAGTAATCAAGCAAAAAAATTTTTTTTTCAGAATATTGAGAAGCTATTAATAAATTTTCATCGAAAATGTGTCTTATAAAAGCTTAATGTTCCATGGTAGTGGATGCTGATACTGCAGAGAGCCAAAATCTGATAAGTCCAATAAACATTTTTTCTATAATGATTGACACCCCTAACAACAAATCCAGAGTGGATTTGTTCAAATTAGTTACCTTGGGTTTCTCAGAATTGAAATACTGGTCAATTGTCCATCGTGTGGAGAATTTTTTTCCATCTTAGTGTCAAATTCTATTATTATAAACACCAAAATGAAAAATGTGACACCACTGTGAAAAATATGCACATTTTTGTCAACTTGTCAGTTAGTGATGGAACTAGGAGGAGGTTTAGTGAGGCAATACCATCTCCCGCAAAAAATTTTTTCACCAAAATAAATTTTAGTAAAAATTTCTTGCTAAAATTTAATTAGTCTATAAAAAACACCAAAAATATTTGAAAAATGGTCAAAGAAGATATTCATTTGATCAAAGCAATGTGTAATATTTCAAGTCACTACTATGGAATTCCATCGTAGTGTGCCCGAAGTATCCCCCCTGCCCCCTGTGGTGAGAATCAAGATCAACCAATGTTGGGTACGTATTCAGGGACACACCCACTACTATTTCCATAGAAAAAAATATTAAAAAATACAAGTTTGAAATTTTCAAAAAAAAAAGAGTCAATTTTCGACTTATTGGGAGAATCACCCATAAATATAACCTTTTCGAGGATGAAAATATATGGTCGAAATACTTACACGAAAAAATGCAAATAGTGAGGGACGGTATAGTGTTTTCATTTGTCACACATTGACCTTGCCGTGAGCTAGCTACCCTTATATCAGAAGATCATCACGCTAGCACTTGGAAGACGTATAATCCCGTATACTGCGTATAGTAGACGATACTGACAGCACGCATTCTGCGTTGGTGCTGGTTTTTCAACTCTCTCGCATATGGGATTTTATCGAATCGGTACCCATCCGGCACCGCCGCTCTCCCCGCGCACGCACACCAAACAGGAAACACGATAAAAGGCTCCGTAGACGACGACGCACTGTAATATTTCTAGACGACCAACGCGTACCTGCGGGGAAATAGCAGAGGCGCCACGGTCAGCGCCATCGAGGCAGCGATGGCTGCTGCGGAGATGGTTACAGGTCGGCCACGGTTGTTGCTGTCGATGAAATTGACGATATCGTCGTTGACATTGTTGACGTTGTCGGAGGCCGGATACGGCTGGATGTCGTTGCTTTCGGTGTCGAGCACTTGGCTCTTGTCGAGGGTCTGGTTGAAGCACAGTCTGGCCGTGTTCATGCGGATCTCGACGCAGTTGTAGTCTTCGCGGCCGGTGCATCTGCACGAGTCGAGCTTGGCCGACTTTTTCTGCTTCTTCAGGATGGCTATGGAGTTCTTGCATCTGAGCGAGCACTTTCGGCCGTCGAACACGGACCGACAGTACGTGTTGTAGTACTCGAGAGCTTTGGCGCAGGTCGCGTCCGCCTGGCAAATGAGTTGCGCCACATCGCAGGTCACGATCGCGTCCTTTTTTACCGCGTTCATCACGTGCGGCCGGCACACTTCGACGCTCTGTTTCGCCTCTTTGCAGTACTGCTCGGTGCACTCGCACTGAAATCAAGAGGCGACGTATTTTGCGCGCATTAGCCAAGGCCGTCGGTGGTACCAGCAAGAAGTTGGTTCAAAAGTGGACTTGAGAGTGTGTTGTGTTGGGGGGGCTCAAATTTAGTGCTGACGCTTGGGGAGTTGATTGCTTACATGGTGTATGTGAATATGTTTGATACTATCAGAGTTGGGCATGACTAAATCATGACTAGGGATCGGATTTATATGCTCTAAAAAGTGGAAAATATACGCATATAATATGCGCTTGAAATTCAAGTATGCATATTTTTTCTAAAAATATGCATGTTTTTTTTTTTAAATATGCGAAAAATATGGAAATATCAATATTGGTATCGTTTTACTCAGCTAACTGAACTAAAGCTAAATTTGACCTTCATACCAATTATCTAATAGTTTAAGATACAATTTCTGAATGAACAAAACAAGAAAACAATTTTATTGAGTAGATTATTCTTAATTTTAAAATGTCGTTTTGGTATAAAATCTTGATACTAACATCACAATTCATGACTACATTAGAGATCAGATCACAAATTAAAGTATGAAAATAGTAATCCGTAAAATATGCATGAATTTTTTGTGAAATATGTACATATGCAAATATACCTCAAATATGAGAAATATGTGAAAGACAAGTTGGGCTTATTTTAATCAGAATGGCGTGAAACGAAAAACTATCTGACTCTCACCCTTCCATGTGAATTACAAAAAAATATGCGTTTTCATATAAATCCGATCCCTAATCATGACTGTAGAATTGAATATAGAAGAGAAATTCAAATCAGTGATGTGGAGTTTAATGAATATTAGTGGTTCAATCATTTTACATGTAGTTTCAGTTTTGCGGTTTTCAATTGTTTTTGTTTCGTTTTTAATTTTGGTTTTGGAAGCGGTTTTACTGGTTTTGGTTTTAGTTTCGTTAGCCATATAATTCGCCAAATTGAAAGTTCAACTCGGGGCAAAAGACAAAATGATCCATCTGTTGTAAATAAAAATTTAGAATTTTGGCCTTTCTTTAGGAACTAAGTGTAGTGTATGCAGAAAACAAACGCAAGAATATATGAATCGCTACAGAACCGAATGAGCTAAGTGTCATTTTTACAAAAAAAAAATTAGTGAATGGGTGGAATATATTTGTTGAGACCTCTTGGGCTCTTGCATCGACGCGACGTGCATAATATACATAATGTGTTGGGTCGATTTTATGACTGGTACCTGATGCTGATTTTTATACGGAAATCATTTTGAAATATGCGATGTCCGAATGGACACTGCTTTTTTTAACCAAATTTTTTTCATCACTCAGTAGCTTATACGAGGGTTGTTCAAAAAGTAAAGCCTGATTGGCCATAAACTAGGGCAGAATTGATGCAAAGACCTGAACTTGGTATATTTAGAAAGGTTTTGAGATCTACTTTTTTACATACTTGCCAGAATTGTTCAAACATTTATCATCATAGGATACGAGCCATTCAATCTCCTAGGTATAATATTCCTCTGTATAAGTTTTGAAGAAATTTCTCAATTCATCTTTTTTTTATGCTGACTCATTGGGTGCACACCTCAGTATGATTTGAAATTTTTTTTCTGGGTGTAGTGGTAGACTCATGTCTCACACCTAGTGACAATCCTCTCCAACAAATCCACTCCTCCACCTCAAACAGACTCAATAATTCATTTTTTTTGCTCATCAATCAGTAATTTTAGACCTCAACATGCTTATAACTCTCAATACCATAACCAAAGTCTGAATAGAAGTTTGTTCACAGTGTATAAACATTTTAAACCTGAGTTCATTCAGAGTGAGGTGTGAATCTTCCCTTAAAAGTCCAGGAATTCACTCTGAATTCATGTCAATTTTGAAATCAGAAGGCACCCATTTTTTTCACTTTATTGTCAACACTCCCTCTGTCTTGGATAAACTGCTGCTGCCAGTGACGCACACGCAAAATGTACAGTCACCCTCCCTGTACATTTCACTTGGCTGTGTATGTATTCCTATCCCCGTCTCACCCCCCACCGTGAAGAGAAAGAATTTTTAAAATTTGAATACACGTTTACTGGCATTTCCATGGTAATTGATGTGATTTTGTGCGTTCAATTTTTATTTTCTTACCGCGCACTCTTTTGGTCTCTTTTTTTACTCTCCCTCTTCCCCTCCATGCGGTAGTTCCTTCAAAAATTACGCCTGGGCATTTTTCCGCAGCCATCAGGCGTTACTTTTTGAATGACCCTCGTAGATAGGTACAGATAATTGGATAATTTACTAATATATTTCAATTGAACCAAAATTTCTCCTAATGTAATATGTTCAGAAACTTTGCATTTCCTGATTTCTGCTCGGAGAATAAATTTGTTAGTTGAGCACTGGTTTGGGGGGTTTACGAGGTCGCCGAACACGAATCTGGAAGCCGTTTTTGGCAGCGGCTCTCGCCCGGCGAGATATGGCCAAAAAAAAAAGGGGGAAATGCTCCAAAATGGGTCTAAATCGCGACGTAGAGCAAAACGGTCGCAGATTCGGATTCAGCGGAAAAAATTGAATAAATTACACAAGGGGCACAATCTTTTGAAGAGGGGCGATTTTTTTTCAAATTTAGAAAAGAATTTTAAAGATGATCGAATGTACCGAAATTTTTTTTCACACACTGGGGGGTTTTCATCATTCATAGTTGACCTAGAAGGGGGCACTCCTCGTAAGCCTTAGGGGATCACAGTACCCCTGACCTGCAAAAGGATTTGTCTCAACTCCTTTGAAAACGCCAATTTTTAGTCGACTGAAAGTAGCGACATTCTGTCTGAAAAATACCACGTGAAACCTTTTTTTTTTTTTCCGTTCCTGTGAAATAACATTTTTTGCTCATTACCTCATTCGGTTCTGTAGCAGTTCATAATATGAATAAGGGTAGACTGGTCAAAAGGCCGACATAAAAAGATGAAGATCCCAAAACAAACCTAATAAATTGTTTTTGTTTTAAATCGTACCTATTGGTTTTTGCTTTGGTTTTCAGTTGTTCTGGTTTTGGTTTCGGTTTTCAATGATTTTGGTTCTGGTTTTGGTTTTAGTTACTGGTGTTTGCAGCAGTTTTTACTGGTTTTGGTTTTGTTCCATATCACTGATTCAAATCAGTCATGAGACTGAACTATTCGTGACTAAATTTTAATCATATTGATTATGACTAGGGAGCTGCACATTTTTTTCATTGTTATAAAATAAGTGGTCTAAGTAAGCTAGTTTTTCATTTCACATATCTTACTGACTGAAATATGCGATAGGTACTTGTTTTCGCATATTTTGCGTATTTTAGATGTAAGAGCGTTTGATCAGTATTCAACTACATAATCATCACTGGCGTCTCATAAGTTCTCAATTAATTTTGTCACCGATAACATAGTTTCATTTTTTTTTCTATCGAACAATTTCATCTTATTTCAAAAATCTGAAACATTATAGTCAAGTAATAGTAATTTATAACTCACGGTCATCAGATCATGGCCTTCGTCTGTTGATGTGAGAGCGATGAGAGCATTTTTGCATACTTCGGGACATATGACTGGGGTGTCTGGCGAGTGATGCAGCATGGCAGAGCAACTACGTGCGTACTCCTGAAGGGCCATGCTGCAACCAGTTCGAAAAGAGCATCGCAGATTTGCTAATTCACAGGGTATAGCCGTTGCTGCCGATATAATTGCCAGCACCATAACAACCGAGTGCATTACCTATAAATTAAAATGGAAAATAAACACGTGTCAGATAAATGGAGTTTGAACTTGCAGAGTCTAGAATAAGAACTGAGCGTAACTTATTTACTGAGAATTGCTTTATTTTTTTTTAAATAAAAGAGCCTCACCAAACAGTCTTCGCCCATGTAATCTCACTCTTTCTAGTATCATATCGCTTGCTCCATCTACTGAAGTAAAAAGTAAAATTTAGTGAACTTTATGAATAATGTTAGAATTGAACACAGTTGAGGAGGAAAAATTCTGCGAGTAGCTTTGAAGTTGTTTCAAATTTTACTGACTGATTTGAAGGCTTTAATATTGTCCTAATTACATTTGAAAAATACGAATAATTGTTTACATGTGACAGATTTTACTGTCGGTTCAATTTTAGCGCCTTTTTATGACAAGTTACGAATTGTCAGGCGAGATGAGCAAAATGAAGATACTTTTTTTGATTTTCTCCAAAGTGACGAGAATCAAGACTCCCAGGACCTCCCGTGGCTGTACCGCTGATAATGCGCGTAATGAAACAGGCGAAAATTGACTAATTTTGAACGTCTTCAGTTGGACTGAAATACGTTTATAAACAAAACAGGTTGTCATTCTTCTCTGTTTTCTGTCAAAAAAAAAAAATGGTACCAGCTCCAGTGAACTCACAAAGGTCTGCATGGAAAAATAAATTACTGTTCACGGTTGCCTCAAATCCCTGAGCTCGCACCCGTTGAAGCAGGGAAAAAACTCGTAAAAATATGTAAAAATATAGTAGCACATTAGTATAGAGGTTAGGGGGAAGCTCACCAAAGACGTGTAAATTAAGCACCCCCCGTGAGATGAACCTTTTTGCTCTTTCTCGCTTTCTCTCAAAATGATTGTCAGCTCTTCGAAAAACTGCAGCGAGCAACTGGTTTCTGAATAGAAGACCAGATGGCCGTTGAAATAAACGTTTCGACTTCAAATCGAAGCATATCTTGGCTCCGCTACTTCTTCCCTCCAAGACCAAAATGATTGTAAAACGGCAAACACGTGAAAAAGAATACCTTTTTATAATAGAGATGTATACGAATAGCTAGGTGTACCGTGTATACGTCTAGTGAGGAAGAGAAAAGAGATTACATCTGTTGAATTCACTTGTGTGGAGAGACGTGAATCCAGGAAAGATTCTCCATTTACTATTATGAAAATGAAAGCTTAGAAAACCTCCCACGTTTAAAGACGATTTTAAATAAGACAGGATATTTTTTTACTTCTCTAATTAGGATGTTTGTACACATTAAAATTGAGTTATTGTCAGCGTTTTCATTTCAAATAGATACGAAATATGTACAAGGAATCGTGACGAGAATCTAAACATACTAATATGAAGTGCGGAGAAACTGAAGTCTCCTCTTCGGAATACGAGAAAGAAATTCAGTTTGGTGTAAAAATGGGGAAAACTAAAAGAAAACACGAGCCAAGTATTTGATTTCCTGAAGATACATAGAAGAAAAAATCGTTTAACGAGCCGAAGATAGAGCAAAAACGAGAATACATTCAACGATTTGGTTTGAGAGCCAAAGTACACTGTTTGGACTATAAGGTGAGCACAAATGAAAAGTTTAACCACCTATGTCTTTTCGTGTGAGCGTATATTTATTATGGGATATGGGAACGTATCCAAAGTGTAGAGAGAGTGTATGTAGGTAAATTCACCAAAACGAGAGTTTATTTCTAGAAATTACATTTGAAAGATTTGGTGTTTGATTTTTCTAAAGGTGGAGTGTAAAGGGTTTGTAGGACGTGAAAAAATATTGCAGTTGCTTAGGAGACGGGAAAATATCGATTCTTCTATGAACTTTTTCTTGTCAGAAATCAGGAATTCTCATTTTTTCCCTCTGAAGTGCAATTTTATTACTTGCAAAAATCGCTGAAATTTGTCTGACTTCCTAATATTGGTCATCACCTCAACCTGCAGTTTCTTTTATCAAGTTTCTATATATAGATAGGTGACAAGCCAAGTAGTTAAGACAATTTTTTTTTACACGCTTCGATCCAAGGTAAGTGGACGGTGCCTCAGTCGACGCCACCACCTTCAATCGCCCATTTTTGGGCATAAGCCTCTGCCAGGTCCTTCCACCTTTTCCTGTCCCCCGCTATGGTGGGCCAGGATGGACCAAAATTTTCTTTAATTTCATCTCCCCATCTCGTGACTGGTCTCCCCCTTCCCCTTTTACCGTCATGTGGAACCCAGGTAGTCAGAATTTCGCTCCACTTTGACCCAGACTCTCGCATAATATGTCCTGCATATTTGAACCTGAGTTTTTCCACAACTTCGCCAACACTTTTCATTTTTGTTTTTTCTTTTATATTTCGAATTCGAGTACGATCTTTTTGTTTAATTTTTAAAATACTCCTCAACATAGTGTTTTGGGTAACCTGAATCTGATACTTTGTGGCAAGAGAAATCGATTAATGAGAGAAGAGCGACAACAGTTTTGGAATAGGTATAAAACGGGCCAATCAGAGGCAAGAATGAAAGATCAAAGTTAGTGGAATTCTAATGGTACATATTTTCATTTCAAATCATCCCAATACCAATTTAACCCCTCCATGCTTTGAGCGTCTCACTTATAAAATAATTGTGGGAAGAAAAATTAGATCTTGTGTACTAAAACTTTTAGCAATCTGTGCTGCGGTATACTGAAACAAAGCATTATACAAACTGTGCATTCTATACCATATTATTATAATGTCGTGGCAAAAGATGTTATACACATTTTATGGCAACTGGCTTGTAAATATAGACCTGTGCGTACTGCCCAAAATGTGATGAAAGTGATAAAACGATTTTGTGTGTTTCCTTTTTGGTCATCGCTTCAAAGAACCAGATTGGTGAATGTACCTATCGAGCGCACGCGTTCCTCTAATTTCCACGAGGCCGAGTAAAAAATATGACTTCGAGTTTGTGGCAGTAAGGTAACAAAAATGTTCCAAGATAGCGGGTACAACTTATTCGAATAAAAAGAAGACAGTTGGAAAAAAAAAAAAAAAGAAAAAAAAAGAAGGAATGAATAGAAAAAAAAAATCGTGGAGTACAAGAATATGGAGAAATGGTGGAGGAGATGTGGTGGAAGAACTGGAAGAAGGTGATTAAGCGTAGGTGTTTAAACACGAACACGAAGAAGGGTTAGGTCTGAGAACTATATTATTAATGCGAAGAAAAGTATATAGACATAGAGTCTATTGGCTGTGGCAAGTAGCAGAAAACTGATAAGTGATATACATGGCTCGGTATACAGGCTATACATAATACAGAGAGTTGCTGGAGCAGGCCACGAAGCCAAAAGGTAAACACTTGTGTGTACGATATGAAGAGAGACGACGAGAGTAAACAAGAGATGTTTGTCGATTGTTGTTTGCATAAGGCTGGTACTCTGCGGATGTCTACTATGTAGACAATGTAAACATCGTTGAAAAATCCGGAATACGTTTGGTAGCTGATGGCCAATTATATCTAATTCAAACGATTCATTTTCTTTGGCCAGCACACGTTCGAATTAACCCCTTTTAAATAATTGGAAATATAAACCCTGCAATAATCGTGCTTATTGAGAGAAAAAAAGAAAAAAAAAGAAAGAGAAATAAGTAAGTGGTAAAAAACTCCAAAAGGAAAAAAAGAATCGTAAAATTATAAGCATAAACTTTTAACAAAGAGCAAAGTACGAGTATACACGTGTAAATTTTCATGAGCTAACAAGTGTCGAGAGCCAGCACGAGTGCTAAAAGGTTATTATGGCTGTATCGTCATAAATCACTTTTTATCGACTAACTTTTTTTGTCGGTTACTGAATACGTAAAATTGGAAAAGAGATACCTATTGTAATGTGGATATCATCTTCTGGAAACGGACAATTCGATTTTCGGTTTTCAGAAATCGAAACACTTGATTGTAAAGTTTACAAGTCGTCGGCCCAGCAAGTCTTTCACTTGCTGACTGAAAATTCGTAAAGTTTGCAAAACAGTAGAAAAGTCAGTATATTATGAACTGTTTTCTGCGAAAAAGGTCATTGTGAAAAGATTAATTCAACTATTAGCCCAGGAAAATTACGTAGTTTTGAAAGTTGAAAAAAAAAAACGAAAAAGTGGTAGAAACGATTTTATGCCTGTAATGTGTAGGCGGTGGCGGTAAAAAGTCTTTGCCCCCACCCCTGTGCTCCCCTCTGGAAGGTTCAAGAGAGTTGAAAGTTGACGTTTTTCAGCTAAAACTCGATAACTATGCTATACTCTGTTCAACTTAAGAATGCCTAAAACGGAACGCAGTTTGCAGGGCTCCGGGGAGAGGAAAAGGTACTCGTTCACATTCAGCAACAATATTTGGCTACACTTCCGATTTTAATTTCTTGTTTCTTATCACACATCCGATTTTTACATTGTTGATAAATGTGAATTTGACGTTCCGTTTTAGGCATTCTTAAGTTGAACAGAGTATAGATATCGATTCTGAAGTTCAATAAAACTTTATTTTGCATCAAGTTTCCTATCGATTATACATTATGCTATTTAAAAAGATGCTCCATTGTCCAAGAATAAATCTACATATTTTATCAAAAGAAAAAAGCCGAGAATTTAATCAACAGGTGTCCCACGCTGACTGCTGAATGTTGACCGAAGCCGAATTCAAAAGCATTCGCGGACTACAAATTAAAAGGTTAATTTTTCTCACCGTATGAGCCTTGTTCTTTTTTACTCTCAAAGCAGAATAGCACAGCTGGAATTAATTACCTGTTCCTCTGAGCTTCTGTATCCTCAATTTATTTATTTTGTAGGTATCTGATTATTTAGATTACCCGGTCTAGAGTTTTGAATATAAAACATATCCTTTTCCGAAATCTGCTAGTTCGACTATAATTTCGTTATTTACTCAATAATTTAATTTTTTTTTTTTTTTTTCATATTTTTGTAGAAAGTAAAAAGTGTTTCAAAACTACCAGAAATAATATCGTGAATCGCTCATTTTTGTCTCGAGTAACACCTCATCATTAATGATGATGACAATTTGGTGCGCGGGGGAAATGAGTGTTTTTTTGTTCAATTGTTTTTCTTTTGGCTAATATAAAAGAATACCATTTTAGTTTTACTTTTCGTCATACCCTTGCATGATCTTCAATATAAATCAACTCTGATAAATGAGTGAGAGATTGTAGATTATCATTTCCGGAAACAAAAAGATCCATCATTTTTAAATGCCTGGTAGCTTCGAGATTGAGTAATGCAATCAGTGGTCCGGCAATGAAGATTCAGGGGGAGGACAGAGAGCAACCCTCGGTGAGCTTTAAGTGAGCCACTCTTTGAAAACGATATCTTGTCTATGGGTTTGTGTAAATTTTACTTTACAGAATTCTTTTGGGGTTTTTTATCAAACCCAGCATTGCCTTTTTGATACTGCTTTACTGGCTGCAACCGAGTTGAGTGCCGTCACAAAATAAGAGGATAAATATTGTTCGAGTTGAGTCCCTGGCAGCAGGGGGTATTTGCGGAGCTAATTAGTATGCAATTCCAAGTTGAGTCCCAGTTTTGCTGAGCTAATTAATATGTTATTCCGAGTTGAGTCCCAAAACTTGCAAAGATAAGAAAGTTGACAGCAGAAGGTATTTGCGGAGCTAATTGGTATGTAATTCCAAGTTGAGTCCCAGTTTGGTGGAGCTTATTCTCAAATATGTTTTCGAGTGGGAAATGCCAAGCAAGTTATTGCACAAATAGATTTTGTTTATGTTTCAATAATGAAACCAGCCGCATCATTCTTGATAAGAAGGACAGAATAATGCTCTTCAATTCCGACCTCTACTCTGCTCATTCTAATATTTTTGTGTTTCTTGAAAACATTTTAGAGATACAATGTGAAACCTACGTTGAAATGTTGGACGCAAAAAATTCAAAAAAACCAGTAGTGTCACAACAAAAGGAAAAGAGTATTGCAACTCTCATGAACCGTCTGTAAAAGTGAGAACGGAAATAAGAATTAAAAACATATTTGAGAATAAGCTCCACCAAACTGGAACTCAACTCGGAATTAATTAGCTCCGCAAAACAGGGACTCAACTCGGAAAAAATTCTGGTTTGGGACTCAACTTGGGTCCGCCCACTTTACTATACCGACTCCCTTTTCGATACTGCTTTACTCTACCGACTCCGCACCGATTGAAATTTGGTAAGGAGGTAGAGTACCATAGAACAAGCGGCATTAGCCAAATTATACTGCGAGAAAAATAATATTAGTACAAATATGGCACGTCTGCTGCTAATATCATAACCTTCAGAGCGGGCTGGACCCTCTTTCTCATCCGAAACTTTTTTTAGTTTGAAGCTATGTTGTCTTCTTTGTGAAAATTCGAACTTAATAGATTTCGTGATCTACTCGTATGGTACCTTTCTCACTAATTTCTATAAAATATCGAAAAATGGTGTTCCTATCTCCTACTAATAGAGGATTTAAATAGGCAAATGGTTGAATTGTCAATTTATCATTACTCACCTCTGAGAAATAGTTATTTTTCTAGATGAATGGCTGGAACACATGACACGATATAATCAGAGTGAAAAACTCGAAAACTCACGGATTCCGAGTACCACTTTACATTTCTCGAAACGATAAATTTGAAATAATTTATTTTAAAAATTCGAAGAATGTTTTAAATGCAGTTTAATCTTCGGAAATTGATTTAAAAATCTGGTAAAACGTCTTAAATTAACAAAGTATACATAAAAAGAGCTGGTAAAACACCAAATATCTAAACGGAAGCACTTAATATTTTTTACTTTTAAAGACAGCGCACTGTCACTAAACAGTAAACACACTGGAGAGACGTGTTCGCAGCACTGGCGAGTGTGGCGATAATAGCGAATAGCGATTGGTGAATGAAATGAAGAGTTGGACTTGGGCCCATCTCCGGGAACGAGTCTTTGTGTGCGAACGAATAGTCGAATGAAGGAAAGAACTAGTTTTGAACCTCGAAGTGAATCAGTGCTCCAACTCGAAGGGAGTATCGATCGAGATTAGCGCGCGCATTCGACGTAGAGTTTTTATAACTATGTTTATGCTTTACAAGAGATCAAGGATGCTCACTGCAATGCAAGGATTAATTCCAGAAACCTGGGAAGGGATTTTTTATTGTCTTGAAAAAAGTCGGGGTAAAACAGGGGATTTTTAAGGGATTTCACAAATTTCAAGGATTCTTGATGATGTCTGGGATTTTTTCTTAATTTTCAATATATTTTTCAAATCTGAGATGGATGATATTATTATTATACCTATGTATTTTATTCTCACTGAGAAAAAACTGCATAATATTAAATTTTAATATCTGCATACTAACTTATACGAACATTGTAAAAAGTGGACCTGAAAAAAATAATCTCGTAGTACACATTGGAATCTGAGTTTATGCACTTAGCTCACTTTGGAATCTGGGTTCATGCACTTAGCTCTTTTTTGAATAGAAATGTGAACTATAAGTGCATTTTGGCAATTGGCACAGATATGAGTACTGCGGAATATATTGAAATTTTAATTCGCTTGGCGCATTTTGGAAACGGCTGAAAAACTGCCTTTGGTAAAAATGGAATTATAAATGCGCGGACTGCGTTTTGGAAAAGTTACGTGCAACAGTCTATGAAGCACCACCGGACCACTTTGGCCACCAAATCGCAGCTTTATCTCAAAATCCTTTTTTTTTTTTTTTTTAGCACTAAGCGCATTTTGGAATCCCGACTCTTCAATTACCAACTTTTTAATTTGTCATTTTTTTAAATTCAACTTGATGCTTTAAAAGGGGGTTAAGTCACCCAACCTTTTTTTTTCTTGTAGCATAGCGGATAATAATTTTTCCCATCAGCAAAAAAATGAAGGTTACTATGGGACTTTTTGTACATGTAGGGATTTTTCTTGTTCGAAGTGGGGATTTTCACCACAGTTTTAGAGCGTTATTCACTCAAACAAATTTCAGTAGTCGGTAATTTTTATTATTTGTCTGAGAAAATAAATTTATAGTCGAAATTATCACAAAAATAGTAAAAACGTACCATCTAATGACGGTAAAAAGTTCTACTAACACTGAGAATACTTACACTAAATCGTGAATTGTCCCTGTTTTTCTATAGAAAATAGTAAAAATTTTACTAGGTATTCATTTTTCTAAGAGTTTAGGAATGCAAAATACATTTTTACCGTCTTGATTTTTTACCTTCAGCTCCTTTGAATGAAACGATC
Organism: Parthenolecanium corni; assembly: GCA_038050395.1. Classification (NCBI taxonomy): domain Eukaryota; kingdom Metazoa; phylum Arthropoda; class Insecta; order Hemiptera; family Coccidae; genus Parthenolecanium; species Parthenolecanium corni. The sequence continues at coordinate 10,496,167 of JBBCAQ010000032.1, read as the reverse complement.
TTCGATAATGGGACTTCATTAGACATTTTTACAAAACAAAATTTTTTTACGCTCCGAAATAAAATTCTCCGTTTATGAGGCACTTTATACTTTTTTTCTATTGTTTTCCCCTTCAAGTCACTGTATTTGTAACAAACAGTATCTAGAAGAAACCCACAAAAGTTTGCTGAAAATGAATAATCGACAGATTTTCCTATGATAGCCAATTTCATGTTTTAGTTGTGCGAAAGGTATTCTAAAATATCATTAGACTTTACTAGCTATGAGAAACCTGCTCTAATACTCGTATTACAGGTTACTTTGCTAGAACTAGAAATATTTTTATAATAATTAATTTTCTCAAAGGAAGCAATTATATTATTTTCCCGATAATCTTTATATATGTCATGAAATTCGTGTACAGATCAGAGAATTATTTAAAGGTCATAGATACGTTCTCTCAGAAAGTTATAACTCGAACTTTTTCAACTCATTCAATGACGTATGTACTATGTACCTACTTGAATATCTATTTTTTCTCTGTTTTTCCACATTAATTTTTCTTTCATCAAGTAGGATAGAAAAAGAAGTATCCATCACTTCTGTAAAAAATAAGTTCATATAAATTTTGGGTTGCTGTGAGAGAAACACAATCTTCAAAGCATTTGAGTCTTTGAAACTCTCGTCGCTGGTTGGTTGAAATATAGTTTGAGCAGTAGAGGGAAAAAGTAACTAAAAACTCCTCGTACCTGTTCGCCAGATTCGTAGCCAAATCGTATCACAGACTGGGAGGACGCTTCAAATCTCTCCTACATGCTGACTGTCTTATTATTTTTCTCTCTTCACAGTTCACCCTCAGTCTGTTCGTCAACGTTGTTCGAACCAGTTCCATTAACTTTGAAATAGTGTTCGCAGTTTACTTTTCCTTCGATTTTGGACCCCAGAATTTCGAAAAATTTTGGGATTTTTCTCATTCGTGATCGATAGTATTCTTTTATTACCTCATTATTGTGTCTATGATTCGGTTTTCATAAACAGTGATTGGTGTTTATATATTTTTCAAAATTATTATTTATACAGTTTTAGTGTTAATTTTTATTTTGGTCCAACGATATTTCCGAGTGTTATCTGTTACAAAAAAAATTCTTAAAATCAGTGTTTGTGCCGGTTTAAATATGCGACGTGTATTTGTGCCCTAAATAGCTACTGGAATTTGGTGTTGATAATTTTCAAGTAAGTGAATTACATTCTCTGAGTTACTTACTTTTGCTGTTAATAATATTGTGCAAAATAATGATGATTATTTGGGTTTACCTGACATTTTTAAGGGGGAAAAAAAAATTAAATCTGGGAATTATAACTATGCAATATTTTTTGTTCTTGTAGGCCTTATTAAGTAATGAAAAATTCTTAAAAAGATACCAAAATACGCTGAACCTTTAATTTTCAAATACTGGTTCAGTATTTCGTTTAAGAGAGGTATTTTCATTTGTCTGAAATTGTCTGTTATATTTAAATTTTCAAATTGAATCCATTCAAGTTTTAATATGATACAAGTAAATTATCGAACAGATCTTATGATTTAATCATGTTTCAGGCTTCGATTTTCTAAATTGACTTTATTATTTTTTTCAGACCCTTCAAATTGACTGTGATAACTAGGTCCAGATTCAGTTTTTGTGATTCAAGATGATATTTATGTAACTTTTATGGTAAGTTTTGAAAACGAAGGTTTTCTCATTTAATCTTAGAAATAGGTCTTTAGTGTCTATACGTATCGAAATAGAACAAAACTAAACATGAAATTTTCTTCCTATTGAAAGGAACTTTAAGCGTTTCAAAATAAAGTTGAAAAGATTTTTAAAAAATTAAACTGAATGCGAATATACCTATGGCGTTAAATATTCCATTAGATACAAGAAATTTCAATTAAATCTAAGGATGAACGAGTGATGTGAGAGTGTATTTAGGATCAAGTTTAATTTGAAAATTGATTTGAGCCAACGCATAATTTTGTTTGCTGAAGTTCATGCAAGTTTCATTTTTCCACGTCATAACTTCAGTATAATAGATGTATTTGAATTTAATTTGGCTTTTTCAATAATATCAACTTTACAAGAATTTTGGCACACATTGGGCGAATCATAAGAAATGCTAAAAAAAAAAACAACTCATTAGCAATATGAGTTGGTAGGTATAATAACAGTATAATATTTTACTTCGAAAGACCTGCGAATTAAATAGGGAAAAAAATTTAACAATTAAAACTTCATTTTACTTAAATTTTATGTCAGTATCGTGCAAGTTTATTTTGAAAATAATAGTTTTCGCCAATTATTTTTGTTTTCTATTTTCTATAACAATAATATACTCTGGCGGATTAAAATGTTAGAAATTTTTTAAATAACTCTTCGTGGAATAAAATTTTAGTATGGTGCCCTTAGAGTTATACTCATATGTTTAAACTTATTAGTGAGTAACAGATCTATGTAATTTTAATGATTTATTCTTGCCCTTTTATTTTTCTGGTTCGTTAGCTTGAAAAAAACAGTTAGTAATTACTGTAAATATTTCGTCTTGACACATGTCTTCTATCATAAAATTCCAAATTCCAAAAGTAAATGGATTCGATAAATGATGAAACGAAAACAATTCCCATGCACTTTCAAAACCTTCTACCGATCAATTAATTCTTCTCTTTCTTCATATTTATTTGAATTTTGGTAGATTCCTATTTCCTATAGTAGATGATAAAAATTATTAATTACATGTATCTTTAATATTGTTACCTAAACAAAACAAAAAATGTGAAATATTCTCGTTCATCACCTTTTTCCATTCAACATGGAACATTTTATATATTATAGAAGCCAAAGTATTGACCATAATTAGGTAAACTATTGAATTTTTTCATTGAATATTTTGGTGAGCAGCTATACATATGCTGTGCAATAAATTTCAAAACTTTTACCAACTATTGTCGACTATAGGTTCATCTGTTTTTGTTTCTGTTCGCAAGCCTTTTTTTTTGAATCGTCTATTTGTCCATCATCTGTATTCCCTCACTTTCTTCAGAAGTTTATGCTCTCCCAATTTTTTTTTTTTCCCTAGATAAATACACTCTTATATCCTGCCCCCATCATAGATTTACATCTACTATACTTGACGTTAATTTGTCTCACAATTTATTATTCCTCGTCAGCATTTTAAAAAGTAATGCTGGAATGAAAGTATTCTAGTGCGTGTAAAAATATTCCTAATTAGTGGGGTAAAAAAATATTTGAAATTGTTTTGAAACTTGGGAGGTTTTTGGCTCGTTTCTTTCTTCGTAAATGTAGGATAATTCCAGGTTCCACAGGACACGATAAACAGGGCCGATGTAATCTCCACTCTGCTCCATTCTAGACGTATTCGTATACATACATCTTTATTACAGAATATTCCTTTTCACGTGTTTGCCGTTTAAAACCATTTTTAGGGGGGTCGAAATAAATATTTCAAGGAGTCGTCTATCCTCCGTATTTTAAAATCGAAGCGTTTATTTCAACGGCCATCTGGTCTTCTTTTCACAAACCAGTTGCTTGCTGAGTTTTCGACGACGCTGACGATCAATTTGTGAAAACCCGCGAGAGAAAGAAGGTGCATCTCTTTTTTTTTGGGGGGGAGGGGGTTAATTTACGCTTTTTGGCTGGCTCTCTATTTTTTGGTCCCCATGCCTTATATGCGCTATACTTTATTTTTTACACATCTTTTTTCTCGTATTTTTACGATTTTATTTCACTGGTGTATATAAGGTTGACGATTTGATATTATGGTAGACTGTGTAAATAGTTTATTTTTATTATTTTCGTATTGATACGCACGAATTCTATCGCTACCATTTTTGTGTGATTTAAAATACAAAAAGTAAAAATAAAAATTGTTTTGTTTGACATATTTTGCTTCTATTCAGGACGATAGGTACATATGAGTCTAGCGTTATAAAATTTCAGCCTGGCTTAGTTTCATTCTATTTATTCGAAGTTCTTTCTTCAAACTTTTTGTAGAGCTTACTTAATTTTAGCAGGTTTTCACTCATTGTGTTAAGTATTTAATCCGACAGATAGAGGGTTTATTATGCTCTGCAGTTTGTACTCTGAACGTAGATGGATATATCTCTCTTCAAAGAATTGAGTTGCTTAATAGGGCTGGGCTCGCTTTTCGGCCTGATCAAGCCCTGCCCCCTTCAAGTATAAAACTTGAAACTTGTGCTACTCTGAATGTTCTGCTTTTATTCGGATTGACAGGTAATGCTCTCGGTTGTTATGGTGCTGGCAATCATATCGGCAGCAACGGGTATACCCTGCGAATCAGCCAACCAACAATGCTCTTTCAGAACTGGTTGCAGCATGGCCCTTCAGGAGTACGTGCGTAGTTGCTCCATCATGCTGCACCGCTCTCCCGATTCTTCAGTTATATGTCCTGAAGTTTGCAAGAATGCTCTCATCGCTCTCACGTCAACGGACGAAGGCCGAGATCTAATGACTGTAAGTGGACTGTACTTATATGAACATTATAATCTGCAAGAAGGGGGTAAGTTTACTTTTTTCAAAAATTGAGTTCTTCTAAGGCTCAATATTGAATACACCAAGCTCTACTTACAGTAAAAATATTATGACCCAAAATGCAACCATCGCCGAGAAAAAAAATTATATATAGCGGCTACAATAAGAATGCATGCAGATACCATTTTTTTAAAGATAACTTTTGATATACGGTACATGAGGAATGCGCACAATAAAATTGTGGAAATGGGCACAGTGCTTCAACCTTTCAAAATAAATACATTTTTCAAATTTGTCTTCAAATGATTGGTACGCAGTCGAATTTTATGTTATGTAATTGCAAATACGTACCGTCGAATGGGGTGACTTTACACACTTTTTTCATGTTTTTCAACTTTGTCCTTGAATAACTCTTCCAATTTTGAAGCTATTGAAGTGAATTTGGTTTTAAAATTTAGGTCTAACATTTCTCAACAAAATTGTAAGAAAAAGTTTGAGTTTGTAGCCTTCCTTCTATGTTTTATGATTTTTCAAAAAATTTGTGTAAAGTCAGCCCTCAATGGGGCGACTTTACCCATCAATTTGTTATTGACGGGTTATTGATGGGTGGGGAGGCAAAATTTGAGGATGTTTGTACTCAAACATACGATTGAAAAGAAACTAGTCAAGTACAAACTTCAACCGTGTGAAACCGAACTGAATATTTTGAGTGTCTGAAGTTAAAAAAAAAAAAAAAACGAATAAGAAAAAGGAAAAAACCATATCGCCGCTTTATTTTCTTGTTCTGTTACTGGGTGAAGTGAGGTAGGGGCGGCGATCTTTTTTTTCTTTTCCTCCTTCTACCTGCTTCGATCCAAATCGTATTTTGGTTTTAATTTTTGCCTGGCAATTTATTTATTGGGCTAAAACGAAGTGGGTAAAGTCGCCCCTTGAATGTAAAGTCACCCCGTTCGACGGTACTTCGGAAGTACCGAATGAATTACCATAAATGTTCAATGGAGGAGGTGTTTTATACAGGGTGTTCGGCCTCGAGTTCACCACCAAGTAACTGTAGATTGAGCAGCATGAGTTACATTCGTTTTATGAGATGGTTTGCATTTTAGTAGAGAAAAATATTCAGAATATCCTGCTTACCACGTCTCATTCGGCATAGGTGGGGTTTTCCTTTAAAATAAAACCAAATTCGGGTCTTCCGACTGTTGAATAGTGTCTGAAGTGTGACTTTTTCTTTCAAATGGTTTTCACTAGCCGACCCATCGTATACTTGAGAGTTGAGATATGCTGGTGCTAGAAAAAGCAATGAACCTGTTTCGTTTGATTACAGTGCGAATGTACGGAAAAATACTGCAAGGAGGCGAAGCGCAGCGTCGAAGTATGTCGACCGCACGTGATGAACGCGGTGAGAAAGGACGCGATAGTGACCTGCGAAGTGGCGCAGCTAATTTGCCAGGCGGACGCGACCTGCGCCAAAGCGCTCGAGTACTACAACGCGTACTGTCGGTCCGTGTTCGTCGGCCGAAAGTGCTCGGCACGATGCAAAAACTCGATAGCCATCTTGAGGAAGCAGGAGAAATCGGCGAAGCTGGACTCGTGCAGATGCACCGGCCGCGAAGACTACAACTGCGTGCAGATCCGCATGAACACGGCCAGACTGTGCTTCAACCAGACCCTCGACAAGAGCCAAGTGATGGACAACGAAAGTAACGACGTCACGCCGTATCCGGGCTCCGACAACGTCAACAGTGTCAACGATATCGTCGATTTCACCAACGGCAACAACCGTGCAGGCCCACCTTTAACCGTTTCGGTGGCAGCCATCATTGCCTCGATGGCCTTAACCGTAGCACCTCTACTGATTCCCTTGAGGTACGCTACAACTGTCTAGATATCACTTGTTGATGGGCTGTAGCCTTTTTGGCCTCTTCTGTTTAGAATAATATACAAAAGGCCATAAGTTGCTGCCCTCTTAACGCAGTAAGGATTTGAGGAAGAATCAAATATCCCGAACGTTTTTACCACTTTTCCATATAGAGTTTTCGTTTGCCAAAGATGTTGGTTTTGTTATTGCATTGTGAAATTGTTAATTCTGCAGATGTTTGTCTTTTTTTTTTTCTAGTGGACAACAAATACGGTACTTCCAAAACCTGCTATATATACTCATTTTCAAATGTTACTTTTCAATTCTTCGACCTCGTCCCTTTTTAGTGAACAATTATATTGTCTATTTTTGACTTTCTGCTGAAGAGAATTCAAACGGCTTTCCATATTGGTCCAAACATTTGCAAAAATATGTTATCACCCAAATCAATAATCAGAAACTGTGGATTTTGTGTATTTGTGGTTACCCGAATTGAAAGATTATATTTTAAATGAAATATTTCGGATAAAAAAAATTTTTTCCCATATGTAACAGAAACCAGAAAAATTTGAATTTAAAAAATTGAAAAATTAATATGAACGAGCCTTTAGTTTCAGTTAATTGAACCGCATTCGCACTCTGGAAAACTAGTTCTGACTACTTGGTCCTTCTGAACCTTTCGTTTTTTTTTTGGATGATGGGAAAAGAAATGGGGATTGGGAAAGAAAAATGACTTTTTGAAACAAAAATAAAATCAATAAAAATAAAAATGACACAATGAAAGTGGGGGAAAAGAAGTTTGGGAAAATCATAATTCAGGAGACATTGACAGGCACAGGGATTAAGGACGGATTAGGGAATAGGATTTATGTTAAACTTGGACGTGATAATTGGGAAAGAAAAGAGAGATTAAAAATGGTAGTGGCGTGAAAGAAAAGGGATCAAGGAATCAACTGAATTCATGGAGGAACTGGTTGGAAAGGGCAAGGACGAAAAAGGGCGAAGAGAAAACGAGTGGTGACCAAATCTCCCCTGTAAAAATTAAGGTGAATTGTCTTAGCTAAGGGTGAGTGGCGATGGTAATTCGTATATCTGGTGTACCTATACCTACCGTATTTGTTAGTATAATTTGCGTTATTTTATGAATTATATTATTTCTGTAAATATTGTTGTCAAAAAGCTACCCACGTGCGAATATTAATTATATTATGTTGTTGAATCGTCAGTGTTTTTGTTTCATTAAACAACCTTTGTTGGTACATTTTATTTAAAAGAAAAAACAGCTGCTTTTCAAAGGTGCTGTTTACCACATCTTATTATTGATTCTCAATCTTCAGATATGAGCAATCTAATGATGTCCTCAATGTTAGTGGGCTATTTTTTATGCAAACTTGAAATGTCTTCTCTCAATGTTACATATGTGTGAAAAGTCCAAATATCCTTCCTTAACGGTACCTACTTATACTCATAGTAATAAAATACCATTTTATAAAAATTGAAAAAAATAGCCTTCTTCCGTAACATATGATTCTAACCAAGTGAAAAATTCCTTCATGAAAGGTGTAAGTTCAAATAAGATCTCCGCAAAGGTTTTCGAGTCCATTTTAGAAAAACAATTTAAAAAAAACAAAATCACTAATAAACCGGATCGAACGTGTTTCCTTCGCGCACGCGTATCGTTTTTAATTCGCTACAAGGAAAGGGTAAAGCGGCGTAAATTTTTAATCTAGTATGCCTTTGTTTTCTTTTTTTTCTTTTTTTTTTTTTTTAGCGTTGAAATGTGTAAAGAATACGCGTGTAATAAGTTTGGCGCTATATACAGGTACATTCTGGTTGTTATTGTTTTTTGTTTTTTTTTTTAATTTTTTTTTTGTTAAATTGTAATATGCGCGCGCATGAACCGTGGTCCAACTTTTTTATACCACACACACAGCGACCACCCAACGAGAAGCTGATGTCGTCATACGCATCCATTGAGGGAGCATTACACCACCACTCACGCATTCGCTATTCGCGTAATAACTAGTAACTTGGAAACTACTATAATATTTGGTCATGGGCAAACTAACTCTTTTTCATGGTGCAAATAGCACCACCAATAATAATAACGTGAGCGTAAATTCTGCGCAACTTTGACTCCTCCTATTCCTTCTCATAAATTTGGTGTATCATAATTTCACTATGCCAACGCAATTATTATCTCTAGGGCCTCTAGGGGCATACTTTTAGAATATGCATTTTTGTATGGTGAAGAGTCCTCATTAATTTCAAAGCCATTTCTATTTAATTTTTTGATTCTTGTGCCTTTTTGGATTCTCGAATGAAAAACATTGGAGACTTCATGTACATTTTCATGACTAGCCAAATTCCAAAGTGCACTAAGTACGAAAATAGAAATTTGCTTATTATGCATACTTACTCGTATTTTTGAATTCAAAGGTGCCGTATATGTAATTTTTCAGCAAAAGTACCCGTAGTTTTATGAAGACGACCAAAAATAAATGATATTACAGTTAATATACTGGAAGCCCTTTTGAAATATACGCCAGAGTACCTACTTGTCAGAATAAGCTAAGGGTACTCAGCTTATTATCTAGGCACTATTCTGTATACCCACCTATTTTCATGGACAAGGAAGATAAGATGTAAGAGATATTTGTAGTAAAATATCTAAATTGCACCAACCTTCGAACTGATCTGGCAAAAAGAGGTGAGAGAATGTAAAAAAAAAAAAGAAAAAAAAAACGTTACACATATATTTAAACGATAAAGAATTGGCTGATCTGCTGAGAGTACAAAGAGATGGTAACCAAACCCGATGAAGAAATTCACGGCTGGATAAATGCATTCAGAGAGAATGAACTAATAAATACATTTGTGGTGTAAATAAAGTCGTAAAGTGTAGATACGTGCGGACGATAACGCAGCAAAAGTTGTTTTACAAGACCGAGAAAGAGAAGAGGTTTGAAAAAAATAAAATAAAGAAACTTATATTATATCCGAGGCAGCGCTGTAAAAAAAGTTCTAGTTTTTGCATGTTGGCGAGTGTGTCAGATTAGTCCTAAAGAATGATATATGTACATGCTCTTGCAGTCTTCTCGAATGATACGCGTCCTTTCTAAAGTGGACCAAAATACAGGCAGAGGATAACTCAGTGCTAAGAAAGAGCAACTAATTACTATAAAAGTGCATTCTCATGAGTGCATTTTATCCTTCACCAATGACTGAATTGGCTTTATTCACTGGCTTTGTTGGCATTATACTGGCTCGACTCTTAGCCTTTGACAGGTTAGAGCATAGAACAAAATGTTTAAGGCACTTGGAAATGTTGAGGACTGTTGGATAAGAGGGAAGTAGTACTACAAAAAAGCCGATCCTGGTGCAACTTTCATCAAACTCACGATGACAGCTGATGACGTACGATGATGTAGAGCTTTGAGGGCACAAAAGCTCGTGTTGTATCGAGTGGAGTGTCAAAAGGCAGGGTTAAACAAACATTCAAATTTTGAAAATTAATTTTTTGGGAAGCGGCTTTATTGGGGGCAGATTATTCACCGCCACGGGGGGTGGGGGCTGATTTGTAACCGCCGTCGAAAACCCTGCATTTTGACACCCTACTCGATACAACAAGAGCTTTTGTGCCCTCAAAGCTCTACACCATCGTACGTCATCAGCTGTCATCGTGAGTTTGATCATTTGGTGAAAGTTGCACCAGGATCAGAGTTTTTATAGGTACTACCAAGCGGAAACGTAATGACCTTATTTCGCCCAAACGCAGCCATGTATTTCCTCTTTCGGCTTCTTTCATTGGTAGAAAGCTGGAAATCATTTCTAAGCACCTTGACTTTTATGTCCCATATTTGAATAACTGATAACGAAATTTGATGTGTATTTTTCAATCAAATAGCAATCCCTGTTAATTCTGTATGGTCAAAAGATCTTAGCTTTACTGGCTTTACTCACTGGCTTCATTAATAGCTCTGGTGATAATTATATTAGCTTGACTTATGACTTTACTGGCTCAACTGATGTTTTTTCCGATTTGACTGATGACTTTACTAGCGGTATCTACTGATGGCATTACTGGCTTTACACTCTTTACAGATATCTTTACTGACTTGACTGATGGCTTTACTGGCTTGACTGATGATTTTATTGGCACTACTGATGGTATTGCTAGCTGGACTCACGGCTTTACTAGCTTAAATGACATCTTTACTGGCTTTACTGAAGGCTTCACCGGTTTTTAAAATTAAAAAATTGTCTGTTCCAAACATTTTAATTGCTTTTCTGAAAGTGAAGCCTTAAAGTTGCTTTACATTACTTCTATTCAAATGTGAATTCCCCAATTTACATTTTCATTTTTATCGAATGTTGAATTTGAAATTTTATGAACCACATCCTTACGACTGTTATACGTACTGTGCTCTTCAATTATTTTCTGCCAAAACCTCAAAATCGATATAAATGAACTTTTCGTGTTAAAAAAAAAAAACGTACCTATCTCAAAAAATATTTCATTACCAAGCTGACTGATTCGAGTATTACCCATTGTTTGGGATGCAGTTCTTCTACATAGATATTGCTACAGCTTATACCAAAATTATAAAAGCAATATTGCTATATAGATCCAAAAAAAGAATACATAGCTACCACAAAACTTATGAAGATTTGATCATATTGAGTACGCGCGTGAGAAAATAATTCTTCTAAAAATTAAATAAAAATTGCCCCCTGCAGGTTTCCATATAGTCCACCGTGGTTAGAGTAGAGGCCTTAGCTGTGGTATTCAGCTTATCACATTTTGTGGTTTTTTTTTTTCCCCAAGTCTATACGCGACACCCGGATACCGGTTGAATATATTTTTTTCTGGTTTTGGGCTCAAGTCGTAGGACAAGGAGAATCGTTTTTTGTTTCATACTCGCGTATGTTGTTCGAAAAATAGAACCGGCCTTACGACGTGCAGCAATTAAAAGAAATTTATTCGACTTAACGCTTCCAGTAAATAAAGTCATAATGACTGAATCGGACAGCAGCGTTTTTCTTAAAACTAATTCGTCCATCAACAACCGGTTCACTCTATACGTATCTAAAATTTTCATCCCAATCTCTGAATCCGGCTGTCTTTCCCGCTCATCACTCTCGAGCTTCTTTCTTCTTCTGTGGAAAAAATCATTTTTTGTTGCGAAAATATAGGGTGCGAATTTCGCTATTAAATTTATTTTCCAGAAATCAGTTTGCCTTTTAGCTGAAGAGGCGAAGAAAATTTTTTTCTTTACTGTTGGAATGAGTCGAAAGGCGTTAGGTACTGTAGAACTGGTTCGAAGAATGTTTCATGTTTTTTTTTTTTTTTTTTTTTTTCATTCATTCTAGTTTAAATAAAGTTGTTCTTTTTGTGAGCCAGGTAGCGTTAGCGAGAAACACGAACGATGACAGAATTATAATGAATGGATATGGCTGGAAATTTTAACAAATGTAATTCTATTTTGAATAGAGTTCTGCAAGAAGGTGTGGGGAGAGGAAGTGAATTGTGTAAAATAGCTGATAATGCTTTTGAAAAGTTGCCAAATTATTGTAATTGGTTGGTAGTACCTTACCTGCATTAGGTTTACTTTTTTTGTAAAGGCTCTCACAAAATAAGATTGGTGAAACTACACTTTTTGATTTCAGGCCATGAAACTTGCGCCGAAAAAAATTTTGGTAGGGAACTATTTTCATGAGAAAACAATTGATAATTGAAGATTAGTTGTGAAAATTACTTCACTATACTTAATAGCAAATTACGAGTATATACTGTCTATAATGTCCATAAGATATGGTAGGTAATTGAAGAGTTTTACAGTCATTCAGAATAATATTTAGAATAAATCTTGAATCGTCACTTTTTTTTCCTATTAAAAATAGTAGAAATTACTAATCATATTTTTTTCAGTGTAGGGTCCAAGTTGCTCATTACGATGTTAAACCATTTTAGCTGAATATTTTGGTCCCTACTTCTTGACAGCTCCTGGAAAAATTGGAGAATTGGATAAAATTGGAAAATATTGGATAGACTTGGAAAAACTGGAAAATATTGGATAGACTTGGAAAAACTGGAAAAAATAGGGAAAAAGAGGAAAAAATAGAAAAAATAGGAAACGATAGAACTGAAAAAAATTGGAGATTTGTAAGAAATCGGGTAAAAATGGTTACGGGTACAATGTACTATTTTGGCAGTTTTAATAGTTTTCTATGACTTTTCAATTACGGTAATCTGAAATCTCTGTGATAGTTTGCCCTATAATACGAACTCCATCTAGCCAATTTTATTCGGCAGTTATTTCAAGTTGGAAATTTTGAGCTTTGTACCCTATGGAGTCTTGGCAAAACGCAACAAACGCTATTTTCAAATTTTTTGATCAAGGTGATTGTTTCTTGCATAGGATTTTTAGCGGGGAATCGACTGGTGCAATCAGATTTTTAATAGAAACCATTCCAAGAGCCACTCTAAGTCCTTGAAAATCCATTTTCTTACAAAATGCAACAAAATAAATTACTGAAATTATTTATTCCAGTGTACCTACCTACAATACTTATGTAAAAACTTTACCAATTTTTACGTTCTGATTGAGCTGATAGAGCACACGTCTTACTGTTGAGAATTAAGTGAAATTTATGAGAATTACGAATTTTACATTTAAATTGCCTGCAAGTTCTACCCCTATATGCTTCAAATATTATAGTTTTTCTTATTTAGAAAAAAGTTGTACATATTCATTTTCAAATAGCCTACTTACTTTATTAAAATGTTCAATAGACGATAGAGATATTAAACAACCGGATCCGAGTACAAACATCATTCTGCTTTACAGTCTCGTGATTGCTCCTCTCTCGCCTCCTGTCCGCCTAATGTTTCTGAACAGTGTGGTAGAAGAAATGATAATGTAAAGTGGTTACGGCTTTATCGTAAATATAGCGTTTTAGTTGTGGTTGTAGCCCCGAGGGCAATTTCGAGCATGTGCCCTTCGCTCTTCCTATAATTCCAGTATTTTTCTTCAACTTTTTTTTTTCTTCTAATCTCCGGTAACCGTCACTTCCTTTACAACTTAATTTCTCTTCTTGGTTTTTTTTTTTTCTCCATCTTTATTTTCTTACGTATATATATAGTTATACATCTTTTTTATTGACGATCGCTTTACTTCGTGCGCCAATTATCTTTCTTCTCTCTCCCCTCGCTGGTTTTGAAAACAAGAATCAAAATTTTTCGCCTCTGGTTTCTTGTCTCAGTGGATTTTTTCTGAAATGGGTTTGTCCAAAAAAATTGAAACAAAAGAGAGTTCATCTCAAAAGATGACTACTTTTTTTTTTTTTCAATTTAAAATCGAGGTATATTTTGATTAGTCACGTTTATAATGGAAAGGTGTATATAGAAACCGATAAAATCGGTTATTATGGTTTCAGTCTACTGTTTCCTTTTTGCTTTAATTTACCGAAATGAAGTGATTTAGGCTGAGTATAGATGAGACCCGATGGGCAAAAAATGAGAAAATGATCCGCAAAATGAGAATTTTATCCGTTGTCAGTCCGTTTTTATTTTCGATCATCGGATCTGAAAATTTGCAGTTATTTTTGTCATCTTGATTAATTTTCCAAATCCGTTTGTAAAACGGATTTCCTGATTATAATCAGTGATAATTTTTGGGCAATTTTTCTAAATCCGCTTGTAAAACGGTTTCACAGATTATAACCCGGGCCAACAAATATGATAAAACAGCCTTCACGGAAAATAATCCGGACTCATTTCCGGCAAGACTGATTACAATCCGTTCGAAATCCGTTTTAGAAGCCGGAAAACAGGAAAATTCCGGGTTATAATCCAGAAACGGATTATAACCCGGAATAAAACGGATCCGTTTTCAAAATATTTTGCCCATAGGGGAAATACCTGTAATAAAATAAGCGTTGAATTGTATGATAAGGTATATGTATGTATTGTTATTTTACGTCACATGTGAGACCCAAGATAAAGTATGACACTTGCGAGACCCCCCTTATAAATACCTACTCAAAAATGAAACCTTCATTATCACATAGCTTGGTGGCATACAATTGATATTCGGGGCACTTGTCAGTCCCAGACAAAAAATGCAGATTGGAGGTCTGCGGAGTGGGTGGAGTTAGAAAAACCTGCTAAAAACTATACTTACACCACATGGACATGCAAGACCCACAAAAGGGCCTCGCATTGTCGAAAAGGGTCTCGCGAGTGTTATGAAATGTCTGTTTTGGGTCTCACAAGTGACAAAAACATCTCTACCGCTGTAAACAATTTGAAAAAGTTTAACTTTGACAGTGACGTACTCGGGAGCGAAATTGCAAAGTTCAAATCGCCTCACTTCCCCCCTCCCCCTCCCCCTCCTCCTCTAAGCTGAAAAAAATGCATCATCAGTTGGTAGATTGGTTATAATATTCTGACATTGTTTTTTATAAATTTATCTAAGCAAACGTACTAAAAGAGTTTCCTTAGAATGTACTCGTTATATAAGCATAATAAAATAATCTTATCCTATTCCTTAAGACATTAATAACATTCTCTTGATACAAAGCAATCTTTGATTCTGCACGTTCTCCTCTTCCATACTCAAACAACTTATTATTAGAATGATGGTTGAATGTATTTTGCCCATAGGTGTTGCAGAGAACAATTTAAATTAGTTTTCTATAAAAATTTATTAAATTTTTGATCCTCAATCCTCCATTCTGTACCTTGTCGACAAAATTCGTTAATTTAGGAATTTCGTTAACTGGAAGCAGAGCCTAAGAATGGTGCAATAAATCTTCAATTCTTCTTATTTTCTTATAAAAAGTAATAAAAATTATTATTCATTTATCTATTTTCCGTGTAAGGTCTTCAGCTCAGTGTACACACGTACATTTGCATTGTTTTCATGGTAACACTGCTTTTGGTAAACTGGGACGAAGGCTATAATCAATCGTCTTGAGATCCAAACGAGCAATGTGCTACTTTTGTACTCGTACTAAAATTTATTCAAAAATAAATTTTCTTTTGTATGAGAAAAATGTCTAGAATATAATATGATAAGATAACTCATTTCCTTGTAAACGATTTCTAATTTCAGCTTGTCCTTTGCTTATAGCTTTGCTCCTTCTAAATACATCGAGTGTAACCCTATGGCGCCATTTTCCTTTTCCCGCTTGAATCTCGAATTTTTAAAAACACCTTGCATAATGAACTCTATGTTAATGATATTACAAACATGTTTTTTACTTTGCCAGTTCAGCTGCGACTTCTAAAAAAAAAAAAAAGGAAAAAAAAGGATCAAACAAGAATCTAGTTCAGCGAAGTTAACTAATGCACCGACAACCTAATTATCCTTTTCCCAATTTCATCTCCAACCGTCAGGTTTTGGTAAATAAAAGTAGAATGAAAAAAAAACAACAAAAAAGACAAGGTGTTTGTTCCACTAACAAAAGAGATGCAGTTCCGACAATCCCTGCTGATCACAGGGTATCCGTGGCTATAATTTCTTCATCAGATATAGCTGGATAATGATGCAAGTTGGAAATAAGGTTCAGGTCTTAGGCCATATAGGTATAAACTATATAATATGTTATGTTAAATTATGTAGAGGCTGTCTCTCTCTACTAATACAGATCTGATGCTCTAGGGTAAATATATTATGGTCTATCTATATTTTATACGTACGAATGATAAGTGGTAGATGGTAAAACGTGTGAACGTGTAGATTAGTCCTACCTACCCACCTCCTTCCCTCCTCCAGCCGCCCTTAAAAAAAACTATAGAACAGCAAGTCCCGCCAAAAAAGCAGGTTTTCATATCAGTCGGCAGTGGTCTGAAAGCTCCTACCCTTCCCGAACGTACATCAGACAATACAGATGACAGATTAACTTGAAACTTGCGTGGTTAGAATCTTGTATTTAATCACCATATCAGTAATTCATATACATATTATATGTAATTAAAATTTTGAAAGTTAGTTAAAATTGGTTTAAATGTTTGGTTTTATATGTTGTTCTTGAAAACATGAATTTACGAAATTAGCTTTTCGTGCCCAAAATGTAGTATATGATACATTGGGTGGATTTTTGTGACTTACGAGGTATTTTCGGTTTTATTGTTGTGGCTTGCGAGGGGCTGATATGACTTTTTTCTGTGACTTATGAGGTATTATGGGAATATGGTTTGGTTTTTTTCTTAAAATTATGAAAAATTGCAAATTCAGGCTCACGACTCCAAAATCAATGAAAACATTGTATTTTTGTCCAAAGTGTGGGTTACTATGAAGGTTACTATTTACATCGTATTAGCAATAGCAGTCGATGTGAATTTTAGCTCCATTGTTTTTTGAAACATATTCATCAATTAATTATAAGACTATAATCTGAAAAATTAATATCTGAAGAAATCCCCAAAAATTACCATTTTTAGCTATATTTTTGCTGATTACCAGCAAATCACGAACACAAGTCTACATCAACTTTTATTCTGATGCACTTCCTCTTTGGCATCTGACTATACCGTATGATTTTGCAGAATCATGATTAAAAATTGTTGATGATAATTTTCTGGACTTAGTAGGATTTGCTCTTGGGACGACGATGTTTGAAATTACAAGATGGTATTTCCGGAATTCTGCGGAATCATGCAAACGAAAAACTATATATGTAATTACATCCATGTATGCTCCTTGCCTGTTTTTTAGAGTGAGACCAAAATTAAGTGAAAATTTTCTATGGAAAACCTGCTTAAAATGGAACTTGAAATTCTTATTTCGAGGCTGCTTTATTACGAGGGATGAAACGAACCGTTTTTTCTTCGTCGTTTGCAGCTCCCTCTACCTATTTTCTCACTTCTCATTTGAAAATTTGATCATCAAATATAGTTGACCGCCAAACAAGAGTAAAAATTCGACGAACATCTTCATTTGGTTGTGACGGAAGCGATCCTGGATGTGGATGAGGAGGAGTTTATCTTATATGATTGATGAGCTCAATGCGATTATGCGTTCGCGCGTAAATGTATTCCTTTTCGACATTTCTTTCTTTTTTTTTTTTTGTTAACAAATAAACGCGTTTGATAAGGCACCATTCGACTCCCCCGTCGTGATTTCTGACAACGGTAAAAATCGTGTTTCTTTGGTTCTCCGGAGAATTTCAGCTTGCCTGTCTCCCATCTTTTTATACTTTTTCAGACTTGGTGCCTGTTCTTACGCTGCCCCAACAGCCGAACGATGGTGAACAAAGATTAGTATCGTATACCTTTCGGTTTTGTATTTCGCTGACCTTTTGTATACAAGGGGTTTCGTTTTTCTGTAAGTGGTGATCCTAAATTGTTGATCTTAATTTTTCTTGTGTAGGTGACCAAATATAGGATGCCAACTTCAGCGATTAATCCCTGAAATTGCAGGGCTTTTTTACTGTCTTGAAAAATGTTGGGGAAAAAACAGCGAGTTAGGAAATTTTGGGATTTTAAGAATTTTGAAGGATTTTTTAAAGAATTTTATGGATTTTGTCTCAATTTTGCAATTATATAATTCAAATAAGAGATGATATTATTGTATTTGGTTTGTAATTTCAAATTTTTATTTTTCCAATAGAAATTCTTCTGACTGTTGCTTTCTTTTTATTCTTCTTTTTTTAGTGACTGAAAGCCAAACTAACAATTAAAAAACCAGTTTCAGTGATTTTCTTTTGGCCTGAAGAAGCAATTTTTTTACAATTTGGGTTGCATTAACGTTGAATTTTCAGTTATGAATGAAGTCTGATAGAAATTTCATGACGATTGGTTTTGCGGTTTTCTGGAAATTAGAAAAAATATAGCCAAAAAATGATCATGATTTTTGATGAGTTTTTGAAGGAATGGATTTTTCAATTCTGATGGCTACTGATAGGGACAGTACGGAACCGACTGAGCAGAAATTGATATGGTGTGCAAATGAAAGATTATAAAATTTTCAAGTTTCAAGCCAATCTGTTGGTTGGTTTTTGTAAAAAGTGGTTTTGAAGGCTGAGAACGTAAATTTTTCTTAAGAACTTACTGGGCGGCAGGTTTCCGATACAAATTCATTTTTTACACCATTTTGGCATAATCCTAAAATATCAACTTTCGATGTTCCATGAGACCTCTTTAGTTCCATTTGAAAACATGCTTTTCCAGCGGTGTTTGCTGCAATAGAATTTTCGGTAGGTTTTCGCTTGAAAACCTGCGTATCAGTTTTTACTAAAATGAATATTTCAGTCCTCTCTGTCTTATTTTCAACTATCTCCAGAAATCAAAATCGTTTGTTAAAAACCTACCCCCTTTGAATGAAGGACACCTTGTATACAGTTTACAGGGTAATATATTGGAATATTATAGAATCGTCGATAAACGATTATCGACGTGTGATAAATTACCTGCCTGGTACTCTAACTTATACTTAGATTACGTTCATTTCACCTTACAACTTAATTACAATCGACGTGTTCGTTCTTCCATTTGAAGGGTGAAGTACGAAGAATCCCCTCCCCCGCCTCCGCCATTGCTCGTTACCTATCAAATAGGGGATGTATCCCACGCGTCATTTTTGCCTTTGAAATCATCTCCCATTTTTTTCAGCTCATATTCTCGCGGGATGTCTTATTTCGTTTTAACAAATGACAGCAAGAAAGAGATTTGGGCGTTTTAGAATTTGTTATTTTTTCACACTTTTTTTTTTTGTAAACCTGTAAACCTGTCGCCGATATTTCATTCTATTTGTACGATTGCATTGAAAAAAATACGTTATTTGTTGCGCAGAGATTAGGTTTTGTTACAACAATTCCCTCTGCCAGCCCCGATTTGTATGCTTCGTCATTGCAGTTTTATTGTGAATCTGTCTTTGAAAATGTAAAACTAGAGAAAGTATGGAAAGGGAAATTTCTGGATTTGGAAGTCATAATCATCACTAACAAGAAGGCATTGAATCTTCAAGAATCAAGCTAGAGTAAAGACTGGAAAACACCAACTTAAGATTAATTTGGTGACAAACGTTTTCTCATTTTTCTCTTGACCAATTTTTGGCAGTCCAAATACTATGGAGTAGAACTTCTCAATCATATTCACTATCAATTTGGTTTTATGTACACTGAGAGAAATACCTGCATATTAAATTTTAATATCTGCATACTCCAATTCAGGTTTTATACCTATGAAAAATTAATATTTATTGAGAATCAGTAAAAAATATAAAAAATTTATACAATTTATAGAAAATTAGTGTGTAAGTATAATTATGTTGAAAATTAGTGTGCTGCATACTAAAATTTAACGTACATATATTTTATTGTTAATTCTTCATATAAAACCTGAATTGTCCCAAAGTTATAGTATGCAGCCAACATACTAATTTTTAATATTTTTTCTCCGAGTGCACCACTCCATACTTCAGCGAGTAGATTATTTTCTGCTAAATGTAAACAGTCTTATTGAAAGCTGAAAAATTTTATAATTTCGACACCAGTACTAAGCAAGGGTTCACTTCCTATACCTACTAAACCTTCTTAATTTCTCCTTTCGATATTACTTTCTGTACTTGTATCCATTTATAAATGTCCAAACCCTTTTTCTCGCAAGAAAAGAGCAAATAATTTATCCACTAATGCAAAACGTTGAAAAAACCAAGCAGCTGCGTCAGTTACTTACCTACTATATATTTCTATTTGTTATCGAAAGTATAATTTTTTTTTTCGTATAATATAAATTTCACCTACCTAATGAATATCACGTTGGAGTCAAAGAGTACCTATACCTCATTAGCAATTTTTACTTTTTTTTCTTTTTTTTTTTTGAAGCCTTTTCATCAATCATAAAAATTTAGTTGCATTAAAAAAAAATACAGACATTATCGACGAATGGAGTAACTTATACCATTAAATAAAAACAGATTATCCTGTTCGTTACTACTGACAGAATATAAAACAAAACAACAATTCAAAAAACGAGATTAAGTTTTCTTCGTTTCATTCTCCAGCTTATGTCTGTCATGCAATATGAATTAAAGATCTAATCTCGTTTACACGAGGGAAAAAAAATCGATCACCTATTGAAAAAAATACCTGTAAAGTGTTTCTCTTTATTGGTTATTTAATGATCTGGTTCTCTGATATGGAAGGGGAAATACTACTCCAAGACAGGTTATACATGTATATCTTCTAGGTGCTGATTAATCAACTATCTGCGAAATTTTCTTTGGTATGTTCTGCCCAGATAACTACATCTAGTTTTGAATAATCTATCCTTCACTCGACAGTTGACTATTAATTCTAGATTTTTCAGAAGTGTTCGTCTTGTGAGAAACTTATAATTTTCTGTTCTCAATTATCACATTTTTCCAAATTTCAACGAGCGACTGAAACAAAATTGGCATAATATGGACTTAATTTGTTTTCACTGTCTATGGTTCCGATATTATTTAGAACAGCTTAATTGATTTGCGTTACGACTTTTAAATTAAAATAATAAATTTTTAGTTTAAATAAAATAATTTTTCCATTTTTTACAAAACGATAGCAGCTCACATTTATTTCTATAGTTTGGCTGCTTTTATAACACATTATCTCCTCCTACTATTTTAAATTCTCGGTAACTCATCGGACGGTTTGTAAATCTGAAAAAAAGAATTGTTTCGCTCAAATGATAACGAGGACAGGGTTTAGCTTATTAAAGTTATTAATACCTGGCTGTGGTGACTCTGCGGAAGTGCGAATCAGCACATTCAAGACATAGTTGACGATTTCCATTGAAGAAAGCTACGTCTGAGATGGCACGATGACAATGTGCACATGGTTGACCTGCCTGTTTTATGAGCAGAAAATACATACATATCAGAATGAAACACCAGTTTGACTTTGTGTTAGTCTTAAATGATACTACAAATTATTTATCAAGCTAGGTATAGAAGATTTGGGGGACATGATTTTATTATTTGTAAGAATCTCAAGGTATTTGTTTTTTTGAGCAAAGGCCGATTGTCATGAAATTTCGATCAGACTTCAATCTCATCAAGATTGATTTTGTTTCAAATTTCAGTCTTATTGGCTCCGATCTTTAACTTGGTTGAAATCTGTGATTTTCTTAATTTTTACTTTTTTTTTTTTTATACACTTCAACTATCTAAAGTACAGTTTATATGCCTCTGTATTAAATTTTAGAGTCTATATGGGGAAAAGGTTGATAAAGCCCACTCATGCGCCCGTCTCTAAACAAGGCATTAGAATTTTAGGTCTGCTACATTATGGAAAATATAAAGGTGACAGGGAGCTACTGAGTGGCTAAGCTCTCCGAGGCTCCGACTTATAAAATTTCAAATGACTTACGATTCTACGAGTTCCATTTGAGTTTAAAGTTATACGTGGGTTTGATATTGGCTGCTGGGCGTTGGTCACAGCTACACTTCTGTTTCTGTTGGCCACACTACCATCGTTGATCAAATCTCTGCCCCTTTCTACCACAATTGTGTCAGTATATTCGGGTTGATCTTGCTGAGTATTTATTGTTGGGCTACGTTGTTGTGGCATAGACCCGATATTTTTGTGGGTGTCGTCCTTGGTCGAATGTAACTGGCAGAACGCAGCTCCATCACTTTCTGTTTCATCCTCGTAGCCTTTTTTAATGCCTACATTTCCTGTGGGTTTTTGTTGAGTTCGGTGGTCATCCACTTCGTTTGTCGGTTTTCTAGAATATATCTGACGAAGATAACGTTTTTCAGCCTCAAAGGATGCATCTCTAGTTGCTTCAAAAGTTTTTATCTCAGTTGGTCGCTGACGGCGCTGTGCTTTCACGTCACATTTAGAAGCTGAGTTTCTGTTTTCGTTATTTTGATGTTTTACAAATTTCAGTCTATGTACGTCACATTTTTGAGTAATCGGTTTTGTACGTTTTAATTCAATTTTATCGGAATTACGCGAGCATTCCAGCAGAAATCGTTTTGTTTTCGACGCGCAAGCCGAGCAGCTCTGAGGTTCTGATTTTGGTGGCGGGAGGTGGGTGCCGGACGTGTACTTCGAGCCGATATTATTCACTTTTTCGATCAAAGCTTTTAGATATTTCACTCTTTCGATGCCGCTCAAATTGTCGAGTAAATTGTCCATTTTTCAGCAAACGCAATTTTTTGACGAACTGGAGATGCTTTGATTTTGATTCTACAAAAGCAAAATCTCTCCTGGAAAGTTACCTTATATTTTATAAAAAAAACAGGAGAAAAATCAAGTTCCAATTTGTTAATGTTTTTTTTACTTGGGGCTTTGTCCCTGAGGCCCTCACTTTGCTTGGGCCTCCAACCCCTCGCTTCTACCTGCATCATGCCTGTTGCTATATCTTTACTTTCAATTTCTCCATGATTTTATCAATTCATCGTGGCTTGTTTGCTTATTTGACAATGATAACGTCATCAATGTTAACCTCTGATGACGTCATCATTTTGGTCCATTTGTTTGTTGATTTAAAGTAAAATCGTTAATTTTTGAGGAGCATTTTGAAAAGGATTTACAAAGGTCCTTTGAAATTTTTCAGGGTCACTCAAAGCGATGTATCGAGAGAATCTGGTTGTACGTAAAATCCGGAATACATATTATACAACATTTTCTAAAACTATTTTCTTCATAGGCAAACTTTGCTCAATTTTTGTTTGGGGAGGCTAAGAAATTTTTCACCTTTCGCTAAAATAAAATATTTAAAAAAAAACGCTAAAAAACTATAAGATGAATAATGATAAAAAAAAATTACTTGATAAAAAGTTGGAAAGTATCAGAATTTGGTGCCAATATTATATGAAAATTTCGTTAATTTTCTTTCAACTTGGAGGCGAGGGGGCTAATTTCAGCTCTGAGGAGGCGTAACCTCTCCAGTCACCCCCAAAAGTCCGCCTATGGGTTTCTTAATGTTTTTTTTTATAGGTCCCTGAATTTTTCAATATTCTGCAGTGTATAGCAACATGAAGGATTTATAAATATTATTTGTCCCCATCTGTAATGTAAAACACCCCAGAGAATTGAGATGAAATGATATCTTGCCTTATTGGGGAGTGGAGGAAAAATCAATAAAAAATATTACGTCAAACTGCTCGTTTAAGATTTGCAAATTTGTTATTTTCATCCGCTTCATGGTAAAATGTAAACTATTCAGGCATCAAATTACATTTGAGCTGACGCAAGTTCACTAAACCTTGTATTAATTTCAGATGTTCGGCAAAAAGAAAATTGAATGAGACATATTGTTTTTCCAAATACGGCACTGTATATTTGGTTTATTATGTTCTTACGCAGATGGAAAATTCCAAAAACAAAATCCAACTTTCATCCTTTATCTACGAGTAAATCTTGCCGTCACTTTCTTTTTCACATTATTTATTTTCCTGCTTCATCATCTTTAAATAATTAATCTTCCTTAAAAAGGCTTGTATTAACTCTTCGACTTGAAATATTTAGATGGAAGAAAAAATACTAGAATCGTTCTGTTAAAATTATCATGCCAAAGAGGATGAGTTTAGCTTTTTAGAAAGGAATAATTTATCTCCAAATATTCCATAATGTTTGCAGTTATAACAAAACACATTATAAAAATTATATGAAAATAGGGTGGGTACCAATAAATAAACTAGAAATTAGATTGCCAATATAAAAAAGAAACATAGTACAAAAAAAATTTACTTGAAAATTTTTCATTTTGATATGTTATGTACGTATCATAAAAATAATTTTTTTTGCTAGCGTGGAGAATTGATATTATTTGCAATTCTTTCATCTTCAACCCATTTCAAGACTTTTTTCCTTCTGATTTTAATAAATAAAACTTGAAAAATTCAAGCTATGGTATTATTATAATATTCAAAATACAGTAATAAATAATTTGAATAGACTGTTGATTATATTTTTGAAAAATTTTTGTTTCAGATAGTTACGTGTTAGAAAAGAACTTACCATTAATTCTGCAAGCTTATTTTTCCAATTCCTCAAAATTTGAAGATTCTACAACACTGTCCAGTCGAGATGAAAGGTATGTTTTTCTAACTCATGTATAATATTATATTTTAGAAAGAAAGAAAAAAAAAACGAAAAATTTTCTGCCAATAATTTTAATCGAAAAATTAAACTTATACAAAGTTGCAAATCAATAGATGACAAAAATTTGTTATCAACGAACTCGGGAAAAAAAATTAAATTATTTTGTAGCCACGTATTTTTTTGACCTGAGTTTTTCTTTTTATTTTTGAGTTTGGGGAGTTTGTGCGGTTTGAAAAAAAAGCAGGGTAACTGTAATGACCAACTCAAAAATATAAAATTAGGATGGTAAGCTAAATATTGAAAAGGAAGACTTGAGTATATAAACAACTTTCCATGCTTATTTTCTAGATAACAGTAGTAAATTCAACAGAACAGTATTTTAAACATACCTTAGTACCTATTTTTGTATTTTACTGATATTTGTTTTTACTAATTAGTTAGCTAAGTATACTCTAAAACTAAGTAGCATTCTTTTGCCTCCCCCAAAAATTATTGGGATTTACCATTTCAGTCGTCTTTTTTGTTTTATCACTTACTAAATTATAAAAACATTTAATGATAAGTAGGTGATAATAATGTTCTTCTGACAGTATGCAATAAGAAAATTCACGTTCAATATAATTATTCTTATAGATTGCTTACCTATGTAAGATAATGGTGTTTTTTATTTTGTATTGAAAAACATGCAATACTAAAACTTTTTCATTAGATTTCCTATGGTGATAAATGATTTATCAGGGACTATTTTCAAGGTTTTTGGTTTCATATCGAGTCTCCTCTTTCCTTCACAATCTGAATTTAATTTGTCAAAGGACAGCCAATTAATTTTGTTCAAGTGTTTAATATAAATTAATCCCAAGGGCTAGCTGTTTACCCAACTTGATGATTAACAAATAATTATGACCTTTTGCTCTTTTTTTTTAATGTGTTAACAACTTTATTTCTTTTTCTTTACATTTTGCAAAATTTGGAGTACTTAGTCTTAAGTAAAACTGAATGAATTTAAAGAATGAAAAAATTAAATCTTTATGTTTTACTTTACTTTCCTCTTTCTACTTTTCTGCTTCATAATAGTTTTAAATTGTACTTACTTACCAAAATCCATTTTCAAAAATACAGGGCCAAGTTGACTCTTCTAATTTGGAGAGTTAAATATTATAAAATTATTCAGTACAATATAAATGATATCTAGATAATATAATTAAAACCTTACATTATGTATGCTTTGTTTTCAAATATGGTAATAATTTTTTTCTATAATATTATTGAAAAGTACTAGGTATTGGTTAATTCGTTGTTTTCCGAGCTGGTGTTTCCATCGTGAATTTCAGAATCCGACTTGGAATTACAGAGACGATATACATTTCACGACCATCTGGTGTGATTGCTATGTCATGTGGCATCCACATTTTCTGTTGAAATAATTATGGTTCAGTCAGTAATAAATGAGATTTTTAGAGGGAATTTTAAAGCAGATAGGTACCCACTTGACTGATACAAATAATTAATACTATCAGAAGTTTGAAAATTTTTAAGAACTCTTTATCTGTATCACATCTTTTGGGAAAGGTACCAAGTATGCAGATTCAAATGAAACTTGACTGCCTATAAAGAAGTTCTCCTACAACTACTCTGAACTGTAATCTATTTTCATGTAAAAGAGGCGGAAAATTGCATGTCACAGTGTTGCCAATTCGCAAAAGTAGAAGTTTCAAAAAATTAACAAAAAGTTCGATATTTAAATAAGCAGAAATAATTTTCTCAGCCAGTTTTATAATTTTAACTCTCACTTAGAAATGATACAAGATTTGAATTTTTTTCACATAAATTTCTGTGACCAAAACCAAATTAAACTGTTCCGTTGCTACTCCTATGAGAGAGAATGCCATGAAACCAGCAGGGATTAATCCCTGAGATTAGGAATTTTTTAATATCTTGAAAAATGTCAGGGATAAAACCCGGGATTTTTTAGAATTATGGATTTTAGGGGTTTTTTGAAATTTTAAAGATTTTGTCTCAATTTTGGAATTATTATTCAAGCAGGGATTTTTAACAATTTGGGGTGACAACGCTGTTTTCTTATTAGTATATTATTAATAAAATACTGGGCAATAAGCTCTCATTATACTTGAGTAGTTAAATAAAATCTTGATAAAACTTACTTGCGCAAAAGTATCCCAATGATCAACAATCGATTCTGTCAAGGGATTCAAGGTGAAACCCTGGATTGGTATCATTTGAGACGTTGGTCCATTAATCGCATAAATGTAATCACCTAAAAATAAGAAAAATTGAAAAAAAATTTAGGGGTACGTTTTTAAATAATCAGTCATAGAATGAGATGAGACCTAGCTAATATTAAATCGGTACTGGCTATCAATCAATAGATTTGGACTAAGATGGTATTTATATAGTAGCCGGTAAAAGGGAATTTAAATATCGATGTAGACCTTTTTTAAGAAGCTTATATGAACTGCATAAATTAGATCTTACCGTATGCAGCAATTGCAAATACTCGTCCAAGATCCGGCTGTTGAATATTAAGACTTGTCGGTTGCACTCCAGCATTATATCCGTTTAATTCGGCTTTCACACAAGTCACCCTCATATTTTCACGATCAGCGATGCACAATAAATCATACTGCTCCATTAATGCCAAGCTGTGCGGAATTTGTAAGCTAAGAAATTCTGTAAAAAAAAAAAATGATTGTTCGTGTCCTGATTGTTACTCAATTACACATTTAGGCTAGTTACCTTCTCACTATTAAATCAATCTAACCACGTACTTCTTAGTTTTTGCGAAGGACTGTATTAATGGAATGGAAGAATATTTGAAACAGTGGATATTATAAAATTTTTGAGTCAATGATTTGAGGTTTTCCACGACATATCTACTTACCTATTTGACAGATGTTTTTATCGCCAAAACATTTTACCTGGGTACTTGATTTATTCTTAAGTTGGGCTATGTTTTAGTCTACTCAAAATTTAAAGTTTAGAATGAGTAAACGGATTTGTATGAATTTCTAGTTTAAGATTTATAATACCCTCTTTCTTTCAAATTAGTACTGCCTTGAGTAGTTGAAAAATTATTAAATACGTTGAGGAGGCACCAAAACAGAAATCAATTATTAATTACCCCACGATTGCGGATAAATTCGTATTAATTCGCCTCCGTAATCGAATTTCAAGATTCTGGAGTTACAGTATCCATCAGCTATGAAAATATAACCATTCGTAGAAACTGCAACCGAAGTTGGCATACATAATTTTCGGGCTCCAGATCCGTGCTGAAATTTTTGCCCAAAAGTCATCGACGGTCTAGAAGCCCCTGGAGAAAACTGTCAAGTGGAGGGAAAAACATTATAATTTGATGAAATGTATTTTACCGTTAAAGAATCTAATTAAGTTAGTTACCTTGAATACTTGATGCATGGCAATATCTGTAAGCCATGTATTACCTTCATGGTCTATGGTTATTCCGTGAGGCAGATAGAAGAATCCTCTACCCCAACTGCTCAGTACATTTCCTGTTTTCGGGTCTAAAGTAAGGACGGTATCGATATCGATTGGGCCTTCATTTATGAAACGAAAGTCATTCGTTTCGTTGAAAGACCTGAAAATTTATTTTAGATACTTACTTGAAAGTCCACATAAAAAGCATCTAGATAGGCCACAAAGTTTGGAGGAAACGAATTGTGAGACTAACTCTTTGTCACAAGTTTTATGAAATCCTAATAAATAAGCAATACCATGGTCGATTATGTCTATTTGTTTGCTTATTTACAAATTAATTTATTTATTTATTATTTATTATTTATTTTTTATTTATTTATTTATTTATTACTCAAGTAAATAGGTAATAAATAGAGTTCATCTTGGAAAATATTTTTATCAGACTTGAATTTTCAAACCGAGAATATTTTATCTCAAACATTTTTATAACCTCACATAGCCTGACTTAAAAATATTTTCATTTCAACTTGAATAATAAAAAAATAACAACAAATATTCTCAAAATGATTTTACGAAATAATTATTTTAAAATATTAATTTGAATAATACACATAAAATATTGGAAGAAAGATAATTTTTGATAAATCAACTAATTATTTCAATTTAAATACTTGGTCAAAATAATTTGATCATCTTGTAAAAATATTTCAAATTTTTCGCCTGTCAAGGAGATATTTTTGAAATATTTGATCTTTGAACTGTACGTTATTCACAAAATATTCGTGTTTCAAAAAATTTGAAAAATATGAGAAAATTTTTATAAAATCTCGATTGGTGAAAAAATTTTTCGTATCGTCTATTTAGTTTCGAAGAGAAGTTTTCCAACTTCGTAGTTAAGAGCACTTCTGTCATTTCAGGTGATGAAGTAATCTCATTCGCTAAATTTTATATTTTTCCATAATATTTTTTCTAGTTGAAGCCATTTTTCAGCTGATTCGACGCACTTGTAAAATAAATGAGTGACACGTAAACAGCGAATAATTTTCATTGTGTACTTACCAGTCATTATATGTTCGAGGGCCTCTGTGAAAAATAACAGGTTGACCCACTCGATTAACGCTAACACCTGAAACCTCACCCAAATGCGGGAGCTTATTTTGGGGCCAATTCGTAACTTCCTTCGGTTTCAGAGCTGGTTCAGCATTTTGGCCAGCTAATGGCAAAATCGACTGCTCTGGTTCAATGGGTAGAACGTCATCGTCCTAAGTAAGAGAATTATTTTCCGAATTTCAGACTCGAAAAATATTCTACGTTTTGAAAAAAAATTTTCAACTCACCTCCGATAAACCGTGGTCGGCTAAAATTTTATGTATTTTTTTCTGAAAGTCGTTTTCTTCGAATAATGCGTAACACGAACCAAAATTTAAAAAATACAAACTGAAAGTCAACACCGGCAATATAAAAAATTTTATGTTTAACATTTCGATGAGAAATGTTGCTGCAAGTTTAATTCATTATCAAAAGAATGAAAAAGTGTGTCTGTACTTTCAACAAACGTATGTCTCGTATTTAAGGTTGTCAGAAAAATCAATAACATTTTTCTGGCACATGCGTACCCCTGGAAAGCTTCAAGTTCTCTTCCTCTCACCCTTAGCATATAGCTTAAAGATAAAGACGGAATTCGGGGAAAGCTGCAGAATTATTTGTCTCGGTTTGATTCATTGTTATTAAACTCTTTCATTTTTCCTATTAATAATTTACTATCAACTTTTCTCAATATTTTGATATTCTAAGTACCTATCTTTGCGTGGCCCAAAATTTTGAGAATTAGTAGAATTTTTATTAATTTTAATAGCTCACGATCTTAACTGAACTTCCCCTTCCAAGCACATGCGATTTTGTGTTATTGCATACCAATATTTTTAAAATACTGGTAACTTTCATAATTATCGTATTATGAGAACATATTTTATTTTCTAAATATTTTAAATATTTTAATAAGATGATCAAAATATTTTTTTATATCTAATTTGTAAGAATACCACTTTCATAATATTAATTAAAATGTTGTTAGTTACCGTTTCGAGGAATATTTTAATTGGGAATTTTTTATTTTAGTAGGATGAAAAAATATTTTACGAGTTTGTGAAAAGAAAATACTTCAGATAAAATATTTTCGCTACTATTGAGATCTCTATAGAATGAGAAAAATGACTGCGAATTACTTAATTTGATCCGAAGTGGATCATCTTTTACAAGCTTTGAATTTACTAGGCATCTTTTTTTTTTCACGAGAATGTGAAAACTACTGTTTACAATTAGTTCAGGGCAAGTGGCAACACTGATTTTGAGTTATGACGTCATCATGAATTTGGTTCATATCAAACATCGGGAACGAAGAACGATTTTCGTTCGTTCTTTGGGTGAACGAACGATGAAAGAACGAAAGATCGTTCTTCTCAAAAATAGAAAGAACGGTCCGTTCGTTCTTTGGTCCGAAAGAACGAACGATCGTTCGTTTTCTTCAATTGATAAGAAGAACGAAAGTTCGTTCTTTCAGTTTTATCAGTGAATTTGTATGCAAAATTCGTTAACGAATTGTATTGAATTCCGTAATTACGATGATTTTGTTGGTTGTAGTTAATTGATTGAATTATTTTTAAATGAAATAAATAAATTAGTTTGGTTTCACAGTTCGAATATCATTTCATTATTTTCCAGATGCTTTGGTCGTATCTTATTCAGAGTTTATTGCCTTGAGTAATTACTTATTTTGCTTATTCTTTCATTGTCCTATCGTATTTGAAACCTGATCAACGAAAATGTACTAAACCAATTTAGCTGGAATTTGTATATTGGATAAATACAAGTCTTCAAAGTATATTAATTATATTTCAAGTCAATCCATTCGTTAGTTTGGTAAAAATACTGAAGAAATACCGTAATATAATTTTCAAGTTTTCCTTTTTCCCATTTTACCTTCGAGTTTTGAGTGTCACGTCATTATTGTCATTCTGTACAAGAGTATGCAATATGATGAGCAAAGAACGAACGAAGAGCGGCGAAGAGCATGCAATATGACATACAAAGAACGAACGAAGGGTAAACAATGTCACGTGACTAAAGAACGGAAAAAGGGGCCGTTCTCGTTCCCGATGCTTGGTTCATATCATATTTTCTTATCAAATTAATGCACGACCCACGTGACTTTGAATCTGATTTTCTGTACCAAAATTCAAATTTTTCATTTCGATCGCTCTTCTGATTCTGATTTTTCTGGTGGTTTTGTTTAACGAAGCAGTCGTCTATGTGCAGAGAAAAAATCGTTGAATTTCAATCTTTAATACTTCATCGAGGGATGCGTTCATTAACTCGTTGGAGCCATCTGATGATTCACAGTTTTGTAGCGGCGTAATATGTGTGGAATTACATGTACCTTAACATCCGAGAAGACCATCATTAAAGTAAATTACTTGTATTCATTATTCTCATCTCATTCGTTGTATTCTTTTACCGCGTCTAATGAGCATTAAATTGTTTTCTTGTAGAACGAAAATTTACTAGTAAATATCCGGAATCGGGGTCCAGACTATTTCAACGAGCTCACTCTGCCTATTACTCCAACTCAAAATGCTTACTTCGCAGCCAGTGTATTACATACTCAGGGTGCTGAGCTTGCTGAACAGCCCATAATCTTGAGCAATGGTGATATTCTACTCTGGAATGGAGATGTATTCGGTGGAGAAGTGGTGTGTCTTTTTTTTCTCGTTGTGTTAGTTTCATCGGAAAAAATTGTAAAATTTTATATTTTTTACAGCTGACTGAAGTTTCACCCGATAACTTATCCGATTCTCAAATTTTGGCCAACTGGTTAGAAAATAACGATGGTAATATCGTAGAATTGATTGGCAAAGTAGAAGGCCCGTATTCATTAATCTATCTGAATCGAAAGCAGAAATATTTGTGGTTCTGTCGAGATCCTTTAGGAAGACATAGCTTGTTGTGGAAAGCTACGGATGATGGCATTTTCTTGTCATCCGTTGGCCACAAAAGTATTCCAGACTTGGAAGAAGTTCCAGCTGTTGGTCTATTTTGTGTTCACATCGATAGTTCTCCAACAAGTGAGTATTGTTTGAAATTTCCTCTTGGCTGTTGTATTCTGAAGAATAAACGAATCTATTTATTTCGGTAGGAATCCATTTACACCAATGGGCTCACTGGAACGATCATTTTCCATTAGATGAATTACCATCTTCCGTTTTCATCAGTGATTCTAAAATCGATTGTTTTAATAATCTTCGTATGTCTTCCGAAAAGTTACTAAGTGACGAAGTATTCTTCGAGAATACCGATTTTACATCCGTTACAGAATTGATGGAAAAACTGATCCGTGATCCTAATGTAGAGTGTGCTGTCGACGAATTACTGAATTTGCTAATGGAATCGTGTCGAAAACGAATCAAATACAGAAGAAATTTTTGTATCAACTGTTCTGATTCGGGTTCCTGTGAACCGGAACATGTAAAACTAGGTATTTTATTTTCCGGTGGACTCGATTCTACTATAATAGCTTGCATTGCTGATAAATTCGTTCCTAAAACTGATGCCATCGATTTGTTGAATGTGGCTTTCGAACGAAATAAAAACTTCGACGTTCCAGATAGAAAAACTGGTAGAATGTCCCTCATGGAATTACAAACTGTTTGCCCCGATCGTGTTTGGAATTTCGTTGAGGTACATAATTCATCCACTACTTAGATGGTTTTGTTTTTTCTTCATGTTATAAGACTGGTTTACTTTGTTTAGATAAATGTACCCCAAGAAGAATTAGCTGATGTTCGAAAAAATCGTATAACTCATCTAATTTACCCATTAAATACTGTAATAGATGAGAGTTTGGGGTGTGCTCTGTGGTTTGCCTGCAGAGGTAAAGGTTTCATTGATAATGAACCTTACACATCCTCAGCAAAAGTAAGTTGAATCGATCGCTGAAGCCCCGTCATTTAATTTGAATTATTATATGTTCGTTTTCCGTTGAAGGTTGTGTTACTTGGTTCTGGAGCTGACGAACAATTTGGTGGTTACGTTAGACATAAAAATTTGCTGCGCCGATATAATTGGAGTGAATTACAAAAGCAGCTTTTAAAAGAAACTTTATTTATTTCAAAACGAAATTTAGGACGTGATGATCGAATAGCTTGTGATAGTGGTCGGCAACCGAGATTTCCATTTCTAGATGAATCTATTGTGGAGTATGTAGCTGGTTTACCTCCGTGGAAGAAGTAAGTTTATTTGTTGAGGATAATCAGTTTTTTAATTTAATCATCTAAAATAAGATCTGTTCTGTAGATGTGATCCTGTTTCTTTTCCTCCTGGCGTTGGCGATAAATTAATTCTCAGATTGGTTGCCTTAAAACTGGGATTAATACAATGTTCTACATTTCCTAAAAGAGCTTTTCAATTTGGATGCAGAATCGCCAATTCGAAAGAAAAAGGCGATGATTGCAGCGGTCGACTGTAAGGTGAGTAATTATTTTTATTGATTATTTGATTCAGATGTTAGGATAATATTTACAACATTTGTTTTGATTTATGTTATTGCTTCTATACTTACATTTTTTTTGTTCAACAACGCCGCCGCCCTCCCAGGATTGAAAAAATTAAAGAATAATATAATGATATATTCATTTATTATAACTTATAGGAGATAATTTCCTCTTTTCTAATTTGTTAGGAGTTGAATCATTTTTTAATGAATTCACATTTTTCTCAAAGTGAAATACAAAAAACTAGAAAAGTTGGCACAAAATTTTCATTCGTTGATGATTTTGACGTTTCTCGATCTTTCAGTTACAACCGCAAATTGGTCTTTTTTTCTTATTTTTAATCGAGTTATTGATCTAGTATTATAGTATACCTATCGATTGAAAAAGTCAACGTAAAAAAATGAACTTGGAACATATTATTGATAAATGAAGTAGTGCAATATCAAGGTGTAATATAAGGCTTACAGTTGAGTGTTTTTTGGTTGTTTGTTAGAGAATTTGAATAGTGTATCATGAAGATCTTAACACAAAAAAATGTAACCGTGAGGTACTTCTGAGTTTTTATATAAATTTATTATTTGTTGTTAGGATTATGACGTAAAATAAAATATATATTATTAAATTTTGATACTATTGAATGGAATGAAGAATTCTTCATTTTTCGTTCTTTGACGCTGACGAGAAAAGCTTATTACGTACGTATGTCGATTTGTACGTACGTATGTCGATATGATTTGTATTATTTAAAATTCTTGAAAATAATGATGGTATCAGAGGTCCTTGCCGGATATAATGTATTGTAATTGGTATAGCATTTCTCAGTCGTGAGTTGCGATGTTCTTTATTAATTATTCGTAATTAACTTCGAACGGGAGTTAGTCTGCGAAAAAAATGTTGAAATGTTATTTATATTTATCCCTTATATCTTGAGTTGAAGTTTGGTACGTCTATTATTTTGAATTATTTACTACACTTGCAGCCTTCGACATCATTTGTATCATTTTGTCTGATGTTTCATCATCATTTTGAGTCGAAAAGAAAATTGAATAAAAATTTTATTGGTGCATATTCAGTAAAAACGAAAATACATAGATTCTGCTGGATTTGGAATCAACCCAATATTTTATTTCTCAGTAGTAAAATATCAGGAATGAATCATTATTCATTTTACTGACATGGTGGGAGAGTTAGAAGACTTGAGAGTTAAAATCCCATCCTCCTTCAGATCTGAAAAATATAGAAAATACCGAAAGAAGAGAAAAGAATCTGAGAAGTTTCAGCTCTTTTTTCGGTAAATCACTTTACCTTCCCCCTCCTCAAAAAAATTTTTGGTCTATGTTCGTACTTATTCATTCTACCTGATTATTCCATTATTCTAACATTTTTTCGGCCGATTTTTTTGTCCAAAATATTTTTTTTTCCGCTTATTCCGCCATCTAATTTCTCGAAAAATTCCGAGCCATTCTTTACTTCTACGTAGAATTTCACGAATTTTCTTGCCACAATTGGCGCAAAGAGGCGTTCGTCCGATTTGAAGAATTTCAGCTCCTGGGAGGTTTTGGGCCACCGTGAAGGCAGCTCGGTATTTCGGAGAGTTGAGTCTTCTGAAACTCGTCGCTGGTTGGCTGAAGCGCTGCTAAAGTAGAAGAGGGAAAAAATAACAACAAAACTTGTACCTGTTCGCTAGACTTGTGACCAAGTCGAACCAGACTGGGAGGACGCTTTTAATCTTTGCAATGCTGGCAACCTTTTTTATATTTTCCCCTCAGTCTGTACGTCAACGTCGTTGGAACCGGTTCCGCAATTTCTTAAACGGTGTTCGCAGTTTTTTTTCTGGCCCATTTTATACGCACCAGAAAAACGATAAATTTTTTGGGGCTTTTTGGGTCATCATTTTACCATCTCGAATTGGTGTCGAATATATTTGCCGGTTATCGGTAAGGGTGGATGGTGTTGAAATAGTTGAGCATGGTGCTAAAATCGAAATCGCAGTGCTTACCGGTTTAGAATTTCTAGATTGTCATGCCGAAGTGGTATTTTCCCCAGTTTTCCCGAAAGTGTCGCCTGAATTCGGTCTAAATGCTGGCTGAGCTATGGCACGTGAACGATTTGGGTGATATTTTGGAGTTCGCTGTTTGTATT
The DNA here is from genome assembly GCA_038050395.1 of Parthenolecanium corni. NCBI lineage: Eukaryota > Metazoa > Arthropoda > Insecta > Hemiptera > Coccidae > Parthenolecanium > Parthenolecanium corni. Next base: position 10,460,600 of record JBBCAQ010000032.1, on the reverse strand, counting down.
TTCGTGGTAGGTGAATCACATGTCTGTTAGTGGTGAAGTAAAATTTTGGAGTTTATATCAGGTTTATTTACCCATAATATTCATTTTTGATGCTTGTAAATGTTCAAAACCCTTTTTTATTTTAAAATGTTGGACAATGTTGAAGGTTGATAGATTATGATTTTTTATTTAGTATAGAGTTTGACTCCTATTATAGTTTAAAATCTGGCTGTAGGTACGGAAATTCCGTCAATATTGATGAAACAATTTCGAATAAATGGAACTGAGACCCTGTATTCCAAACTGAGCCATCGACACACCTTCAATTTTCTATTGTTTGAGGTAGTATTACTTATTCCCAATCATTTTGAGAGGAAATATACCACAAATTCATTCTATAGACTGATTTACTAAGAAAACTAGTGCTAGAAATGTCGAAACTAATATTCTTAAACCTAAAAAGTTCTAGATGAGAGCGGGGATTTGTGTTAAAAATTGTGCATAGCTCAGTTTAGAATACAGGTTCTCGATAACAAATTGACTCATACAAAAAATTTTTTTATATCGACTCTTGTGTTTATAAGATTTGTAGCATTGCCTAAATTGAAGGGCCATTTAGTGGGTCATAGTTTCCAAAATGAATGCATAGAAAACAGTTTTTGCCTGATTATTTCCTTGAAAAAGCTCTGATAGAATTGAATTGGCGATTATAGACTTGTATGAGCTATTAACTTATGCACCTTAGCCTACCGCATTCAGCCATTTATAACTTCTCCCTACAAATAGAGGAAAATTCATTAAAATTTTTGAACAGATTTTCAAAGTTTGAATCGCGATAAGAAAAAATTCAGAAAGTCATATTTTACTGATTCTTATATCTGATTAGGTTCGGATCCAGTATATAATATGAAGGTTCTAGAACAAACCCTGTTCAATTTAGTGGTAATCTATCCCAAGATTTAGGAATAAGAGACGAATTAAATTTTAAAATTCGTATTATTCTTCGAAGCATTTATTATTAAAAATACTAATTGATTCAGTCAGTTTATTCAGAAGCAGGATGTAGGATTCCCTCGCATGTGCCCTACCGTGTATTAAAATTCTATGCATTTTTTGGATACTTAAGAATGGGTGTTTATTCACTGTCTAAACTTTTTTATAGCTATCATTGAGAACATATTCAAGATTCAAGTTATACTTAAGAGGAATAATTAATACCTATAGGTAATAAAAAACTGATTTAGTTGCATTTCTGATTTTGTTTAACGCGTTAACCGGCCAAAAAGCAATCTTACATTACACGCTAGTCGGTAGAATTATTTTCAACCATAGATTTTCCTATTATCACTCTTATTACTTATGCAGATTCTTGCGGAATTCATTTAGGCAATGCTATCAATAAAATTGGCTCAAAAATGAATAAAAAGAATGCAAAGATCAGAAACCGAGATACGTGTTCCAACAATCAAATCGAATTCGCATTTTTTTTTTTTTTTCGTTTCTATTTTTTATGGTGTAGGTGGTGAAGCGTCGTGGATCTCTTATTTTTTTATTCATTTTTCGTTCCACATTTTTTATATGGAATAGCAGCGTTTTTTTTTTTGCCCAATCTTTAACGCCATCAAATAGTTACAATGGCTTAGAATAGGTCTAACGAGCATTTGTTTTTTGTGAGGGAGAAATTTTTATTATTCTAGTTATCGATCTATGCAAAATCTTTGATCCTCGTTGTTTTATTTTACGACTTTTTCAATCAACGCTCTTGTTTGGACTATTCTTTCACGCTCATAGTATTATGGTTACATATACCTGTATTTGCTCATAAAACTGTTTTCACTTAGTCTCGTCAACATTACACTTATTCTGACAGAGAAATGAATATGGTTTGGTCATTACTAAACTTGTTTGAAGTTTGAACTATTCTTGTGATTTTTCAATAAAATTTTTAAATACACAAACAGTAAGGTTCTTGGGACTTTGAAAATTTAAGATGAAAAAGAAAAAAAACACAGATGGCATTTGAAAGTGATTTTCGAAGATGATGTATCCAAATTCGGGGAAATCGGTTTGCAATTCTGAAAATGTAATGGTTTTTACAAAACCTCTCAGAAATGCTGAGGTACAGAATGTCTTCGAGCATTTTTTTGACCTATTGTTTTTTTAAAGCGCTAAATTATGCTAAAAATCTCATTTTTCCAGCTAAAAAATTCATGCTCTTTTCTTTTTTCCTTTTCAAAGAATAAGGTTTTTAGTTACGAAGTTTTTCTTAAATATATTATTGTTCTATTTTATTGAAGAAACTGTCTGGTTTAGGTGTTTTAAACAAATGTTGTAACTGCTTATTATTTTTTATTTTATTTATTTATTTTTTCGAATGTTCATTCTTGAATTTTTGTGAAATTTTCAATTAATTACCGCATTTTTATTTTTCAGGCATCTCGAGTTTATTGTGAGAATCAGTTTGTTATGCAGTTTGTGGATTCAAGATGACACTGATGTAACATTTATGGTAAGTTTTATTCAAAATCTTACTAGTTTACAATTTATCAAAAGTTGCCACATAAATACGACTTGTAGGTTTTTTTTTGCTGACCGGAAATATTAAATCTCTTCGGTTATTTTCACCGTCATTGAATATATAAGGGTCAGTTTATTTTCCAAAATATTTCTCCTTTTTCATCGATTCAAGTGCTTTTGAATGAACAAATTTTTTTGGCAAATGTTGTTATGCTTTGAGCATTTACCAACTCAAATAAAATTATGAGAATTACCAAAATGCTTAGAATAGCGAGGTCATATTTTTTCTTTTTAGTTTTTGAAAAAGGACTTCGACAAAACTAATCGGAAGGTAATGTCTCCATTTTTCTGTTTAGAGATATACGTATAATCATTTGCCATTTTTCTATTTTTCTTTTGCTTCCTAATATTTCGCAGCTTGGGGAGCATTGCTGCAATGAAAATATCTTGCTCTAAATGAAATTTGAAACAGTAAATTTGCTTCAAATCGAATTTGTGATGACCTTGCAAAGGTCAGTCTGCGCCCCTTCTGGCAATTAGGCTTGTTTTTAGAAACTTTGCTTCAATTTTCAAACTGTCTGTAGTCAACAGACATAACCCAACGGTATAGAAGTCTTTACCATTTTTTTAGGTTTCGAAGTTTCGTCTGTTTTTTCGGCTACCTCGGCATTAGTTTAAATGTTCTTCTCTCGCACACCATTGTGGTTTTGTTTTAATTAAATTTGAAGGTTTCTCGTGAAAATCAAGGACGAACGTAGAAAGAACTTTTTTCCAACTTTACTCCGTCTCAAAGGAATTACGGACTAATATGGCCCTAGGACTTTTGTGAATGTAATTAGCAGCAATTATCTTATGCCATCATTAACGGGTTCCTTGGGTGCTTCTATATCACATTACAGTATTTACACCTTTTTTTCCTCTTCATCACTCTCGCTTCTTCTCATGCCCCCTTTTTTTTTTATTAAACTTCCTGTGACATTATACATACGTGTATATCGATCGTACAAATCTTTTTCCTGCCACTTCAGCCAAAAAAGATATTCTCACAGACACCGATTCACCCATATTCTGGTTGTCGTCTGATGATAATTAAAATCGGAATGAACCCACACACGCATATATATTTTTGTTTCCAAACTGATGAAAACATTTGTTTTCCGAACTGTTCGAAAAATCTTCTCGTGGCCTTCCCCCGCAGCCTCCGTCTGCTTGGGGTACCGGTTGATACATCGACTGCGGTTTTCTATTCTCATCTAGTTGATTCTTCTTCTTTTTCTTCTTTTTTTTTTTCGGTAACAGCGCGAACGTGTATTTTAAAGTGTGTGTTTGCTATGTGTACAAATATAATATGTGTATTTTTTATTTACTGTGAAAAGAAAGAAAAGGAGAAGAAACTGGTATTAATTAAGATGCAATGAGTGAAAAACGAAAATGGAAAAAAAAAAGAACGTTCAGAGAACTAAGATAGATTATCTGTACCTGAGAGAATGGTGAACCAGTACGTCTTTTTTTTTTTTTGCCTGCCTTCATCTTAAGTGTTGGATTGGGTAGAAGAATCGTTCCTGGGCGTTAGTCGGATTTAAATTTATGGCCAACCTTTCGGCTACCTATTCTATCTATTCTATCTATTTTTTTCGGCATATTTATCCGTCGTTTGACAAGACTAAAAACGAAAATATGGGGGTATTTTTTCAGTTTTCTTGGAAAATTCAGAACAGTCCCGCTGTCCGTCTTTTCTAACCTCTAGTTCTAGCCTTTTCGATTGTGTGCTCCGCATCGGTCGTAATTTTTAATTAAATTAATGAAGGAGCTATGTTATGCGTTTTAATATATGCAATTTAGGTAGAAAAAAAAATGAAATAACCAAATAATTGATGCTTCTTTTTTCGAGCATATTTTAATTAACAGGTGCAAAAATGTAAGTTATGCCAGAAATATGGTAAAAAGGAGCCAAACTATTTGATGAAGATACAAATTTTTTTCGTCTCGAAAGGTAAAAAACGTGTTGAACAGGAGTTACGAAGGTGTCGTACATTTATAATGTTTCAATTCTCTTTTAATAATATGTTAGCCGAGTATGAGAAAAAATATTGGAATTTTTTCGCCCTTTGTTTTTGTACTGGATGCTACGACTTACTTAGTTGCAGCTTAACGTCGAGCGTTCGTGGACTGGCTGAACCAATTTAAATAGTTTTTATTTGACTAGAAATTCCTCCGAAGATTTATCTTTACGAATGTTATCGAGTAATATATTCAGAAAAAAAGTTGGTAAAACTCGATTTTTCGACAATTATACTATCAAACGAGTGGTTTCTATTGAAATGAGGTCTACTTAGTTTGTGGGAAGTGTAGCCTACTGAAATTTTACATATGTATATGTACCTTGACCAAAACAGCTGTACGCTCAATTTTGATGGTTTTTTCTTTTCTGCTTTTTCGAAAAAATTTGAGGAATATATTTTATCTAAAGAAAGGTAGGGTACAAGTGAAGAAAATGTAGCTTTCGTGGAAATATTTTCAAGATGTACAAATTTTTCATACTTGAAATTAAAGAATTGCAAAACGAGCATCTGTTTCGCTATCAAACATAGTGAATAACTTGTTTAAAATAATTTTCGAGTTAAAAAAAAAGTCAATTCTGTTGAACAGCCTGTGGCCGTGATCTGTGTGAATTTTATTTTGTTTTGAAAGAAGTTATGTTCTCTTCAATACGATTTCACCCTCTGCAAATAAAATTTGAGGTTATCAATTTTTGTTGCGTGTGGAGCAGTCGGAGTAGTAAAATATTCGTCAACATAGATGTATTTGAAGAACATTTTTCAACTTTTCAGTAGCCAATGACATTTTAGTTTGGCGCAATTTTTAATTTTGAAGAATGCCACTTTTTCTGAAATGTACGAGGACAGCAGTAATTTCAATTCAGCAATATTGTGAATTCCTTTTTCCTCGAAATTTGACTTTTTTTGTGTTTCAATGTCTAACCCTCCATCGTATCCAATTTTTCATTGAATTTGTTATTCAATACTGCATAGAAGATTGCAAAAAAATTAATTTTAATTTCCGTCATCCGAAATAATTATTTCTCCTGCTGACACTTGTTCATTGAATTCGCCAGTATTGAAAATTTTTTCCTAAATTATCGTTCTTCTTTTGCTTTTTGGTAAGAAAATGAAAGATTTTTACTTTTTTAGTTTTCGCAATGCAATCCTTTTCTCAGTCATTCAGATAACTTTTTTAGGGTCTCTCGAAAGTATGTTGCAGTGGAGAGTTAATTGGGTTGAGAGAAAACGTAGTTGTATCTTATCATGTGGTATGACCAGCTACTTAGCTTATTCATTTTTTCTAAATGTGTGCACGAGTGTATTTCCAGGTGGTTGGTAAGCACGATTCTCTCATCTTACCTATATCTTTCTTGTGAAACTCAGAGAACGAAAATATTCTACCTTCGACTGTGAAAGTCAAATTCGATATTGTGTGTCGAAATTCACCGCTAAATGCACCTTCCACGCGTCCTCGAAAACTTCACACTCGAAGCATTTCTAAAGAAGTATCCTTCTGGTTATATAGAAACGTCAACAAGAGGTAGCCGAAATATCGAATGAGAATTTATACGTCGAAAAGTGACTTTGTAGCTCGTGTCATTTTCTCGTACCTACTTGTGTACACGTGAAAAATGGGTAACAAAAATTATTATTGTGAAAAAAGAAGAAAATAATGAAAATAGGTAGGTAAACCGTGGATAAAAAAAAAAAAGAAAGAAAGAAAAAAAATAAAAGAAAAGAGCGGTGAGAACTGAAAATGAAAAACCAGCCGAAAGATGGATATAGGTAATGCGAGATGATGGAAAAGATGGTTATATATTTTCTGGCGGATAGGAGGGAATAGGGTGGATAGGTGGGGGAGAGGATATCTTTAGAATGTATCCCATCATTGAGTTGTTAAAGCGATTAGTAACGGCGGTAAAGATAGCGCCGATTGTGGTCTTGGTTTATCCTTAATTTACGACCTTCTGCACTCGACACAGGAAAGCCTCGGTGTACCCCTGCGTCTGCTGCATGTGTAGAAATACAGGGCAGCCGAGGATTGGGGGGCTGGTATGAATGTTTTTGTGGGTGTTGCCGACAGGTGGTTTGATGATGGGATGCTCAAATAGACACCCTCTCTGGTATTGTCAGAGTTTCTATTCACGCGTGAGCAACCGTATACCTATATAGAGTGGTTTCTGTATCAATGGCTCTTCAAAATGTGTTAATCTGAACAGAAAATTAGGATCTATTTGAGTGACGAAAGTGTGGATAGAAGGATACTTTGCGGAGTGTCGTATAGCCACTGGTTGTGTTATCAAGATGCATCTTCCGATAATTGCCCATGAACTCGTTTCTTTTTATTCGGCAACGTATGCTCCTGAGGATTACGAGTATTTATGTTTAGAAGCACCCTTTTACGGTTTCATGTGTACTCGATTCCTATCCACCCTTATATAATAGGGTTATCAAGCCATGTTAATTTCATTCTGTCGACGAAATTTATTCATCTTGGAAAATAATATTTTGTCCAATCAGCTTCCAGCTAACACTGAGCAACCATTTTTCCCTTTTTCAGCGAAAATGTTCTGCGAGGAAATTTTTCGAGCATCAAAACACAAATTTTTCAGAAAATTAATTGATTCTTTGCATTTACGGTTTTCTCGTGTCCGGTTGCTTTTGGACACCACTCGAAACAGAAGGTCTTATTCAATTATTGTAATCGATCAGAAAATGAAAATTTTTGAAGACTTTCGTTTGAAAGAAAAAAAATATATACTTATATATATATCTTCAAATTCTACCTGCGCATATTTATGACCATTATTCTCCGGTAGACTTGATGCAAAAAAATTTTTTCATCCACTTTTCAGAAATGTATATTTTGCTTTTAATTTTATTTTCCTGCTTTTTCTCGTGCCGTGCTCAAACACGTCAACATTATATTTAGTTTGCGTCCATATAGGGGCTCGCACGAAGGCTTCCTTCATGCGACAAAATATGCAACATCTTCGTACGTGAGAATCGGGGGATAATTTTATACGTTCCGCCATTTCCGTATGTTACCATCTTCATAATATTCAAATACCCTGAGAAACTAGCTAGATATATGCGCGACAGAAAATTAACATTATTTCTCTAGTCAGAGAAAGACTTGAAATTGATTAATTTATGATTTCTGTCAAATTATGAGAATGAGCCTGGCCATAAAATTTTCGTTGAGTTACTTTTGACTTGGAAATTTTAGAATTATTCTCAATTGCATAAATTCACCTGTTCTCAGTGAAACCTGATGTAAATTTTCAATTCCCACCCCTCGGGGCTGTGAAACGAAACTGTGGATAGACTTTTTTTTTCAAATACTCGTCTTTTTGAAAAGTCTCTGTCTTCATGCAGGTGAATGGTGTGGCAATGAAATTATGTAAGTTTTGAATGTCGCCGTTATTTGCATCTTGATTTTCTATGTGGCGCGCGTCTCTTTGAATACTGAATTACATTGAAATTTGCATTTAAATTTCTGCTGAATGAAGCATTTTTTTTAAAACTCCATCCAACCTCGTTTGGTTTTGATGATTAATTTTTATTTAAAAAATTTATCGTCTTAAAATTCCTCTGATGATGGATTTTTTCTTAAATTAAACTAATGATTGAGTACAGTATAAGTACGAGGGGCGGTCAAAAAGTAAGTTTCCCTATGCCTTCAAACCCCCCCAACGCAATCAAACGGACTCACACCGCCAACATGGTGTAGAGGGGGTTTGAAGGAAAGCGTGTACCAAGTTTCAAGTCAATCGGTTTAATTTTTACTGCATAGCAATCAAAAAACGATGAAATCACCGTCCTGTAGGGCCGCCACATGGTAAGTGCGCGGGGGGATTTGTTATTCACATGTAATGGCGAGAGGGGAGGGGCAGACGGATAGCCACCATCACCTGTGACATGGCCAAACGTTATGAGCCAAGTATGAACGTGTGGAAGTGTGTGTAAATGATTCAAGGGGGGAGAGGAGACTTCTAACAAATTCTGCTCCGATTGACATTGGATGGGGTAAATGTAGGCACAATTGAAGTTATTCAAAAAATATTTTTTTGGTTTGGAAAGTGACTTATGATACAAAGGGCAGTAGAAAAGCATTGTTCCTTATGCCTATGAATGCAACGGACGCACTTAAACTGCCCTGTATCGCAAATATGTTGAAGTTATGTTTGTATGTGGCGGCCATACCAAGCAGTAATTTCATCATTTTTCCAATGCCAAACAATGAAAACGAGACAGATCAGCTTGAAACTTGGTATGTGCTTTCCTTCACACCCCTTCTTCACCATGTTGGCAATTCGAGTCAGTTTGATTGCGTTGGAGGGGTTTGACGGCATAGGGAAACTTACTTTTTGACCGCCCCTCGTATATTTTTGCATGACTTTTCAACTTGGCCTCTGCGAAATTTTTTGCCAGTTTTATTTCAGCCCTTTTGACGATTCTTTTCTATTTTTACGTAGCTCTGATACAATCAGTCATAAAAGTTTTTTGTATGTTGGAAAATTTAAATTCTAGATCTTGCTGTTTGTTTTTTTCACCACTCAAGTTATTCGGTTCGGAATTTGGATTATTATTTTTATTACCTACTGTACCATTTTGAAGCAGTAAAATTTTCGTACCATTTGGCAACGAATTTTTCCAGCAGGTATTCCTCAGCAGTTGAGTTGAATTACTTAACCAACATTTCATCGTAGAAATAATATTTTTTGAATGCTTATATTAATTTAATTCCTAAAACATTTCGCTGCGAAATTCAGTACCTATTTTATTTCGTTCTTAGCATTCAGGTCGAGTTATTATATTTTGATTATGCATAGTTTTTATTACTTTCCCTCTTTTCTTTTGGATAGCTCCGAAAGAGAGATGCTCAGTGGCCGGTAGGTACACCGAAAATTTCCTTTCACGAAACGGGGTGAAAATTTTTCGTTCATCTGTCGATGAAGATATCAGTGTGGCAGCCGATGGCCGGGGGGCCTTTTTTTCTCCATATTCGTTCTTCGCCCCTCGAATCTTTTTCTTTCTCTGTTGGGCCCGCATACGCGAAGCTATTCTGTGGAAACGTGTTTACCATCGTGTTCGGTGAAGCGCGCCTCCAGTCACGACATCCGCCACAGTCGAACCCCCTCGAACCCTTTCACCTCCCACATATGCAGTGCTGCTGCTCACTTTTTCACAGCCATTTTTACCAGTCTGGTTGCTGTAACCAAACTCGTGTAGTGGAAGGTTCGATGGTAAATATACGAGCATATCGATTACCTATCTGTCTCGAACAACGTATTGGAGAGCCGGTATAGTCGATATTTGTTCGAGTGACCCCCGGTCCCTGATTCTTGAAGTGGTGGTTAGGCATTGTTATGGTCAAGACAAGAAGTTTTCGAAGAGAGCGAATGATTTATTGGAGGATATTCTTTCAGTGAAATTCGCGATAAAATCGTTCACGTTTGATTATTTGAGACCTGTGATAAATTTCAATTCTCCGCTGTTGCACGAGTGAGGTGCATCTTTATAAGGAAATTGTAAATATCTAATGTTCGAGCTATCATTAATATTTGAGATAAAATCAAGAATTTTTTCTGTTTTTTTTTCTTTCTTTCTTTATCGGCCACATTAGCGAAGAGCTGCGTATATTTTACGATGCGGCTGAATGCCATTTCACTGTAAAATAAAATTCTCTTTATTTTTACTTATCAATCCCTTGAACGATTTGCCCCATTTCGATCAGAAAATGATTTTTATTGGGTCCCATAGAAAAATTAACCCGTCAATTTGAGAAAGTCAAAAATTTGGTTTCAAGCGATTCTAAAACAAACGTTCATGTCGATTCCAATGGTGCAATGCACCCTTAAACAGAAAAAAGTGAATAGTTATTTTTAAAATTTTTTAATAGGAAAACCGGGACAATTCAAGATTTATTGTACATATTATTTTTAGTATTTCTATGACTATTTATCCTCTTAGATAGTATATTCTAATCTTTCATTGTATATTTCATTATTTTTGTGGTAATTTGTACGATAAATCTTGGAATTGTCCCAGTTTCTCCTAAAAATAGTAAAATTTACCACTGAAAGTTTTTCAGTGTATCTCAAAAACTGGTCGAAATATTGTAGTTTGAAGTTGAGGTGTTGAAGAATCTGTATCTTTAGATTTTACTATTTTGTGGCCGGAAAAATTCTCACGAGTGGCAGGTTTTGATTTTCTCAAGTTGTGAATAATGAAAAATTAATTGGAAAATTTTCTACATTTTTTTTTCAAAAATTAAACAGGAAGCTCCTACTCCTTCCTCTCGAGGATTGCTTTTTAGCAAGTTTTCACTTGAAAACCTGCATATTTTCTCAATATTCTCAAGTGATGTAAAAATTTTTCGAGCGATGCACGTGCACCCTTGCATCTCCTAACTTGCCATCTATGTGACCAAGAGGAGGAATAAGAGTGGATCGAAAATGTTACTTAAGAGGTGCTCAACTCAAAACTATGCTAATCTTGATTGGTAAATGATAGAGTTGCAATTTATGTAATTGACTTTGGAAGATTTGTAATTTCACACTATAAAAATTTGTGTCTATAAAAATACTAGATAATTTTTTGGTTCATAGCTTACAGTTTTTCTCGGCATTTCAGATTATTCTGTCATTCTATCAAACACTTGGGTTTATTATTTTACTGAATCTCCTCATTGTTTAACCGCAACTTTCTCACCAAATAAAATATGCAGATCGTTATCGAAAAGTATCTCTCTGTATATTATAAAATGCCTACATGCCTAATACATAAATGTAATTCAATTTTCGAATATTTTGTTACTTGAGAAATATTCGGGTCTCCTTTAGAAAGTATAATTCAAATTCTCAAGCTTACGTTTTAGATTTTAATAAGGATTAGGACAAGATTCGAGTTAATTGAGTTGAATTCGAATGACTGATCGTACTTCAGCATTTGCTTTTTCTTCATTTTTATTCGTTAATTTATTATTTTTTTCACGAATTTACGATCGAATGTAAAACTAAATTTAAAAAAAAAGCAAATGATGTTCGACCTCGTATAAAACTATTATAGGTGCTTGATGATTTGAAGGGAAAAAAAAAAAGTTATGGCGATTGGAAATGTTTTAATGGCGTGTATGCATTTGCGTAGAATATTTGAATCTGAATTGCCGTCATGAAAGGGCTAATCTGTAGATAGATGAAAAAATTGAAGTTGGTTCTCTCCGATCTGTCGAGAGCTATAGTCGGTCAAAAATGTGTGGAAAAGTTAGATTCGTCCTATCTTTTGTGTATTTCTGCAGGTTGCTAATTACTACTTTTATCTGCAATCGAATTGCTGTCGCTAATAAAACTCTTCTATTACTTCAGCGCAGCCTGTAGAGCGATTATTTGCACTCGTAGACTCGTAAAAATTTTATTGCCTCGACTGGCCACCTTCTTTCGTCTCGAGCCTCGTAAATCCCTCAGACGAATTCCGTAAAAGCTACTAATGTCAAATTTCTTATTGCTACCCTTCGTTTTTAAAACTGGTTCTAACTTCTACTTACTATCCTGAGTGATTGGTCTGCATTCGAAGTGGGTAGTATCAAAAGTTGGGTTCATTTTCATCACTATGCTGCGCCGAAATGAATGAATAGAAATTGAGGAGTTTTGGCGCGAAACGCAACAAATTGTTTCTGATTGAATTTTTAGCGGAAAGTATTTATGGTGTTTGATGCATTTCGCCCAAAATTCCTCAACTTTTCTCAGCGTATGGCTGGAGTTGGTGAAGCAATAGTCGTGTAGTTTGTGAATTCTGAGTGTATTTTGACAAACTTCGCTCCATATTTGAGAAGATAACTTGCAGCGAAAGATAGATGACGGAATTCGTTATATTTTCGTTTTGTGTCAGGAATGGTGCGGTGCCTGTTTGCGTTTTGAGATAATTTGAATTTTTCAAGTACGGACGCGAAAGAGACGCATTCCGGCCTACCTAAATGAGAAGTGGAATTTTTCAAGAGAAATGTGAAGACATGGTTGCTATAACAGTGTTCTTAAGATCCGAGTCGGACAAAAATAGATAACTTAATTCTCAACTTGCTACACGTCTTCAGAATTATAAATCAAGATTTTTTTCCCCCTTTCAACGTGTAATGATTTAGATTATGCATAAAGATAGTCTATTTAATTCTATTTAATGCAGTGCTTCAGATTATGATCATTCGGATTCTTTACTTCGTAATTTTAATGGCTATTTCTTTTTTTCTTTTTTCCCGCGAGATCCGTCGAAAAATTATGCACTTTATCTGGCTGGACAGCGATTTTACAATCTTATTTCTTGCATCCTATTTTATTTGAATTTTATTTTTCAATATTATTAGGTGTCAGTGCGCTACATAAGACGGCATAAATTCACGGTTGGCACTAAAAAGTTTTTGCAAAGGTAAAAAAAAATATAATTGAAGAAGTTATCAATTTTTTATGAATATGCTAGAAGAAGGTTGATTGTAACGCCAGCGTGTTCAAGAGTGTAGTGGTAAGTGCTAAGCAGCCAAAGGAAAATGTTTCAGGAGAGGAATTCGTGATTTATAAGCTGTTGGGTATCTCTGATTCGAGAATAGTGAGAATGAATGCTCTGTATGATTTAATTTTGTTGATTAACCTCTAACGTAGTCGATAGCTATTAAGGAATTATAAAAGAGAATTTTATTAAGTTGAGAGTGTATGGGTAGAAGAATTTTCCAATAGCATATCTACAAACGAATTTTGGAAAAATGGTCGAGCAATGAGGAAATTAATTAGATAATATCTGAATTACGCTAATAATGTCATTAAAATGTTTTATTTTTTAGCAAGGTAACTACGAGTTAGATAATGGACTATTTTTCCTATTTTTCTTTGAAAACGACTGTCACGGGAGTTCAAATCACACCAAATTCTGACTCTTCAAATTATTAATAGGGATGTTTCACAACTAACTTTTTCTTCTAAGCGAAGACAAAGAATCATTTTTTACCATTCATATATGATTCTCCATCTTTTTGACTTTTTAACATCTTTGTTTTCACTTTTCGTTACACACGAGAGTAAATTCGGAAATTCAACACGAGGTTGAAAATCGATAGTCATTTCAATGAAAATGACGTACGCTACCAAAATTTTGATTTATTTTTACCAGACTCAGAAAGATTAGTTATTTTCCCCCCTTTTTACTCTTATTATTATTATTATTATTATTTTTTTAGAGAGAAAGAGAGAGAGAGAGAGATAACACATTTTTAACCCCTTTCACCCCTACCCAAGTTTGTATGAAAATTTTTATTTTAAAACTTCGAGCAAGTCTTTATATTTCATATTTTAGTTACTTAGTTCTTTTTTTTTCTTCTTTTTCTTTTGAAGGGCTATATTAAATCCTCGCAGATTTTATCGTGCGAAATTCCATCTTATATCTAATGGCTTATATTTTAACGCAAATCTAGTAGTACGCTCAGGATTAGATGTATTTTTGAATTCTTATATCAATTTTTTCGATTTATAAAATCTTTATTACGTGTTTTGGGTAATAAATCAGTGGGCTACCTGTTTCATTTCCGGAACTGGAGCTTTAGAAATTATTGCGAACACCTCTATTATGTCGACTTCTCAATAGTGTCGCTACTTTTCATTTGAGAAAATATCAGTCGACTTTCGTCGTTCTCCTATGAGAATTTTATTATAATCGCGTATTTTTGAACTAGCTCATTCATTTATTAACCGCATTTTTTCTCCAAAATGTGCAGAAGAAAAAATTACCATCCATCGTCTGTGACTAGTTTTCTTTGACAAATATCGTCATTATTAAATGGTTAACATGATACCTACATAAAAATGTGAGAACTCGTCGCGGTTCGCTAATCCTATGGGCAAAAAAAAAAAAAAAAAAAAAACCTGAAAAAGTAATATTAATGAGGAACATTGTTTCTTTGTGAGAAAAATGATGATCGTAATGGGTATACTTGGATCACAATTTTTATGTTGTCATTTATGCATATTATATGTCACAGCCAAATATGCATGCAACCTTTACGACGCTGTTTAGTTGTTTACATCATTTTAATAACGTATAGTTTGGGTAATTTATTCGCATTAATTTACTTAAAATACCTACGTTTCGTCGAGTTTCGGGATACTTGATCCGTTATAATAAATCGTTTCTTCCATTTATGAAATTCTATACCTACTTCTTTTTTTATTGGGCTATTTCATTGCCGCTGTCGTTTCATCGAATCTTGCAAACTGATAATTGTCTTCTTTAATAGTATTCAAAAAGCAAAAAGAAGAAAAAAACGAGACAAGATAACGTCAATAGGACGAACTATAAAAATTATACCGAATTTTAAAATGCATTATAACTGGCCGTATTTGTGAACATATGTTTCTAACCATATCACACTCAGCTGAGATTCAAAAAGTCGAGTCCTGTTACGAATAGAAGTTTAGACTCAGAAATAGACTCGTGGTTAGAGAGGGTCAGTTGGACTGTAGTTTTCATTATATATTTTTATGTACGCGTTTTATAAAACAAACAAATTCTGCTTGAACATGTATGTGCTTCAAATTCTTGAAAAATGTGAAAGATAAATGGTTAGCTAATGAAACGAAAAGCTGTAAGTGGACGCTATAAAGAAAAGTAGATGCTGGAAGCGGGATTTTAAAATGCATTGATCAGTTTCTGCATCGTTGATTTTACCCGAAAAGAAGTGTGGGGCAGATCCGAAGCCAAGGTAGAGGCTAGGAGCATATTATATTAGTAATTACTAATTACATACAGATGGGAAACTCGAGCATTTTTAATGGGTCTTTTTTTTCGATAGAAAATCTAGAAAATTTTGGTCCGACTTCTACAAATAAGCATGGGACCCTTATAGTTATTCGTTTCATATCAACTCGAGATTCCAAAATTACCCATCTCGCATTTTCATATTACTTTCTCTCTCTGTTTTTGTAAGGGGGGGAGTAGGGTTGTTTGTATATCCAAAATTTTGACTTCGAAAGCTAAGTATAGCAAAACTACAAAACAGATCAAGCTTAAATTTTAACCATATAATTAATTGAATGTCTTGAGAGTTTACCGTTCAAATTTTTAGTTGATTCGTTCGTTGGTTATGTGGTAAAGTCATTTTGAAGATTGAAAAACGTGTTTTTTTCTTCAGTACACCGGATAGGAAGAACTACTGAATGAGAAGGGTTGAAATTTGCACCAGAGGTCAATTTTGGTGTGTTTCAAGTTTGATGTAAATTTCATGACGATTGGTTCTCCAGGATATTAGCAAAAATGTAGTCAAAAAACGATTCTTGATGAGTTTTTAAAGGAACGGGTTCCTTCGAATTATGATGGTTTTTTTTTAGCCTTGATGGCTTCTACTTAGGGAAATCGATATGGGATGCCAATAGAAGCTTCTAAAATGTATCTACCATTCAAGTTTCTTATTTATTTATCGCTTATTTGTGTACCCTCCGACAGGTCATCGAGGGTCCAAATGATGGTGAGGGTCAAGCCAGTCTGTTGGTTAATTTGTGTAAAAAGTGGTTCGGAGGTTCGGATCATGAATTTTTCTTTGGAACTTGCAAGCCAAATAAACCTTTAATGGTTCATCAAAACCCCTGCTGTTCCATTCGGAAACCTGCTTTTATAGCGGGGCTTGTTACGCTAGAATTATTTTTAATTGCTTAAATTAGCTGTCAAAGTTATATCTATCTACTTGGCGCATCAATATGAAAGACAGATATTCAATCGAAGATAAAAATCCCTGCAGTGTCAACTTCTGCAGATTAAAATATTTGATTGTTAGTTTCGTATCGAGTCTACGGATGTGCGATGTTGAAAATGCTTTTATTCTAAAAATTAGTGAAGTACCGATTTCCGACTGGAGTAGCACAGCCACCTTTGGCTTTCTGTTTTTGCATAGGAACCTACTGAAAGTTGTTTTTTTTTTTTTTGCAGAACTGAAGGCGCGCTATGAGCGTCTCGGACGTCGTCAACGAGGACACGTACGATTCGTGGACGTGGCCAGAGACGATCGAAGAAGACAGCGATCAAGTTTCATCCTATTCCTCATTTCGCGCCGAGTCTAAATTTTTCACCGCTGGCTTTCTACCTCCTCCTCCGAGACCGCCGTACCTGGAGGATCGCATCGCAAGCGACGGCCTCACCACCTGCGATTTGTGTTCCTGGGCGCTACAGCAATACTCCGAATCGAAGACTTATTCAACAGGTAAGACGTATATAGTGATTTCCCAATTTTATACTTTTTTTTAAAACGTAAACCCGTGCGAGTTACAATTGGCACACGTTTTTAGCTTTTCCTCAACTTGACCAATCAGGGCTCGATGAAGTGTGCTACGAAGTTATACCCACATCAAGCTCAGGCTTGACATATTACTGGTTTTTTATTCAATAAAATGCGAAAACTGTTGAAATCGCCCAAGGGCTTAAATTACCCTTTTGCGCATAACACTCGATTCGAGTCTAAGAGAAATAATACATATACTGCATAGTATATAATATGGAGTATTGCAATTCTCAGGTATTTCGTGTTGGGGGAGAGGGCTCCTTAGAAAAATGTTAGTACGTGCAAATCGAGCTAGAAAGACAATAATTTTATTCACAAAAGGCGATGCTACGAAGCCTGCAAATACTGCAAAAAAACAAAACAAAACAAAACAAAATAAAACAAAAAAACGTGAAAGCGGGAATTTACACTTTGACGACGGTATAGTCTTACAGTGGGAACAAAAAAAAAAAAAAAAAAAAAAAATGAAGAAGTAGAAGATAAAACAAGGAAACAGCTACGCTGGTAAAGAAATTACAGAATAAAGTTGAGCAAATGAACAACTTAATCGATGTTTGTAGATGCAACAGAACAGAACCATAATCACGCCAAAGAAATAACCACGACTTAAGGCAGCCGGTAATTTAAACGCCTTTCTCCCGCAACTCTTCTCTCGGTCGCTGGCTCTTTGTCTGCATCATTATACCTCTTTTTTGTTCACCTAGGTATTTATGGTAAAATACCTTCGATCGTTTATATTTTTCGTAAAGAGAGAAGAGAAAAAATAAGATGTATGCGCGCACACACACACACACACACACACGCAAAGTACAGAATAAAAGCTGGGCGAGAGGCGAAAAAAAAAAAAAGTTGAAGAAAAAAATGAAGAAAAGCCTCAAAGAAATATATTTGTATATTATGGTTGGAAAAAGTTAATTTAGTTAGGAGGCGAGATGGCGTGATAAGGCGTGCTTCTTGACAGGTTATTAATTTTGATATAGGTTTTAATCTATCCTGCGCAACGATTGGTGTGGATTGTCTGCGAAGTATATTTCTGTGCGTCTCTCTCGCTCGCTCTCTCTCTCTTTCTCTGCTGCGGTCGTTGTTTAAACGAATATTGAAATTGAAAGTAAATTGAAAAATCTGTTAGTTTAATAAGTTGTGGGTTGTGGAGCTGTTACTCGTGCGACACTTGTGTGACGTGGACGTATTTTACATTTTACGTGAAAATGGTAACCTTTGCGGCGACCCTGTGCCATTTTGGTCACCTATGGGAAAGCGAAATGAATGAAAATTGAACGTCGAATGGAAAGTACTCGTACCTACGTGAGAAAATTGGCTCACAATATTCTGCCTTGATTGAGTTTACAGCTAACCGTAGGCGGTCTGCTTTTAACTCATTCCTACATCCTGGTTATACTGGCAGGGGTGTGCATGTGCGGAGAATGGAGCAATGTCACTCGTAGATGAGAATGAGATTCGTACATCAACTGTGAAAGTGGCGAACACTAGAAGTGCCAGGTGGTGTCATATACGACACCACTCAAAATTTTGAGATGGACTTCTCGAAGGACCAATATTTTGTGAACCTCTGACTTGTGTCTTACGACGCCACCTGGTCCTTTGTGGTTACTCTTGTGGTGTCATATATGACACCACATGGAACCTGGTATTTCTAGTACTAATACTGTGAATGATCTGACTTGTCACTGTGTCGTTTATTCTCTGACAAGAGTACAAGTATTTTATTGTGGATGGTCCCTGTTGATAATAAAAATTTATGCATGTAGAAACACACCCGACTGAAGAAAGAAAAAAAAATGAAAATTATTTGGCGAGACATTTTGCTGCCATTTCATCGCATTTCAAAATTCGGCCAACGAACGTTTACGCGACTGTGTTTACAAAATTTCAGTCAGATGACAGAAGTGCTTCAAATGTAGGTACAAAAACTTACGAAGTGGTTTTTTGACAGCATAGAACCAGCGGGGAATTGTAAATTTCAAGATGATTGGTGGTGCATTTTCGTGAGCTGAAATTGTGTTTACTTGTACCACGCTGTGACTAGCACAGTAGTTCTCTCATATATTTTGTTTTTTAGTTTCTGTTTTCATCTGTTCTTTCTATCTCAGTCAGTTAGCCAGTTCTCTTCCACTCGGATGGATGATTAACATTAACATCTTCATTCTTCAATTATTGCTCTTCAAACTTTTTTTCTTTTGCCTCTTGAAGTATTTTCGCTTCCTCTTATTTAATTATGTTCTTCCTCAAATTGTAATTTTTCTTTAATTAAAATCTTCTTATATTTGTTTTTCCAATGAAATGTTTTTTCCAAAATGTTCTTGTGTTGAATCCTGTTCGATTCTCTACACATCCGTACATTTGCATGTACGGATTTTCAACCATCCTGAGACACCACTTTTTTCGACCTCGGGATCTGCAATTCTTATGGATAGTTTTTTTTTTTTTTTTTTTTTTTTTTCGTCAAATGAAATCATGCTGCAAGGCGGGAGGTAGAAAATTCAAATTTTCAAAATAAAGACCACCCTAATGGTCATATAATGTTCTGAATGAACTGCTGCTCGATTGTTTTCCATTTTTGGCTTATTTTAGTTGTCTGTTATTCAGATGCTTTGAGATTTTATTTTTCTTTTAAAATCCCAGTACTATTTATTAGCGTTTGTTTTTGAAAATTTATTTTGGCCACTGTGAAGAATGTTGTATCGTGTTTCCAGCAACTCTACCTACTATCTTCATTCAGTAGCTGTTAGCCGAATATGTAAGTATATTTCATTGTTATTCCTTTTTCCGTCGTCCTTGATCTCATTCAAATTTCTAACGAATGGTCCATAATGGCACACCAGTTCTCCGGTTCCATGCCAGCAATTTTTTCTCCTCCGAACAGTGGGCCTCGTAGCTAAATTCTTGTTGAGCACGCAACGCCATAAATTGTACTGGCTGTATAATTATTGCGACCATTTATAATATCATTCTCGTTTAACCATTATTGCTGATGGTTTTTTTTTTTTTTTTTATATAACGTATACTTCCTTGATTTCAGATGTCGGTTTCATCTTCTCGCAGAACTTATTTATAACCCTAACGGTCGTGTCCGTATTATCAGCTTTACTGGGTGCTGTGATTATGATTGTAGTTTTAAATTGTAAACGGTAAGTTTGGCGTAAATGTAAATACGAGTAAATGTATAAACGGATAAATAGTTACCTCGATAGTAATTGGTGAATGTAAAATACACCTTAATAAAAATAAAATACAGAAGGAACAAAACAACATAATAATTTCTTTTTTAATCACATGGGGGGGCATTATTTCGGCTACCGCAATATTAAATAAATATTGCAAATGCAATCATTTCCATAAATAATTTCGACTGCCTCTTATAAAAGTTTTTATCAATTAAGTTGTGGCATATCTTGTGTCCTGTCAAAATTATGGCCAGCGAATATTTTCTTTCTCAACTATTGCCGCCAAGACCACGTTTTATTTGCCAGCAAACAGATATAATTCTTTAACTTGTGAATTTTGTTATGCCGTTAGTTTTCATACGGCGAAGGACTTGTATAGTTTTTTCCACCTTTTATTTTATTTACGCCGCATTGTTTATTTTGTTTCAGCCGGTTTATCTCAGCAGGATCTCACAGTAAGTATGCTTGTTTATATGATGAAAAGTCTAGTCCATACATCCAACTATACACGAGCGACGATTGTTTTTTTTTTTTTTTTGAATTCTGCATTTGTACGCCCAATCATCGATTGCCGATTGTTGATTGCAATTTATTAGATTTTGATTAATTTGCATCGATCAGCGAACTCGATGCTAGCAGAGGTGTAGGACAGGACTGAATTTGGTCTGGTAGAGGTGTATACAGTCAGGTTCTGATGCAAGGCAGAAGTCCAATTGAATGTTGAAAATACTTGTATTATTTTACAAGATGCACACCTTGTTGCGAAATTTGTGACAACGTGAAACTTTTTTGTTTTAAAAATTCGCCAACCATCAAGTTGAATGCGTATTCTTTAACATAGTAACTTTGATGTATGAAATTGAAAATTTTTCGGCATTTTGTCCAATTTTTGAAGAATCTGATCGAGTTAGAAATTCGGCTCACATGGAAACTGGAACTGTTTTGCCTAATGTACGGATCATAAGCTCTAAGTGGAGCTATAACGTCCTAATTTTGCATTCAGCAATCATTTCGCTAAAAGGCGAACAGATCTCGATGAATAATTCTTTCGAGTAAGGTTTTTTTAAGCTATGAAAACAATGTCGAGGGTGAAATTAACTCGCTCCTTTATGAAAAAATGTTAATTTGGCATTTCATTGCCAAAGGACCCATGTGGTCAGTCCAGGCCCGTAGCTAGGAGGACCTATGTGGGGCTGAGCTTCCCCTTTGACCAATTTGACCCACGAAGGAGAGAAGCGATTGATAATTGAGTTACAAATTGGTGGCGCCCTTATTATTTAGTATTAAAAAAAGAGAAAAAAATAAAGACATTTTTTGAATGCTAGGGAAGCACGCGGAAACTGAAAGTATCTATTTTTTTCGTATCTTTCTCGTAAACTTTCGTTAGAAATCCTCAATTTAGACGTCACCTTTTAGGAAGTTGAAAACAATGTACGAGTTTCAGCTCAATTTGGTACCTTTTTTTTTTTTTCCAAATCGGTTGTAATTTTATGATTTTATGACAAGTTAGCGTCAACTCGATTAGGCGTGGGAATTATGTTGAAATTTTTCTAAAAATTGCCAAAAATCGTACCTATATTAGTTATTTCGATATGAAACATCATGCAATCGTTCGTAACAAATTAGAAACGTGCCTCTGTTCACCATATTTTCATTTATTTCTGCAGGAACGTTTTTTTGCCTTGGCAGAAGAAGATACGCTAGTCGACGTGATAACGTTCGCGAGAATAACGTCATAAGTTTACAGTCGCATAAAGAGATCGATGATCAGCCGCCGAACTCGCATTCGTGCAAAACTAGATCATCGTGGCTGATGCTGAACCGGCTGAGGAGGCCGAGTCCCGTCCAGATGCTCTCCACGTCTGCCAATTCAACCCCCATTGGCAACCACTACACTGTCGAGGAGACGTACACATCCATTAACGAAGCAGTATACACGGAGCTGGATAGTGCGCCAACTCCGGTGTACCAAAACTGCGGCTACACGCTGGAGGTGGAAGGCGAAGCCGTCTCTTCAGCTCCTAGTAGCGCCTACTATTCTGATATATCGGCCCAAGGGACGTACGAAATGATCGGCCAGACGGGGAACTGGAATGCTGAAAGCAGAGCGCTTAGGAGGCCAGCCAATGTAAAGTATTCGTCTGCCGATGAAAGTGTTTCAGTGCACTCGAATTACATTTGAATATCGATTACAGAATTTAATTTCCGACCTGAAAATTCGTGGATGTAGATTGATGGACTGCTAAGCCACTGGATCGATTCTAAAAGTTCTGTCTTAAGAAGAGAAAGAGCAGCGGTCATGCGAGAGATCGGGAAATTCAAACATACAAAAAAAGAGCATGAATTGACGAAACGTCATAAGAATTAAGCTTTTTCACTCAAAGACTTTGAAATTCTCAAGGGTCAATTAACCTCTAAAGAGTACCCCCAACTCAAGTATGATACATATAGACGTCAAACTGAGTGATGATCGACGAAAAATGATTTTCATCCAAGATTCTATTCAATTTTCATCCAATTCAATTTTCGTCCAGTTTTCCGAAGGAAAGTCCAGATCCCTCTTATTTGGTGAACCTTATTAAAAAATTGAGACTACTCCCTTTGAAAGATGTGTTGGACATAATTATAATTTATTGGTTGACTACGTCAGTCAAAAAAAAGGAAATCAGAATTCCTGGACCTGTATTATGAAGGAGTATTTGATACAATCAAAAATCTTTGATTTTATATTTTGTCGCCTTCGTTTGTTTATTTGTTTATTCAATTACACGTATTTTATTTATTTTCTTTTAAATCAAAAGAGAACTTCGATGCAAGAATGAGCAATTAATATTTTGTTCTCTTGTCGTGTAGGAGAATGTAAAGAATTCTGGATTACAATTTTATTTGTACAGTTACCAATTCTTTTCGTTTCTCCTTTTTTCTCTCTGTGTAAAATTTTGATTTTGATTAACATTGTATTTTGTAAAGTAAAATGTTTTCTATTTTTGGAAAATTTCTAATCAACTTTTTTGAATTTCAACTCATCAGTTTGGCGGCCTCGAATGAAAGAATATCGATTAGTGTCCCAAAGCTAAATTGAAGAGTTATGTCGCAAAACGCAACAAACGACATGAATACTTTTGATGAGCAATGTAGCTAATATAAGGCGTAGAGATTTTTTTTCCGACTTGTTTTTAAAAGAGTGATAGTTGGAATATTATAAAGAAGTTGACGTACCGAACTGTAACTCGAAAGTGTTGACACTCGAGTACTCTTTTTCAAAATGTTACTTACGATTTGTCCTTCTAGTAATTCAGTTACGCTCTCGTAATGAAAACAATTACTATAAGAAAATAACCATAAAAAAGGAGTTATGAAATTTATATTGCTGACTGGAATTAAAAAAACCTAAAAAATGAACACATTTTTACGTTATGAATATTTCGAAAAACTTAGCACACAATTAAAATATTAGAAATATCTTAGTAATTAATAGGAACAAAAAAAAGTAAAAGTTTCAACTTTTATTCAGTATGCAGTAGATGAGTCTGACTCCTAACTTGAATTGTCACTTCGGCTTTCTTCCTCAGAACTAGAAGAAGCATGACGTCGTCTTGATGAACGAGTGCCATAGGTTTCATTAACGACTTTTAATAAACTGAAAATATCAAAACTATTTACTGAAAAGCTAGAAAGTATTATAATATTTGAAAATATTGACATATTATATTTACAAATGAGTGTTAACACCGTTTGAAAATAATTGCAAATCATGCATGCACAATTTGTCATCTTGTATGTGGCTTTTTTTCAAAGACAGAACCAATGCCGATACAATCCTCTGAACACACCTCTTTGAATAATCTTCAAAGTCGCTTGAATTATTGCCAGCCGTTTCTTCTGTAATAAATAATAACTCGGGTAAGTTCAAAGAAATGAGTTCGTCTTTTCGTTTTAAACTGTGTTAAATGTAATCTGAAAAAAGCTAATATAATAATCTTCATTTATAATGTCCTCGTGCTTCTGTCTTTTGCTTTTGTAAATCAACCAATCAAAATAAATAGAAACAATTTTTTTCCAATTTTTTCGTCCCACCGATTGATTGGATCAGTAAGCTAAAAGACGTTGTAGATGAGGCCTTTTTAGTAATTTTTAATTTCAAATTCGGGCGAAACAGTTTTTCAAGTTTCGCGACTCTAGGGTTACCATAAGTAAAAACGCAAACCTATTTTCAACAACCCTCGACAATCGTTTGGAAAGTTCCTCTGAAGGTTTAGATGATTGACGATAAAGATGCAAAGAAAACTAATGATTTAATTTTATAAAAATGAACTTGAAATAAATATCGGGGTTCATGATTTCCATTTTCCACCAAAATTTCTACTCTTCAACTTGATTTTAATAATTTGGATTTATGAAAGACGATCGCTGACAAACGTACCACCGAAACGAAACTGTAAAGAAAATAGAAATCTTATCCAGATTCGAGATTTTGCTGGAGACTGAGAGAGGAGTTTTTTACTCTTTTTGGAAGAAGGCTGAACCGCTGGAGTCATTTCACTCACGAGTGAATGGCTGTGTGCGTTCGGAACAATAATAATATTATGTTCGGTGATTCCGAATGAAATTGGTCAACTCTCCTTCCCTGCACCTTCGACACTTCCGTTCAGTAAAGTTACACCGTCACACGTACCACCTTATTGGTTGTCCAATCTGAACGCACTCTGATAAAACAAGATGATGACCTGCCCGGTTGATAACGTTTCCAAATTTGAAATTAATGGAAGAATGAAAATTTATCTCTCAAATTTTGTTCGAATGAAACCTCAGCATCGATATGTTGTTTAGATTATGCTGATTGCTGATGTATTGCCTGATATTTTCCTGTACGTGCAAGTCGGTTTAATCGAACGTTTACGCAGGAGAAGATTCTGATCATTAATTTTCGCCATTCCAATGGATTATCGAGTATCCACCATTCAATTCAAGTATCGAAATTTACTGAATTCATTACGCACTGGTGAATGGTATTTATGCCGAGAGATTTTGAGATGTAAGGAATGGATCCTGAAAAAAAGCTGATAGTATTTGACCTAGGTAAGTTATTCTTCAATTGTCTATTCAAATGACTAACAATCATTAAAGTTACTTTTTCACGTTTCAGATTACACTTTATGGCCTTTACACGTTGATGAATGTGTTCCTCCATTTCGTAAAGATAGGTGAGAACTTGAATTTAGATTGTCTTGTATTTTTATCATCGTTTGAATGCATTTTGAAATTGATTGAAATACTGCATGGAGAAAATTGGCTTGTAAGATAATGCTTTTTCTCCAGTTATCATATTATGACGGAACTCTTCTTTATCTTTGTTATTAATTATTATTTGGTACAGAGAAATCTTACGTCGATGCCCTGTTGTATATCTAGCGTCATTTTTTTTTCAAGTATCAATTTTTTGTGAAGATTCTTAATATTCTAAAATATTTATTGAATTGAATAATACTTTTCTAAAGTCTAGAAACATGTTGATACTATATCTAGGAATGTAGTTATACACTCGGTACTTCTAAAAAATTGTTTTATTACTTTGAAAAATCGGAAAAAATGAGTAATTTTCGTGGTTACTCTGTAAATAATGTAATAAAAGTCTTCGTTTACTGCTTGTGTAAGAAACTATTGCCTGGCAAAAAAGAAGAATTCAAATAAGTTTCGAGTTCCTTTCAACGTATACCTCGCTGAAAATCTGTTATCTAATAGTAATTTATTTTTAAAGCTTTTAAAGCTCCGCTTAAAGTACCATCATGCCTGTTTTTCTTTGATTAGATTTTTTTTATAACATATTTTTTGCACCAAGTCTCTCAATTATATTGTAATTATCACTTATATAATTTTACTCAAATTAATCTCAGTTCTTGTTTTCAGTTTGAACGGTGCAGTTTACGATTCGAAGGATCGCCTTTGTTACTTATACAGAGACGTGAAAGATATTTTACAATTTTTAAAGAAGAAAAAGTACAAGCTAGCCGTCGCATCTCGAGCGAAAAATATCTGCGGATCTTATCAGCTCCTTCATATGTTCGATATAGCTGAATTTTTTCCGTACAAAGAAATATATCCAGGTTCTAAAAAACAGCATTTTACCAAGTACTACACATATTTTTGAGAACTTTTCATGTTATAATTTTATATCACGACCTAATCTCTCATTATATTTGCAGTTTACAAGCTAGAACCGGAATTAATCCCGAAAATATGTATTTTTTCGATAATGACTCGCGAAACATCAGAGATGTTGAGAAGCTAGGTGTTAATTGTTTTCTGATCTCCGAAGAAATAACGGTGAGGTTTGTTTGTTCTGCGTTAAATCCTAAACGAAAGTAAAGAAATCGCTTGATGGGGTTTTTGTTTCGATGCGTTGAGAAATGTATGATTATTTCTGTTTGGTTATTTGAAAGAGTTATTTCATGACCTTTAATTAATATTTATGATGTTTTTGTGATAAGTACTTCGTAACTTGATGTTTATTTTTTGTACTTTATTCATTTTCGCTCGAATCGACAAGTATAGAAAGTTATTTTACAATTTATCCTTTCCTCCAGTTTTAGAGATAATTTCGATAAATGATTTGCATTTTCAAATTATTATTCAGTTTCTTTTCTTTTTTCAAGTTATAGTATTACAAGATTCAACATTGTCGAATAACCCAACAGCAATCTTCCCTGTCAAAAGTTATAGTTTCTTCTCTATCTTAGAAAATTAGTTCAACTGGACTATGGTTGGTTTTACTAAAAACTCTTCGTGATAGTGAATCAGTGAAATTGTTATCCTAAAATTTCTTTTGCGAAAACTCATTGAAAATCTTACTCAATTATGAATACCGTCATTGCTTAGTTTTTACTATTTCATTTCTAAGATGATTTGAAGTCACATTTCATCAGTTTGCAATGTGTTTAGACTGCTGCGTTATTAAAAGTGTCACTTCTGAATCAATCAGATAAAATTGAAATGATGATGAGAAATTTCAGCTAGGTGAGTGTCCTCACAGTTTTAATGGGTAAATATAATTGAATACTCATCAGTTTTTGGAGACTAATTGTAATTTTACTGCTAGATAATTTTCTCAAGTATCTTCATACTTAGTTGATTGAGTGTACTAATTTTAGAGGGGACGAATTCTGATTTTACTCTTGAGCAATATGTCCCAAAAATCTCTTAAATTATTTAGGCGTACCAATTTTCATGTGATTAATTTTGAAATTACAAACGTAAGCTTAATTGTTCATCCATCAAAAAAATCAATTTCTCACAAATTGAAAAAAAAATTCATCAGGGCTGCGTGAAATAAAAATGAATTGAAAATTAAAAAAAATGGTTCATGTATTTCTATTTTAATTTACAATGGTATAAAAAACATTTCAAAATTGATGCATCGAAGGATAAAATTCTTCTAGTTTCCTAATTATTTTTACGAAATACTCGTCAATTTGGGAAATGGATCAATTTTACTTAAAACTAGTTTCTGATGACTCAGAGAAATATATCCTTTAATTTTCCCTTCGTATATTAAATTCGCCACAATACAATGGGTTTCGTCGAGATCGATTTGCGGCTCTTCAACCATTTGTAATCCAACCATTAAAACGTTCATATCTACTAGATGATTTTTGTACAACAGGAATCTGCAATCAAAAAAATAGTAAAATTTTACTTTCACTACTGGTGTTTCTAAGTGCGAGTTTTTTTTTTTTGTACTTACATATTCTTAAATAGATTTCTATACGTTATAATACGCAGTTTCTCGACTATGGTGTATATTCGAAATTTACATAGTAATACTCTGTATTCATTCATTGTATCCGTAAGTTCATTGACCCTTCCACGTCGAACAGCATTTGCGATGTACCACATCGGTAATAATTCGTATTTTTCTAAAATTTCTTTCGTAGGCATGTAACCCTGAAATCAATTAATGCGTTAAAAAATACGTTTTGACAGAATATTAGTAAACAAAGTAACAGTATTTCAAACCAACCAATAAAATTCGAACAGGAATCAGGTAGATCAAAATATGCTGTTTATTCTTCTTCGATGTCTTCTCGCATCGTTCGAATGCAAACGTCAAGTATTGATTGGCTGAAAAACGAAATATTTGTTTTAAGTTGTCTTTTTATAGTTCGTTATAAACGTAAATGTTGATGCAGGAATAATGGTCATTTAGAATCAAGTTTCTTGGACTATTCTGCAGAATGCAGGTACCTGATTTATAATCTTCATCCATCATAGCTTTCAATCCTGCGTAGTATTTGTAGGTTACTTGCTGTCCGATAGAAAATCGGCTTTTCAAAGGAGACGATTCGATGGCTCTGATCAAAGGTTTCATCAAATGCAACTGACTCATCTTAAAATACACTTTGAATAGATGATTAGCAAACAGCATCATGCCCCATCGTTTAGTTTCATTTTCCGAGGAACGACTGCAACGAAGAGATGAAAAAAGTTTCAGTACTCTAAAATTTGATTCTGGACCTAAACCCATAGTCCCCCAGTCAGAATTTTAAGGTTTGAGACACTCGTAATTGAACTTTAAAAAATCAATAACTTTTCCTCTTATGGTTCTTAGGTCCAGAATTAATGAGTACAAGTAACAGAAGTTGAAAAATACTTGTCTGCAGCGCAAACACGAAAGGCACCCATAATCGCTTCAGCTGTATTTTCTAGTGCCTCCCTAGGTCTTACAACGCCTGTTCTGGATGCAGATGCTGTAGCATCCACATTAACGTTGTACGTCAACTGTCGTAGATCCAAACAAATAACATTGATCACCGGAATCAGCCAATTATCATTTTTCTGATTTTGAAACAATTTGGTGAACGCTTGCGTTAAGGACAGTTGACTATGGTAGGCTTCGTTGAAATTTTTCTCCCTTAGACACGCCACACACCTGTAATGAAATTAGAATTAGACGAAGGGATATCATGAATTATTTCAGGACATCGAATCTTACTTCAGATGATACAAGCAAACATCTGCTAAAAAAGAATCGATGTATGATTCAATATTCTCGTGACCATGATACAGATTTGGATTGACGATATGGGGATCTTGCAACGAAAAGAAATCCTGAAAATGACGATTGTTCATAAATACATCAGAGTAGGCAGACTAATACTGAATTTTAGGTACTTACGCAAAGAGGAGCCGCGTCTCTCCTACGCCAAGCATTTTGAACCTAAAAAATTGAGCCATTTTGATAAGAGATGTAGAGCTAATTCATATAGTTGACGAAAGAAATACCAACCTGGTTTAAGAAACTGGATAAACTTTGATTGTAAGACATGTTAATAATGTTGCCACAAGTAGTCACTAATTTCTTCAGTAACTCAAATTAGCTCTTACACTTTGGCGGCAGCAGGGGGTTAACAAAATGAGAGCATTGAAGACTCCATTATTGAAGACAGTCGACAAATATTTATTAATTCTGCTACAGAATACGAATGGTTTCACTTTTTACTTCTACTTTCAATTAAGAATCAATTCAAATACGAGAAACAGTCAGAAGAGCGGTTGAGAAAACTCGAATGTGATTACTTCATTTTCGGTGTGAAGTGTGGAAGTGTGATAACTTTTTTGTTTATTTACAAAAATCAGTGTTGCCTTTTTGAAAAACTTTTTTTTTGTGTAATGCTCCTTTTTTTTTCAGGTGGAAAACCCAAAACCGAAAATGAAAAAACTCTGGTAAAAAGGCGCAATTTCTGTTTGTGAAACGGAACCCAGCCCTTCAATTTATCGTCTTTATGTGTTAATTTCTTATTTCATTAATTTCATTCAATTCAAACTAGATATTTAATATTTTATTCTTGTGTTCCGCAAATTCCTTTTTTGATGACATAACTTTCGATTTTCAATTCTTGATTCTGTTGCTGCATATTGGGTAAGTTTCGCAACTTGCGCACAAGCCATACATTACTATCAAATTGATCTTCGTTTTTAATTTTTCCACGACAATTTTTCATGCAGGATATTTACTTTACAACTACTCAACTATGAGGACAAAACGTGGAGCTTTTATTGTGTTTGAAGGATGTGATCGTGTTGGCAAATCAACGCAGGTCAAACTTTTGACAGAAGATCTGATGAAGAAGAATTTGCGAATCGCCAAATTTGCATTTCCTGGTAATATTTGTGCGAATGTACAGCTGCTACATTCTTTGATTTGGTTCTGAGATACTGCATTCGATAATTCTGCTGTGAAGTGTTTCACTGTTTCAAGTTTTATTATAAATTTAGATCGTATAAGGAGTGGTGTTTTTGTTGAAACACATTATATTTCCTGTGTCTATCCGGTTACAAATATTGCTAATTTATTCGATAACTTAACTTTACTTTACTCGTTGCTTAAATTGAGGTGTGTGTGCATGGCTGCATGCTGCAGCTGTAAAATCTTCCTGTTTGAATTACACAGAATTGGTATCTGCTATGATTTTCTGAAAGTACCAATTGACGTGAAGCAGAATTAAGCCATCCTGTCTTAAAATTTCTCAAAATTCCTTTTAATTTGCTATACCATTTAGTTACTCTTATTCAAAGACTTTCTGTCCACATGTCTTGCTGTTTTTCTTTTGGGAAGAATAAACTCGAGAATCATATTCATAAATTGTCATTGATTTGAGGAAAAAAAAGTCATTCTACTTGAATTAATCTTTGAAAAACGTGTAAAATAATCTTTAATTTGCTTTTCCATTGTTACAGATAGAACCACGCCAATTGGTAGAAAAATTAACGAAGTTCTGACGGGCAGAGAAAAAGTATTTGACAAGAAGACGTTGCCTTCATTATTTTCCGAAAATAGACGAGAATTCGAGTAAGAATAGTTGTTTTTAAAATTACCAGCTAGCAGTTCGCCCGCGACATGACGTATATGATAATTATTTGTAAATACTTTGTTATTTAAGTAGTCCAAAAATATCCTTATCATCAAAAAAAAATAATGAAAATTTAAATCTATGGTGGTGAAAAAATTTCGTATAAGTACGTCATTTTCACAGTTAACCAGATAAATCTCAATTTTTTTATGATTTTTATTTACATATTCGTTTTCTGTGAGCGTTTTTCAAAAAATACCTCTATCTCACCTTGTGAATTTACATTTTACTTTCTAGACCAGAAATGAGGCGGTTACTATCCCAAGGAACAACATTACTCGTAGATCGCTATTCATATTCAGGCGTCGCATTTGCTGTTGCCAACGTATGATATAAATTTTTTGTTTTAGCTTATATGGATTTTTTTTTAATTTTCTAAATGAAACTTTCCACCTTTTCAGCAATGTGACAAAAAATGGTGTTGGCAAAATGAAATTGGGTTACCTAAACCAGATTTAGTATTATTTCTACGCATGTCTCCAGAAAAAGCAGCTCTTCGCAGTGATTATGGAAACGAACTATACGAAAAATTAGATTTTCAAGAAAAAGTTTCACAAGAATATAAAAACATGATGGATTCGACTTGGAAGGTATTATTATATAATTATTAATTTGTGATTGGTACTTTTTTCTTGCTCATTACTTTTTGACATTGGTCCAAAAATTTGACATCCTTTTTATCAAATTTTGTGTTCAATAAATGAAGGGGCAGAAAATTAAACAATTTTTATAGTGACGCCACTTTTTGTAATTATTTTGCTTCTCACGTGACTTTATTTTTCAGGAAACTGGATTAGTTATAATTTCGTTGAAAATAATTCTTTCTCGTTTTTTTCCCCTGTTTTCAGGTAATCGATGTTGATGACAAGGATATAAATACCGTAAAAACAGAAATTCTCGAACACATAACGAGCACGATTAAGCAAATAGGCTATAAACCACTGAATCAATTTTTGTAGTTGAAAAATGAAAATCTGATTGCTGAGAATGAAGAAGAATTATTATCTTACATAATGATAATGCTGTTCTTCGAGTATTTACTACAAATCTTGACTGATTTTCATTTAGAAAATAGCTAATTTAATGAGCACCATAGAATGTTTGCATCAACAACGTGTCAAATAAGGTTTACAATATTTTCTTCGACTGCGAATGTATTCTTACGAATTTTCCATGCACGTGTGAATTATCACAACATACCAGTATCTTTTTATTAGTAATATTTTATTAAATATTACCTTTACTTATTTAAACTTTTTTTTTCTCAAAGGGTAGTAACAGTTGAGTAGTTTCCATCATGAAATACTTTTTCGTAATGAAGCTATCGCTATTATGTGATGAAATAAATGAGAATTTCATCAACTGTTATATTTTATTGTGTGATTAATAATGCTTCATTGTAAAACGAAAAATGGAAATTCAAAATTTTCATTCCTGCTCACGAAGTTGTAAAAACGATCTGTGCATTAATGTTTATATTCACGTTTTTGAGTGGAAGCTATCAATTTTCAGGTTGCTAAATTAAAGTGGCTAATTATTCCTATTGTAAAAAAGTAGGAGCAATATTTTTCAGCAACACTGAATATTGATATTCTTTATGTGTATTAAACTAAATCATAGTAAAGAATTACGAGCAACCTTTTCAACTATTTTGTAGATCTAAGATGATATCGTGTCTGTTTTAATTTTTTTTTTTAAACATTTGAATGTAGAATAAAT
This sequence comes from Parthenolecanium corni, assembly GCA_038050395.1. Lineage (NCBI taxonomy): Eukaryota > Metazoa > Arthropoda > Insecta > Hemiptera > Coccidae > Parthenolecanium > Parthenolecanium corni. The sequence goes on along the minus strand of JBBCAQ010000032.1, from coordinate 10,427,938 downwards.
AGTGTGAAAAGAAACTGGAGAATATTAAGTCTGGATTTCATGACATGTTAACATCGTACTTGCGTATTTTGTTCTGAAATTTTAGTTAAACTCGAATTTCTTTTGAACTTTACGGAATCTGTTACTCCGAGAGTCGACCAAAATCAACTGCTGCTTTATGGAAAACGATAGATCGTAATAAGCGCTATTTTATGAGACTTTCTCATTTCTTACATTTCATAACTTCATTGCCGTTCAGAATAAGAAATAACTCACTGCACGATTTTTATTTTATCAATGAATTAATGAGTAATTTCTGGAGTGTGTATGAAAAATGCACTTCTAATTGATCTGAAATTTCAGCCAATATTAATTTTAAAATGATGTCTCCGGGGTGCTCATGGGGCAGAATTTTAAAGTTTTGCTTCAAATAAATTTTAGGGTGCTGATTGACATTTTGGGGTATGATATAACTTACAAATAAAATCAAAATTATGCTAAACGAGCCTATAGAGACATCTTTTAAGAGCAGGCTGATAAAAATTTCAGATCAATTGGTCCATATTTGAGTGACTAGTGTGTTCCTAAAAATGCGTTTTTACTTGAAAAATTGAAAAAATAGTCTATCCGAAAAATTCTAATCTCTTTTGATGACGCGATAAAATTACTTCATATTGCCTTTATTCAAATATTTCATTTTATATTTCCCGATTTGCACTTCCGTGTTCCACGAATTGTCGAGTATGTAATTTTTGGAACTACACCCTTATAGTATAATCAAATATTACGATGCATTTAATCGATTTTTGTTTACATGAAGAAGCAGTTCATTGGCTGTACGATCAAAATTGGAGTTACCCCAGTCTGAAACGCTCACCACAGAGTATAAATCGTTTTTGCAGTGTGAAACATGGATGGAACTGATATGCTTGTGATTTGTAAAATCTCTATGGACCCTTAGAAAGTCCTTAGTACAACCGGCAAAGAGCTGCTGCGCACAAGCTGACACGAAGGAATATGATCAGTGGTGAGGGGAGACACCATCACTATTTTTCAATGAGGGTAAGTCTGATAATCAATATTATTTTTGTGTTTGAAAATGTTTTTACTCATTTTTCAACTTTCCTTTTCCTGAAATTTTATAATTCATTGATTTATTGTGGTCTTGTGCCGTTGGAGAGAGAATGGGAATGTAAACACGTTATTTTCTTCAGTTTGAGAAGTAATAATATTAAAATTCTATTTGAACGTTCTTTATTCGCGGCTACTCTAATTTTTACCAATCACATTTAGTGTCTGTAAATGTGGGAGAACTTAATATTTGAAACTTCAAACTTTTGACACCAAGCTAGAACTGTTGAATAATGTTAGTGTATAGCTAACATGATCAATAAACACTTTTTTCTACAAATTTATTAACCGTAAATTTTTAATCGATAAATTTTTTTTAAATAAATTCGAATTTAATTTTAATGATAATACAATTTTATTTTTTTATTTTCTTCTCCATTTATTATTGTTTTAATTTTGATTTCATAAAATGTGTCTTTCATTTTGAATTCATAGCAGTTGTTTTTTATTTTTAGAACCATTACAATGCCTCGCTGAAAGAAAGCACCACAGAAATGTAAATAGCCGAGGAGAAAGTGGACGAAACCGATAATGCTGAACCCGAATCCGAAGTTGGTTTTTGGCGGCGGCTCTCGCCGAGCGAGATATGGCCAAAAAAAAATGAAAATTGGTCGAAAATGGACTCAAATGGCGACGTAGAGTAAAATGGGCTGCAGATTCGGATTCGGCGTGAAAAACTACATACTGTGCACATGTCTCCTGGAAAATTTCAAAAATCGTCAATTTTTGTAAAAATGGGAAGGTTAACCCCTTTGCATTTTTTCAATTGTCTGTCCAAACATTTTTTTCGAGATTAGCGTCGATATGGGGGTTTTTGAGGTCGCTGAACCCGAATCCGAAGTTGGTTTTTGGCGGCGGCTCTCGCCGAGCGAGATATGGCCAAAAAAAAATGAAAATTGGTCGAAAATGGACTCAAATGGCGACGTGGAGTAAAATGGGCTGCAGATTCGGATTCGGCGTGAAAAACTACATACTGTGCACATGTCTCCTGGAAAATTTCAAAAATCGTCAATTTTTGTAAAAATGGGAAGGTTAACCCCTTTGCATTTTTTCAATTTTCTGTCCAAACATTTTTTTCGAGATTAGCGTCGATATGGGGGTTTTTGAGGTCGCTGAACCCGAATCCGAAGTTGGTTTTTGGCGGCGGCTCTCGCCGAGCGAGATATGGCCAAAAAAAAATGAAAATTGGTCGAAAATGGACTCAAATGGCGACGTAGAGTAAAATGGGCTGCAGATTCGGATTCGGCGTGAAAAACTACATACTGTGCACATGTCTCCTGGAAAATTTCAAAAATCGTCAATTTTTGTAAAAATGGGAAGGTTAACCCCTTTGCATTTTTTCAATTTTCTGTCCAAACATTTTTTTCGAGATTAGCGTCGATATGGGGGTTTTTGAGGTCGCTGAACCCGAATCCGAAGTTGGTTTTTGGCGGCGGCTCTCGCCGAGCGAGATATGGCCAAAAAAAAATGAAAATTGGTCGAAAATGGACTCAAATGGCGACGTGGAGTAAAATGGGCTGCAGATTCGGATTCGGCGTGAAAAACTACATACTGTGCACATGTCTCCTGGAAAATTTCAAAAATCGTCAATTTTTGTAAAAATGGGAAGGTTAACCCCTTTGCATTTTTTCAATTTTCTGTCCAAACATTTTTTTCGAGATTAGCGTCGATATGGGGGTTTTTGAGGTCGCTGAACCCGAATCCGAAGTTGGTTTTTGGCGGCGGCTCTCGCCGAGCGAGATATGGCCAAAAAAAAATGAAAATTGGTCGAAAATGGACTCAAATGGCGACGTAGAGTAAAATGGGCTGCAGATTCGGATTCGGCGTGAAAAACTACATACTGTGCACATGTCTCCTGGAAAATTTCAAAAATCGTCAATTTTTGTAAAAATGGGAAGGTTAACCCCTTTGCATTTTTTCAATTTTCTGTCCAAACATTTTTTTCGAGATTAGCGTCGATATGGGGGTTTTTGAGGTCGCTGAACCCGAATCCGAAGTTGGTTTTTGGCGGCGGCTCTCGCCGAGCGAGATATGGCCAAAAAAAAATGAAAATTGGTCGAAAATGGACTCAAATGGCGACGTAGAGTAAAATGGGCTGCAGATTCGGATTCGGCGTGAAAAACTACATACTGTGCACATGTCTCCTGGAAAATTTCAAAAATCGTCAATTTTTGTAAAAATGGGAAGGTTAACCCCTTTGCATTTTTTCAATTTTCTGTCCAAACATTTTTTTCGAGATTAGCGTCGATATGGGGGTTTTTGAGGTCGCTGAACCCGAATCCGAAGTTGGTTTTTGGCGGCGGCTCTCGCCGAGCGAGATATGGCCAAAAAAAAATGAAAATTGGTCGAAAATGGACTCAAATGGCGACGTAGAGTAAAATGGGCTGCAGATTCGGATTCGGCGTGAAAAACTACATACTGTGCACATGTCTCCTGGAAAATTTCAAAAATCGTCAATTTTCGTAAAAATGGGAAGGTTAACCCCTTTGCATATTTTCAATTTTCTGTCCAAACATTTTTTTCGAGATTAGCGTCGATATGGGGGTTTTTGAGGTCGCTGAACCCGAATCCGAAGTTGGTTTTTGGCGGCGGCTCTCGCCGAGCGAGATATGGCCAAAAAAAAATGAAAATTGGTCGAAAATGGACTCAAATGGCGACGTAGAGTAAAATGGGCTGCAAATTCGGATTCGGCGTGAAAAACTACATACTGTGCACATGTCTCCTGGAAAATTTCAAAAATCGTCAATTTTTGTAAAAATGGGAAGGTTAACCCCTTTGCATTTTTTCAATTTTCTGTCCAAACATTTTTTTCGAGATTAGCGTCGATATGGGGGTTTTTGAGGTCGCTGAACCCGAATCCGAAGTTGGTTTTTGGCGGCGGCTCTCGCCGAGCGAGATATGGCCGAAAAAAAATGAAAATTGGTCGAAAATGGACTCAAATGGCGACGTAGAGTAAAATGGGCTGCAGATTCGGATTCGGCGTGAAAAACTACATACTGTGCACATGTCTCCTGGAAAATTTCAAAAATCGTCAATTTTCGTAAAAATGGGAAGGTTAACCCCTTTGCATATTTTCAATTTTCTGTCCAAACATTTTTTTCGAGATTAGCGTCGATATGGGGGTTTTTGAGGTCGCTGAACCCGAATCCGAAGTTGGTTTTTGGCGGCGGCTCTCGCCGAGCGAGATATGGCCAAAAAAAAATGAAAATTGGTCGAAAATGGACTCAAATGGTGACGTAGAGTAAAATGGGCTGCAAATTCGGATTCGGCGTGAAAAACTACATACTGTGCACATGTCTCCTGGAAAATTTCAAAAATCGTCAATTTTTGTAAAAATGGGAAGGTAACCCCTTTGCATTTTTTCAATTTTCTGTCCAAACATTTTTTTCGAGATTAACGTCGATATGGGGGTTTTTGAGGTCGCTGAACCCGAATCCGAAGTTGGTTTTTGGCGGCGGCTCTCGCCGAGCGAGATATGGCCCAAAAAAAATGAAAATTGGTCGAAAATGGACTCAAATGGCGACGTAGAGTAAAATGGGCTGCAGATTCGGATTCGGCGTGAAAAACTACATACTGTGCACATGTCTCCTGGAAAATTTCAAAAATCGTCAATTTTTGTAAAAATGGGAAGGTTAACCCCTTTGCATTTTTTCAATTTTCTGTCCAAACATTTTTTTCGAGATTAGCGTCGATATGGGGGTTTTTGAGGTCGCTGAACCCGAATCCGAAGTTGGTTTTTGGCGGCGGCTTTCGCCGAGCGAGATATGGCCAAAAAAAAATGAAAATTGGTCGAAAATGGACTCAAATGGCGACGTAGAGTAAAATGGGCTGCAGATTCGGATTCGGCGTGAAAAACTACATACTGTGCACATGTCTCCTGGAAAATTTCAAAAATCGTCAATTTTTGTAAAAATGGGAAGGTTAACCCCTTTGCATTTTTTCAATTTTCTGTCCAAACATTTTTTTCGAGATTAGCGTCGATATGGGGGTTTTTGAGGTCGCTGAACCCGAATCCGAAGTTGGTTTTTGGCGGCGGCTCTCGCCGAGCGAGATATGGCCAAAAAAAAATGAAAATTGGTCGAAAATGGACTCAAATGGCGACGTAGAGTAAAATGGGCTGCAGATTCGGATTCGGCGTGAAAAACTACATACTGTGCACATGTCTCCTGGAAAATTTCAAAAATCGTCAATTTTCGTAAAAATGGGAAGGTTAACCCCTTTGCATTTTTTCAATTTTCTGTCGAAACATTTTTTTCGAGATTAGCGTCGATGTGGGGGTTTTTGAGGTCGCTGAACCCGAATCCGAAGTTGGTTTTTGGCGGCGGCTCTCGCCGAGCGAGATATGGCCAAAAAAAAATGAAAATTGGTCGAAAATGGACTCAAATGGCGACGTAGAGTAAAATGGGCTGCAGATTCGGATTCGGCGTGAAAAACTACATACTGTGCACATGTCTCCTGGAAAATTTCAAAAATCGTCAATTTTTGTAAAAGTGGGAAGGTTAACCCCTTTGCATTTTTTCAATTTTCTGTCGAAACATTTTTTTCGAGATTAGCGTCGATATGGGGGTTTTTGAGGTCGCTGAACCCGAATCCGAAGTTGGTTTTTGGCGGCGGCTCTCGCCGAGCGAGATATGGCCAAAAAAAAATGAAAATTGGTCGAAAATGGACTCAAATGGCGACGTAGAGTAAAATGGGCTGCAGATTCGGATTCGGCGTGAAAAACTACATACTGTGCACATGTCTCCTGGAAAATTTCAAAAATCGTCAATTTTCGTAAAAATGGGAAGGTTAACCCCTTTGCATTTTTTCAATTTTCTGTCCAAACATTTTTTTCGAGATTAGCGTCGATATGGGGGTTTTTGAGGTCGCTGAACCCGAATCCGAAGTTGGTTTTTGGCGGCGGCTCTCGCCGAGCGAGATCTGGCCAAAAAAAAATGAAAATTGGTCGAAAATGGACTCAAATGGCGACGTAGAGTAAAATGGGCTGCAGATTCGGATTCGGCGTGAAAAACTACATACTGTGCACATGTCTCCTGGAAAATTTCAAAAATCGTCAATTTTTGTAAAAGTGGGAAGGTTAACCCCTTTGCATTTTTTCAATTTTCTGTCGAAACATTTTTTTCGAGATTAGCGTCGATATGGGGGTTTTTGAGGTCGCTGAACCCGAATCCGAAGTTGGTTTTTGGCGGCGGCTCTCGCCGAGCGAGATATGGCCAAAAAAAAATGAAAATTGGTCGAAAATGGACTCAAATGGCGACGTAGAGTAAAATGGGCTGCAGATTCGGATTCGGCGTGAAAAACTACATACTGTGCACATGTCTCCTGGAAAATTTCAAAAATCGTCAATTTTTGTAAAAATGGGAAGGTTAACCCCTTTGCATTTTTTCAATTTTCTGTCCAAACATTTTTTTCGAGATTAGCGTCGATATGGGGGTTTTTGAGGTCGCTGAACCCGAATCCGAAGTTGGTTTTTGGCGGCGGCTCTCGCCGAGCGAGATATGGCCAAAAAAAAATGAAAATTGGTCGAAAATGGACTCAAATGGCGACGTAGAGTAAAATGGGCTGCAGATTCGGATTCAGCGTGAAAAACTACATACTGTGCACATGTCTCCTGGAAAATTTCAAAAATCGTCAATTTTTGTAAAAATGGGAAGGTTAACCCCTTTGCATTTTTTCAATTTTCTGTCCAAACATTTTTTTCGAGATTAGCGTCGATATGGGGGTTTTTGAGGTCGCTGAACCCGAATCCGAAGTTGGTTTTTGGCGGCGGCTCTCGCCGAGCGAGATATGGCCAAAAAAAAATGAAAATTGGTCGAAAATGGACTCAAATGGCGACGTAGAGTAAAATGGGCTGCAGATTCGGATTCGGAGTGAAAAACTACATACTGTGCACATGTCTCCTGGAAAATTTCAAAAATCGTCAATTTTTGTAAAAATGGGAAGGTTAACCCCTTTGCATTTTTTCAATTTTCTGTCCAAACATTTTTTTCGAGATTAGCGTCGATATGGGGGTTTTTGAGGTCGCTGAACCCGAATCCGAAGTTGGTTTTTGGCGGCGGCTCTCGCCGAGCGAGATATGGCCAAAAAAAAATGAAAATTGGTCGAAAATGGACTCAAATGGCGACGTAGAGTAAAATGGGCTGCAGATTCGGATTCGGCGTGAAAAACTACATACTGTGCACATGTCTCCTGGAAAATTTCAAAAATCGTCAATTTTTGTAAAAATGGGAAGGTTAACCCCTTTGCATTTTTTCAATTTTCTGTCCAAACATTTTTTTCGAGATTAGCGTCGATATGGGGGTTTTTGAGGTCGCTGAACCCGAATCCGAAGTTGGTTTTTGGCGGCGGCTCTCGCCGAGCGAGATATGGCCAAAAAAAAATGAAAATTGGTCGAAAATGGACTCAAATGGCGACGTAGAGTAAAATGGGCTGCAGATTCGGATTCGGCGTGAAAAACTACACACTGTGCACATGTCTCCTGGAAAATTTCAAAAATCGTCAATTTTCGTAAAAATGGGAAGGTTAACCCTTTGCATATTTTCAATTTTCTGTCCAAACATTTTTTTCGAGATTAGCGTCGATATGGGGGTTTTTGAGGTCGCTGAACCCGAATCCGAAGTTGGTTTTTGGCGGCGGCTCTCGCCGAGCGAGATATGGCCAAAAAAAAATGAAAATTGGTCGAAAATGGACTCAAATGGCGACGTAGAGTAAAATGGGCTGCAGATTCGGATTCGGAGTGAAAAACTACATACTGTGCACATGTCTCCTGGAAAATTTCAAAAATCGTCAATTTTTGTAAAAATGGGAAGGTTAACCCCTTTGCATTTTTTCAATTTTCTGTCCAAACATTTTTTTCGAGATTAGCGTCGATATGGGGGTTTTTGAGGTCGCTGAACCCGAATCCGAAGTTGGTTTTTGGCGGCGGCTCTCGCCGAGCGAGATATGGCCAAAAAAAAATGAAAATTGGTCGAAAATGGACTCAAATGGCGACGTAGAGTAAAATGGGCTGCAGATTCGGATTCGGCGTGAAAAACTACATACTGTGCACATGTCTCCTGGAAAATTTCAAAAATCGTCAATTTTTGTAAAAATGGGAAGGTTAACCCCTTTGCATTTTTTCAATTTTCTGTCCAAACATTTTTTTCGAGATTAGCGTCGATATGGGGGTTTTTGAGGTCGCTGAACCCGAATCCGAAGTTGGTTTTTGGCGGCGGCTCTCGCCGAGCGAGATATGGCCAAAAAAAAATGAAAATTGGTCGAAAATGGACTCAAATGGCGACGTAGAGTAAAATGGGCTGCAGATTCGGATTCGGCGTGAAAAACTACATGCTGTGCACATGTCTCCTGGAAAATTTCAAAAATCGTCAATTTTTGTAAAAATGGGAAGGTTAACCCCTTTGCATTTTTTCAATTTTCTGTCCAAACATTTTTTTCGAGATTAGCGTCGATATGGGGGTTTTTGAGGTCGCTGAACCCGAATCCGAAGTTGGTTTTTGGCGGCGGCTCTCGCCGAGCGAGATATGGCCAAAAAAAAATGAAAATTGGTCGAAAATGGACTCAAATGGCGACGTAGAGTAAAATGGGCTGCAGATTCGGATTCGGCGTGAAAAACTACATGCTGTGCACATGTCTCCTGGAAAATTTCAAAAATCGTCAATTTTTGTAAAAATGGGAAGGTTAACCCCTTTGCATTTTTTCAATTTTCTGTCCAAACATTTTTTTCGAGATTAGCGTCGATATGGGGGTTTTTGAGGTCGCTGAACCCGAATCCGAAGTTGGTTTTTGGCGGCGGCTCTCGCCGAGCGAGATATGGCCAAAAAAAAATGAAAATTGGTCGAAAATGGACTCAAATGGCGACGTAGAGTAAAATGGGCTGCAGATTCGGATTCGGCGTGAAAAACTACATACTGTGCACATGTCTCCTGGAAAATTTCAAAAATCGTCAATTTTTGTAAAAATGGGAAGGTTAACCCCTTTGCATTTTTTCAATTTTCTGTCCAAACATTTTTTTCGAGATTAGCGTCGATATGGGGGTTTTTGAGGTCGCTGAACCCGAATCCGAAGTTGGTTTTTGGCGGCGGCTCTCGCCGAGCGAGATATGGCCAAAAAAAAATGAAAATTGGTCGAAAATGGACTCAAATGGCGACGTAGAGTAAAATGGGCTGCAGATTCGGATTCGGCGTGAAAAACTACATGCTGTGCACATGTCTCCTGGAAAATTTCAAAAATCGTCAATTTTTGTAAAAATGGGAAGGTTAACCCCTTTGCATTTTTTCAATTTTCTGTCCAAACATTTTTTTCGAGATTAGCGTCGATATGGGGGTTTTTGAGGTCGCTGAACCCGAATCCGAAGTTGGTTTTTGGCGGCGGCTCTCGCCGAGCGAGATATGGCCAAAAAAAAATGAAAATTGGTCGAAAATGGACTCAAATGGCGACGTAGAGTAAAATGGGCTGCAGATTCGGATTCGGCGTGAAAAACTACATGCTGTGCACATGTCTCCTGGAAAATTTCAAAAATCGTCAATTTTTGTAAAAATGGGAAGGTTAACCCCTTTGCATTTTTTCAATTTTCTGTCCAAACATTTTTTTCGAGATTAGCGTCGATATGGGGGTTTTTGAGGTCGCTGAACCCGAATCCGAAGTTGGTTTTTGGCGGCGGCTCTCGCCGAGCGAGATATGGCCAAAAAAAAATGAAAATTGGTCGAAAATGGACTCAAATGGCGACGTAGAGTAAAATGGGCTGCAGATTCGGATTCGGCGTGAAAAACTACATACTGTGCACATGTCTCCTGGAAAATTTCAAAAATCGTCAATTTTTGTAAAAATGGGAAGGTTAACCCCTTTGCATTTTTTCAATTTTCTGTCCAAACATTTTTTTCGAGATTAGCGTCGATATGGGGGTTTTTGAGGTCGCTGAACCCGAATCCGAAGTTGTTTTTTGGCGGCGGCTCTCGCCGAGCGAGATATGGCCAAAAAAAAATGAAAATTGGTCAAAAATGGACTCAAATGGCGACGTAGAGTAAAATGGGCTGCAGATTCGGATTCGGCGTGAAAAACTACATACTGTGCACATGTCTCCTGGAAAATTTCAAAATTCGTCAATTTTTGTAAAAGTGGGAAGGTTAACCCCTTTGCATTTTTTCAATTTTCTGTCGAAACATTTTTTTCGAGATTAGCGTCGATATGGGGGTTTTTGAGGTCGCTGAACCCGAATCCGAAGTTGGTTTTTGGCGGCGGCTCTCGCCGAGCGAGATATGGCCAAAAAAAAATGAAAATTGGTCGAAAATGGACTCAAATGGCGACGTAGAGTAAAATGGGCTGCAGATTCGGATTCGGCGTGAAAAACTACATACTGTGCACATGTCTCCTGGAAAATTTCAAAAATCGTCAATTTTTGTAAAAATGGGAAGGTTAACCCCTTTGCATTTTTTCAATTTTCTGTCCAAACATTTTTTTCGAGATTAGCGTCGATATGGGGGTTTTTGAGGTCGCTGAACCCGAATCCGAAGTTGGTTTTTGGCGGCGGCTCTCGCCGAGCGAGATATGGCCAAAAAAAAATGAAAATTGGTCGAAAATGGACTCAAATGGCGACGTAGAGTAAAATGGGCTGCAGATTCGGATTCGGCGTGAAAAACTACATGCTGTGCACATGTCTCCTGGAAAATTTCAAAAATCGTCAATTTTTGTAAAAATGGGAAGGTTAACCCCTTTGCATTTTTTCAATTTTCTGTCCAAACATTTTTTTCGAGATTAGCGTCGATATGGGGGTTTTTGAGGTCGCTGAACCCGAATCCGAAGTTGGTTTTTGGCGGCGGCTCTCGCCGAGCGAGATATGGCCGAAAAAAAATGAAAATTGGTCGAAAATGGACTCAAATGGCGACGTAGAGTAAAATGGGCTGCAGATTCGGATTCGGCGTGAAAAACTACATACTGTGCACATGTCTCCTGGAAAATTTCAAAAATCGTCAATTTTCGTAAAAATGGGAAGGTTAACCCCTTTGCATATTTTCAATTTTCTGTCCAAACATTTTTTTCGAAATTAGCGTCGATATGGGGGTTTTTGAGGTCGCTGAACCCGAATCCGAAGTTGGTTTTTGGCGGCGGCTCTCGCCGAGCGAGATATGGCCAAAAAAAAATGAAAATTGGTCGAAAATGGACTCAAATGGCGACGTAGAGTAAAATGGGCTGCAGATTCGGATTCGGCGTGAAAAACTACATGCTGTGCACATGTCTCCTGGAAAATTTCAAAAATCGTCAATTTTTGTAAAAATGGGAAGGTTAACCCCTTTGCATTTTTTCAATTTTCTGTCCAAACATTTTTTTCGAGATTAGCGTCGATATGGGGGTTTTTGAGGTCGCTGAACCCGAATCCGAAGTTGGTTTTTGGCGGCGGCTCTCGCCGAGCGAGATATGGCCAAAAAAAAATGAAAATTGGTCGAAAATGGACTCAAATGGCGACGTAGAGTAAAATGGGCTGCAGATTCGGTTTCGGCGTGAAAAACTACATGCTGTGCACATGTCTCCTGGAAAATTTCAAAAATCGTCAATTTTTGTAAAAATGGGAAGGTTAACCCCTTTGCATTTTTTCAATTTTCTGTCCAAACATTTTTTTCGAGATTAGCGTCGATATGGGGGTTTTTGAGGTCGCTGAACCCGAATCCGAAGTTGGTTTTTGGCGGCGGCTCTCGCCGAGCGAGATATGGCCAAAAAAAAATGAAAATTGGTCGAAAATGGACTCAAATGGCGACGTAGAGTAAAATGGGCTGCAGATTCGGATTCGGCGTGAAAAACTACATACTGTGCACATGTCTCCTGGAAAATTTCAAAAATCGTCAATTTTTGTAAAAATGGGAAGGTTAACCCCTTTGCATTTTTTCAATTTTCTGTCCAAACATTTTTTTCGAGATTAGCGTCGATATGGGGGTTTTTGAGGTCGCTGAACCCGAATCCGAAGTTGGTTTTTGGCGGCGGCTCTCGCCGAGCGAGATATGGCCAAAAAAAAATGAAAATTGGTCGAAAATGGACTCAAATGGCGACGTAGAGTAAAATGGGCTGCAGATTCGGATTCAGCGTGAAAAACTACATACTGTGCACATGTCTCCTGGAAAATTTCAAAAATCGTCAATTTTTGTAAAAATGGGAAGGTTAACCCCTTTGCATTTTTTCAATTTTCTGTCCAAACATTTTTTTCGAGATTAGCGTCGATATGGGGGTTTTTGAGGTCGCTGAACCCGAATACGAAGTTGGTTTTTGGCGGCGGCTCTCGCCGAGCGAGATATGGCCAAAAAAAAATGAAAATTGGTCGAAAATGGACTCAAATGGCGACGTAGAGTAAAATGGGCTGCAGATTCGGATTCGGCGTGAAAAACTACATACTGTGCACATGTCTCCTGGAAAATTTCAAAAATCGTCAATTTTTGTAAAAATGGGAAGGTTAACCCCTTTGCATTTTTTCAATTTTCTGTCCAAACATTTTTTTCGAGATTAGCGTCGATATGGGTGTTTTTGAGGTCGCTGAACCCGAATCCGAAGTTGGTTTTTGGCGGCGGCTCTCGCCGAGCGAGATATGGCCAAAAAAAAATGAAAATTGGTCGAAAATGGACTCAAATGGCGACGTAGAGTAAAATGGGCTGCAGATTCGGATTCGGCGTGAAAAACTACATACTGTGCACATGTCTCCTGGAAAATTTCAAAAATCGTCAATTTTTGTAAAAATGGGAAGGTTAACCCCTTTGAATTTTTTCAATTTTCTGTCCAAACATTTTTTTCGAGATTAGCGTCGATATGAGGGTTTTTGAGGTCGCTGAACCCGAATCCGAAGTTGGTTTTTGGCGGCGGCTCTCGCCGAGCGAGATATGGCCAAAAAAAAATGAAAATTGGTCGAAAATGGACTCAAATGGCGACGTAGAGTAAAATGGGCTGCAGATTCGGATTCGGCGTGAAAAACTACATACTGTGCACATGTCTCCTGGAAAATTTCAAAAATCGTCAATTTTTGTAAAAATGGGAAGGTTAACCCCTTTGAATTTTTTCAATTTTCTGTCCAAACATTTTTTTCGAGATTAGCGTCGATATGGGGGTTTTTGAGGTCGCTGAACCCGAATCCGAAGTTGGTTTTTGGCGGCGGCTCTCGCCGAGCGAGATATGGCCAAAAAAAAATGAAAATTGGTCGAAAATGGACTCAAATGGCGACGTAGAGTAAAATGGGCTGCAGATTCGGATTCGGCGTGAAAAACTACATACTGTGCACATGTCTCCTGGAAAATTTCAAAAATCGTCAATTTTTGTAAAAATGGGAAGGTTAACCCCTTTGCATTTTTTCAATTTTCTGTCCAAACAGTTTTTTCGAGATTAGCGTCGATAAGGGGGTTTTTGAGGTCGCTGAACCCGAATCCGAAGTTGGTTTTTGGCGGAGGCTCTCGCCGAGCGAGATATGGCCAAAAAAAAATGAAAATTGGTCGAAAATGGACTCAAATGGCGACGTAGAGTAAAATGGGCTGCAGATTCGGATTCGGCGTGAAAAACTACATACTGTGCACATGTCTCCTGGAAAATTTCAAAAATCGTCAATTTTAGTAAAAATGGGAAGGTTAACCCCTTTGCATTTTTTCAATTTTCTGTCCAAACATTTTTTTCGAGATTAGCGTCGATATGGGGGTTTTTGAGGTCGCTGAACCCGAATCCGAAGTTGGTTTTTGGCGGCGGCTCTCGCCGAGCGAGATATGGCCAAAAAGAAATGAAAATTGGTCGAAAATGGACTCAAATGGCGACGTAGAGTAAAATGGGCTGCAGATTCGGATTCGGCGTGAAAAACTACATACTGTGCACATGTCTCCTGGAAAATTTCAAAAATCGTCAATTTTTGTAAAAATGGGAAGGTTAACCCCTTTGCATTTTTTCAATTTTCTGTCCAAACATTTTTTTCGAGATTAGCGTCGATAAGGGGGTTTCTGAGGTCGCTGAACCCGAATCCGAAGTTTGTTTTTGGCGGCGGCTTTCGCCGAGCGAGATATGGCCAAAAAGAAATGAAAATTGGTCGAAAATGGACTCAAATGGCGACGTAGAGTAAAATGGGCTGCAGATTCGGATTCGGCGTGAAAAACTACATACTGTGCACATGTCTCCTGGAAAATTTCAAAAATCGTCAATTTTTGTAAAAATGGGAAGGTTAACCCCTTTGCATTTTTTCAATTTTCTGTCCAAACATTTTTTTCGAGATTAGCGTCGATATGGGGGTTTTTGAGGTCGCTGAACCCGAATCCGAAGTTGGTTTTTGGCGGCGGCTCTCGCCGAGCGAGATATGGCCAAAAAAAAATGAAAATTGGTCGAAAATGGACTCAAATGGCGACGTAGAGTAAAATGGGCTGCAGATTCGGATTCGGCGTGAAAAACTACATACTGTGCACATGTCTCCTGGAAAATTTCAAAAATCGTCAATTTTTGTAAAAATGGGAAGGTTAACCCCTTTGCATTTTTTCAATTTTCTGTCCAAACATTTTTTTCGAGATTAGCGTCGATAAGGGGGTTTCTGAGGTCGCTGAACCCGAATCCGAAGTTGGTTTTTGGCGGCGGCTCTCGCCGAGCGAGATATGGCCAAAAAAAAATGAAAATTGGTCGAAAATGGACTCAAATGGCGACGTAGAGTAAAATGGGCTGCAGATTCGGATTCGGCGTGAAAAACTACATGCTGTGCACATGTCTCCTGGAAAATTTCAAAAATCGTCAATTTTTGTAAAAATGGGAAGGTTAACCCCTTTGCATTTTTTCAATTTTCTGTCCAAACATTTTTTTCGAGATTAGCGTCGATAAGGGGGTTTCTGAGGTCGCTGAACCCGAATCCGAAGTTGGTTTTTGGCGGCGGCTCTCGCCGAGCGAGATATGGCCAAAAAAAAATGAAAATTGGTCGAAAATGGACTCAAATGGCGACGTAGAGTAAAATGGGCTGCAGATTCGGATTCGGCGTGAAAAACTACATACTGTGCACATGTCTCCTGGAAAATTTCAAAAATCGTCAATTTTTGTAAAAATGGGAAGGTTAACCCCTTTGCATTTTTTCAATTTTCTGTCCAAACATTTTTTTCGAGATTAGCGTCGATATGGGGGTTTTTGAGGTCGCTGAACCCGAATACGAAGTTGGTTTTTGGCGGCGGCTCTCGCCGAGCGAGATATGGCCAAAAAGAAATGAAAATTGGTCGAAAATGGACTCAAATGGCGACGTAGAGTAAAATGGGCTGCAGATTCGGATTCGGCGTGAAAAACTACATACTGTGCACATGTCTCCTGGAAAATTTCAAAAATCGTCAATTTTTGTAAAAATGGGAAGGTTAACCCCTTTGCATTTTTTCAATTTTCTGTCCAAACATTTTTTTCGAGATTAGCGTCGATAAGGGGGTTTCTGAGGTCGCTGAACCCGAATCCGAAGTTGGTTTTTGGCGGCGGCTCTCGCCGAGCGAGATATGGCCAAAAAAAAATGAAAATTGGTCGAAAATGGACTCAAATGGCGACGTAGAGTACAATGGGCTGCAGATTCGGATTCGGCGTGAAAAACTACATACTGTGCATATGTCTCCTGGAAAATTTCAAAAATCGTCAATTTTTGTAAAAATGGGAAGGTTAACCCCTTTGCATTTTTTCAATTTTCTGTCCAAACATTTTTTTCGAGATTAGCGTCGATATGGGGGTTTTTGAGGTCGCTGAACCCGAATCCGAAGTTGGTTTTTGGCGGCGGCTCTCGCCGAGCGAGATATGGCCAAAAAAAAATGAAAATTGGTCGAAAAGGGACTCAAATGGCGACGTAGAGTAAAATGGGCTGCAGATTCGGATTCGGCGTGAAAAACTACATACTGTGCACATGTCTCCTGGAAAATTTCAAAAATCGTCAATTTTTGTAAAAATGGGAAGGTTAACCCCTTTGCATTTTTTCAATTTTCTGTCCAAACATTTTTTTCGAGATTAGCGTCGATATGGGGGTTTTTGAGGTCGCTGAACCCGAATCCGAAGTTGGTTTTTGGCGGCGGCTCTCACCGAGCGAGATATGGCCAAAAAAAAATGAAAATTGGTCGAAAATGGACTCAAATGGCGACGTAGAGTAAAATGGGCTGCAGATTCGGATTCGGCGTGAAAAACTACATACTGTGCACATGTCTCCTGGAAAATTTCAAAAATCGTCAATTTTTGTAAAAATGGGAAGGTTAACCCCTTTGCATTTTTTCAATTTTCTGTCCAAACATTTTTTTCGAGATTAGCGTCGATATGGGGGTTTTTGAGGTCGCTGAACCCGAATCCGAAGTTGGTTTTTGGCGGCGGCTCTCACCGAGCGAGATATGGCCAAAAAAAAATGAAAATTGGTCGAAAATGGACTCAAATGGCGACGTAGAGTAAAATGGGCTGCAGATTCGGATTCGGCGTGAAAAACTACATGCTGTGCACATGTCTCCTGGAAAATTTCAAAAATCGTCAATTTTTGTAAAAATGGGAAGGTTAACCCCTTTGCATTTTTTCAATTTTCTGTCCAAACATTTTTTTCGAGATTAGCGTCGATAAGGGGGTTTCTGAGGTCGCTGAACCCGAATCCGAAGTTGGTTTTTGGCGGCGGCTCTCGCCGAGCGAGATATGGCCAAAAAAAAATGAAAATTGGTCGAAAATGGACTCAAATGGCGACGTAGAGTAAAATGGGCTGCAGATTCGGATTCGGCGTGAAAAACTACATACTGTGCACATGTCTCCTGGAAAATTTCAAAAATCGTCAATTTTTGTAAAAATGGGAAGGTTAACCCCTTTGCATTTTTTCAATTTTCTGTCCAAACATTTTTTTCGAGATTAGCGTCGATATGGGGGTTTTTGAGGTCGCTGAACCCGAATCCGAAGTTGGTTTTTGGCGGCGGCTCTCGCCGAGCGAGATATGGCCAAAAAGAAATGAAAATTGGTCGAAAATGGACTCAAATGGCGACGTAGAGTAAAATGGGCTGCAGATTCGGATTCGGCGTGAAAAACTACATACTGTGCACATGTCTCCTGGAAAATTTCAAAAATCGTCAATTTTTGTAAAAATGGGAAGGTTAACCCCTTTGCATTTTTTCAATTTTCTGTCCAAACATTTTTTTCGAGATTAGCGTCGATAAGGGGGTTTCTGAGGTCGCTGAACCCGAATCCGAAGTTGGTTTTTGGCGGCGGCTCTCGCCGAGCGAGATATGGCCAAAAAAAAATGAAAATTGGTCGAAAATGGACTCAAATGGCGACGTAGAGTAAAATGGGCTGCAGATTCGGATTCGGCGTGAAAAACTACATACTGTGCACATGTCTCCTGGAAAATTTCAAAAATCGTCAATTTTTGTAAAAATGGGAAGGTTAACCCCTTTGCATTTTTTCAATTTTCTGTCCAAACATTTTTTTCGAGATTAGCGTCGATATGGGGGTTTTTGAGGTCGCTGAACCCGAATCCGAAGTTGGTTTTTGGCGGCGGCTCTCGCCGAGCGAGATATGGCCAAAAAAAAATGAAAATTGGTCGAGAAGGGACTCAAATGGCGACGTAGAGTAAAATGGGCTGCAGATTCGGATTCGGCGTGAAAAACTACATACTGTGCACATGCCTCCTGGAAAATTTCAAAAATCGTCAATTTTTGTAAAAATGGGAAGGTTAACCCCTTTGCATTTTTTCAATTTTCTGTCCAAACATTTTTTTCGAGATTAGCGTCGATATGGGGGTTTTTGAGGTCGCTGAACCCGAATCCGAAGTTGGTTTTTGGCGGCGGCTCTCACCGAGCGAGATATGGCCAAAAAAAAATGAAAATTGGTCGAAAATGGACTCAAATGGCGACGTAGAGTAAAATGGGCTGCAGATTCGGATTCGGCGTGAAAAACTACATACTGTGCACATGTCTCCTGGAAAATTTCAAAAATCGTCAATTTTTGTAAAAATGGGAAGGTTAACCCCTTTGCATTTTTTCAATTTTCTGTCCAAACATTTTTTTCGAGATTAGCGTCGATATGGGGGTTTTTGAGGTCGCTGAACCCGAATCCGAAGTTGGTTTTTGGCGGCGGCTCTCGCCGAGCGAGATATGGCCAAAAAAAAATGAAAATTGGTCGAAAATGGACTCAAATGGCGACGTAGAGTAAAATGGGCTGCAGATTCGGATTCGGCGTGAAAAACTACATACTGTGCACATGTCTCCTGGAAAATTTCAAAAATCGTCAATTTTTGTAAAAATGGGAAGGTTAACCCCTTTGCATTTTTTCAATTTTCTGTCCAAACATTTTTTTCGAGATTAGCGTCGATATGGGGGTTTTTGAGGTCGCTGAACCCGAATCCGAAGTTGGTTTTTGGCGGCGGCTCTCGCCGAGCGAGATATGGCCAAAAAAAAATGAAAATTGGTCGAAAATGGACTCAAATGGCGACGTAGAGTAAAATGGGCTGCAGATTCGGATTCGGCGTGAAAAACTACATACTGTGCACATGTCTCCTGGAAAATTTCAAAAATCGTCAATTTTTGTAAAAATGGGAAGGTTAACCCCTTTGAATTTTTTCAATTTTCTGTCCAAACATTTTTTTCGAGATTAGCGTCGATAAGGGGGTTTCTGAGGTCGCTGAACCCGAATCCGAAGTTGGTTTTTGGCGGCGGCTCTCGCCGAGCGAGATATGGCCAAAAAAAAATGAAAATTGGTCGAAAATGGACTCAAATGGCGACGTAGAGTAAAATGGGCTGCAGATTCGGATTCGGCGTGAAAAACTACATACTGTGCACATGTCTCCTGGAAAATTTCAAAAATCGTCAATTTTTGTAAAAATGGGAAGGTTAACCCCTTTGCATTTTTTCAATTTTCTGTCCAAACATTTTTTTCGAGATTAGCGTCGATAAGGGGGTTTCTGAGGTCGCTGAACCCGAATCCGAAGTTGGTTTTTGGCGGCGGCTCTCGCCGAGCGAGATATGGCCAAAAAAAAATGAAAATTGGTCGAAAATGGACTCAAATGGCGACGTAGAGTAAAATGGGCTGCAGATTCGGATTCGGCGTGAAAAACTACATGCTGTGCACATGTCTCCTGGAAAATTTCAAAAATCGTCAATTTTTGTAAAAATGGGAAGGTTAACCCCTTTGCATTTTTTCAATTTTCTGTCCAAACATTTTTTTCGAGATTAGCGTCGATAAGGGGGTTTCTGAGGTCGCTGAACCCGAATCCGAAGTTGGTTTTTGGCGGCGGCTCTCGCCGAGCGAGATATGGCCAAAAAAAAATGAAAATTGGTCGAAAATGGACTCAAATGGCGACGTAGAGTAAAATGGGCTGCAGATTCGGATTCGGCGTGAAAAACTACATACTGTGCACATGTCTCCTGGAAAATTTCAAAAATCGTCAATTTTTGTAAAAATGGGAAGGTTAACCCCTTTGCATTTTTTCAATTTTCTGTCCAAACATTTTTTTCGAGATTAGCGTCGATATGGGGGTTTTTGAGGTCGCTGAACCCGAATCCGAAGTTGGTTTTTGGCGGCGGCTCTCGCCGAGCGAGATATGGCCAAAAAGAAATGAAAATTGGTCGAAAATGGACTCAAATGGCGACGTAGAGTAAAATGGGCTGCAGATTCGGATTCGGCGTGAAAAACTACATACTGTGCACATGTCTCCTGGAAAATTTCAAAAATCGTCAATTTTTGTAAAAATGGGAAGGTTAACCCCTTTGCATTTTTTCAATTTTCTGTCCAAACATTTTTTTCGAGATTAGCGTCGATAAGGGGGTTTCTGAGGTCGCTGAACCCGAATCCGAAGTTGGTTTTTGGCGGCGGCTCTCGCCGAGCGAGATATGGCCAAAAAAAAATGAAAATTGGTCGAAAATGGACTCAAATGGCGACGTAGAGTACAATGGGCTGCAGATTCGGATTCGGCGTGAAAAACTACATACTGTGCACATGTCTCCTGGAAAATTTCAAAAATCGTCAATTTTTGTAAAAATGGGAAGGTTAACCCCTTTGCATTTTTTCAATTTTCTGTCCAAACATTTTTTTCGAGATTAGCGTCGATATGGGGGTTTTTGAGGTCGCTGAACCCGAATCCGAAGTTGGTTTTTGGCGGCGGCTCTCACCGAGCGAGATATGGCCAAAAAAAAATGAAAATTGGTCGAAAATGGACTCAAATGGCGACGTAGAGTAAAATGGGCTGCAGATTCGGATTCGGCGTGAAAAACTACATACTGTGCACATGTCTCCTGGAAAATTTCAAAAATCGTCAATTTTTGTAAAAATGGGAAGGTTAACCCCTTTGCATTTTTTCAATTTTCTGTCCAAACATTTTTTTCGAGATTAGCGTCGATATGGGGGTTTTTGAGGTCGCTGAACCCGAATCCGAAGTTGGTTTTTGGCGGCGGCTCTCACCGAGCGAGATATGGCCAAAAAAAAATGAAAATTGGTCGAAAATGGACTCAAATGGCGACGTAGAGTAAAATGGGCTGCAGATTCGGATTCGGCGTGAAAAACTACATGCTGTGCACATGTCTCCTGGAAAATTTCAAAAATCGTCAATTTTTGTAAAAATGGGAAGGTTAACCCCTTTGCATTTTTTCAATTTTCTGTCCAAACATTTTTTTCGAGATTAGCGTCGATAAGGGGGTTTCTGAGGTCGCTGAACCCGAATCCGAAGTTGGTTTTTGGCGGCGGCTCTCGCCGAGCGAGATATGGCCAAAAAAAAATGAAAATTGGTCGAAAATGGACTCAAATGGCGACGTAGAGTAAAATGGGCTGCAGATTCGGATTCGGCGTGAAAAACTACATACTGTGCACATGTCTCCTGGAAAATTTCAAAAATCGTCAATTTTTGTAAAAATGGGAAGGTTAACCCCTTTGCATTTTTTCAATTTTCTGTCCAAACATTTTTTTCGAGATTAGCGTCGATATGGGGGTTTTTGAGGTCGCTGAACCCGAATCCGAAGTTGGTTTTTGGCGGCGGCTCTCGCCGAGCGAGATATGGCCAAAAAGAAATGAAAATTGGTCGAAAATGGACTCAAATGGCGACGTAGAGTAAAATGGGCTGCAGATTCGGATTCGGCGTGAAAAACTACATACTGTGCACATGTCTCCTGGAAAATTTCAAAAATCGTCAATTTTTGTAAAAATGGGAAGGTTAACCCCTTTGCATTTTTTCAATTTTCTGTCCAAACATTTTTTTCGAGATTAGCGTCGATATGGGGGTTTTTGAGGTCGCTGAACCCGAATCCGAAGTTGGTTTTTGGCGGCGGCTCTCGCCGAGCGAGATATGGCCAAAAAAAAATGAAAATTGGTCGAAAATGGACTCAAATGGCGACGTAGAGTAAAATGGGCTGCAGATTCGGATTCGGCGTGAAAAACTACATACTGTGCACATGTCTCCTGGAAAATTTCAAAAATCGTCAATTTTTGTAAAAATGAGAAGGTTAACCCCTTTGCATTTTTTCAATTTTCTGTCCAAACATTTTTTTCGAGATTAGCGTCGATATGGGGGTTTTTGAGGTCGCTGAACCCGAATCAGAAGTTGGTTTTTGGCGGCGGCTCTCGCCGAGCGAGATATGGCCAAAAAAAAATGAAAATTGGTCGAAAATGGACTCAAATGGCGACGTAGAGTAAAATGGGCTGCAGATTCGGATTCGGCGTGAAAAACTACATACTGTGCACATGTCTCCTGGAAAATTTCAAAAATCGTCAATTTTTGTAAAAATGGGAAGGTTAACCCCTTTGCATTTTTTCAATTTTCTGTCCAAACATTTTTTTCGAGATTAGCGTCGATAAGGGGGTTTTTGAGGTCGCTGAACCCGAATCCGAAGTTGGTTTTTGGCGGCGGCTCTCGCCGAGCGAGATATGGCCAAAAAAAAATGAAAATTGGTCGAAAATGGACTCAAATGGCAACGTAGAGTAAAATGGGCTGCAGATTCGGATTCGGCGTGAAAAACTACATACTGTGCCCATGTCTCCTGGAAAATTTCAAAAATCGTCAATTTTTGTAAAAATGGGAAGGTTAACCCCTTTGCATTTTTTCAATTTTCTGTCCGAACATTTTTTTCGAGATTAGCGTCGATATGGGGGTTTTTGAGGTCGCTGAACCCGAATCCGAAGTTGGTTTTTGGCGGCGGCTCTCACCGAGCGAGATATGGCCAAAAAAAAATGAAAATTGGTCGAAAATGGACTCAAATGGCGACGTAGAGTAAAATGGGCTGCAGATTCGGATTCGGCGTGAAAAACTACATACTGTGCACATGTCTCCTGGAAAATTTCAAAAATCGTCAATTTTTGTAAAAATGGGAAGGTTAACCCCTTTGCATTTTTTCAATTTTCTGTCCAAACATTTTTTTCGAGATTAGCGTCGATAAGGGGGTTTCTGAGGTCGCTGAACCCGAATCCGAAGTTGGTTTTTGGCGGCGGCTCTCGCCGAGCGAGATATGGCCAAAAAAAAATGAAAATTGGTCGAAAATGGACTCAAATGGCGACGTAGAGTAAAATGGGCTGCAGATTCGGATTCGGCGTGAAAAACTACATACTGTGCACATGTCTCCTGGAAAATTTCAAAAATCGTCAATTTTTGTAAAAATGGGAAGGTTAACCCCTTTGCATTTTTTCAATTTTCTGTCCAAACATTTTTTTCGAGATTAGCGTCGATAAGGGGGTTTTTGAGGTCGCTGAACCCGAATCCGAAGTTGGTTTTTGGCGGCGGCTCTCGCCGAGCGAGATATGGCCAAAAAAAAATGAAAATTGGTCGAAAATGGACTCAAATGGCGACGTAGAGTAAAATGGGCTGCAGATTCGGATTCGGCGTGAAAAACTACATACTGTGCACATGTCTCCTGGAAAATTTCAAAAATCGTCAATTTTTGTAAAAATGGGAAGGTTAACCCCTTTGCATTTTTTCAATTTTCTGTCCAAACATTTTTTTCGAGATTAGCGTCGATATGGGGGTTTTTGAGGTCGCTGAACCCGAATCCGAAGTTGGTTTTTAGCGGCGGCTCTCGCCGAGCGAGATATGGCCAAAAAGAAATGAAAATTGGTCGAAAATGGACTCAAATGGCGACGTAGAGTAAAATGGGCTGCAGATTCGGATTCGGCGTGAAAAACTACATACTGTGCACATGTCTCCTGGAAAATTTCAAAAATCGTCAATTTTTGTAAAAATGGGAAGGTTAACCCCTTTGCATTTTTTCAATTTTCTGTCCAAACATTTTTTTCGAGATTAGCGTCGATAAGGGGGTTTCTGAGGTCGCTGAACCCGAATCCGAAGTTGGTTTTTGGCGGCGGCTCTCGCCGAGCGAGATATGGCCAAAAAAAAATGAAAATTGGTCGAAAATGGACTCAAATGGCGACGTAGAGTACAATGGGCTGCAGATTCGGATTCGGCGTGAAAAACTACATACTGTGCACATGTCTCCTGGAAAATTTCAAAAATCGTCAATTTTTGTAAAAATGGGAAGGTTAACCCCTTTGCATTTTTTCAATTTTCTGTCCAAACATTTTTTTCGAGATTAGCGTCGATATGGGGGTTTTTGAGGTCGCTGAACCCGAATCCGAAGTTGGTTTTTGGCGGCGGCTCTCGCCGAGCGAGATATGGCCAAAAAAAAATGAAAATTGGTCGAAAATGGACTCAAATGGCGACGTAGAGTAAAATGGGCTGCAGATTCGGATTCGGCGTGAAAAACTACATACTGTGCACATGTCTCCTGGAAAATTTCAAAAATCGTCAATGTTTGTAAAAATGGGAAGGTTAACCCCTTTGCATTTTTTCAATTTTCTGTCCAAACATTTTTTTCGAGATTAGCGTCGATAAGGGGGTTTTTGAGGTCGCTGAACCCGAATCCGAAGTTGGTTTTTGGCGGCGGCTCTCGCCGAGCGAGATATGGCCAAAAAAAAATGAAAATTGGTCGAAAATGGACTCAAATGGCGACGTAGAGTAAAATGGGCTGCAGTTTCGGATTCGGCGTGAAAAACTACATACTGTGCACATGTCTCCTGGAAAATTTCAAAAATCGTCAATTTTTGTAAAAATGGGAAGGTTAACCCCTTTGCATTTTTTCAATTTTCTGTCCAAACATTTTTTTCGAGATTAGCGTCGATATGGGGGTTTTTGAGGTCGCTGAACCCGAATCCGAAGTTGGTTTTTAGCGGCGGCTCTCGCCGAGCGAGATATGGCCAAAAAGAAATGAAAATTGGTCGAAAATGGACTCAAATGGCGACGTAGAGTAAAATGGGCTGCAGATTCGGATTCGGCGTGAAAAACTACATACTGTGCACATGTCTCCTGGAAAATTTCAAAAATCGTCAATTTTTGTAAAAATGGGAAGGTTAACCCCTTTGCATTTTTTCAATTTTCTGTCCAAACATTTTTTTCGAGATTAGCGTCGATAAGGGGGTTTCTGAGGTCGCTGAACCCGAATCCGAAGTTGGTTTTTGGCGGCGGCTCTCGCCGAGCGAGATATGGCCAAAAAAAAATGAAAATTGGTCGAAAATGGACTCAAATGGCGACGTAGAGTAAAATGGGCTGCAGATTCGGATTCGGCGTGAAAAACTACATACTGTGCACATGTCTCCTGGAAAATTTCAAAAATCGTCAATTTTTGTAAAAATGGGAAGGTTAACCCCTTTGCATTTTTTCAATTTTCTGTCCAAACATTTTTTTCGAGATTAGCGTCGATATGGGGGTTTTTGAGGTCGCTGAACCCGAATCCGGAGTTGGTTTTTTGCGGCGGCTCTCGCCGAGCGAGATATGGCCAAAAAAAAATGAAAATTGGTCGAAAATGGACTCAAATGGCGACGTAGAGTGAAATGGGCTGCAGATTCGGATTCGGCGTGAAAAACTACATACTGTGCACATGTCTCCTGGAAAATTTCAAAAATCGTCAATTTTTGTAAAAATGGGAAGGTTAACCCCTTTGCATTTTTTCAATTTTCTGTCCAAACATTTTTTTCGAGATTAGCGTCGATAAGGGGGTTTTTGAGGTCGCTGAACCCGAATCCGAAGTTGGTTTTTGGCGGCGGCTCTCGCCGAGCGAGATATGGCCAAAAAAAAATGAAAATTGGTCGAAAATGGACTCAAATGGCGACGTAGAGTAAAATGGGCTGCAGATTCGGATTCGGCGTGAAAAACTACATACTGTGCACATGTCTCCTGGAAAATTTCAAAAATCGTCAATTTTTGTAAAAATGGGAAGGTTAACCCCTTTGCATTTTTTCAATTTTCTGTCCAAACATTTTTTTCGAGATTAGCGTCGATATGGGGGTTTTTGAGGTCGCTGAACCCGAATCCGAAGTTGGTTTTTGGCGGCGGCTCTCGCCGAGCGAGATATGGCCAAAAAAAAATGAAAATTGGTCGAAAATGGACTCAAATGGCGACGTAGAGTAAAATGGGCTGCAGATTCGGATTCGGCGTGAAAAACTACATACTGTGCACATGTCTCCTGGAAAATTTCAAAAATCGTCAATTTTTGTAAAAATGGGAAGGTTAACCCCTTTGCATTTTTTCAATTTTCTGTCCAAACATTTTTTTCGAGATTAGCGTCGATATGGGGGTTTTTGAGGTCGCTGAACCCGAATCAGAAGTTGGTTTTTGGCGGCGGCTCTCGCCGAGCGAGATATGGCCAAAAAAAAATGAAAATTGGTCGAAAATGGACTCAAATGGCGACGTAGAGTAAAATGGGCTGCAGATTCGGATTCGGCGTGAAAAACTACATACTGTGCACATGTCTCCTGGAAAATTTCAAAAATCGTCAATTTTTGTAAAAATGGGAAGGTTAACCCCTTTGCATTTTTTCAATTTTCTGTCCAAACATTTTTTTCGAGATTAGCGTCGATAAGGGGGTTTTTGAGGTCGCTGAACCCGAATCCGAAGTTGGTTTTTGGCGGCGGCTCTCGCCGAGCGAGATATGGCCAAAAAAAAATGAAAATTGGTCGAAAATGGACTCAAATGGCAACGTAGAGTAAAATGGGCTGCAGATTCGGATTCGGCGTGAAAAACTACATACTGTGCCCATGTCTCCTGGAAAATTTCAAAAATCGTCAATTTTTGTAAAAATGGGAAGGTTAACCCCTTTGCATTTTTTCAATTTTCTGTCCGAACATTTTTTTCGAGATTAGCGTCGATATGGGGGTTTTTGAGGTCGCTGAACCCGAATCCGAAGTTGGTTTTTGGCGGCGGCTCTCACCGAGCGAGATATGGCCAAAAAAAAATGAAAATTGGTCGAAAATGGACTCAAATGGCGACGTAGAGTAAAATGGGCTGCAGATTCGGATTCGGCGTGAAAAACTACATACTGTGCACATGTCTCCTGGAAAATTTCAAAAATCGTCAATTTTTGTAAAAATGGGAAGGTTAACCCCTTTGCATTTTTTCAATTTTCTGTCCAAACATTTTTTTCGAGATTAGCGTCGATAAGGGGGTTTCTGAGGTCGCTGAACCCGAATCCGAAGTTGGTTTTTGGCGGCGGCTCTCGCCGAGCGAGATATGGCCAAAAAAAAATGAAAATTGGTCGAAAATGGACTCAAATGGCGACGTAGAGTAAAATGGGCTGCAGATTCGGATTCGGCGTGAAAAACTACATACTGTGCACATGTCTCCTGGAAAATTTCAAAAATCGTCAATTTTTGTAAAAATGGGAAGGTTAACCCCTTTGCATTTTTTCAATTTTCTGTCCAAACATTTTTTTCGAGATTAGCGTCGATATGGGGGTTTTTGAGGTCGCTGAACCCGAATCCGAAGTTGGTTTTTGGCGGCGGCTCTCGCCGAGCGAGATATGGCCAAAAAAAAATGAAAATTGGTCGAAAATGGACTCAAATGGCGACGTAGAGTAAAATGGGCTGCAGATTCGGATTCGGCGTGAAAAACTACATACTGTGCACATGTCTCCTGGAAAATTTCAAAAATCGTCAATTTTTGTAAAAATGGGAAGGTTAACCCCTTTGCATTTTTTCAATTTTCTGTCCAAACATTTTTTTCGAGATTAGCGTCGATAAGGGGGTTTTTGAGGTCGCTGAACCCGAATCCGAAGTTGGTTTTTGGCGGCGGCTCTCGCCGAGCGAGATATGGCCAAAAAAAAATGAAAATTGGTCGAAAATGGACTCAAATGGCGACGTAGAGTAAAATGGGCTGCAGATTCGGATTCGGCGTGAAAAACTACATACTGTGCACATGTCTCCTGGAAAATTTCAAAAATCGTCAATTTTTGTAAAAATGGGAAGGTTAACCCCTTTGCATTTTTTCAATTTTCTGTCCAAACATTTTTTTCGAGATTAGCGTCGATATGGGGGTTTTTGAGGTCGCTGAACCCGAATCCGAAGTTGGTTTTTAGCGGCGGCTCTCGCCGAGCGAGATATGGCCAAAAAGAAATGAAAATTGGTCGAAAATGGACTCAAATGGCGACGTAGAGTAAAATGGGCTGCAGATTCGGATTCGGCGTGAAAAACTACATACTGTGCACATGTCTCCTGGAAAATTTCAAAAATCGTCAATTTTTGTAAAAATGGGAAGGTTAACCCCTTTGCATTTTTTCAATTTTCTGTCCAAACATTTTTTTCGAGATTAGCGTCGATAAGGGGGTTTCTGAGGTCGCTGAACCCGAATCCGAAGTTGGTTTTTGGTGGCGGCTCTCGCCGAGCGAGATATGGCCAAAAAAAAATGAAAATTGGTCGAAAATGGACTCAAATGGCGACGTAGAGTAAAATGGGCTGCAGATTCGGATTCGGCGTGAAAAACTACATACTGTGCACATATCTCCTGGAAAATTTCAAAAATCGTCAATTTTTGTAAAAATGGGAAGGTTAACCCCTTTGCATTTTTTCAATTTTCTGTCCAAACATTTTTTTCGAGATTAGCGTCGATATGGGGGTTTTTGAGGTCGCTGAACCCGAATCCGAAGTTGGTTTTTGGCGGCGGCTCTCGCCGAGCGAGATATGGCCAAAAAAAAATGAAAATTGGTCGAAAATGGACTCAAATGGCGACGTAGAGTAAAATGGGCTGCAGATTCGGATTCGGCGTGAAAAACTACATACTGTGCACATGTCTCCTGGAAAATTTCAAAAATCGTCAATGTTTGTAAAAATGGGAAGGTTAACCCCTTTGCATTTTTTCAATTTTCTGTCCAAACATTTTTTTCGAGATTAGCGTCGATAAGGGGGTTTTTGAGGTCGCTGAACCCGAATCCGAAGTTGGTTTTTGGCGGCGGCTCTCGCCGAGCGAGATATGGCCAAAAAAAAATGAAAATTGGTCGAAAATGGACTCAAATGGCGACGTAGAGTAAAATGGGCTGCAGTTTCGGATTCGGCGTGAAAAACTACATACTGTGCACATGTCTCCTGGAAAATTTCAAAAATCGTCAATTTTTGTAAAAATGGGAAGGTTAACCCCTTTGCATTTTTTCAATTTTCTGTCCAAACATTTTTTTCGAGATTAGCGTCGATATGGGGGTTTTTGAGGTCGCTGAACCCGAATCCGAAGTTGGTTTTTAGCGGCGGCTCTCGCCGAGCGAGATATGGCCAAAAAGAAATGAAAATTGGTCGAAAATGGACTCAAATGGCGACGTAGAGTAAAATGGGCTGCAGATTCGGATTCGGCGTGAAAAACTACATACTGTGCACATGTCTCCTGGAAAATTTCAAAAATCGTCAATTTTTGTAAAAATGGGAAGGTTAACCCCTTTGCATTTTTTCAATTTTCTGTCCAAACATTTTTTTCGAGATTAGCGTCGATAAGGGGGTTTCTGAGGTCGCTGAACCCGAATCCGAAGTTGGTTTTTGGCGGCGGCTCTCGCCGAGCGAGATATGGCCAAAAAAAAATGAAAATTGGTCGAAAATGGACTCAAATGGCGACGTAGAGTAAAATGGGCTGCAGATTCGGATTCGGCGTGAAAAACTACATACTGTGCACATGTCTCCTGGAAAATTTCAAAAATCGTCAATTTTTGTAAAAATGGGAAGGTTAACCCCTTTGCATTTTTTCAATTTTCTGTCCAAACATTTTTTTCGAGATTAGCGTCGATATGGGGGTTTTTGAGGTCGCTGAACCCGAATCCGGAGTTGGTTTTTTGCGGCGGCTCTCGCCGAGCGAGATATGGCCAAAAAAAAATGAAAATTGGTCGAAAATGGACTCAAATGGCGACGTAGAGTGAAATGGGCTGCAGATTCGGATTCGGCGTGAAAAACTACATACTGTGCACATGTCTCCTGGAAAATTTCAAAAATCGTCAATTTTTGTAAAAATGGGAAGGTTAACCCCTTTGCATTTTTTCAATTTTCTGTCCAAACATTTTTTTCGAGATTAGCGTCGATAAGGGGGTTTTTGAGGTCGCTGAACCCGAATCCGAAGTTGGTTTTTGGCGGCGGCTCTCGCCGAGCGAGATATGGCCAAAAAAAAATGAAAATTGGTCGAAAATGGACTCAAATGGCGACGTAGAGTAAAATGGGCTGCAGATTCGGATTCGGCGTGAAAAACTACATACTGTGCACATGTCTCCTGGAAAATTTCAAAAATCGTCAATTTTTGTAAAAATGGGAAGGTTAACCCCTTTGCATTTTTTCAATTTTCTGTCCAAACATTTTTTTCGAGATTAGCGTCGATATGGGGGTTTTTGAGGTCGCTGAACCCGAATCCGAAGTTGGTTTTTGGCGGCGGCTCTCACCGAGCGAGATATGGCCAAAAAAAAATGAAAATTGGTCGAAAATGGACTCAAATGGCGACGTAGAGTAAAATGGGCTGCAGATTCGGATTCGGCGTGAAAAACTACATACTGTGCACATGTCTCCTAGAAAATTTCAAAAATCGTCAATTTTTGTAAAAATGGGAAGGTTAACCCCTTTGCATTTTTTCAATTTTCTGTCCAAACATTTTTTTCGAGATTAGCGTCGATATGGGGGTTTTTGAGGTCGCTGAACCCGAATCCGAAGTTGGTTTTTGGCGGCGGCTCTCGCCGAGCGAGATATGGCCAAAAAAAAATGAAAATTGGTCGAAAATGGACTCAAATGGCGACGTAGAGTAAAATGGGCTGCAGATTCGGATTCGGCGTGAAAAACTACATACTGTGCACATGTCTCCTGGAAAATTTCAAAAATCGTCAATTTTTGTAAAAATGGGAAGGTTAACCCCTTTGCATTTTTTCAATTTTCTGTCCAAACATTTTTTTCGAGATTAGCGTCGATATGGGGGTTTTTGAGGTCGCTAAACCCGAATCAGAAGTTGGTTTTTGGCGGCGGCTCTCGCCGAGCGAGATATGGCCAAAAAAAAATGAAAATTGGTCGAAAATGGACTCAAATGGCGACGTAGAGTAAAATGGGCTGCAGATTCGGATTCGGCGTGAAAAACTACATACTGTGCACATGTCTCCTGGAAAATTTCAAAAATCGTCAATTTTTGTAAAAATGGGAAGGTTAACCCCTTTGCATTTTTTCAATTTTCTGTCCAAACATTTTTTTCGAGATTAGCGTCGATAAGGGGGTTTTTGAGGTCGCTGAACCCGAATCCGAAGTTGGTTTTTGGCGGCGGCTCTCGCCGAGCGAGATATGGCCAAAAAAAAATGAAAATTGGTCGAAAATGGACTCAAATGGCAACGTAGAGTAAAATGGGCTGCAGATTCGGATTCGGCGTGAAAAACTACATACTGTGCCCATGTCTCCTGGAAAATTTCAAAAATCGTCAATTTTTGTAAAAATGGGAAGGTTAACCCCTTTGCATTTTTTCAATTTTCTGTCCGAACATTTTTTTCGAGATTAGCGTCGATATGGGGGTTTTTGAGGTCGCTGAACCCGAATCCGAAGTTGGTTTTTGGCGGCGGCTCTCACCGAGCGAGATATGGCCAAAAAAAAATGAAAATTGGTCGAAAATGGACTCAAATGGCGACGTAGAGTAAAATGGGCTGCAGATTCGGATTCGGCGTGAAAAACTACATACTGTGCACATGTCTCCTGGAAAATTTCAAAAATCGTCAATTTTTGTAAAAATGGGAAGGTTAACCCCTTTGCATTTTTTCAATTTTCTGTCCAAACATTTTTTTCGAGATTAGCGTCGATAAGGGGGTTTTTGAGGTCGCTGAACCCGAATCCGAAGTTGGTTTTTAGCGGCGGCTCTCGCCGAGCGAGATATGGCCAAAAAGAAATGAAAATTGGTCGAAAATGGACTCAAATGGCGACGTAGAGTAAAATGGGCTGCAGATTCGGATTCGGCGTGAAAAACTACATACTGTGCACATGTCTCCTGGAAAATTTCAAAAATCGTCAATTTTTGTAAAAATGGGAAGGTTAACCCCTTTGCATTTTTTCAATTTTCTGTCCAAACATTTTTTTCGAGATTAGCGTCGATATGGGGGTTTTTGAGGTCGCTGAACCCGAATCCGAAGTTGGTTTTTGGCGGCGGCTCTCGCCGAGCGAGATATGGCCAAAAAAAAATGAAAATTGGTCGAAAATGGACTCAAATGGCGACGTAGAGTAAAATGGGCTGCAGATTCGGATTCGGCGTGAAAAACTACATACTGTGCACATGTCTCCTGGAAAATTTCAAAAATCGTCAATTTTTGTAAAAATGGGAAGGTTAACCCCTTTGCATTTTTTCAATTTTCTGTCCAAACATTTTTTTCGAGATTAGCGTCGATAAGGGGGTTTCTGAGGTCGCTGAACCCGAATCCGAAGTTGGTTTTTGGCGGCGGCTCTCGCCGAGCGAGATATGGCCAAAAAAAAATGAAAATTGGTCGAAAATGGACTCAAATGGCGACGTAGAGTAAAATGGGCTGCAGATTCGGATTCGGCGTGAAAAACTACATACTGTGCACATGTCTCCTGGAAAATTTCAAAAATCGTCAATTTTTGTAAAAATGGGAAGGTTAACCCCTTTGCATTTTTTCAATTTTCTGTCCAAACATTTTTTTCGAGATTAGCGTCGATATGGGGGTTTTTGAGGTCGCTGAACCCGAATCCGAAGTTGGTTTTTGGCGGCGGCTCTCACCGAGCGAGATATGGCCAAAAAAAAATGAAAATTGGTCGAAAATGGACTCAAATGGCGACGTAGAGTAAAATGGGCTGCAGATTCGGATTCGGCGTGAAAAACTACATACTGTGCACATGTCTCCTAGAAAATTTCAAAAATCGTCAATTTTTGTAAAAATGGGAAGGTTAACCCCTTTGCATTTTTTCAATTTTCTGTCCAAACATTTTTTTCGAGATTAGCGTCGATATGGGGGTTTTTGAGGTCGCTGAACCCGAATCCGAAGTTGGTTTTTGGCGGCGGCTCTCGCCGAGCGTGATATGGCCAAAAAAAAAATGAAAATTGGTCGAAAATGGACTCAAATAGCGACGTAGAGTAAAATGGGCTGCAGATTCGGATTCGGCGTGAAAAACTACATACTGTGCACATGTCTCCTGGAAAATTTCAAAAATCGTCAATTTTTGTAAAAATGGGAAGGTTAACCCCTTTGCATTTTTTCAATTTTCTGTCCAAACATTTTTTTCGAGATTAGCGTCGATATGGGGGTTTTTGAGGTCGCTGAACCCGAATCCGAAGTTGGTTTTTAGCGGCGGCTCTCGCCGAGCGAGATATGGCCAAAAAGAAATGAAAATTGGTCGAAAATGGACTCAAATGGCGACGTAGAGTAAAATGGGCTGCAGATTCGGATTCGGCGTGAAAAACTACATACTGTGCACATGTCTCCTGGAAAATTTCAAAAATCGTCAATTTTTGTAAAAATGGGAAGGTTAACCCCTTTGCATTTTTTCAATTTTCTGTCCAAACATTTTTTTCGAGATTAGCGTCGATAAGGGGGTTTCTGAGGTCGCTGAACCCGAATCCGAAGTTGGTTTTTGGTGGCGGCTCTCGCCGAGCGAGATATGGCCAAAAAAAAATGAAAATTGGTCGAAAATGGACTCAAATGGCGACGTAGAGTAAAATGGGCTGCAGATTCGGATTCGGCGTGAAAAACTACATA
The DNA here is from genome assembly GCA_038050395.1 of Parthenolecanium corni. NCBI lineage: Eukaryota > Metazoa > Arthropoda > Insecta > Hemiptera > Coccidae > Parthenolecanium > Parthenolecanium corni. The sequence continues at coordinate 10,394,933 of JBBCAQ010000032.1, read as the reverse complement.
CTGTGCACATATCTCCTGGAAAATTTCAAAAATCGTCAATTTTTGTAAAAATGGGAAGGTTAACCCCTTTGCATTTTTTCAATTTTCTGTCCAAACATTTTTTTCGAGATTAGCGTCGATATGGGGGTTTTTGAGGTCGCTGAACCCGAATCCGAAGTTGGTTTTTGGCGGCGGCTCTCGCCGAGCGAGATATGGCCAAAAAAAAATGAAAATTGGTCGAAAATGGACTCAAATGGCGACGTAGAGTAAAATGGGCTGCAGATTCGGATTCGGCGTGAAAAACTACATACTGTGCACATGTCTCCTGGAAAATTTCAAAAATCGTCAATGTTTGTAAAAATGGGAAGGTTAACCCCTTTGCATTTTTTCAATTTTCTGTCCAAACATTTTTTTCGAGATTAGCGTCGATAAGGGGGTTTTTGAGGTCGCTGAACCCGAATCCGAAGTTGGTTTTTGGCGGCGGCTCTCGCCGAGCGAGATATGGCCAAAAAAAAATGAAAATTGGTCGAAAATGGACTCAAATGGCGACGTAGAGTAAAATGGGCTGCAGATTCGGATTCGGCGTGAAAAACTACATACTGTGCACATGTCTCCTGGAAAATTTCAAAAATCGTCAATTTTTGTAAAAATGGGAAGGTTAACCCCTTTGCATTTTTTCAATTTTCTGTCCAAACATTTTTTTCGAGATTAGCGTCGATATGGGGGTTTTTGAGGTCGCTGAACCCGAATCCGAAGTTGGTTTTTGGCGGCGGCTCTCACCGAGCGAGATATGGCCAAAAAAAAATGAAAATTGGTCGAAAATGGACTCAAATGGCGACGTAGAGTAAAATGGGCTGCAGATTCGGATTCGGCGTGAAAAACTACATACTGTGCACATGTCTCCTAGAAAATTTCAAAAATCGTCAATTTTTGTAAAAATGGGAAGGTTAACCCCTTTGCATTTTTTCAATTTTCTGTCCAAACATTTTTTTCGAGATTAGCGTCGATATGGGGGTTTTTGAGGTCGCTGAACCCGAATCCGAAGTTGGTTTTTGGCGGCGGCTCTCGCCGAGCGTGATATGGCCAAAAAAAAATGAAAATTGGTCGAAAATGGACTCAAATAGCGACGTAGAGTAAAATGGGCTGCAGATTCGGATTCGGCGTGAAAAACTACATACTGTGCACATGTCTCCTGGAAAATTTCAAAAATCGTCAATTTTTGTAAAAATGGGAAGGTTAACCCCTTTGCATTTTTTCAATTTTCTGTCCAAACATTTTTTTCGAGATTAGCGTCGATATGGGGGTTTTTGAGGTCGCTGAACCCGAATCCGAAGTTGGTTTTTAGCGGCGGCTCTCGCCGAGCGAGATATGGCCAAAAAGAAATGAAAATTGGTCGAAAATGGACTCAAATGGCGACGTAGAGTAAAATGGGCTGCAGATTCGGATTCGGCGTGAAAAACTACATACTGTGCACATGTCTCCTGGAAAATTTCAAAAATCGTCAATTTTTGTAAAAATGGGAAGGTTAACCCCTTTGCATTTTTTCAATTTTCTGTCCAAACATTTTTTTCGAGATTAGCGTCGATAAGGGGGTTTCTGAGGTCGCTGAACCCGAATCCGAAGTTGGTTTTTGGTGGCGGCTCTCGCCGAGCGAGATATGGCCAAAAAAAAATGAAAATTGGTCGAAAATGGACTCAAATGGCGACGTAGAGTAAAATGGGCTGCAGATTCGGATTCGGCGTGAAAAACTACATACTGTGCACATATCTCCTGGAAAATTTCAAAAATCGTCAATTTTTGTAAAAATGGGAAGGTTAACCCCTTTGCATTTTTTCAATTTTCTGTCCAAACATTTTTTTCGAGATTAGCGTCGATATGGGGGTTTTTGAGGTCGCTGAACCCGAATCCGAAGTTGGTTTTTGGCGGCGGCTCTCGCCGAGCGAGATATGGCCAAAAAAAAATGAAAATTGGTCGAAAATGGACTCAAATGGCGACGTAGAGTAAAATGGGCTGCAGATTCGGATTCGGCGTGAAAAACTACATACTGTGCACATGTCTCCTGGAAAATTTCAAAAATCGTCAATGTTTGTAAAAATGGGAAGGTTAACCCCTTTGCATTTTTTCAATTTTCTGTCCAAACATTTTTTTCGAGATTAGCGTCGATAAGGGGGTTTTTGAGGTCGCTGAACCCGAATCCGAAGTTGGTTTTTGGCGGCGGCTCTCGCCGAGCGAGATATGGCCAAAAAAAAATGAAAATTGGTCGAAAATGGACTCAAATGGCGACGTAGAGTAAAATGGGCTGCAGTTTCGGATTCGGCGTGAAAAACTACATACTGTGCACATGTCTCCTGGAAAATTTCAAAAATCGTCAATTTTTGTAAAAATGGGAAGGTTAACCCCTTTGCATTTTTTCAATTTTCTGTCCAAACATTTTTTTCGAGATTAGCGTCGATATGGGGGTTTTTGAGGTCGCTGAACCCGAATCCGAAGTTGGTTTTTAGCGGCGGCTCTCGCCGAGCGAGATATGGCCAAAAAGAAATGAAAATTGGTCGAAAATGGACTCAAATGGCGACGTAGAGTAAAATGGGCTGCAGATTCGGATTCGGCGTGAAAAACTACATACTGTGCACATGTCTCCTGGAAAATTTCAAAAATCGTCAATTTTTGTAAAAATGGGAAGGTTAACCCCTTTGCATTTTTTCAATTTTCTGTCCAAACATTTTTTTCGAGATTAGCGTCGATAAGGGGGTTTCTGAGGTCGCTGAACCCGAATCCGAAGTTGGTTTTTGGCGGCGGCTCTCGCCGAGCGAGATATGGCCAAAAAAAAATGAAAATTGGTCGAAAATGGACTCAAATGGCGACGTAGAGTAAAATGGGCTGCAGATTCGGATTCGGCGTGAAAAACTACATACTGTGCACATGTCTCCTGGAAAATTTCAAAAATCGTCAATTTTTGTAAAAATGGGAAGGTTAACCCCTTTGCATTTTTTCAATTTTCTGTCCAAACATTTTTTTCGAGATTAGCGTCGATATGGGGGTTTTTGAGGTCGCTGAACCCGAATCCGGAGTTGGTTTTTTGCGGCGGCTCTCGCCGAGCGAGATATGGCCAAAAAAAAATGAAAATTGGTCGAAAATGGACTCAAATGGCGACGTAGAGTGAAATGGGCTGCAGATTCGGATTCGGCGTGAAAAACTACATACTGTGCACATGTCTCCTGGAAAATTTCAAAAATCGTCAATTTTTGTAAAAATGGGAAGGTTAACCCCTTTGCATTTTTTCAATTTTCTGTCCAAACATTTTTTTCGAGATTAGCGTCGATAAGGGGGTTTTTGAGGTCGCTGAACCCGAATCCGAAGTTGGTTTTTGGCGGCGGCTCTCGCCGAGCGAGATATGGCCAAAATAAAATGAAAATTGGTCGAAAATGGACTCAAATGGCGACGTAGAGTAAAATGGGCTGCAGATTCGGATTCGGCGTGAAAAACTACATACTGTGCACATGTCTCCTGGAAAATTTCAAAAATCGTCAATTTTTGTAAAAATGGGAAGGTTAACCCCTTTGCATTTTTTCAATTTTCTGTCCAAACATTTTTTTCGAGATTAGCGTCGATATGGGGGTTTTTGAGGTCGCTGAACCCGAATCCGAAGTTGGTTTTTGGCGGCGGCTCTCACCGAGCGAGATATGGCCAAAAAAAAATGAAAATTGGTCGAAAATGGACTCAAATGGCGACGTAGAGTAAAATGGGCTGCAGATTCGGATTCGGCGTGAAAAACTACATACTGTGCACATGTCTCCTAGAAAATTTCAAAAATCGTCAATTTTTGTAAAAATGGGAAGGTTAACCCCTTTGCATTTTTTCAATTTTCTGTCCAAACATTTTTTTCGAGATTAGCGTCGATATGGGGGTTTTTGAGGTCGCTGAACCCGAATCCGAAGTTGGTTTTTGGCGGCGGCTCTCGCCGAGCGAGATATGGCCAAAAAAAAATGAAAATTGGTCGAAAATGGACTCAAATGGCGACGTAGAGTAAAATGGGCTGCAGATTCGGATTCGGCGTGAAAAACTACATACTGTGCACATGTCTCCTGGAAAATTTCAAAAATCGTCAATTTTTGTAAAAATGGGAAGGTTAACCCCTTTGCATTTTTTCAATTTTCTGTCCAAACATTTTTTTCGAGATTAGCGTCGATATGGGGGTTTTTGAGGTCGCTGAACCCGAATCCGAAGTTGGTTTTTAGCGGCGGCTCTCGCCGAGCGAGATATGGCCAAAAAGAAATGAAAATTGGTCGAAAATGGACTCAAATGGCGACGTAGAGTAAAATGGGCTGCAGATTCGGATTCGGCGTGAAAAACTACATACTGTGCACATGTCTCCTGGAAAATTTCAAAAATCGTCAATTTTTGTAAAAATGGGAAGGTTAACCCCTTTGCATTTTTTCAATTTTCTGTCCAAACATTTTTTTCGAGATTAGCGTCGATAAGGGGGTTTCTGAGGTCGCTGAACCCGAATCCGAAGTTGGTTTTTGGTGGCGGCTCTCGCCGAGCGAGATATGGCCAAAAAAAAATGAAAATTGGTCGAAAATGGACTCAAATGGCGACGTAGAGTAAAATGGGCTGCAGATTCGGATTCGGCGTGAAAAACTACATACTGTGCACATATCTCCTGGAAAATTTCAAAAATCGTCAATTTTTGTAAAAATGGGAAGGTTAACCCCTTTGCATTTTTTCAATTTTCTGTCCAAACATTTTTTTCGAGATTAGCGTCGATATGGGGGTTTTTGAGGTCGCTGAACCCGAATCCGAAGTTGGTTTTTGGCGGCGGCTCTCGCCGAGCGAGATATGGCCAAAAAAAAATGAAAATTGGTCGAAAATGGACTCAAATGGCGACGTAGAGTAAAATGGGCTGCAGATTCGGATTCGGCGTGAAAAACTACATACTGTGCACATGTCTCCTGGAAAATTTCAAAAATCGTCAATGTTTGTAAAAATGGGAAGGTTAACCCCTTTGCATTTTTTCAATTTTCTGTCCAAACATTTTTTTCGAGATTAGCGTCGATAAGGGGGTTTTTGAGGTCGCTGAACCCGAATCCGAAGTTGGTTTTTGGCGGCGGCTCTCGCCGAGCGAGATATGGCCAAAAAAAAATGAAAATTGGTCGAAAATGGACTCAAATGGCGACGTAGAGTAAAATGGGCTGCAGTTTCGGATTCGGCGTGAAAAACTACATACTGTGCACATGTCTCCTGGAAAATTTCAAAAATCGTCAATTTTTGTAAAAATGGGAAGGTTAACCCCTTTGCATTTTTTCAATTTTCTGTCCAAACATTTTTTTCGAGATTAGCGTCGATATGGGGGTTTTTGAGGTCGCTGAACCCGAATCCGAAGTTGGTTTTTAGCGGCGGCTCTCGCCGAGCGAGATATGGCCAAAAAGAAATGAAAATTGGTCGAAAATGGACTCAAATGGCGACGTAGAGTAAAATGGGCTGCAGATTCGGATTCGGCGTGAAAAACTACATACTGTGCACATGTCTCCTGGAAAATTTCAAAAATCGTCAATTTTTGTAAAAATGGGAAGGTTAACCCCTTTGCATTTTTTCAATTTTCTGTCCAAACATTTTTTTCGAGATTAGCGTCGATAAGGGGGTTTCTGAGGTCGCTGAACCCGAATCCGAAGTTGGTTTTTGGCGGCGGCTCTCGCCGAGCGAGATATGGCCAAAAAAAAATGAAAATTGGTCGAAAATGGACTCAAATGGCGACGTAGAGTAAAATGGGCTGCAGATTCGGATTCGGCGTGAAAAACTACATACTGTGCACATGTCTCCTGGAAAATTTCAAAAATCGTCAATTTTTGTAAAAATGGGAAGGTTAACCCCTTTGCATTTTTTCAATTTTCTGTCCAAACATTTTTTTCGAGATTAGCGTCGATATGGGGGTTTTTGAGGTCGCTGAACCCGAATCCGGAGTTGGTTTTTTGCGGCGGCTCTCGCCGAGCGAGATATGGCCAAAAAAAAATGAAAATTGGTCGAAAATGGACTCAAATGGCGACGTAGAGTGAAATGGGCTGCAGATTCGGATTCGGCGTGAAAAACTACATACTGTGCACATGTCTCCTGGAAAATTTCAAAAATCGTCAATTTTTGTAAAAATGGGAAGGTTAACCCCTTTGCATTTTTTCAATTTTCTGTCCAAACATTTTTTTCGAGATTAGCGTCGATAAGGGGGTTTTTGAGGTCGCTGAACCCGAATCCGAAGTTGGTTTTTGGCGGCGGCTCTCGCCGAGCGAGATATGGCCAAAAAAAAATGAAAATTGGTCGAAAATGGACTCAAATGGCGACGTAGAGTAAAATGGGCTGCAGATTCGGATTCGGCGTGAAAAACTACATACTGTGCACATGTCTCCTGGAAAATTTCAAAAATCGTCAATTTTTGTAAAAATGGGAAGGTTAACCCCTTTGCATTTTTTCAATTTTCTGTCCAAACATTTTTTTCGAGATTAGCGTCGATATGGGGGTTTTTGAGGTCGCTGAACCCGAATCCGAAGTTGGTTTTTGGCGGCGGCTCTCACCGAGCGAGATATGGCCAAAAAAAAATGAAAATTGGTCGAAAATGGACTCAAATGGCGACGTAGAGTAAAATGGGCTGCAGATTCGGATTCGGCGTGAAAAACTACATACTGTGCACATGTCTCCTGGAAAATTTCAAAAATCGTCAATTTTTGTAAAAATGGGAAGGTTAACCCCTTTGCATTTTTTCAATTTTCTGTCCAAACATTTTTTTCGAGATTAGCGTCGATAAGGGGGTTTCTGAGGTCGCTGAACCCGAATCCGAAGTTGGTTTTTGGTGGCGGCTCTCGCCGAGCGAGATATGGCCAAAAAAAAATGAAAATTGGTCGAAAATGGACTCAAATGGCGACGTAGAGTAAAATGGGCTGCAGATTCGGATTCGGCGTGAAAAACTACATACTGTGCACATATCTCCTGGAAAATTTCAAAAATCGTCAATTTTTGTAAAAATGGGAAGGTTAACCCCTTTGCATTTTTTCAATTTTCTGTCCAAACATTTTTTTCGAGATTAGCGTCGATATGGGGGTTTTTGAGGTCGCTGAACCCGAATCCGAAGTTGGTTTTTGGCGGCGGCTCTCGCCGAGCGAGATATGGCCAAAAAAAAATGAAAATTGGTCGAAAATGGACTCAAATGGCGACGTAGAGTAAAATGGGCTGCAGATTCGGATTCGGCGTGAAAAACTACATACTGTGCACATGTCTCCTGGAAAATTTCAAAAATCGTCAATGTTTGTAAAAATGGGAAGGTTAACCCCTTTGCATTTTTTCAATTTTCTGTCCAAACATTTTTTTCGAGATTAGCGTCGATAAGGGGGTTTTTGAGGTCGCTGAACCCGAATCCGAAGTTGGTTTTTGGCGGCGGCTCTCGCCGAGCGAGATATGGCCAAAAAAAAATGAAAATTGGTCGAAAATGGACTCAAATGGCGACGTAGAGTAAAATGGGCTGCAGTTTCGGATTCGGCGTGAAAAACTACATACTGTGCACATGTCTCCTGGAAAATTTCAAAAATCGTCAATTTTTGTAAAAATGGGAAGGTTAACCCCTTTGCATTTTTTCAATTTTCTGTCCAAACATTTTTTTCGAGATTAGCGTCGATATGGGGGTTTTTGAGGTCGCTGAACCCGAATCCGAAGTTGGTTTTTAGCGGCGGCTCTCGCCGAGCGAGATATGGCCAAAAAGAAATGAAAATTGGTCGAAAATGGACTCAAATGGCGACGTAGAGTAAAATGGGCTGCAGATTCGGATTCGGCGTGAAAAACTACATACTGTGCACATGTCTCCTGGAAAATTTCAAAAATCGTCAATTTTTGTAAAAATGGGAAGGTTAACCCCTTTGCATTTTTTCAATTTTCTGTCCAAACATTTTTTTCGAGATTAGCGTCGATAAGGGGGTTTCTGAGGTCGCTGAACCCGAATCCGAAGTTGGTTTTTGGCGGCGGCTCTCGCCGAGCGAGATATGGCCAAAAAAAAATGAAAATTGGTCGAAAATGGACTCAAATGGCGACGTAGAGTAAAATGGGCTGCAGATTCGGATTCGGCGTGAAAAACTACATACTGTGCACATGTCTCCTGGAAAATTTCAAAAATCGTCAATTTTTGTAAAAATGGGAAGGTTAACCCCTTTGCATTTTTTCAATTTTCTGTCCAAACATTTTTTTCGAGATTAGCGTCGATATGGGGGTTTTTGAGGTCGCTGAACCCGAATCCGGAGTTGGTTTTTTGCGGCGGCTCTCGCCGAGCGAGATATGGCCAAAAAAAAATGAAAATTGGTCGAAAATGGACTCAAATGGCGACGTAGAGTGAAATGGGCTGCAGATTCGGATTCGGCGTGAAAAACTACATACTGTGCACATGTCTCCTGGAAAATTTCAAAAATCGTCAATTTTTGTAAAAATGGGAAGGTTAACCCCTTTGCATTTTTTCAATTTTCTGTCCAAACATTTTTTTCGAGATTAGCGTCGATAAGGGGGTTTTTGAGGTCGCTGAACCCGAATCCGAAGTTGGTTTTTGGCGGCGGCTCTCGCCGAGCGAGATATGGCCAAAAAAAAATGAAAATTGGTCGAAAATGGACTCAAATGGCGACGTAGAGTAAAATGGGCTGCAGATTCGGATTCGGCGTGAAAAACTACATACTGTGCACATGTCTCCTGGAAAATTTCAAAAATCGTCAATTTTTGTAAAAATGGGAAGGTTAACCCCTTTGCATTTTTTCAATTTTCTGTCCAAACATTTTTTTCGAGATTAGCGTCGATATGGGGGTTTTTGAGGTCGCTGAACCCGAATCCGAAGTTGGTTTTTGGCGGCGGCTCTCACCGAGCGAGATATGGCCAAAAAAAAATGAAAATTGGTCGAAAATGGACTCAAATGGCGACGTAGAGTAAAATGGGCTGCAGATTCGGATTCGGCGTGAAAAACTACATACTGTGCACATGTCTCCTAGAAAATTTCAAAAATCGTCAATTTTTGTAAAAATGGGAAGGTTAACCCCTTTGCATTTTTTCAATTTTCTGTCCAAACATTTTTTTCGAGATTAGCGTCGATATGGGGGTTTTTGAGGTCGCTGAACCCGAATCCGAAGTTGGTTTTTGGCGGCGGCTCTCGCCGAGCGAGATATGGCCAAAAAAAAATGAAAATTGGTCGAAAATGGACTCAAATGGCGACGTAGAGTAAAATGGGCTGCAGATTCGGATTCGGCGTGAAAAACTACATACTGTGCACATGTCTCCTGGAAAATTTCAAAAATCGTCAATTTTTGTAAAAATGGGAAGGTTAACCCCTTTGCATTTTTTCAATTTTCTGTCCAAACATTTTTTTCGAGATTAGCGTCGATATGGGGGTTTTTGAGGTCGCTGAACCCGAATCCGAAGTTGGTTTTTAGCGGCGGCTCTCGCCGAGCGAGATATGGCCAAAAAGAAATGAAAATTGGTCGAAAATGGACTCAAATGGCGACGTAGAGTAAAATGGGCTGCAGATTCGGATTCGGCGTGAAAAACTACATACTGTGCACATGTCTCCTGGAAAATTTCAAAAATCGTCAATTTTTGTAAAAATGGGAAGGTTAACCCCTTTGCATTTTTTCAATTTTCTGTCCAAACATTTTTTTCGAGATTAGCGTCGATAAGGGGGTTTCTGAGGTCGCTGAACCCGAATCCGAAGTTGGTTTTTGGTGGCGGCTCTCGCCGAGCGAGATATGGCCAAAAAAAAATGAAAATTGGTCGAAAATGGACTCAAATGGCGACGTAGAGTAAAATGGGCTGCAGATTCGGATTCGGCGTGAAAAACTACATACTGTGCACATATCTCCTGGAAAATTTCAAAAATCGTCAATTTTTGTAAAAATGGGAAGGTTAACCCCTTTGCATTTTTTCAATTTTCTGTCCAAACATTTTTTTCGAGATTAGCGTCGATATGGGGGTTTTTGAGGTCGCTGAACCCGAATCCGAAGTTGGTTTTTGGCGGCGGCTCTCGCCGAGCGAGATATGGCCAAAAAAAAATGAAAATTGGTCGAAAATGGACTCAAATGGCGACGTAGAGTAAAATGGGCTGCAGATTCGGATTCGGCGTGAAAAACTACATACTGTGCACATGTCTCCTGGAAAATTTCAAAAATCGTCAATGTTTGTAAAAATGGGAAGGTTAACCCCTTTGCATTTTTTCAATTTTCTGTCCAAACATTTTTTTCGAGATTAGCGTCGATAAGGGGGTTTTTGAGGTCGCTGAACCCGAATCCGAAGTTGGTTTTTGGCGGCGGCTCTCGCCGAGCGAGATATGGCCAAAAAAAAATGAAAATTGGTCGAAAATGGACTCAAATGGCGACGTAGAGTAAAATGGGCTGCAGTTTCGGATTCGGCGTGAAAAACTACATACTGTGCACATGTCTCCTGGAAAATTTCAAAAATCGTCAATTTTTGTAAAAATGGGAAGGTTAACCCCTTTGCATTTTTTCAATTTTCTGTCCAAACATTTTTTTCGAGATTAGCGTCGATATGGGGGTTTTTGAGGTCGCTGAACCCGAATCCGAAGTTGGTTTTTAGCGGCGGCTCTCGCCGAGCGAGATATGGCCAAAAAGAAATGAAAATTGGTCGAAAATGGACTCAAATGGCGACGTAGAGTAAAATGGGCTGCAGATTCGGATTCGGCGTGAAAAACTACATACTGTGCACATGTCTCCTGGAAAATTTCAAAAATCGTCAATTTTTGTAAAAATGGGAAGGTTAACCCCTTTGCATTTTTTCAATTTTCTGTCCAAACATTTTTTTCGAGATTAGCGTCGATAAGGGGGTTTCTGAGGTCGCTGAACCCGAATCCGAAGTTGGTTTTTGGCGGCGGCTCTCGCCGAGCGAGATATGGCCAAAAAAAAATGAAAATTGGTCGAAAATGGACTCAAATGGCGACGTAGAGTAAAATGGGCTGCAGATTCGGATTCGGCGTGAAAAACTACATACTGTGCACATGTCTCCTGGAAAATTTCAAAAATCGTCAATTTTTGTAAAAATGGGAAGGTTAACCCCTTTGCATTTTTTCAATTTTCTGTCCAAACATTTTTTTCGAGATTAGCGTCGATATGGGGGTTTTTGAGGTCGCTGAACCCGAATCCGGAGTTGGTTTTTTGCGGCGGCTCTCGCCGAGCGAGATATGGCCAAAAAAAAATGAAAATTGGTCGAAAATGGACTCAAATGGCGACGTAGAGTGAAATGGGCTGCAGATTCGGATTCGGCGTGAAAAACTACATACTGTGCACATGTCTCCTGGAAAATTTCAAAAATCGTCAATTTTTGTAAAAATGGGAAGGTTAACCCCTTTGCATTTTTTCAATTTTCTGTCCAAACATTTTTTTCGAGATTAGCGTCGATAAGGGGGTTTTTGAGGTCGCTGAACCCGAATCCGAAGTTGGTTTTTGGCGGCGGCTCTCGCCGAGCGAGATATGGCCAAAAAAAAATGAAAATTGGTCGAAAATGGACTCAAATGGCGACGTAGAGTAAAATGGGCTGCAGATTCGGATTCGGCGTGAAAAACTACATACTGTGCACATGTCTCCTGGAAAATTTCAAAAATCGTCAATTTTTGTAAAAATGGGAAGGTTAACCCCTTTGCATTTTTTCAATTTTCTGTCCAAACATTTTTTTCGAGATTAGCGTCGATATGGGGGTTTTTGAGGTCGCTGAACCCGAATCCGAAGTTGGTTTTTGGCGGCGGCTCTCACCGAGCGAGATATGGCCAAAAAAAAATGAAAATTGGTCGAAAATGGACTCAAATGGCGACGTAGAGTAAAATGGGCTGCAGATTCGGATTCGGCGTGAAAAACTACATACTGTGCACATGTCTCCTAGAAAATTTCAAAAATCGTCAATTTTTGTAAAAATGGGAAGGTTAACCCCTTTGCATTTTTTCAATTTTCTGTCCAAACATTTTTTTCGAGATTAGCGTCGATATGGGGGTTTTTGAGGTCGCTGAACCCGAATCCGAAGTTGGTTTTTGGCGGCGGCTCTCGCCGAGCGAGATATGGCCAAAAAAAAATGAAAATTGGTCGAAAATGGACTCAAATGGCGACGTAGAGTAAAATGGGCTGCAGATTCGGATTCGGCGTGAAAAACTACATACTGTGCACATGTCTCCTGGAAAATTTCAAAAATCGTCAATTTTTGTAAAAATGGGAAGGTTAACCCCTTTGCATTTTTTCAATTTTCTGTCCAAACATTTTTTTCGAGATTAGCGTCGATATGGGGGTTTTTGAGGTCGCTGAACCCGAATCCGAAGTTGGTTTTTGGCGGCGGCTCTCGCCGAGCGAGATATGGCCAAAAAAAAATGAAAATTGGTCGAAAATGGACTCAAATGGCGACGTAGAGTAAAATGGGCTGCAGTTTCGGATTCGGCGTGAAAAACTACATACTGTGCACATGTCTCCTGGAAAATTTCAAAAATCGTCAATTTTTGTAAAAATGGGAAGGTTAACCCCTTTGCATTTTTTCAATTTTCTGTCCAAACATTTTTTTCGAGATTAGCGTCGATAAGGGGGTTTTTGAGGTCGCTGAACCCGAATCCGAAGTTGGTTTTTGGCGGCGGCTCTCGCCGAGCGAGATATGGCCAAAAAAAAATGAAAATTGGTCGAAAATGGACTCAAATGGCGACGTAGAGTAAAATGGGCTGCAGATTCGGATTCGGCGTGAAAAACTACATACTGTGCACATGTCTCCTGGAAAATTTCAAAAATCGTCAATTTTTGTAAAAATGGGAAGGTTAACCCCTTTGCATTTTTTCAATTTTCTGTCCAAACATTTTTTTCGAGATTAGCGTCGATATGGGGGTTTTTGAGGTCGCTGAACCCGAATCCGAAGTTGGTTTTTGGCGGCGGCTCTCACCGAGCGAGATATGGCCAAAAAAAAATGAAAATTGGTCGAAAATGGACTCAAATGGCGACGTAGAGTAAAATGGGCTGCAGATTCGGATTCGGCGTGAAAAACTACATACTGTGCACATGTCTCCTGGAAAATTTCAAAAATCGTCAATTTTTGTAAAAATGGGAAGGTTAACCCCTTTGCATTTTTTCAATTTTCTGTCCAAACATTTTTTTCGAGATTAGCGTCGATATGGGGGTTTTTGAGGTCGCTGAACCCGAATCCGAAGTTGGTTTTTGGCGGCGGCTCTCGCCGAGCGAGATATGGCCAAAAAAAAATGAAAATTGGTCGAAAATGGACTCAAATGGCGACGTAGAGTAAAATGGGCTGCAGATTCGGATTCGGCGTGAAAAACTACATACTGTGCACATGTCTCCTGGAAAATTTCAAAAATCGTCAATTTTTGTAAAAATGGGAAGGTTAACCCCTTTGCATTTTTTCAATTTTCTGTCCAAACATTTTTTTCGAGATTAGCGTCGATATGGGGGTTTTTGAGGTCGCTGAACCCGAATCAGAAGTGGGTTTTTGGCGGCGGCTCTCGCCGAGCGAGATATGGCCAAAAAAAAATGAAAATTGGTCGAAAATGGACTCAAATGGCGACGTAGAGTAAAATGGGCTGCAGATTCGGATTCGGCGTGAAAAACTACATACTGTGCACATGTCTCCTGGAAAATTTCAAAAATCGTCAATTTTTGTAAAAATGGGAAGGTTAACCCCTTTGCATTTTTTCAATTTTCTGTCCAAACATTTTTTTCGAGATTAGCGTCGATAAGGGGGTTTTTGAGGTCGCTGAACCCGAATCCGAAGTTGGTTTTTGGCGGCGGCTCTCGCCGAGCGAGATATGGCCAAAAAAAAATGAAAATTGGTCGAAAATGGACTCAAATGGCAACGTAGAGTAAAATGGGCTGCAGATTCGGATTCGGCGTGAAAAACTACATACTGTGCCCATGTCTCCTGGAAAATTTCAAAAATCGTCAATTTTTGTAAAAATGGGAAGGTTAACCCCTTTGCATTTTTTCAATTTTCTGTCCGAACATTTTTTTCGAGATTAGCGTCGATATGGGGGTTTTTGAGGTCGCTGAACCCGAATCCGAAGTTGGTTTTTGGCGGCGGCTCTCACCGAGCGAGATATGGCCAAAAAAAAATGAAAATTGGTCGAAAATGGACTCAAATGGCGACGTAGAGTAAAATGGGCTGCAGATTCGGATTCGGCGTGAAAAACTACATACTGTGCACATGTCTCCTGGAAAATTTCAAAAATCGTCAATTTTTGTAAAAATGGGAAGGTTAACCCCTTTGCATTTTTTCAATTTTCTGTCCAAACATTTTTTTCGAGATTAGCGTCGATAAGGGGGTTTCTGAGGTCGCTGAACCCGAATCCGAAGTTGGTTTTTGGCGGCGGCTCTCGCCGAGCGAGATATGGCCAAAAAAAAATGAAAATTGGTCGAAAATGGACTCAAATGGCGACGTAGAGTAAAATGGGCTGCAGATTCGGATTCGGCGTGAAAAACTACATACTGTGCACATGTCTCCTGGAAAATTTCAAAAATCGTCAATTTTTGTAAAAATGGGAAGGTTAACCCCTTTGCATTTTTTCAATTTTCTGTCCAAACATTTTTTTCGAGATTAGCGTCGATATGGGGGTTTTTGAGGTCGCTGAACCCGAATCCGAAGTTGGTTTTTGGCGGCGGCTCTCGCCGAGCGAGATATGGCCAAAAAAAAATGAAAATTGGTCGAAAATGGACTCAAATGGCGACGTAGAGTAAAATGGGCTGCAGATTCGGATTCGGCGTGAAAAACTACATACTGTGCACATGTCTCCTGGAAAATTTCAAAAATCGTCAATTTTTGTAAAAATGGGAAGGTTAACCCCTTTGCATTTTTTCAATTTTCTGTCCAAACATTTTTTTCGAGATTAGCGTCGATATGGGGGTTTTTGAGGTCGCTGAACCCGAATCAGAAGTTGGTTTTTGGCGGCGGCTCTCGCCGAGCGAGATATGGCCAAAAAAAAATGAAAATTGGTCGAAAATGGACTCAAATGGCGACGTAGAGTAAAATGGGCTGCAGATTCGGATTCGGCGTGAAAAACTACATACTGTGCACATGTCTCCTGGAAAATTTCAAAAATCGTCAATTTTTGTAAAAATGGGAAGGTTAACCCCTTTGCATTTTTTCAATTTTCTGTCCAAACATTTTTTTCGAGATTAGCGTCGATAAGGGGGTTTTTGAGGTCGCTGAACCCGAATCCGAAGTTGGTTTTTGGCGGCGGCTCTCGCCGAGCGAGATATGGCCAAAAAAAAATGAAAATTGGTCGAAAATGGACTCAAATGGCGACGTAGAGTAAAATGGGCTGCAGATTCGGATTCGGCGTGAAAAACTACATACTGTGCCCATGTCTCCTGGAAAATTTCAAAAATCGTCAATTTTTGTAAAAATGGGAAGGTTAACCCCTTTGCATTTTTTCAATTTTCTGTCCGAACATTTTTTTCGAGATTAGCGTCGATATGGGGGTTTTTGAGGTCGCTGAACCCGAATCCGAAGTTGGTTTTTGGCGGCGGCTCTCACCGAGCGAGATATGGCCAAAAAAAAATGAAAATTGGTCGAAAATGGACTCAAATGGCGACGTAGAGTAAAATGGGCTGCAGATTCGGATTCGGCGTGAAAAACTACATACTGTGCACATGTCTCCTGGAAAATTTCAAAAATCGTCAATTTTTGTAAAAATGGGAAGGTTAACCCCTTTGCATTTTTTCAATTTTCTGTCCAAACATTTTTTTCGAGATTAGCGTCGATAAGGGGGTTTCTGAGGTCGCTGAACCCGAATCCGAAGTTGGTTTTTGGCGGCGGCTCTCGCCGAGCGAGATATGGCCAAAAAAAAATGAAAATTGGTCGAAAATGGACTCAAATGGCGACGTAGAGTAAAATGGGCTGCAGATTCGGATTCGGCGTGAAAAACTACATACTGTGCACATGTCTCCTGGAAAATTTCAAAAATCGTCAATTTTTGTAAAAATGGGAAGGTTAACCCCTTTGCATTTTTTCAATTTTCTGTCCAAACATTTTTTTCGAGATTAGCGTCGATAAGGGGGTTTTTGAGGTCGCTGAACCCGAATCCGAAGTTGGTTTTTGGCGGCGGCTCTCGCCGAGCGAGATATGGCCAAAAAAAAATGAAAATTGGTCGAAAATGGACTCAAATGGCGACGTAGAGTAAAATGGGCTGCAGATTCGGATTCGGCGTGAAAAACTACATACTGTGCACATGTCTCCTGGAAAATTTCAAAAATCGTCAATTTTTGTAAAAATGGGAAGGTTAACCCCTTTGCATTTTTTCAATTTTCTGTCCAAACATTTTTTTCGAGATTAGCGTCGATATGGGGGTTTTTGAGGTCGCTGAACCCGAATCCGAAGTTGGTTTTTAGCGGCGGCTCTCGCCGAGCGAGATATGGCCAAAAAGAAATGAAAATTGGTCGAAAATGGACTCAAATGGCGACGTAGAGTAAAATGGGCTGCAGATTCGGATTCGGCGTGAAAAACTACATACTGTGCACATGTCTCCTGGAAAATTTCAAAAATCGTCAATTTTTGTAAAAATGGGAAGGTTAACCCCTTTGCATTTTTTCAATTTTCTGTCCAAACATTTTTTTCGAGATTAGCGTCGATAAGGGGGTTTCTGAGGTCGCTGAACCCGAATCCGAAGTTGGTTTTTGGCGGCGGCTCTCGCCGAGCGAGATATGGCCAAAAAAAAATGAAAATTGGTCGAAAATGGACTCAAATGGCGACGTAGAGTAAAATGGGCTGCAGATTCGGATTCGGCGTGAAAAACTACATACTGTGCACATATCTCCTGGAAAATTTCAAAAATCGTCAATTTTTGTAAAAATGGGAAGGTTAACCCCTTTGCATTTTTTCAATTTTTTGTCCAAACATTTTTTTCGAGATTAGCGTCGATATGGGGGTTTTTGAGGTCGCTGAACCCGAATCCGAAGTTGGTTTTTGGCGGCGGCTCTCGCCGAGCGAGATATGGCCAAAAAAAAATGAAAATTGGTCGAAAATGGACTCAAATGGCGACGTAGAGTAAAATGGGCTGCAGATTCGGATTCGGCGTGAAAAACTACATACTGTGCACATGTCTCCTGGAAAATTTCAAAAATCGTCAATGTTTGTAAAAATGGGAAGGTTAACCCCTTTGCATTTTTTCAATTTTCTGTCCAAACATTTTTTTCGAGATTAGCGTCGATAAGGGGGTTTTTGAGGTCGCTGAACCCGAATCCGAAGTTGGTTTTTGGCGGCGGCTCTCGCCGAGCGAGATATGGCCAAAAAAAAATGAAAATTGGTCGAAAATGGACTCAAATGGCGACGTAGAGTAAAATGGGCTGCAGTTTCGGATTCGGCGTGAAAAACTACATACTGTGCACATGTCTCCTGGAAAATTTCAAAAATCGTCAATTTTTGTAAAAATGGGAAGGTTAACCCCTTTGCATTTTTTCAATTTTCTGTCCAAACATTTTTTTCGAGATTAGCGTCGATATGGGGGTTTTTGAGGTCGCTGAACCCGAATCCGAAGTTGGTTTTTAGCGGCGGCTCTCGCCGAGCGAGATATGGCCAAAAAGAAATGAAAATTGGTCGAAAATGGACTCAAATGGCGACGTAGAGTAAAATGGGCTGCAGATTCGGATTCGGCGTGAAAAACTACATACTGTGCACATGTCTCCTGGAAAATTTCAAAAATCGTCAATTTTTGTAAAAATGGGAAGGTTAACCCCTTTGCATTTTTTCAATTTTCTGTCCAAACATTTTTTTCGAGATTAGCGTCGATAAGGGGGTTTCTGAGGTCGCTGAACCCGAATCCGAAGTTGGTTTTTGGCGGCGGCTCTCGCCGAGCGAGATATGGCCAAAAAAAAATGAAAATTGGTCGAAAATGGACTCAAATGGCGACGTAGAGTAAAATGGGCTGCAGATTCGGATTCGGCGTGAAAAACTACATACTGTGCACATGTCTCCTGGAAAATTTCAAAAATCGTCAATTTTTGTAAAAATGGGAAGGTTAACCCCTTTGCATTTTTTCAATTTTCTGTCCAAACATTTTTTTCGAGATTAGCGTCGATATGGGGGTTTTTGAGGTCGCTGAACCCGAATCCGGAGTTGGTTTTTTGCGGCGGCTCTCGCCGAGCGAGATATGGCCAAAAAAAAATGAAAATTGGTCGAAAATGGACTCAAATGGCGACGTAGAGTGAAATGGGCTGCAGATTCGGATTCGGCGTGAAAAACTACATACTGTGCACATGTCTCCTGGAAAATTTCAAAAATCGTCAATTTTTGTAAAAATGGGAAGGTTAACCCCTTTGCATTTTTTCAATTTTCTGTCCAAACATTTTTTTCGAGATTAGCGTCGATAAGGGGGTTTTTGAGGTCGCTGAACCCGAATCCGAAGTTGGTTTTTGGCGGCGGCTCTCGCCGAGCGAGATATGGCCAAAAAAAAATGAAAATTGGTCGAAAATGGACTCAAATGGCGACGTAGAGTAAAATGGGCTGCAGTTTCGGATTCGGCGTGAAAAACTACATACTGTGCACATGTCTCCTGGAAAATTTCAAAAATCGTCAATTTTTGTAAAAATGGGAAGGTTAACCCCTTTGCATTTTTTCAATTTTCTGTCCAAACATTTTTTTCGAGATTAGCGTCGATATGGGGGTTTTTGAGGTCGCTGAACCCGAATCCGAAGTTGGTTTTTAGCGGCGGCTCTCGCCGAGCGAGATATGGCCAAAAAGAAATGAAAATTGGTCGAAAATGGACTCAAATGGCGACGTAGAGTAAAATGGGCTGCAGATTCGGATTCGGCGTGAAAAACTACATACTGTGCACATGTCTCCTGGAAAATTTCAAAAATCGTCAATTTTTGTAAAAATGGGAAGGTTAACCCCTTTGCATTTTTTCAATTTTCTGTCCAAACATTTTTTTCGAGATTAGCGTCGATAAGGGGGTTTCTGAGGTCGCTGAACCCGAATCCGAAGTTGGTTTTTGGCGGCGGCTCTCGCCGAGCGAGATATGGCCAAAAAAAAATGAAAATTGGTCGAAAATGGACTCAAATGGCGACGTAGAGTAAAATGGGCTGCAGATTCGGATTCGGCGTGAAAAACTACATACTGTGCACATGTCTCCTGGAAAATTTCAAAAATCGTCAATTTTTGTAAAAATGGGAAGGTTAACCCCTTTGCATTTTTTCAATTTTCTGTCCAAACATTTTTTTCGAGATTAGCGTCGATATGGGGGTTTTTGAGGTCGCTGAACCCGAATCCGGAGTTGGTTTTTTGCGGCGGCTCTCGCCGAGCGAGATATGGCCAAAAAAAAATGAAAATTGGTCGAAAATGGACTCAAATGGCGACGTAGAGTGAAATGGGCTGCAGATTCGGATTCGGCGTGAAAAACTACATACTGTGCACATGTCTCCTGGAAAATTTCAAAAATCGTCAATTTTTGTAAAAATGGGAAGGTTAACCCCTTTGCATTTTTTCAATTTTCTGTCCAAACATTTTTTTCGAGATTAGCGTCGATAAGGGGGTTTTTGAGGTCGCTGAACCCGAATCCGAAGTTGGTTTTTGGCGGCGGCTCTCGCCGAGCGAGATATGGCCAAAAAAAAATGAAAATTGGTCGAAAATGGACTCAAATGGCGACGTAGAGTAAAATGGGCTGCAGATTCGGATTCGGCGTGAAAAACTACATACTGTGCACATGTCTCCTGGAAAATTTCAAAAATCGTCAATTTTTGTAAAAATGGGAAGGTTAACCCCTTTGCATTTTTTCAATTTTCTGTCCAAACATTTTTTTCGAGATTAGCGTCGATATGGGGGTTTTTGAGGTCGCTGAACCCGAATCCGAAGTTGGTTTTTGGCGGCGGCTCTCACCGAGCGAGATATGGCCAAAAAAAAATGAAAATTGGTCGAAAATGGACTCAAATGGCGACGTAGAGTAAAATGGGCTGCAGATTCGGATTCGGCGTGAAAAACTACATACTGTGCACATGTCTCCTGGAAAATTTCAAAAATCGTCAATTTTTGTAAAAATGGGAAGGTTAACCCCTTTGCATTTTTTCAATTTTCTGTCCAAACATTTTTTTCGAGATTAGCGTCGATATGGGGGTTTTTGAGGTCGCTGAACCCGAATCCGAAGTTGGTTTTTGGCGGCGGCTCTCGCCGAGCGAGATATGGCCAAAAAAAAATGAAAATTGGTCGAAAATGGACTCAAATGGCGACGTAGAGTAAAATGGGCTGCAGATTCGGATTCGGCGTGAAAAACTACATACTGTGCACATGTCTCCTGGAAAATTTCAAAAATCGTCAATTTTTGTAAAAATGGGAAGGTTAACCCCTTTGCATTTTTTCAATTTTCTGTCCAAACATTTTTTTCGAGATTAGCGTCGATATGGGGGTTTTTGAGGTCGCTGAACCCGAATCCGAAGTTGGTTTTTGGCGGCGGCTCTCGCCGAGCGAGATATGGCCAAAAAAAAATGAAAATTGGTCGAAAATGGACTCAAATGGCGACGTAGAGTAAAATGGGCTGCAGATTCGGATTCGGCGTGAAAAACTACATACTGTGCACATGTCTCCTGGAAAATTTCAAAAATCGTCAATTTTTGTAAAAATGGGAAGGTTAACCCCTTTGCATTTTTTCAATTTTCTGTCCAAACATTTTTTTCGAGATTAGCGTCGATATGGGGGTTTTTGAGGTCGCTGAACCCGAATCAGAAGTTGGTTTTTGGCGGCGGCTCTCGCCGAGCGAGATATGGCCAAAACAAAATGAAAATTGGTCGAAAATGGACTCAAATGGCGACGTAGAGTAAAATGGGCTGCAGATTCGGATTCGGCGTGAAAAACTACATACTGTGCACATGTCTCCTGGAAAATTTCAAAAATCGTCAATTTTTGTAAAAATGGGAAGGTTAACCCCTTTGCATTTTTTCAATTTTCTGTCCAAACATTTTTTTCGAGATTAGCGTCGATAAGGGGGTTTTTGAGGTCGCTGAACCCGAATCCGAAGTTGGTTTTTGGCGGCGGCTCTCGCCGAGCGAGATATGGCCAAAAAAAAATGAAAATTGGTCGAAAATGGACTCAAATGGCAACGTAGAGTAAAATGGGCTGCAGATTCGGATTCGGCGTGAAAAACTACATACTGTGCCCATGTCTCCTGGAAAATTTCAAAAATCGTCAATTTTTGTAAAAATGGGAAGGTTAACCCCTTTGCATTTTTTCAATTTTCTGTCCGAACATTTTTTTCGAGATTAGCGTCGATATGGGGGTTTTTGAGGTCGCTGAACCCGAATCCGAAGTTGGTTTTTGGCGGCGGCTCTCACCGAGCGAGATATGGCCAAAAAGAAATGAAAATTGGTCGAAAATGGACTCAAATGGCGACGTAGAGTAAAATGGGCTGCAGATTCGGATTCGGCGTGAAAAACTACATACTGTGCACATGTCTCCTGGAAAATTTCAAAAATCGTCAATTTTTGTAAAAATGGGAAGGTTAACCCCTTTGCATTTTTTCAATTTTCTGTCCAAACATTTTTTTCGAGATTAGCGTCGATAAGGGGGTTTCTGAGGTCGCTGAACCCTAATCCGAAGTTGGTTTTTGGCGGCGGCTCTCGCCGAGCGAGATATGGCCAAAAAAAAATGAAAATTGGTCGAAAATGGACTCAAATGGCGACGTAGAGTAAAATGGGCTGCAGATTCGGATTCGGCGTGAAAAACTACATACTGTGCACATGTCTCCTGGAAAATTTCAAAAATCGTCAATTTTTGTAAAAATGGGAAGGTTAACCCCTTTGCATTTTTTCAATTTTCTGTCCAAACATTTTTTTCGAGATTAGCGTCGATATGGGGGTTTTTGAGGTCGCTGAACCCGAATCCGAAGTTGGTTTTTTGCGGCGGCTCTCGCCGAGCGAGATATGGCCAAAAAAAAATGAAAATTGGTCGAAAATGGACTCAAATGGCGACGTAGAGTGAAATGGGCTGCAGATTCGGATTCGGCGTGAAAAACTACATACTGTGCACATGTCTCCTGGAAAATTTCAAAAATCGTCAATTTTTGTAAAAATGGGCATTTTTTCAATTTTCTGTCCAAACATTTTTTTCGAGATTAGCGTCGATATGGGGGTTTTTGAGGTCGCTGAACCCGAATCCGAAGTTGGTTTTTGGCGGCGGCTCTCGCCGAGCGAGATATGGCCAAAAAAAAATGAAAATTGGTCAAAAATGGACTCAAATGGCGACGTAGAGTAAAATGGGCTGCAGATTCGGATTCGGCGTGAAAAACTACATACTGTGCACATGTCTCCTGGAAAATTTCAAAAATCGTCAATTTTTGTAAAAATGGGAAGGTTAACCCCTTTGCATTTTTTCAATTTTCTGTCCAAACATTTTTTTCGAGATTAGCGTCGATAAGGGGGTTTTTGAGGTCGCTGAACCCGAATCCGAAGTTGGTTTTTGGCGGCGGCTCTCGCCGAGCGAGATATGGCCAAAAAAAAATGAAAATTGGTCGAAAATGGACTCAAATGGCGACGTAGAGTAAAATGGGCTGCAGATTCGGATTCGGCGTGAAAAACTACATACTGTGCACATGTCTCCTGGAAAATTTCAAAAATCGTCAATTTTTGTAAAAATGGGAAGGTTAACCCCTTTGAATTTTTTCAATTTTCTGTCCAAACATTTTTTTCGAGATTAGCGTCGATATGGGGGTTTTTGAGGTCGCTGAACCCGAATCCGAAGTTGGTTTTTGGCGGCGGCTCTCGCCGAGCGAGATATGGCCAAAAAAAAATGAAAATTGGTCGAAAATGGACTCAAATGGCGACGTAGAGTAAAATGGGCTGCAGATTCGGATTCGGCGTGAAAAACTACATACTGTGCACATGTCTCCTGGAAAATTTCAAAAATCGTCAATTTTCGTAAAAATGGGAAGGTTAACCCCTTTGCATTTTTTCAATTTTCTGTCCAATCATTTTTTTCGAGATTAGCGTCGATATGGGGGTTTTTGAGGTCGCTGAACCCGAATCCGAAGTTGGTTTTTGGCGACGGCTCTCGCCGAGCGAGATATGGCCAAAAAAAAATGAAAATTGGTCGAAAATGGACTCAAATGGCGACGTAGAGTAAAATGGGCTGCAGATTCGGATTCGGCGTGAAAAACTACATACTGTGCACATGTCTCCTGGAAAATTTCAAAAATCGTCAATTTTTGTAAAAATGGGCATTTTTTCAATTTTCTGTCCAAACATTTTTTTCGAGATTAGCGTCGATATGGGGGTTTTTGAGGTCGCTGAACCCGAATCCGAAGTTGGTTTTTGGCGGCGGCTCTCGCCGAGCGAGATATGGCCCAAAAAAAATGAAAATTGGTCGAAAATGGACTCAAATGGCGACGTAGAGTAAAATGGGCTGCAGATTCGGATTCGGCGTGAAAAACTACATACTGTGCACATGTCTCCTGGAAAATTTCAAAAATCGTCAATTTTCGTAAAAATGGGAAGGTTAACCCCTTTGCATTTTTTCAATTTTCTGTCCAATCATTTTTTTCGAGATTAGCGTCGATATGGGGGTTTTTGAGGTCGCTGAACCCGAATCCGAAGTTGGTTTTTGGCGGCGGCTCTCGCCGAGCGAGATATGGCCAAAAAAAAATGAAAATTGGTCGAAAATGGACTCAAATGGCGACGTAGAGTAAAATGGGCTGCAGATTCGGATTCGGCGTGAAAAACTACATGCTGTGCACATGTCTCCTGGAAAATTTGAAAAATCGTCAATTTTTGTAAAAATGGGAAGGTTAACCCCTTTGCATTTTTTCAATTTTCTGTCCAAACATTTTTTTCGAGATTAGCGTCGATATGGGGGTTTTTGAGGTCGCTGAACCCGAATCCGAAGTTGGTTTTTGGCGGCGGCTCTCGCCGAGCGAGATATGGCCAAAAAAAAATGAAAATTGGTCGAAAATGGACTCAAATGGCGACGTAGAGTAAAATGGGCTGCAGATTCGGATTCGGCGTGAAAAACTACATACTGTGCACATGTCTCCTGGAAAATTTCAAAAATCGTCAATTTTTGTAAAAATGGGAAGGTTAACCCCTTTGCATTTTTTCAATTTTCTGTCCAAACATTTTTTTCGAGATTAGCGTCGATATGGGGGTTTTTGAGGTCGCTGAACCCGAATCCGAAGTTGGTTTTTGGCGGCGGCTCTCGCCGAGCGAGATATGGCCAAAAAAAAATGAAAATTGGTCGAAAATGGACTCAAATGGCGACGTAGAGTAAAATGGGCTGCAGATTCGGATTCGGCGTGAAAAACTACATGCTGTGCACATGTCTCCTGGAAAATTTCAAAAATCGTCAATTTTTGTAAAAATGGGAAGGTTAACCCCTTTGCATTTTTTCAATTTTCTGTCCAAACATTTTTTTCGAGATTAGCGTCGATATGGGGGTTTTTGAGGTCGCTGAACCCGAATCCGAAGTTGGTTTTTGGCGGCGGCTCTCGCCGAGCGAGATATGGCCAAAAAAAAATGAAAATTGGTCGAAAATGGACTCAAATGGCGACGTAGAGTAAAATGGGCTGCAGATTCGGATTCGGCGTGAAAAACTACATACTGTGCACATGTCTCCTGGAAAATTTCAAAAATCGTCAATTTTCGTAAAAATGGGAAGGTTAACCCCTTTGCATATTTTCAATTTTCTGTCCAAACATTTTTTTCGAGATTAGCGTCGATATGGGGGTTTTTGAGGTCGCTGAACCCGAATCCGAAGTTGGTTTTTGGCGGCGGCTCTCGCCGAGCGAGATATGGCCAAAAAAAAATGAAAATTGGTCGAAAATGGACTCAAATGGCGACGTAGAGTAAAATGGGCTGCAGATTCGGATTCGGCGTGAAAAACTACATGCTGTGCACATGTCTCCTGGAAAATTTCAAAAATCGTCAATTTTTGTAAAAATGGGAAGGTTAACCCCTTTGCATTTTTTCAATTTTCTGTCCAAACATTTTTTTCGAGATTAGCGTCGATATGGGGGTTTTTGAGGTCGCTGAACCCGAATCCGAAGTTGGTTTTTGGCGGCGGCTCTCGCCGAGCGAGATATGGCCAAAAAAAAATGAAAATTGGTCGAAAATGGACTCAAATGGTGACGTAGAGTAAAATGGGCTGCAGATTCGGATTCGGCGTGAAAAACTACATACTGTGCACATGTCTCCTGGAAAATTTTAAAAATCGTCAATTTTTGTAAAAATGGGAAGGTTAACCCCTTTGCATTTTTTCAATTTTCTGTCCAAACATTTTTTTCGAGATTAGCGTCGATATGGGTGTTTTTGAGGTCGCTGAACCCGAATCCGAAGTTGGTTTTTGGCGACGGCTCTCGCCGAGCGAGATATGGCCAAAAAAAAATGAAAATTGGTCGAAAATGGACTCAAATGGCGACGTAGAGTAAAATGGGCTGCAGATTCGGATTCGGCGTGAAAAACTACATACTGTGCACATGTCTCCTGGAAAATTTCAAAAATCGTCAATTTTTGTAAAAATGGGAAGGTTAACCCCTTTGCATTTTTTCAATTTTCTGTCCAAACATTTTTTTCGAGATTAGCGTCGATATGGGGGTTTTTGAGGTCGCTGAACCCGAATCCGAAGTTGGTTTTTGGCGGCGGCTCTCACCGAGCGAGATATGGCCAAAAAAAAATGAAAATTGGTCGAAAATGGACTCAAATGGCGACGTAGAGTAAAATGGGCTGCAGATTCGGATTCGGCGTGAAAAACTACATACTGTGCACATGTCTCCTGGAAAATTTCAAAAATCGTCAATTTTTGTAAAAATGGGAAGGTTAACCCCTTTGCATTTTTTCAATTTTCTGTCCAAACATTTTTTTCGAGATTAGCGTCGATATGGGGGTTTTTGAGGTCGCTGAACCCGAATCCGAAGTTTGTTTTTGGCGGCGGCTCTCGCCGAGCGAGATATGGCCAAAAAGAAATGAAAATTGGTCGAAAATGGACTCAAATGGCGACGTAGAGTAAAATGGGCTGCAGATTCGGATTCGGCGTGAAAAACTACATACTGTGCACATGTCTCCTGGAAAATTTCAAAAATCGTCAATTTTTGTAAAAATGGGAAGGTTAACCCCTTTGCATTTTTTCAATTTTCTGTCCAAACATTTTTTTCGAGATTAGCGTCGATATGGGGGTTTTTGAGGTCGCTGAACCCGAATCCGAAGTTGGTTTTTGGCGGCGGCTCTCGCCGAGCGAGATATGGCCAAAAAAAAATGAAAATTGGTCGAAAATGGACTCAAATGGCGACGTAGAGTAAAATGGGCTGCAGATTCGGATTCGGCGTGAAAAACTACATACTGTGCACATGTCTCCTGGAAAATTTCAAAAATCGTCAATTTTTGTAAAAATGGGAAGGTTAACCCCTTTGCATTTTTTCAATTTTCTGTCCAAACATTTTTTTCGAGATTAGCGTCGATAAGGGGGTTTTTGAGGTCGCTGAACCCGAATCCGAAGTTGGTTTTTGGCGGCGGCTCTCGCCGAGCGAGATATGGCCAAAAAAAAATGAAAATTGGTCGAAAATGGACTCAAATGGCGACGTAGAGTAAAATGGGCTGCAGATTCGGATTCGGCGTGAAAAACTACATACTGTGCACATGTCTCCTGGAAAATTTCAAAAATCGTCAATTTTTGTAAAAATGGGAAGGTTAACCCCTTTGAATTTTTTCAATTTTCTGTCCAAACATTTTTTTCGAGATTAGCGTCGATATGGGGGTTTTTGAGGTCGCTGAACCCGAATCCGAAGTTGGTTTTTGGCGGCGGCTCTCGCCGAGCGAGATATGGCCAAAAAAAAATGAAAATTGGTCGAAAATGGACTCAAATGGCGACGTAGAGTAAAATGGGCTGCAGATTCGGATTCGGCGTGAAAAACTACATACTGTGCACATGTCTCCTGGAAAATTTCAAAAATCGTCAATTTTCGTAAAAATGGGAAGGTTAACCCCTTTGCATTTTTTCAATTTTCTGTCCAATCATTTTTTTCGAGATTAGCGTCGATATGGGGGTTTTTGAGGTCGCTGAACCCGAATCCGAAGTTGGTTTTTGGCGACGGCTCTCGCCGAGCGAGATATGGCCAAAAAAAAATGAAAATTGGTCGAAAATGGACTCAAATGGCGACGTAGAGTAAAATGGGCTGCAGATTCGGATTCGGCGTGAAAAACTACATACTGTGCACATGTCTCCTGGAAAATTTCAAAAATCGTCAATTTTTGTAAAAATGGGCATTTTTTCAATTTTCTGTCCAAACATTTTTTTCGAGATTAGCGTCGATATGGGGGTTTTTGAGGTCGCTGAACCCGAATCCGAAGTTGGTTTTTGGCGGCGGCTCTCGCCGAGCGAGATATGGCCCAAAAAAAATGAAAATTGGTCGAAAATGGACTCAAATGGCGACGTAGAGTAAAATGGGCTGCAGATTCGGATTCGGCGTGAAAAACTACATACTGTGCACATGTCTCCTGGAAAATTTCAAAAATCGTCAATTTTCGTAAAAATGGGAAGGTTAACCCCTTTGCATTTTTTCAATTTTCTGTCCAATCATTTTTTTCGAGATTAGCGTCGATATGGGGGTTTTTGAGGTCGCTGAACCCGAATCCGAAGTTGGTTTTTGGCGGCGGCTCTCGCCGAGCGAGATATGGCCAAAAAAAAATGAAAATTGGTCGAAAATGGACTCAAATGGCGACGTAGAGTAAAATGGGCTGCAGATTCGGATTCGGCGTGAAAAACTACATGCTGTGCACATGTCTCCTGGAAAATTTGAAAAATCGTCAATTTTTGTAAAAATGGGAAGGTTAACCCCTTTGCATTTTTTCAATTTTCTGTCCAAACATTTTTTTCGAGATTAGCGTCGATATGGGGGTTTTTGAGGTCGCTGAACCCGAATCCGAAGTTGGTTTTTGGCGGCGGCTCTCGCCGAGCGAGATATGGCCAAAAAAAAATGAAAATTGGTCGAAAATGGACTCAAATGGCGACGTAGAGTAAAATGGGCTGCAGATTCGGATTCGGCGTGAAAAACTACATACTGTGCACATGTCTCCTGGAAAATTTCAAAAATCGTCAATTTTTGTAAAAATGGGAAGGTTAACCCCTTTGCATTTTTTCAATTTTCTGTCCAAACATTTTTTTCGAGATTAGCGTCGATATGGGGGTTTTTGAGGTCGCTGAACCCGAATCCGAAGTTGGTTTTTGGCGGCGGCTCTCGCCGAGCGAGATATGGCCAAAAAAAAATGAAAATTGGTCGAAAATGGACTCAAATGGCGACGTAGAGTAAAATGGGCTGCAGATTCGGATTCGGCGTGAAAAACTACATGCTGTGCACATGTCTCCTGGAAAATTTCAAAAATCGTCAATTTTTGTAAAAATGGGAAGGTTAACCCCTTTGCATTTTTTCAATTTTCTGTCCAAACATTTTTTTCGAGATTAGCGTCGATATGGGGGTTTTTGAGGTCGCTGAACCCGAATCCGAAGTTGGTTTTTGGCGGCGGCTCTCGCCGAGCGAGATATGGCCAAAAAAAAATGAAAATTGGTCGAAAATGGACTCAAATGGCGACGTAGAGTAAAATGGGCTGCAGATTCGGATTCGGCGTGAAAAACTACATACTGTGCACATGTCTCCTGGAAAATTTCAAAAATCGTCAATTTTCGTAAAAATGGGAAGGTTAACCCCTTTGCATATTTTCAATTTTCTGTCCAAACATTTTTTTCGAGATTAGCGTCGATATGGGGGTTTTTGAGGTCGCTGAACCCGAATCCGAAGTTGGTTTTTGGCGGCGGCTCTCGCCGAGCGAGATATGGCCAAAAAAAAATGAAAATTGGTCGAAAATGGACTCAAATGGCGACGTAGAGTAAAATGGGCTGCAGATTCGGATTCGGCGTGAAAAACTACATGCTGTGCACATGTCTCCTGGAAAATTTCAAAAATCGTCAATTTTTGTAAAAATGGGAAGGTTAACCCCTTTGCATTTTTTCAATTTTCTGTCCAAACATTTTTTTCGAGATTAGCGTCGATATGGGGGTTTTTGAGGTCGCTGAACCCGAATCCGAAGTTGGTTTTTGGCGGCGGCTCTCGCCGAGCGAGATATGGCCAAAAAAAAATGAAAATTGGTCGAAAATGGACTCAAATGGTGACGTAGAGTAAAATGGGCTGCAGATTCGGATTCGGCGTGAAAAACTACATACTGTGCACATGTCTCCTGGAAAATTTTAAAAATCGTCAATTTTTGTAAAAATGGGAAGGTTAACCCCTTTGCATTTTTTCAATTTTCTGTCCAAACATTTTTTTCGAGATTAGCGTCGATATGGGTGTTTTTGAGGTCGCTGAACCCGAATCCGAAGTTGGTTTTTGGCGACGGCTCTCGCCGAGCGAGATATGGCCAAAAAAAAATGAAAATTGGTCGAAAATGGACTCAAATGGCGACGTAGAGTAAAATGGGCTGCAGATTCGGATTCGGCGTGAAAAACTACATACTGTGCACATGTCTCCTGGAAAATTTCAAAAATCGTCAATTTTTGTAAAAATGGGAAGGTTAACCCCTTTGCATTTTTTCAATTTTCTGTCCAAACATTTTTTTCGAGATTAGCGTCGATATGGGGGTTTTTGAGGTCGCTGAACCCGAATCCGAAGTTGGTTTTTGGCGGCGGCTCTCACCGAGCGAGATATGGCCAAAAAAAAATGAAAATTGGTCGAAAATGGACTCAAATGGCGACGTAGAGTAAAATGGGCTGCAGATTCGGATTCGGCGTGAAAAACTACATACTGTGCACATGTCTCCTGGAAAATTTCAAAAATCGTCAATTTTTGTAAAAATGGGAAGGTTAACCCCTTTGCATTTTTTCAATTTTCTGTCCAAACATTTTTTTCGAGATTAGCGTCGATATGGGGGTTTTTGAGGTCGCTGAACCCGAATCCGAAGTTTGTTTTTGGCGGCGGCTCTCGCCGAGCGAGATATGGCCAAAAAGAAATGAAAATTGGTCGAAAATGGACTCAAATGGCGACGTAGAGTAAAATGGGCTGCAGATTCGGATTCGGCGTGAAAAACTACATACTGTGCACATGTCTCCTGGAAAATTTCAAAAATCGTCAATTTTTGTAAAAATGGGAAGGTTAACCCCTTTGCATTTTTTCAATTTTCTGTCCAAACATTTTTTTCGAGATTAGCGTCGATATGGGGGTTTTTGAGGTCGCTGAACCCGAATCCGAAGTTGGTTTTTGGCGGCGGCTCTCACCGAGCGAGATATGGCCAAAAAAAAATGAAAATTGGTCGAAAATGGACTCAAATGGCGACGTAGAGTAAAATGGGCTGCAGATTCGGATTCGGCGTGAAAAACTACATGCTGTGCACATGTCTCCTGGAAAATTTCAAAAATCGTCAATTTTTGTAAAAATGGGAAGGTTAACCCCTTTGCATTTTTTCAATTTTCTGTCCAAACATTTTTTTCGAGATTAGCGTCGATAAGGGGGTTTCTGAGGTCGCTGAACCCGAATCCGAAGTTGGTTTTTGGCGGCGGCTCTCGCCGAGCGAGATATGGCCAAAAAGAAATGAAAATTGGTCGAAAATGGACTCAAATGGCGACGTAGAGTAAAATGGGCTGCAGATTCGGATTCGGCGTGAAAAACTACATACTGTGCACATGTCTCCTGGAAAATTTCAAAAATCGTCAATTTTTGTAAAAATGGGAAGGTTAACCCCTTTGCATTTTTTCAATTTTCTGTCCAAACATTTTTTTCGAGATTAGCGTCGATAAGGGGGTTTCTGAGGTCGCTGAACCCGAATCCGAAGTTGGTTTTTGGCGGCGGCTCTCGCCGAGCGAGATATGGCCAAAAAAAAATGAAAATTGGTCG
Organism: Parthenolecanium corni; assembly: GCA_038050395.1. Lineage (NCBI taxonomy): Eukaryota > Metazoa > Arthropoda > Insecta > Hemiptera > Coccidae > Parthenolecanium > Parthenolecanium corni. The sequence goes on along the minus strand of JBBCAQ010000032.1, from coordinate 10,364,128 downwards.
AAAATGGACTCAAATGGCGACGTAGAGTAAAATGGGCTGCAGATTCGGATTCGGCGTGAAAAACTACATACTGTGCACATGTCTCCTGGAAAATTTCAAAAATCGTCAATTTTTGTAAAAATGGGAAGGTTAACCCCTTTGCATTTTTTCAATTTTCTGTCCAAACATTTTTTTCGAGATTAGCGTCGATATGGGGGTTTTTGAGGTCGCTGAACCCGAATCCGAAGTTGGTTTTTGGCGGCGGCTCTCGCCGAGCGAGATATGGCCAAAAAAAAATGAAAATTGGTCGAAAAGGGACTCAAATGGCGACGTAGAGTAAAATGGGCTGCAGATTCGGATTCGGCGTGAAAAACTACATACTGTGCACATGTCTCCTGGAAAATTTCAAAAATCGTCAATTTTTGTAAAAATGGGAAGGTTAACCCCTTTGCATTTTTTCAATTTTCTGTCCAAACATTTTTTTCGAGATTAGCGTCGATATGGGGGTTTTTGAGGTCGCTGAACCCGAATCCGAAGTTGGTTTTTGGCGGCGGCTCTCACCGAGCGAGATATGGCCAAAAAAAAATGAAAATTGGTCGAAAATGGACTCAAATGGCGACGTAGAGTAAAATGGGCTGCAGATTCGGATTCGGCGTGAAAAACTACATACTGTGCACATGTCTCCTGGAAAATTTCAAAAATCGTCAATTTTTGTAAAAATGGGAAGGTTAACCCCTTTGCATTTTTTCAATTTTCTGTCCAAACATTTTTTTCGAGATTAGCGTCGATATGGGGGTTTTTGAGGTCGCTGAACCCGAATCCGAAGTTGGTTTTTGGCGGCGGCTCTCGCCGAGCGAGATATGGCCAAAAAGAAATGAAAATTGGTCGAAAATGGACTCAAATGGCGACGTAGAGTAAAATGGGCTGCAGATTCGGATTCGGCGTGAAAAACTACATACTGTGCACATGTCTCCTGGAAAATTTCAAAAATCGTCAATTTTTGTAAAAATGGGAAGGTTAACCCCTTTGCATTTTTTCAATTTTCTGTCCAAACATTTTTTTCGAGATTAGCGTCGATATGGGGGTTTTTGAGGTCGCTGAACCCGAATCCGAAGTTGGTTTTTGGCGGCGGCTCTCACCGAGCGAGATATGGCCAAAAAAAAATGAAAATTGGTCGAAAATGGACTCAAATGGCGACGTAGAGTAAAATGGGCTGCAGATTCGGATTCGGCGTGAAAAACTACATACTGTGCACATGTCTCCTGGAAAATTTCAAAAATCGTCAATTTTTGTAAAAATGGGAAGGTTAACCCCTTTGCATTTTTTCAATTTTCTGTCCAAACATTTTTTTCGAGATTAGCGTCGATATGGGGGTTTTTGAGGTCGCTGAACCCGAATCCGAAGTTGGTTTTTGGCGGCGGCTCTCGCCGAGCGAGATATGGCCAAAAAAAAATGAAAATTGGTCGAAAATGGACTCAAATGGCGACGTAGAGTAAAATGGGCTGCAGATTCGGATTCGGCGTGAAAAACTACATACTGTGCACATGTCTCCTGGAAAATTTCAAAAATCGTCAATTTTTGTAAAAATGGGAAGGTTAACCCCTTTGCATTTTTTCAATTTTCTGTCCAAACATTTTTTTCGAGATTAGCGTCGATATGGGGGTTTTTGAGGTCGCTGAACCCGAATCCGAAGTTGGTTTTTGGCGGCGGCTCTCACCGAGCGAGATATGGCCAAAAAAAAATGAAAATTGGTCGAAAATGGACTCAAATGGCGACGTAGAGTAAAATGGGCTGCAGATTCGGATTCGGCGTGAAAAACTACATACTGTGCACATGTCTCCTGGAAAATTTCAAAAATCGTCAATTTTTGTAAAAATGGGAAGGTTAACCCCTTTGCATTTTTTCAATTTTCTGTCCAAACATTTTTTTCGAGATTAGCGTCGATATGGGGGTTTTTGAGGTCGCTGAACCCGAATCCGAAGTTGGTTTTTTGCGGCGGCTCTCGCCGAGCGAGATATGGCCAAAAAAAAATGAAAATTGGTCGAAAATGGACTCAAATGGCGACGTAGAGTAAAATGGGCTGCAGATTCGGATTCGGCGTGAAAAACTACATACTGTGCACATGTCTCCTGGAAAATTTCAAAAATCGTCAATTTTTGTAAAAATGGGAAGGTTAACCCCTTTGCATTTTTTCAATTTTCTGTCCAAACATTTTTTTCGAGATTAGCGTCGATAAGGGGGTTTTTGAGGTCGCTGAACCCGAATCCGAAGTTGGTTTTTGGCGGCGGCTCTCGCCGAGCGAGATATGGCCAAAAAAAAATGAAAATTGGTCGAAAATGGACTCAAATGGCGACGTAGAGTAAAATGGGCTGCAGATTCGGATTCGGCGTGAAAAACTACATACTGTGCACATGTCTCCTGGAAAATTTCAAAAATCGTCAATTTTTGTAAAAATGGGAAGGTTAACCCCTTTGCATTTTTTCAATTTTCTGTCCAAACATTTTTTTCGAGATTAGCGTCGATATGGGGGTTTTTGAGGTCGCTGAACCCGAATCCGAAGTTGGTTTTTGGCGGCGGCTCTCACCGAGCGAGATATGGCCAAAAAAAAATGAAAATTGGTCGAAAATGGACTCAAATGGCGACGTAGAGTAAAATGGGCTGCAGATTCGGATTCGGCGTGAAAAACTACATACTGTGCACATGTCTCCTGGAAAATTTCAAAAATCGTCAATTTTTGTAAAAATGGGAAGGTTAACCCCTTTGCATTTTTTCAATTTTCTGTCCAAACATTTTTTTCGAGATTAGCGTCGATATGGGGGTTTTTGAGGTCGCTGAACCCGAATCCGAAGTTGGTTTTTGGCGGCGGCTCTCGCCGAGCGAGATATGGCCAAAAAAAAATGAAAATTGGTCGAAAATGGACTCAAATGGCGACGTAGAGTAAAATGGGCTGCAGATTCGGATTCGGCGTGAAAAACTACATACTGTGCACATGTCTCCTGGAAAATTTCAAAAATCGTCAATTTTTGTAAAAATGGGAAGGTTAACCCCTTTGCATTTTTTCAATTTTCTGTCCAAACATTTTTTTCGAGATTAGCGTCGATATGGGGGTTTTTGAGGTCGCTGAACCCGAATCCGAAGTTTGTTTTTGGCGGCGGCTCTCGCCGAGCGAGATATGGCCAAAAAAAAATGAAAATTGGTCGAAAATGGACTCAAATGGCGACGTAGAGTAAAATGGGCTGCAGATTCGGATTCGGCGTGAAAAACTACATACTGTGCACATGTCTCCTGGAAAATTTCAAAAATCGTCAATTTTTGTAAAAATGGGAAGTTTAACCCCTTTGCATTTTTTCAATTTTCTGTCCAAACATTTTTTTCGAGATTAGCGTCGATAAGGGGGTTTTTGAGGTCGCTGAACCCGAATCCGAAGTTGGTTTTTGGCGGCGGCTCTCGCCGAGCGAGATATGGCCAAAAAAAAATGAAAATTGGTCGAAAATGGACTCAAATAGCGACGTAGAGTAAAATGGGCTGCAGATTCGGATTCGGCGTGAAAAACTACATACTGTGCACATGTCTCCTGGAAAATTTCAAAAATCGTCAATTTTTGTAAAAATGGGAAGGTTAACCCCTTTGCATTTTTTCAATTTTCTGTCCAAACATTTTTTTCGAGATTAGCGTCGATATGGGGGTTTTTGAGGTCGCTGAACCCGAATCCGAAGTTGGTTTTTGGCGGCGGCTCTCGCCGAGCGAGATATGGCCAAAAAGAAATGAAAATTGGTCGAAAATGGACTCAAATGGCGACGTAGAGTAAAATGGGCTGCAGATTCGGATTCGGCGTGAAAAACTACATACTGTGCACATGTCTCCTGGAAAATTTCAAAAATCGTCAATTTTTGTAAAAATGGGAAGGTTAACCCCTTTGCATTTTTTCAATTTTCTGTCCAAACATTTTTTTCGAGATTAGCGTCGATAAGGGGGTTTCTGAGGTCGCTGAACCCGAATCCGAAGTTGGTTTTTGGCGGCGGCTCTCGCCGAGCGAGATATGGCCAAAAAAAAATGAAAATTGGTCGAAAATGGACTCAAATGGCGACGTAGAGTAAAATGGGCTGCAGATTCGGATTCGGCGTGAAAAACTACATACTGTGCACATGTCTCCTGGAAAATTTCAAAAATCGTCAATTTTTGTAAAAATGGGAAGGTTAACCCCTTTGCATTTTTTCAATTTTCTGTCCAAACATTTTTTTCGAGATTAGCGTCGATAAGGGGGTTTCTGAGGTCGCTGAACCCGAATCCGAAGTTGGTTTTTGGCGGCGGCTCTCGCCGAGCGAGATATGGCCAAAAAAAAATGAAAATTGGTCGAAAATGGACTCAAATGGCGACGTAGAGTAAAATGGGCTGCAGTTTCGGATTCGGCGTGAAAAACTACATACTGTGCACATGTCTCCTGGAAAATTTCAAAAATCGTCAATTTTTGTAAAAATGGGAAGGTTAACCCCTTTGCATTTTTTCAATTTTCTGTCCAAACATTTTTTTCGAGATTAGCGTCGATATGGGGGTTTTTGAGGTCGCTGAACCCGAATCCGAAGTTGGTTTTTAGCGGCGGCTCTCGCCGAGCGAGATATGGCCAAAAAGAAATGAAAATTGGTCGAAAATGGACTCAAATGGCGACGTAGAGTAAAATGGGCTGCAGATTCGGATTCGGCGTGAAAAACTACATACTGTGCACATGTCTCCTGGAAAATTTCAAAAATCGTCAATTTTTGTAAAAATGGGAAGGTTAACCCCTTTGCATTTTTTCAATTTTCTGTCCAAACATTTTTTTCGAGATTAGCGTCGATAAGGGGGTTTCTGAGGTCGCTGAACCCGAATCCGAAGTTGGTTTTTGGCGGCGGCTCTCGCCGAGCGAGATATGGCCAAAAAAAAATGAAAATTGGTCGAAAATGGACTCAAATGGCGACGTAGAGTAAAATGGGCTGCAGATTCGGATTCGGCGTGAAAAACTACATACTGTGCACATGTCTCCTGGAAAATTTCAAAAATCGTCAATTTTTGTAAAAATGGGAAGGTTAACCCCTTTGCATTTTTTCAATTTTCTGTCCAAACATTTTTTTCGAGATTAGCGTCGATATGGGGGTTTTTGAGGTCGCTGAACCCGAATCCGGAGTTGGTTTTTTGCGGCGGCTCTCGCCGAGCGAGATATGGCCAAAAAAAAATGAAAATTGGTCGAAAATGGACTCAAATGGCGACGTAGAGTGAAATGGGCTGCAGATTCGGATTCGGCGTGAAAAACTACATACTGTGCACATGTCTCCTGGAAAATTTCAAAAATCGTCAATTTTTGTAAAAATGGGAAGGTTAACCCCTTTGCATTTTTTCAATTTTCTGTCCAAACATTTTTTTCGAGATTAGCGTCGATAAGGGGGTTTTTGAGGTCGCTGAACCCGAATCCGAAGTTGGTTTTTGGCGGCGGCTCTCGCCGAGCGAGATATGGCCAAAAAAAAATGAAAATTGGTCGAAAATGGACTCAAATGGCGACGTAGAGTAAAATGGGCTGCAGATTCGGATTCGGCGTGAAAAACTACATACTGTGCACATGTCTCCTGGAAAATTTCAAAAATCGTCAATTTTTGTAAAAATGGGAAGGTTAACCCCTTTGCATTTTTTCAATTTTCTGTCCAAACATTTTTTTCGAGATTAGCGTCGATATGGGGGTTTTTGAGGTCGCTGAACCCGAATCCGAAGTTGGTTTTTGGCGGCGGCTCTCGCCGAGCGAGATATGGCCAAAAAGAAATGAAAATTGGTCGAAAATGGACTCAAATGGCGACGTAGAGTAAAATGGGCTGCAGATTCGGATTCGGCGTGAAAAACTACATACTGTGCACATGTCTCCTGGAAAATTTCAAAAATCGTCAATTTTTGTAAAAATGGGAAGGTTAACCCCTTTGCATTTTTTCAATTTTCTGTCCAAACATTTTTTTCGAGATTAGCGTCGATATGGGGGTTTTTGAGGTCGCTGAACCCGAATCCGAAGTTGGTTTTTGGCGGCGGCTCTCACCGAGCGAGATATGGCCAAAAAAAAATGAAAATTGGTCGAAAATGGACTCAAATGGCGACGTAGAGTAAAATGGGCTGCAGATTCGGATTCGGCGTGAAAAACTACATACTGTGCACATGTCTCCTGGAAAATTTCAAAAATCGTCAATTTTTGTAAAAATGGGCATTTTTTCAATTTTCTGTCCAAACATTTTTTTCGAGATTAGCGTCGATATGGGGGTTTTTGAGGTCGCTGAACCCGAATCCGAAGTTGGTTTTTGGCGGCGGCTCTCGCCGAGCGAGATATGGCCAAAAAAAAATGAAAATTGGTCAAAAATGGACTCAAATGGCGACGTAGAGTAAAATGGGCTGCAGATTCGGATTCGGCGTGAAAAACTACATACTGTGCACATGTCTCCTGGAAAATTTCAAAAATCGTCAATTTTTGTAAAAATGGGAAGGTTAACCCCTTTGCATTTTTTCAATTTTCTGTCCAAACATTTTTTTCGAGATTAGCGTCGATAAGGGGGTTTTTGAGGTCGCTGAACCCGAATCCGAAGTTGGTTTTTGGCGGCGGCTCTCGCCGAGCGAGATATGGCCAAAAAAAAATGAAAATTGGTCGAAAATGGACTCAAATGGCGACGTAGAGTAAAATGGGCTGCAGATTCGGATTCGGCGTGAAAAACTACATACTGTGCACATGTCTCCTGGAAAATTTCAAAAATCGTCAATTTTTGTAAAAATGGGAAGGTTAACCCCTTTGAATTTTTTCAATTTTCTGTCCAAACATTTTTTTCGAGATTAGCGTCGATATGGGGGTTTTTGAGGTCGCTGAACCCGAATCCGAAGTTGGTTTTTGGCGGCGGCTCTCGCCGAGCGAGATATGGCCAAAAAAAAATGAAAATTGGTCGAAAATGGACTCAAATGGCGACGTAGAGTAAAATGGGCTGCAGATTCGGATTCGGCGTGAAAAACTACATACTGTGCACATGTCTCCTGGAAAATTTCAAAAATCGTCAATTTTCGTAAAAATGGGAAGGTTAACCCCTTTGCATTTTTTCAATTTTCTGTCCAATCATTTTTTTCGAGATTAGCGTCGATATGGGGGTTTTTGAGGTCGCTGAACCCGAATCCGAAGTTGGTTTTTGGCGACGGCTCTCGCCGAGCGAGATATGGCCAAAAAAAAATGAAAATTGGTCGAAAATGGACTCAAATGGCGACGTAGAGTAAAATGGGCTGCAGATTCGGATTCGGCGTGAAAAACTACATACTGTGCACATGTCTCCTGGAAAATTTCAAAAATCGTCAATTTTTGTAAAAATGGGCATTTTTTCAATTTTCTGTCCAAACATTTTTTTCGAGATTAGCGTCGATATGGGGGTTTTTGAGGTCGCTGAACCCGAATCCGAAGTTGGTTTTTGGCGGCGGCTCTCGCCGAGCGAGATATGGCCCAAAAAAAATGAAAATTGGTCGAAAATGGACTCAAATGGCGACGTAGAGTAAAATGGGCTGCAGATTCGGATTCGGCGTGAAAAACTACATACTGTGCACATGTCTCCTGGAAAATTTCAAAAATCGTCAATTTTCGTAAAAATGGGAAGGTTAACCCCTTTGCATTTTTTCAATTTTCTGTCCAATCATTTTTTTCGAGATTAGCGTCGATATGGGGGTTTTTGAGGTCGCTGAACCCGAATCCGAAGTTGGTTTTTGGCGGCGGCTCTCGCCGAGCGAGATATGGCCAAAAAAAAATGAAAATTGGTCGAAAATGGACTCAAATGGCGACGTAGAGTAAAATGGGCTGCAGATTCGGATTCGGCGTGAAAAACTACATGCTGTGCACATGTCTCCTGGAAAATTTGAAAAATCGTCAATTTTTGTAAAAATGGGAAGGTAAACCCCTTTGCATTTTTTCAATTTTCTGTCCAAACATTTTTTTCGAGATTAGCGTCGATATGGGGGTTTTTGAGGTCGCTGAACCCGAATCCGAAGTTGGTTTTTGGCGGCGGCTCTCGCCGAGCGAGATATGGCCAAAAAAAAATGAAAATTGGTCGAAAATGGACTCAAATGGCGACGTAGAGTAAAATGGGCTGCAGATTCGGATTCGGCGTGAAAAACTACATACTGTGCACATGTCTCCTGGAAAATTTCAAAAATCGTCAATTTTTGTAAAAATGGGAAGGTTAACCCCTTTGCATTTTTTCAATTTTCTGTCCAAACATTTTTTTCGAGATTAGCGTCGATATGGGGGTTTTTGAGGTCGCTGAACCCGAATCCGAAGTTGGTTTTTGGCGGCGGCTCTCGCCGAGCGAGATATGGCCAAAAAAAAATGAAAATTGGTCGAAAATGGACTCAAATGGCGACGTAGAGTAAAATGGGCTGCAGATTCGGATTCGGCGTGAAAAACTACATGCTGTGCACATGTCTCCTGGAAAATTTCAAAAATCGTCAATTTTTGTAAAAATGGGAAGGTTAACCCCTTTGCATTTTTTCAATTTTCTGTCCAAACATTTTTTTCGAGATTAGCGTCGATATGGGGGTTTTTGAGGTCGCTGAACCCGAATCCGAAGTTGGTTTTTGGCGGCGGCTCTCGCCGAGCGAGATATGGCCAAAAAAAAATGAAAATTGGTCGAAAATGGACTCAAATGGCGACGTAGAGTAAAATGGGCTGCAGATTCGGATTCGGCGTGAAAAACTACATACTGTGCACATGTCTCCTGGAAAATTTCAAAAATCGTCAATTTTCGTAAAAATGGGAAGGTTAACCCCTTTGCATATTTTCAATTTTCTGTCCAAACATTTTTTTCGAGATTAGCGTCGATATGGGGGTTTTTGAGGTCGCTGAACCCGAATCCGAAGTTGGTTTTTGGCGGCGGCTCTCGCCGAGCGAGATATGGCCAAAAAAAAATGAAAATTGGTCGAAAATGGACTCAAATGGCGACGTAGAGTAAAATGGGCTGCAGATTCGGATTCGGCGTGAAAAACTACATGCTGTGCACATGTCTCCTGGAAAATTTCAAAAATCGTCAATTTTTGTAAAAATGGGAAGGTTAACCCCTTTGCATTTTTTCAATTTTCTGTCCAAACATTTTTTTCGAGATTAGCGTCGATATGGGGGTTTTTGAGGTCGCTGAACCCGAATCCGAAGTTGGTTTTTGGCGGCGGCTCTCACCGAGCGAGATATGGCCAAAAAAAAATGAAAATTGGTCGAAAATGGACTCAAATGGCGACGTAGAGTAAAATGGGCTGCAGATTCGGATTCGGCGTGAAAAACTACATACTGTGCACATGTCTCCTGGAAAATTTCAAAAATCGTCAATTTTTGTAAAAATGGGCATTTTTTCAATTTTCTGTCCAAACATTTTTTTCGAGATTAGCGTCGATATGGGGGTTTTTGAGGTCGCTGAACCCGAATCCGAAGTTGGTTTTTGGCGGCGGCTCTCGCCGAGCGAGATATGGCCCAAAAAAAATGAAAATTGGTCGAAAATGGACTCAAATGGCGACGTAGAGTAAAATGGGCTGCAGATTCGGATTCGGCGTGAAAAACTACATACTGTGCACATGTCTCCTGGAAAATTTCAAAAATCGTCAATTTTCGTAAAAATGGGAAGGTTAACCCCTTTGCATTTTTTCAATTTTCTGTCCAATCATTTTTTTCGAGATTAGCGTCGATATGGGGGTTTTTGAGGTCGCTGAACCCGAATCCGAAGTTGGTTTTTGGCGGCGGCTCTCGCCGAGCGAGATATGGCCAAAAAAAAATGAAAATTGGTCGAAAATGGACTCAAATGGCGACGTAGAGTAAAATGGGCTGCAGATTCGGATTCGGCGTGAAAAACTACATGCTGTGCACATGTCTCCTGGAAAATTTGAAAAATCGTCAATTTTTGTAAAAATGGGAAGGTAAACCCCTTTGCATTTTTTCAATTTTCTGTCCAAACATTTTTTTCGAGATTAGCGTCGATATGGGGGTTTTTGAGGTCGCTGAACCCGAATCCGAAGTTGGTTTTTGGCGGCGGCTCTCGCCGAGCGAGATATGGCCAAAAAAAAATGAAAATTGGTCGAAAATGGACTCAAATGGCGACGTAGAGTAAAATGGGCTGCAGATTCGGATTCGGCGTGAAAAACTACATACTGTGCACATGTCTCCTGGAAAATTTCAAAAATCGTCAATTTTTGTAAAAATGGGAAGGTTAACCCCTTTGCATTTTTTCAATTTTCTGTCCAAACATTTTTTTCGAGATTAGCGTCGATATGGGGGTTTTTGAGGTCGCTGAACCCGAATCCGAAGTTGGTTTTTGGCGGCGGCTCTCGCCGAGCGAGATATGGCCAAAAAAAAATGAAAATTGGTCGAAAATGGACTCAAATGGCGACGTAGAGTAAAATGGGCTGCAGATTCGGATTCGGCGTGAAAAACTACATGCTGTGCACATGTCTCCTGGAAAATTTCAAAAATCGTCAATTTTTGTAAAAATGGGAAGGTTAACCCCTTTGCATTTTTTCAATTTTCTGTCCAAACATTTTTTTCGAGATTAGCGTCGATATGGGGGTTTTTGAGGTCGCTGAACCCGAATCCGAAGTTGGTTTTTGGCGGCGGCTCTCGCCGAGCGAGATATGGCCAAAAAAAAATGAAAATTGGTCGAAAATGGACTCAAATGGCGACGTAGAGTAAAATGGGCTGCAGATTCGGATTCGGCGTGAAAAACTACATACTGTGCACATGTCTCCTGGAAAATTTCAAAAATCGTCAATTTTCGTAAAAATGGGAAGGTTAACCCCTTTGCATATTTTCAATTTTCTGTCCAAACATTTTTTTCGAGATTAGCGTCGATATGGGGGTTTTTGAGGTCGCTGAACCCGAATCCGAAGTTGGTTTTTGGCGGCGGCTCTCGCCGAGCGAGATATGGCCAAAAAAAAATGAAAATTGGTCGAAAATGGACTCAAATGGCGACGTAGAGTAAAATGGGCTGCAGATTCGGATTCGGCGTGAAAAACTACATGCTGTGCACATGTCTCCTGGAAAATTTCAAAAATCGTCAATTTTTGTAAAAATGGGAAGGTTAACCCCTTTGCATTTTTTCAATTTTCTGTCCAAACATTTTTTTCGAGATTAGCGTCGATATGGGGGTTTTTGAGGTCGCTGAACCCGAATCCGAAGTTGGTTTTTGGCGGCGGCTCTCACCGAGCGAGATATGGCCAAAAAAAAATGAAAATTGGTCGAAAATGGACTCAAATGGCGACGTAGAGTAAAATGGGCTGCAGATTCGGATTCGGCGTGAAAAACTACATACTGTGCACATGTCTCCTGGAAAATTTCAAAAATCGTCAATTTTTGTAAAAATGGGAAGGTTAACCCCTTTGCATTTTTTCAATTTTCTGTCCAAACATTTTTTTCGAGATTAGCGTCGATATGGGGGTTTTTGAGGTCGCTGAACCCGAATCCGAAGTTTGTTTTTGGCGGCGGCTCTCGCCGAGCGAGATATGGCCAAAAAGAAATGAAAATTGGTCGAAAATGGACTCAAATGGCGACGTAGAGTAAAATGGGCTGCAGATTCGGATTCGGCGTGAAAAACTACATACTGTGCACATGTCTCCTGGAAAATTTCAAAAATCGTCAATTTTTGTAAAAATGGGAAGGTTAACCCCTTTGCATTTTTTCAATTTTCTGTCCAAACATTTTTTTCGAGATTAGCGTCGATATGGGGGTTTTTGAGGTCGCTGAACCCGAATCCGAAGTTGGTTTTTGGCGGCGGCTCTCACCGAGCGAGATATGGCCAAAAAAAAATGAAAATTGGTCGAAAATGGACTCAAATGGCGACGTAGAGTAAAATGGGCTGCAGATTCGGATTCGGCGTGAAAAACTACATGCTGTGCACATGTCTCCTGGAAAATTTCAAAAATCGTCAATTTTTGTAAAAATGGGAAGGTTAACCCCTTTGCATTTTTTCAATTTTCTGTCCAAACATTTTTTTCGAGATTAGCGTCGATAAGGGGGTTTCTGAGGTCGCTGAACCCGAATCCGAAGTTGGTTTTTGGCGGCGGCTCTCGCCGAGCGAGATATGGCCAAAAAGAAATGAAAATTGGTCGAAAATGGACTCAAATGGCGACGTAGAGTAAAATGGGCTGCAGATTCGGATTCGGCGTGAAAAACTACATACTGTGCACATGTCTCCTGGAAAATTTCAAAAATCGTCAATTTTTGTAAAAATGGGAAGGTTAACCCCTTTGCATTTTTTCAATTTTCTGTCCAAACATTTTTTTCGAGATTAGCGTCGATAAGGGGGTTTCTGAGGTCGCTGAACCCGAATCCGAAGTTGGTTTTTGGCGGCGGCTCTCGCCGAGCGAGATATGGCCAAAAAAAAATGAAAATTGGTCGAAAATGGACTCAAATGGCGACGTAGAGTAAAATGGGCTGCAGATTCGGATTCGGCGTGAAAAACTACATACTGTGCACATGTCTCCTGGAAAATTTCAAAAATCGTCAATTTTTGTAAAAATGGGAAGGTTAACCCCTTTGCATTTTTTCAATTTTCTGTCCAAACATTTTTTTCGAGATTAGCGTCGATATGGGGGTTTTTGAGGTCGCTGAACCCGAATCCGAAGTTGGTTTTTGGCGGCGGCTCTCGCCGAGCGAGATATGGCCAAAAAAAAATGAAAATTGGTCGAAAAGGGACTCAAATGGCGACGTAGAGTAAAATGGGCTGCAGATTCGGATTCGGCGTGAAAAACTACATACTGTGCACATGTCTCCTGGAAAATTTCAAAAATCGTCAATTTTTGTAAAAATGGGAAGGTTAACCCCTTTGCATTTTTTCAATTTTCTGTCCAAACATTTTTTTCGAGATTAGCGTCGATATGGGGGTTTTTGAGGTCGCTGAACCCGAATCCGAAGTTGGTTTTTGGCGGCGGCTCTCACCGAGCGAGATATGGCCAAAAAAAAATGAAAATTGGTCGAAAATGGACTCAAATGGCGACGTAGAGTAAAATGGGCTGCAGATTCGGATTCGGCGTGAAAAACTACATACTGTGCACATGTCTCCTGGAAAATTTCAAAAATCGTCAATTTTTGTAAAAATGGGAAGGTTAACCCCTTTGCATTTTTTCAATTTTCTGTCCAAACATTTTTTTCGAGATTAGCGTCGATATGGGGGTTTTTGAGGTCGCTGAACCCGAATCCGAAGTTGGTTTTTGGCGGCGGCTCTCGCCGAGCGAGATATGGCCAAAAAGAAATGAAAATTGGTCGAAAATGGACTCAAATGGCGACGTAGAGTAAAATGGGCTGCAGATTCGGATTCGGCGTGAAAAACTACATACTGTGCACATGTCTCCTGGAAAATTTCAAAAATCGTCAATTTTTGTAAAAATGGGAAGGTTAACCCCTTTGCATTTTTTCAATTTTCTGTCCAAACATTTTTTTCGAGATTAGCGTCGATATGGGGGTTTTTGAGGTCGCTGAACCCGAATCCGAAGTTGGTTTTTGGCGGCGGCTCTCACCGAGCGAGATATGGCCAAAAAAAAATGAAAATTGGTCGAAAATGGACTCAAATGGCGACGTAGAGTAAAATGGGCTGCAGATTCGGATTCGGCGTGAAAAACTACATACTGTGCACATGTCTCCTGGAAAATTTCAAAAATCGTCAATTTTTGTAAAAATGGGAAGGTTAACCCCTTTGCATTTTTTCAATTTTCTGTCCAAACATTTTTTTCGAGATTAGCGTCGATATGGGGGTTTTTGAGGTCGCTGAACCCGAATCCGAAGTTGGTTTTTGGCGGCGGCTCTCGCCGAGCGAGATATGGCCAAAAAAAAATGAAAATTGGTCGAAAATGGACTCAAATGGCGACGTAGAGTAAAATGGGCTGCAGATTCGGATTCGGCGTGAAAAACTACATACTGTGCACATGTCTCCTGGAAAATTTCAAAAATCGTCAATTTTTGTAAAAATGGGAAGGTTAACCCCTTTGCATTTTTTCAATTTTCTGTCCAAACATTTTTTTCGAGATTAGCGTCGATATGGGGGTTTTTGAGGTCGCTGAACCCGAATCCGAAGTTGGTTTTTGGCGGCGGCTCTCACCGAGCGAGATATGGCCAAAAAAAAATGAAAATTGGTCGAAAATGGACTCAAATGGCGACGTAGAGTAAAATGGGCTGCAGATTCGGATTCGGCGTGAAAAACTACATACTGTGCACATGTCTCCTGGAAAATTTCAAAAATCGTCAATTTTTGTAAAAATGGGAAGGTTAACCCCTTTGCATTTTTTCAATTTTCTGTCCAAACATTTTTTTCGAGATTAGCGTCGATATGGGGGTTTTTGAGGTCGCTGAACCCGAATCCGAAGTTGGTTTTTTGCGGCGGCTCTCGCCGAGCGAGATATGGCCAAAAAAAAATGAAAATTGGTCGAAAATGGACTCAAATGGCGACGTAGAGTAAAATGGGCTGCAGATTCGGATTCGGCGTGAAAAACTACATACTGTGCACATGTCTCCTGGAAAATTTCAAAAATCGTCAATTTTTGTAAAAATGGGAAGGTTAACCCCTTTGCATTTTTTCAATTTTCTGTCCAAACATTTTTTTCGAGATTAGCGTCGATAAGGGGGTTTTTGAGGTCGCTGAACCCGAATCCGAAGTTGGTTTTTGGCGGCGGCTCTCGCCGAGCGAGATATGGCCAAAAAAAAATGAAAATTGGTCGAAAATGGACTCAAATGGCGACGTAGAGTAAAATGGGCTGCAGATTCGGATTCGGCGTGAAAAACTACATACTGTGCACATGTCTCCTGGAAAATTTCAAAAATCGTCAATTTTTGTAAAAATGGGAAGGTTAACCCCTTTGCATTTTTTCAATTTTCTGTCCAAACATTTTTTTCGAGATTAGCGTCGATATGGGGGTTTTTGAGGTCGCTGAACCCGAATCCGAAGTTGGTTTTTGGCGGCGGCTCTCACCGAGCGAGATATGGCCAAAAAAAAATGAAAATTGGTCGAAAATGGACTCAAATGGCGACGTAGAGTAAAATGGGCTGCAGATTCGGATTCGGCGTGAAAAACTACATACTGTGCACATGTCTCCTGGAAAATTTCAAAAATCGTCAATTTTTGTAAAAATGGGAAGGTTAACCCCTTTGCATTTTTTCAATTTTCTGTCCAAACATTTTTTTCGAGATTAGCGTCGATATGGGGGTTTTTGAGGTCGCTGAACCCGAATCCGAAGTTGGTTTTTGGCGGCGGCTCTCGCCGAGCGAGATATGGCCAAAAAAAAATGAAAATTGGTCGAAAATGGACTCAAATGGCGACGTAGAGTAAAATGGGCTGCAGATTCGGATTCGGCGTGAAAAACTACATACTGTGCACATGTCTCCTGGAAAATTTCAAAAATCGTCAATTTTTGTAAAAATGGGAAGGTTAACCCCTTTGCATTTTTTCAATTTTCTGTCCAAACATTTTTTTCGAGATTAGCGTCGATATGGGGGTTTTTGAGGTCGCTGAACCCGAATCCGAAGTTTGTTTTTGGCGGCGGCTCTCGCCGAGCGAGATATGGCCAAAAAAAAATGAAAATTGGTCGAAAATGGACTCAAATGGCGACGTAGAGTAAAATGGGCTGCAGATTCGGATTCGGCGTGAAAAACTACATACTGTGCACATGTCTCCTGGAAAATTTCAAAAATCGTCAATTTTTGTAAAAATGGGAAGTTTAACCCCTTTGCATTTTTTCAATTTTCTGTCCAAACATTTTTTTCGAGATTAGCGTCGATAAGGGGGTTTTTGAGGTCGCTGAACCCGAATCCGAAGTTGGTTTTTGGCGGCGGCTCTCGCCGAGCGAGATATGGCCAAAAAAAAATGAAAATTGGTCGAAAATGGACTCAAATAGCGACGTAGAGTAAAATGGGCTGCAGATTCGGATTCGGCGTGAAAAACTACATACTGTGCACATGTCTCCTGGAAAATTTCAAAAATCGTCAATTTTTGTAAAAATGGGAAGGTTAACCCCTTTGCATTTTTTCAATTTTCTGTCCAAACATTTTTTTCGAGATTAGCGTCGATATGGGGGTTTTTGAGGTCGCTGAACCCGAATCCGAAGTTGGTTTTTGGCGGCGGCTCTCGCCGAGCGAGATATGGCCAAAAAGAAATGAAAATTGGTCGAAAATGGACTCAAATGGCGACGTAGAGTAAAATGGGCTGCAGATTCGGATTCGGCGTGAAAAACTACATACTGTGCACATGTCTCCTGGAAAATTTCAAAAATCGTCAATTTTTGTAAAAATGGGAAGGTTAACCCCTTTGCATTTTTTCAATTTTCTGTCCAAACATTTTTTTCGAGATTAGCGTCGATAAGGGGGTTTCTGAGGTCGCTGAACCCGAATCCGAAGTTGGTTTTTGGCGGCGGCTCTCGCCGAGCGAGATATGGCCAAAAAAAAATGAAAATTGGTCGAAAATGGACTCAAATGGCGACGTAGAGTAAAATGGGCTGCAGATTCGGATTCGGCGTGAAAAACTACATACTGTGCACATGTCTCCTGGAAAATTTCAAAAATCGTCAATTTTTGTAAAAATGGGAAGGTTAACCCCTTTGCATTTTTTCAATTTTCTGTCCAAACATTTTTTTCGAGATTAGCGTCGATATGGGGGTTTTTGAGGTCGCTGAACCCGAATCCGAAGTTGGTTTTTGGCGGCGGCTCTCGCCGAGCGAGATATGGCCAAAAAAAAATGAAAATTGGTCGAAAAGGGACTCAAATGGCGACGTAGAGTAAAATGGGCTGCAGATTCGGATTCGGCGTGAAAAACTACATACTGTGCACATGTCTCCTGGAAAATTTCAAAAATCGTCAATTTTTGTAAAAATGGGAAGGTTAACCCCTTTGCATTTTTTCAATTTTCTGTCCAAACATTTTTTTCGAGATTAGCGTCGATATGGGGGTTTTTGAGGTCGCTGAACCCGAATCCGAAGTTGGTTTTTGGCGGCGGCTCTCACCGAGCGAGATATGGCCAAAAAAAAATGAAAATTGGTCGAAAATGGACTCAAATGGCGACGTAGAGTAAAATGGGCTGCAGATTCGGATTCGGCGTGAAAAACTACATACTGTGCACATGTCTCCTGGAAAATTTCAAAAATCGTCAATTTTTGTAAAAATGGGAAGGTTAACCCCTTTGCATTTTTTCAATTTTCTGTCCAAACATTTTTTTCGAGATTAGCGTCGATATGGGGGTTTTTGAGGTCGCTGAACCCGAATCCGAAGTTGGTTTTTGGCGGCGGCTCTCGCCGAGCGAGATATGGCCAAAAAGAAATGAAAATTGGTCGAAAATGGACTCAAATGGCGACGTAGAGTAAAATGGGCTGCAGATTCGGATTCGGCGTGAAAAACTACATACTGTGCACATGTCTCCTGGAAAATTTCAAAAATCGTCAATTTTTGTAAAAATGGGAAGGTTAACCCCTTTGCATTTTTTCAATTTTCTGTCCAAACATTTTTTTCGAGATTAGCGTCGATATGGGGGTTTTTGAGGTCGCTGAACCCGAATCCGAAGTTGGTTTTTGGCGGCGGCTCTCACCGAGCGAGATATGGCCAAAAAAAAATGAAAATTGGTCGAAAATGGACTCAAATGGCGACGTAGAGTAAAATGGGCTGCAGATTCGGATTCGGCGTGAAAAACTACATACTGTGCACATGTCTCCTGGAAAATTTCAAAAATCGTCAATTTTTGTAAAAATGGGAAGGTTAACCCCTTTGCATTTTTTCAATTTTCTGTCCAAACATTTTTTTCGAGATTAGCGTCGATATGGGGGTTTTTGAGGTCGCTGAACCCGAATCCGAAGTTGGTTTTTGGCGGCGGCTCTCGCCGAGCGAGATATGGCCAAAAAAAAATGAAAATTGGTCGAAAATGGACTCAAATGGCGACGTAGAGTAAAATGGGCTGCAGATTCGGATTCGGCGTGAAAAACTACATACTGTGCACATGTCTCCTGGAAAATTTCAAAAATCGTCAATTTTTGTAAAAATGGGAAGGTTAACCCCTTTGCATTTTTTCAATTTTCTGTCCAAACATTTTTTTCGAGATTAGCGTCGATATGGGGGTTTTTGAGGTCGCTGAACCCGAATCCGAAGTTGGTTTTTGGCGGCGGCTCTCACCGAGCGAGATATGGCCAAAAAAAAATGAAAATTGGTCGAAAATGGACTCAAATGGCGACGTAGAGTAAAATGGGCTGCAGATTCGGATTCGGCGTGAAAAACTACATACTGTGCACATGTCTCCTGGAAAATTTCAAAAATCGTCAATTTTTGTAAAAATGGGAAGGTTAACCCCTTTGCATTTTTTCAATTTTCTGTCCAAACATTTTTTTCGAGATTAGCGTCGATATGGGGGTTTTTGAGGTCGCTGAACCCGAATCCGAAGTTGGTTTTTTGCGGCGGCTCTCGCCGAGCGAGATATGGCCAAAAAAAAATGAAAATTGGTCGAAAATGGACTCAAATGGCGACGTAGAGTAAAATGGGCTGCAGATTCGGATTCGGCGTGAAAAACTACATACTGTGCACATGTCTCCTGGAAAATTTCAAAAATCGTCAATTTTTGTAAAAATGGGAAGGTTAACCCCTTTGCATTTTTTCAATTTTCTGTCCAAACATTTTTTTCGAGATTAGCGTCGATAAGGGGGTTTTTGAGGTCGCTGAACCCGAATCCGAAGTTGGTTTTTGGCGGCGGCTCTCGCCGAGCGAGATATGGCCAAAAAAAAATGAAAATTGGTCGAAAATGGACTCAAATGGCGACGTAGAGTAAAATGGGCTGCAGATTCGGATTCGGCGTGAAAAACTACATACTGTGCACATGTCTCCTGGAAAATTTCAAAAATCGTCAATTTTTGTAAAAATGGGAAGGTTAACCCCTTTGCATTTTTTCAATTTTCTGTCCAAACATTTTTTTCGAGATTAGCGTCGATATGGGGGTTTTTGAGGTCGCTGAACCCGAATCCGAAGTTGGTTTTTGGCGGCGGCTCTCACCGAGCGAGATATGGCCAAAAAAAAATGAAAATTGGTCGAAAATGGACTCAAATGGCGACGTAGAGTAAAATGGGCTGCAGATTCGGATTCGGCGTGAAAAACTACATACTGTGCACATGTCTCCTGGAAAATTTCAAAAATCGTCAATTTTTGTAAAAATGGGAAGGTTAACCCCTTTGCATTTTTTCAATTTTCTGTCCAAACATTTTTTTCGAGATTAGCGTCGATATGGGGGTTTTTGAGGTCGCTGAACCCGAATCCGAAGTTGGTTTTTGGCGGCGGCTCTCGCCGAGCGAGATATGGCCAAAAAAAAATGAAAATTGGTCGAAAATGGACTCAAATGGCGACGTAGAGTAAAATGGGCTGCAGATTCGGATTCGGCGTGAAAAACTACATACTGTGCACATGTCTCCTGGAAAATTTCAAAAATCGTCAATTTTTGTAAAAATGGGAAGGTTAACCCCTTTGCATTTTTTCAATTTTCTGTCCAAACATTTTTTTCGAGATTAGCGTCGATATGGGGGTTTTTGAGGTCGCTGAACCCGAATCCGAAGTTTGTTTTTGGCGGCGGCTCTCGCCGAGCGAGATATGGCCAAAAAAAAATGAAAATTGGTCGAAAATGGACTCAAATGGCGACGTAGAGTAAAATGGGCTGCAGATTCGGATTCGGCGTGAAAAACTACATACTGTGCACATGTCTCCTGGAAAATTTCAAAAATCGTCAATTTTTGTAAAAATGGGAAGTTTAACCCCTTTGCATTTTTTCAATTTTCTGTCCAAACATTTTTTTCGAGATTAGCGTCGATAAGGGGGTTTTTGAGGTCGCTGAACCCGAATCCGAAGTTGGTTTTTGGCGGCGGCTCTCGCCGAGCGAGATATGGCCAAAAAAAAATGAAAATTGGTCGAAAATGGACTCAAATAGCGACGTAGAGTAAAATGGGCTGCAGATTCGGATTCGGCGTGAAAAACTACATACTGTGCACATGTCTCCTGGAAAATTTCAAAAATCGTCAATTTTTGTAAAAATGGGAAGGTTAACCCCTTTGCATTTTTTCAATTTTCTGTCCAAACATTTTTTTCGAGATTAGCGTCGATATGGGGGTTTTTGAGGTCGCTGAACCCGAATCCGAAGTTGGTTTTTGGCGGCGGCTCTCGCCGAGCGAGATATGGCCAAAAAGAAATGAAAATTGGTCGAAAATGGACTCAAATGGCGACGTAGAGTAAAATGGGCTGCAGATTCGGATTCGGCGTGAAAAACTACATACTGTGCACATGTCTCCTGGAAAATTTCAAAAATCGTCAATTTTTGTAAAAATGGGAAGGTTAACCCCTTTGCATTTTTTCAATTTTCTGTCCAAACATTTTTTTCGAGATTAGCGTCGATAAGGGGGTTTCTGAGGTCGCTGAACCCGAATCCGAAGTTGGTTTTTGGCGGCGGCTCTCGCCGAGCGAGATATGGCCAAAAAAAAATGAAAATTGGTCGAAAATGGACTCAAATGGCGACGTAGAGTAAAATGGGCTGCAGATTCGGATTCGGCGTGAAAAACTACATACTGTGCACATGTCTCCTGGAAAATTTCAAAAATCGTCAATTTTTGTAAAAATGGGAAGGTTAACCCCTTTGCATTTTTTCAATTTTCTGTCCAAACATTTTTTTCGAGATTAGCGTCGATAAGGGGGTTTCTGAGGTCGCTGAACCCGAATCCGAAGTTGGTTTTTGGCGGCGGCTCTCGCCGAGCGAGATATGGCCAAAAAAAAATGAAAATTGGTCGAAAATGGACTCAAATGGCGACGTAGAGTAAAATGGGCTGCAGATTCGGATTCGGCGTGAAAAACTACATACTGTGCACATGTCTCCTGGAAAATTTCAAAAATCGTCAATTTTTGTAAAAATGGGAAGGTTAACCCCTTTGCATTTTTTCAATTTTCTGTCCAAACATTTTTTTCGAGATTAGCGTCGATATGGGGGTTTTTGAGGTCGCTGAACCCGAATCCGAAGTTGGTTTTTGGCGGCGGCTCTCGCCGAGCGAGATATGGCCAAAAAAAAATGAAAATTGGTCGAAAATGGACTCAAATGGCGACGTAGAGTAAAATGGGCTGCAGATTCGGATTCGGCGTGAAAAACTACATACTGTGCACATGTCTCCTGGAAAATTTCAAAAATCGTCAATTTTTGTAAAAATGGGAAGGTTAACCCCTTTGCATTTTTTCAATTTTCTGTCCAAACATTTTTTTCGAGATTAGCGTCGATAAGGGGGTTTTTGAGGTCGCTGAACCCGAATCCGAAGTTGGTTTTTGGCGGCGGCTCTCGCCGAGCGAGATATGGCCAAAAAAAAATGAAAATTGGTCGAAAATGGACTCAAATGGCGACGTAGAGTAAAATGGGCTGCAGATTCGGATTCGGCGTGAAAAACTACATACTGTGCACATGTCTCCTGGAAAATTTCAAAAATCGTCAATTTTTGTAAAAATGGGAAGGTTAACCCCTTTGCATTTTTTCAATTTTCTGTCCAAACATTTTTTTCGAGATTAGCGTCGATAAGGGGGTTTTTGAGGTCGCTGAACCCGAATCCGAAGTTGGTTTTTGGCGGCGGCTCTCGCCGAGCGAGATATGGCCAAAAAAAAATGAAAATTGGTCGAAAATGGACTCAAATGGCGACGTAGAGTAAAATGGGCTGCAGATTCGGATTCGGCGTGAAAAACTACATACTGTGCACATGTCTCCTGGAAAATTTCAAAAATCGTCAATTTTTGTAAAAATGGGAAGGTTAACCCCTTTGCATTTTTTCAATTTTCTGTCCAAACATTTTTTTCGAGATTAGCGTCGATATGGGGGTTTTTGAGGTCGCTGAACCCGAATCCGAAGTTGGTTTTTGGCGGCGGCTCTCACCGAGCGAGATATGGCCAAAAAAAAATGAAAATTGGTCGAAAATGGACTCAAATGGCGACGTAGAGTAAAATGGGCTGCAGATTCGGATTCGGCGTGAAAAACTACATACTGTGCACATGTCTCCTGGAAAATTTCAAAAATCGTCAATTTTTGTAAAAATGGGAAGGTTAACCCCTTTGCATTTTTTCAATTTTCTGTCCAAACATTTTTTTCGAGATTAGCGTCGATATGGGGGTTTTTGAGGTCGCTGAACCCGAATCCGAAGTTGGTTTTTGGCGGCGGCTCTCGCCGAGCGAGATATGGCCAAAAAAAAATGAAAATTGGTCGAAAATGGACTCAAATGGCGACGTAGAGTAAAATGGGCTGCAGATTCGGATTCGGCGTGAAAAACTACATACTGTGCACATGTCTCCTGGAAAATTTCAAAAATCGTCAATTTTTGTAAAAATGGGAAGGTTAACCCCTTTGCATTTTTTCAATTTTCTGTCCAAACATTTTTTTCGAGATTAGCGTCGATATGGGGGTTTTTGAGGTCGCTGAACCCGAATCCGAAGTTGGTTTTTGGCGGCGGCTCTCGCCGAGCGAGATATGGCCAAAAAAAAATGAAAATTGGTCGAAAATGGACTCAAATGGCGACGTAGAGTAAAATGGGCTGCAGATTCGGATTCGGCGTGAAAAACTACATACTGTGCACATGTCTCCTGGAAAATTTCAAAAATCGTCAATTTTTGTAAAAATGGGAAGGTTAACCCCTTTGCATTTTTTCAATTTTCTGTCCAAACATTTTTTTCGAGATTAGCGTCGATAAGGGGGTTTTTGAGGTCGCTGAACCTGAATCCGAAGTTGGTTTTTGGCGGCGGCTCTCGCCGAGCGAGATATGGCCAAAAAAAAATGAAAATTGGTCGAAAATGGACTCAAATGGCGACGTAGAGTAAAATGGGCTGCAGATTCGGATTCGGCGTGAAAAACTACATACTGTGCACATGTCTCCTGGAAAATTTCAAAAATCGTCAATTTTTGTAAAAATGGGAAGGTTAACCCCTTTGCATTTTTTCAATTTTCTGTCCAAACATTTTTTTCGAGATTAGCGTCGATAAGGGGGTTTCTGAGGTCGCTGAACCCGAATCCGAAGTTGGTTTTTGGCGGCGGCTCTCGCCGAGCGAGATATGGCCAAAAAAAAATGAAAATTGGTCGAAAATGGACTCAAATGGCGACGTAGAGTAAAATGGGCTGCAGATTCGGATTCGGCGTGAAAAACTACATACTGTGCACATGTCTCCTGGAAAATTTCAAAAATCGTCAATTTTTGTAAAAATGGGAAGGTTAACCCCTTTGCATTTTTTCAATTTTCTGTCCAAACATTTTTTTCGAGATTAGCGTCGATATGGGGGTTTTTGAGGTCGCTGAACCCGAATCCGAAGTTGGTTTTTGGCGGCGGCTCTCGCCGAGCGAGATATGGCCAAAAAAAAATGAAAATTGGTCGAAAATGGACTCAAATGGCGACGTAGAGTAAAATGGGCTGCAGATTCGGATTCGGCGTGAAAAACTACATACTGTGCACATGTCTCCTGGAAAATTTCAAAAATCGTCAATTTTTGTAAAAATGGGAAGGTTAACCCCTTTGCATTTTTTCAATTTTCTGTCCAAACATTTTTTTCGAGATTAGCGTCGATAAGGGGGTTTTTGAGGTCGCTGAACCTGAATCCGAAGTTGGTTTTTGGCGGCGGCTCTCGCCGAGCGAGATATGGCCAAAAAAAAATGAAAATTGGTCGAAAATGGACTCAAATGGCGACGTAGAGTAAAATGGGCTGCAGATTCGGATTCGGCGTGAAAAACTACATACTGTGCACATGTCTCCTGGAAAATTTCAAAAATCGTCAATTTTTGTAAAAATGGGAAGGTTAACCCCTTTGCATTTTTTCAATTTTCTGTCCAAACATTTTTTTCGAGATTAGCGTCGATATGGGGGTTTTTGAGGTCGCTGAACCCGAATCCGAAGTTGGTTTTTGGCGGCGGCTCTCGCCGAGCGAGATATGGCCAAAAAGAAATGAAAATTGGTCGAAAATGGACTCAAATGGCGACGTAGAGTAAAATGGGCTGCAGATTCGGATTCGGCGTGAAAAACTACATACTGTGCACATGTCTCCTGGAAAATTTCAAAAATCGTCAATTTTTGTAAAAATGGGAAGGTTAACCCCTTTGCATTTTTTCAATTTTCTGTCCAAACATTTTTTTCGAGATTAGCGTCGATAAGGGGGTTTCTGAGGTCGCTGAACCCGAATCCGAAGTTGGTTTTTGGCGGCGGCTCTCGCCGAGCGAGATATGGCCAAAAAAAAATGAAAATTGGTCGAAAATGGACTCAAATGGCGACGTAGAGTAAAATGGGCTGCAGATTCGGATTCGGCGTGAAAAACTACATACTGTGCACATGTCTCCTGGAAAATTTCAAAAATCGTCAATTTTTGTAAAAATGGGAAGGTTAACCCCTTTGCATTTTTTCAATTTTCTGTCCAAACATTTTTTTCGAGATTAGCGTCGATATGGGGGTTTTTGAGGTCGCTGAACCCGAATCCGAAGTTGGTTTTTGGCGGCGGCTCTCGCCGAGCGAGATATGGCCAAAAAAAAATGAAAATTGGTCGATGTTATGAAATTAAAAAGTTGATTGATGTGTGATGCCATCTATAAGAAACGTTTGAAAACACTGTAATAGAGACTAATTATATGATCAATGATATATTAATTTTTCTAGCAGTTTCTGGAATGATGTACATAAGATTGTAACTGTAGAACTTTTTAGAATTTTCTAGAAACTTGAATTATTCATATAAATAGTGGTGTGAATTTGTAAGTTAGTTCAGTTAAGTTTAATGAAGTGTTTAATAAAGTATAAAGTTAAAGTGTTAAAAACAGTGTTTTATTTAAAACTAAACAAAAGGTTATGGGCCCAGGAGGGCAATAAAAAGTAATCGGTGATGTAAATTCGTGAACAAAGTGAAAAGTTAATTGTGAACCAGTGAATAAGTGAAAAAGTTTACAGTGAAACAGTAAAATTGTGAATAAGTAAAAGTTTAAAATAGTGAAAAGTGAAAAAGTAAAATAATAAAGTAGTGAAAAAGCGAACAAGT
This sequence comes from Parthenolecanium corni, assembly GCA_038050395.1. Classification (NCBI taxonomy): domain Eukaryota; kingdom Metazoa; phylum Arthropoda; class Insecta; order Hemiptera; family Coccidae; genus Parthenolecanium; species Parthenolecanium corni. Next base: position 10,339,125 of record JBBCAQ010000032.1, on the reverse strand, counting down.
AAATAGTGAAAAATTAAAATAAGTAAAATTGCGTGGTGAAAAAGGAAAATCGGTCATCCTGGTGAAAAATGGCACAACTGGAAGAGCTGAAAACGGTCAAACTCACTGGAAACGAGAATTATCAAATATGGAAGTTCCAGATTGGGATTATCCTGAAAAGTATGAAGAATGGTGATCTGCTGAATACAGAAAAACCAGCTGATGCTGCAAAGCTGAGGGATTGGACTCATGTGGAGAACAGTGCTCAACGCATAATTGTAACGTCAGTTAGTGAAAAAGTTTTGTCACTGCTCTTTGCCTGTGATTCGTCTAAAACAATGCTCGAAAAATTAGACGCAGTATATGGCCACAAATCGGATGCCTCGTTACACACTCTACAGCAAAAGTTTTACGGAGCCACGTACAACAAGGAAGATGGAATTGGTGGACATATTTCCAAGCTGGAGCATTTGGTAAGTCAAATGAAAAACTTGGGTGAAACAGTTTCAGAAGGTATGTTAGTTGCTAAAATTTTGAACACATTACCACCTGAATTTTCTCATTTTCACTCGGCCTGGGACAGTACTCCAAAAGGTGAGCAAACTTCAAGTAATTTGACGGCTAGATTATTAATTGAAGAAGAACGATTGAAAAACAAAAACCCAGAACAAAAATCGGAAAATAAAGAGGAAAATACTGCTTTAATAAATCAAAAGAGAGAAAATCGATTTCAGAAAAATGAAAAATGGAATCAGAAAAATGATTTCAAATCAGAAAATATCAAAAAATGCTATTTCTGTGGAAAGTTAGGCCATCTACAAATGAATTGCCGATTCAAGCAAGGAGTGAAATGTTATAATTGTAACAAGGTTGGGCATTTGAAAAAGGACTGTAAATTCAAAAAAGAAAATTCTAAATTTCTGGCTGCCTTAAGTTCTTATTCTGGAAATATAAATAAAGAAACCTGGGTATGTGACTCTGGAGCCAGCCAGCATATGACTTGTAATAAAGAGTACTTAGAAAATTATACACCCTTTTCTGAAGAGAAAAATATCACCATAGGAGATGGTTCAATTATCAAGGCATATGGAGAAGGTTCAGTGCAAATACTAAATGAACGAAAAGAAACCGTTTTATTAAGAGAAGTATTATATGTGCCCAAACTGGTTGCTAACCTATTTTCACCCAAAAAGGGCAACTGCCTTGTCATTCTCAATGGAGATAAATGCACCGTGTATAAAAAAGGAATTAAAGTTTTCACTGGAAGGGCTTATGGCAAATTATATGAATTGCATGCCAAGGCTAAGAAGGTACAAACAGAAACTGCAAATATAACGAGCCTGCAGTTGTGGCATGAACGTTTGGGTCATCAGAACAAAAATCATGTTAAGAGAATTTTGAAAAATTTTGGAATTACCATAAATAAAAATGAAGAAGAATTTTGTGAACCCTGTGTTTTTGGCAAACAATGCAGAAAACCATTTCCAACAACCAATACAAAAACCACTGAACCTGGTCAAATCATCCATTCTGATGTTTGTGGACCTATGGAAGAGCCTTCGATCGGTGGGAGCAGATACTTTGTTCTTTTCAAAGATGATTTTTCGCACTATCGAAGAGTATATTTTTTGAAACAGAAAAATGAAGTCAAAGATGTATTAAGAGACTTTATTCAAAGTGTAAAAACTGACACTGGGAAAAAGGTTAAAATTTTGAGAACAGATCGAGGTAAAGAAGATTGTAACCAATACATCCAAGAAATTTTGAAAAGATATGGCATCAGGCATCAGACTACTGTTGGTTATGCTCCAGAACAGAATGGCTCTGCAGAAAGAGATTTAAGAACAATAACTGAGGGAGCCAGAACTTTAAGATGCAGTAAGAGATTACCAAAACGTTTTTGGGCTGAAGCAGTAAATACTATGGTATACATTCTGAATAAGACTGGAACCTCGTCTATACCTGACAAAACCCCATATGAACTTTGGTTTGGAAGTGAACCAACAATTGAAGAATTGAAAGTTTTTGGCTCAGAAGTTTATTGTCACATACCCAAACAGAAAAGAAGAAAATGGGATGAAAAATCCAAAAAGGGAATTTTTGTTGGATATGATGAAAATGTAAAAGGATATCGAATTTACTTCAGAAATACAAATAAAATTGAATTACACAGAGATGTAATATTCAGAGAAGAAAACCAAGAAAGTAAAATACAAGTCCCAATTGAAAAAGATACTGAATCTGAAAAAGAAAAAGAAATCGAAGAAACAGAGAAAGAAATTATTGAAGAAAATGTCGAAGATAGTGAAAAAGGGAGTACTGATTCAGAAGAAGAAACATCTCCATCTAAAAGAGAATTAAGAGATCGTACCACATTAAAGAAACCAGCAAGGTACGTATCAAATGTAGTTGCTTGGGCTTTTGTGGCAGGAAGTGAGCCACTAGAACCAACAACTTACGAAGAAGCAATAGAAAATGAAAATAATGACCAATGGAAAAAGGCTATGGATAAAGAAATGGATTCCTTAAAAAATCATAAAGTTTGGGACTTGTGCAAATTACCAGCAGATAGAAAAGCCCTTAAAAATAAATGGGTGTATCGAATTAAAAGAAACGAACATGGACAGATTGAAAGATTCAAAGCAAGATTGGTTTGTTGTGGTTACTCCCAACAATATGGAATAGATTATACAGAAACTTACAGTCCAGTTGCTAAATATACCTCCATCAGAACAATCCTGGCCTTGGCAGTAAAAAGAAAAATGAAACTAAAACAATTTGATGTAATTACAGCGTACCTTTATGGAAATTTAGAAGAAGAAATTTATATGGCCCAACCAAAAGGATATGAAGATGGAACTGATAGAGTCTGTAAATTAAAACAGAGCATATATGGTTTGAAACAATCTGGTAAAATGTGGAATCAAAGATTCACAGAATTTTTGAGAAAATTTGAATTGACCCAAAGTAAAGCAGATGCTTGTGTTTTTACCAACAAAAATCACTCCTTGATCATTGCTATTTATGTAGATGATGGCCTAATTGCAGCTGAAAATCAGAAAGAACTTGATATGTTATTAATAGAATTGAATAAGACTTTCAAAATCTCCAGCTCACCATTACATTACTACCTTGGTATGGAAATTAATGTATTGAAAAATGGCTCAATTTTTATACATCAAAAAAATTATATCGAAAAAGTATTGAAACGGTTCAAATGTGATGACTCCAATCCTGTATCAATACCAATTAATGGGAACGAATCATTAAATGAGAAAGATCACCCTCCAAATTTGAGAAATGTCAAAGATGAAGTTCCATACCGAGAAGCAGTTGGAAGTTTGATGTTTTTAGCCGTCATTTCCAGGCCAGATATAAGTTATGCAGTGAGTCGAGTTAGTCAATATCTGGAAAATCCAAAAACTATACATTGGAATGCTGTAAAGAAAATTCTCAAATATTTGCAAGGAACTGTCGAGTATGGACTTTTCTATCAGCCTGAAGGAAACTTAGAAGGATATTCAGATGCCGACTTTGCCGGTGACACCCAAGATAGAAAGTCCACCAGTGGCTATGTTTTTCAGTTCTGCGGAACTGCCATTTCATGGGCATCCCGAAAACAGAGACTTGTAGTCTTGTCAACAACCGAGGCAGAATTTGTGGCCGCAAGTGAAGCATCCAGAGAAGCAATTTGGCTGAGAAACTTATTTTTAGACTTGACAGGTGAGGAGCAGACTATACCTTTATATGTAGATAATAAAAGTACAATTTGTGTTCTTAAAAATGAAATTACAAGTAAAAGAAGTAAACATTATGATATTAGATATTACTATGTTAAGGATTTAATCAAAGAGAAGATTATTGCAGTAATGTATGTAAATACTAAGAATCAAAGAGCAGATATTTTTACCAAAGGACTTAATCGAGATAATTTTGTAAGACTTAGAAATAATTTAGGATTAACTAAAATCTAAGTGATCAACTTTTTGGTGGGAGTGTTATGAAATTAAAAAGTTGATTGATGTGTGATGCCATCTATAAGAAACGTTTGAAAACACTGTAATAGAGACTAATTATATGATCAATGATATATTAATTTTTCTAGCAGTTTCTGGAATGATGTACATAAGATTGTAACTGTAGAACTTTTTAGAATTTTCTAGAAACTTGAATTATTCATATAAATAGTGGTGTGAATTTGTAAGTTAGTTCAGTTAAGTTTAATGAAGTGTTTAATAAAGTATAAAGTTAAAGTGTTAAAAACAGTGTTTTATTTAAAACTAAACAAAAGTCGAAAATGGACTCAAATGGCGACGTAGAGTAAAATGGGCTGCAGATTCGGATTCGGCGTGAAAAACTACATACTGTGCACATGTCTCCTGGAAAATTTCAAAAATCGTCAATTTTTGTAAAAATGGGAAGGTTAACCCCTTTGCATTTTTTCAATTTTCTGTCCAAACATTTTTTTCGAGATTAGCGTCGATAAGGGGGTTTCTGAGGTCGCTGAACCCGAATCCGAAGTTGGTTTTTGGCGGCGGCTCTCGCCGAGCGAGATATGGCCAAAAAAAAATGAAAATTGGTCGAAAATGGACTCAAATGGCGACGTAGAGTAAAATGGGCTGCAGATTCGGATTCGGCGTGAAAAACTACATACTGTGCACATGTCTCCTGGAAAATTTCAAAAATCGTCAATTTTTGTAAAAATGGGAAGGTTAACCCCTTTGCATTTTTTCAATTTTCTGTCCAAACATTTTTTTCGAGATTAGCGTCGATAAGGGAGTTTTTGAGGTCGCTGAACCCGAATCCGAAGTTGGTTTTTGGCGGCGGCTCTCGCCGAGCGAGATATGGCCAAAAAAAAATGAAAATTGGTCGAAAATGGACTCAAATGGCGACGTAGAGTAAAATGGGCTGCAGATTCGGATTCGGCGTGAAAAACTACATACTGTGCACATGTCTCCTGGAAAATTTCAAAAATCGTCAATTTTTGTAAAAATGGGAAGGTTAACCCCTTTGCATTTTTTCAATTTTCTGTCCAAACATTTTTTTCGAGATTAGCGTCGATAAGGGGGTTTTTGAGGTCGCTGAACCCGAATCCGAAGTTGGTTTTTGGCGGCGGCTCTCGCCGAGCGAGATATGGCCAAAAAAAAATGAAAATTGGTCGAAAATGGACTCAAATGGCGACGTAGAGTAAAATGGGCTGCAGATTCGGATTCGGCGTGAAAAACTACATACTGTGCACATGTCTCCTGGAAAATTTCAAAAATCGTCAATTTTTGTAAAAATGGGAAGGTTAACCCCTTTGCATTTTTTCAATTTTCTGTCCAAACATTTTTTTCGAGATTAGCGTCGATATGGGGGTTTTTGAGGTCGCTGAACCCGAATCCGAAGTTGGTTTTTGGCGGCGGCTCTCGCCGAGCGAGATATGGCCAAAAAAAAATGAAAATTGGTCGAAAATGGACTCAAATGGCGACGTAGAGTAATATGGGCTGCAGATTCGGATTCGGCGTGAAAAACTACATACTGTGCACATGTCTCCTGGAAAATTTCAAAAATCGTCAATTTTTGTAAAAATGGGAAGGTTAACCCCTTTGCATTTTTTCAATTTTCTGTCCAAACATTTTTTTCGAGATTAGCGTCGATATGGGGGTTTTTGAGGTCGCTGAACCCGAATCCGAAGTTGGTTTTTGGCGGCGGCTCTCGCCGAGCGAGATATGGCCAAAAAAAAATGAAAATTGGTCGAAAATGGACTCAAATGGCGACGTAGAGTAAAATGGGCTGCAGATTCGGATTCGGCGTGAAAAACTACATACTGTGCACATGTCTCCTGGAAAATTTCAAAAATCGTCAATTTTTGTAAAAATGGGAAGGTTAACCCCTTTGCATTTTTTCAATTTTCTGTCCAAACATTTTTTTCGAGATTAGCGTCGATAAGGGGGTTTCTGAGGTCGCTGAACCCGAATCCGAAGTTGGTTTTTGGCGGCGGCTCTCGCCGAGCGAGATATGGCCAAAAAAAAATGAAAATTGGTCGAAAATGGACTCAAATGGCGACGTAGAGTAAAATGGGCTGCAGATTCGGATTCGGCGTGAAAAACTACATACTGTGCACATGTCTCCTGGAAAATTTCAAAAATCGTCAATTTTTGTAAAAATGGGAAGGTTAACCCCTTTGCATTTTTTCAATTTTCTGTCCAAACATTTTTTTCGAGATTAGCGTCGATATGGGGGTTTTTGAGGTCGCTGAACCCGAATCCGAAGTTGGTTTTTGGCGGCGGCTCTCACCGAGCGAGATATGGCCAAAAAAAAATGAAAATTGGTCGAAAATGGACTCAAATGGCGACGTAGAGTAAAATGGGCTGCAGATTCGGATTCGGCGTGAAAAACTACATACTGTGCACATGTCTCCTGGAAAATTTCAAAAATCGTCAATTTTTGTAAAAATGGGAAGGTTAACCCCTTTGCATTTTTTCAATTTTCTGTCCAAACATTTTTTTCGAGATTAGCGTCGATATGGGGGTTTTTGAGGTCGCTGAACCCGAATCCGAAGTTGGTTTTTGGCGGCGGCTCTCGCCGAGCGAGATATGGCCAAAAAAAAATGAAAATTGGTCGAAAATGGACTCAAATGGCGACGTAGAGTAAAATGGGCTGCAGATTCGGATTCGGCGTGAAAAACTACATACTGTGCACATGTCTCCTGGAAAATTTCAAAAATCGTCAATTTTTGTAAAAATGGGAAGGTTAACCCCTTTGCATTTTTTCAATTTTCTGTCCAAACATTTTTTTCGAGATTAGCGTCGATATGGGGGTTTTTGAGGTCGCTGAACCCGAATCCGAAGTTGGTTTTTGGCGGCGGCTCTCGCCGAGCGAGATATGGCCAAAAAAAAATGAAAATTGGTCGAAAATGGACTCAAATGGCGACGTAGAGTAAAATGGGCTGCAGATTCGGATTCGGCGTGAAAAACTACATACTGTGCACATGTCTCCTGGAAAATTTCAAAAATCGTCAATTTTTGTAAAAATGGGAAGGTTAACCCCTTTGCATTTTTTCAATTTTCTGTCCAAACATTTTTTTCGAGATTAGCGTCGATATGGTGGTTTTTGAGGTCGCTGAACCCGAATCCGAAGTTGGTTTTTGGCGGCGGCTCTCGCCGAGCGAGATATGGCCAAAAAAAAATGAAAATTGGTCGAAAATGGACTCAAATGGCGACGTAGAGTAAAATGGGCTGCAGATTCGGATTCGGCGTGAAAAACTACATACTGTGCACATGTCTCCTGGAAAATTTCAAAAATCGTCAATTTTTGTAAAAATGGGAAGTTTAACCCCTTTGCATTTTTTCAATTTTCTGTCCAAACATTTTTTTCGAGATTAGCGTCGATAAGGGGGTTTTTGAGGTCGCTGAACCCGAATCCGAAGTTGGTTTTTGGCGGCGGCTCTCGCCGAGCGAGATATGGCCAAAAAAAAATGAAAATTGGTCGAAAATGGACTCAAATGGCGACGTAGAGTAAAATGGGCTGCAGATTCGGATTCGGCGTGAAAAACTACATACTGTGCACATGTCTCCTGGAAAATTTCAAAAATCGTCAATTTTTGTAAAAATGGGAAGGTTAACCCCTTTGCATTTTTTCAATTTTCTGTCCAAACATTTTTTTCGAGATTAGCGTCGATATGGGGGTTTTTGAGGTCGCTGAACCCGAATCCGAAGTTGGTTTTTGGCGGCGGCTCTCGCCGAGCGAGATATGGCCAAAAAGAAATGAAAATTGGTCGAAAATGGACTCAAATGGCGACGTAGAGTAAAATGGGCTGCAGATTCGGATTCGGCGTGAAAAACTACATACTGTGCACATGTCTCCTGGAAAATTTCAAAAATCGTCAATTTTTGTAAAAATGGGAAGGTTAACCCCTTTGCATTTTTTCAATTTTCTGTCCAAACATTTTTTTCGAGATTAGCGTCGATAAGGGGGTTTCTGAGGTCGCTGAACCCGAATCCGAAGTTGGTTTTTGGCGGCGGCTCTCGCCGAGCGAGATATGGCCAAAAAAAAATGAAAATTGGTCGAAAATGGACTCAAATGGCGACGTAGAGTAAAATGGGCTGCAGATTCGGATTCGGCGTGAAAAACTACATACTGTGCACATGTCTCCTGGAAAATTTCAAAAATCGTCAATTTTTGTAAAAATGGGAAGGTTAACCCCTTTGCATTTTTTCAATTTTCTGTCCAAACATTTTTTTCGAGATTAGCGTCGATAAGGGGGTTTCTGAGGTCGCTGAACCCGAATCCGAAGTTGGTTTTTGGCGGCGGCTCTCGCCGAGCGAGATATGGCCAAAAAAAAATGAAAATTGGTCGAAAATGGACTCAAATGGCGACGTAGAGTAAAATGGGCTGCAGATTCGGATTCGGCGTGAAAAACTACATACTGTGCACATGTCTCCTGGAAAATTTCAAAAATCGTCAATTTTTGTAAAAATGGGAAGGTTAACCCCTTTGCATTTTTTCAATTTTCTGTCCAAACATTTTTTTCGAGATTAGCGTCGATAAGGGGGTTTCTGAGGTCGCTGAACCCGAATCCGAAGTTGGTTTTTGGCGGCGGCTCTCGCCGAGCGAGATATGGCCAAAAAAAAATGAAAATTGGTCGAAAATGGACTCAAATGGCGACGTAGAGTAAAATGGGCTGCAGATTCGGATTCGGCGTGAAAAACTACATACTGTGCACATGTCTCCTGGAAAATTTCAAAAATCGTCAATTTTTGTAAAAATGGGAAGGTTAACCCCTTTGCATTTTTTCAATTTTCTGTCCAAACATTTTTTTCGAGATTAGCGTCGATATGGGGGTTTTTGAGGTCGCTGAACCCGAATCCGAAGTTGGTTTTTGGCGGCGGCTCTCGCCGAGCGAGATATGGCCAAAAAAAAATGAAAATTGGTCGAAAATGGACTCAAATGGCGACGTAGAGTAATATGGGCTGCAGATTCGGATTCGGCGTGAAAAACTACATACTGTGCACATGTCTCCTGGAAAATTTCAAAAATCGTCAATTTTTGTAAAAATGGGAAGGTTAACCCCTTTGCATTTTTTCAATTTTCTGTCCAAACATTTTTTTCGAGATTAGCGTCGATATGGGGGTTTTTGAGGTCGCTGAACCCGAATCCGAAGTTGGTTTTTGGCGGCGGCTCTCGCCGAGCGAGATATGGCCAAAAAAAAATGAAAATTGGTCGAAAATGGACTCAAATGGCGACGTAGAGTAAAATGGGCTGCAGATAAGGATTCGGCGTGAAAAACTACATACTGTGCACATGTCTCCTGGAAAATTTCAAAAATCGTCAATTTTTGTAAAAATGGGAAGGTTAACCCCTTTGCATTTTTTCAATTTTCTGTCCAAACATTTTTTTCGAGATTAGCGTCGATATGGGGGTTTTTGAGGTCGCTGAACCCGAATCCGAAGTTGGTTTTTGGCGGCGGCTCTCGCCGAGCGAGATATGGCCAAAAAAAAATGAAAATTGGTCGAAAATGGACTCAAATGGCGACGTAGAGTAAAATGGGCTGCAGATTCGGATTCGGCGTGAAAAACTACATACTGTGCACATGTCTCCTGGAAAATTTCAAAAATCGTCAATTTTTGTAAAAATGGGAAGGTTAACCCCTTTGCATTTTTTCAATTTTCTGTCCAAACATTTTTTTCGAGATTAGCGTCGATAAGGGGGTTTCTGAGGTCGCTGAACCCGAATCCGAAGTTGGTTTTTGGCGGCGGCTCTCGCCGAGCGAGATATGGCCAAAAAAAAATGAAAATTGGTCGAAAATGGACTCAAATGGCGACGTAGAGTAAAATGGGCTGCAGATTCGGATTCGGCGTGAAAAACTACATACTGTGCACATGTCTCCTGGAAAATTTCAAAAATCGTCAATTTTTGTAAAAATGGGAAGGTTAACCCCTTTGCATTTTTTCAATTTTCTGTCCAAACATTTTTTTCGAGATTAGCGTCGATATGGGGGTTTTTGAGGTCGCTGAACCCGAATCCGAAGTTGGTTTTTGGCGGCGGCTCTCACCGAGCGAGATATGGCCAAAAAAAAATGAAAATTGGTCGAAAATGGACTCAAATGGCGACGTAGAGTAAAATGGGCTGCAGATTCGGATTCGGCGTGAAAAACTACATACTGTGCACATGTCTCCTGGAAAATTTCAAAAATCGTCAATTTTTGTAAAAATGGGAAGGTTAACCCCTTTGCATTTTTTCAATTTTCTGTCCAAACATTTTTTTCGAGATTAGCGTCGATATGGGGGTTTTTGAGGTCGCTGAACCCGAATCCGAAGTTGGTTTTTGGCGGCGGCTCTCGCCGAGCGAGATATGGCCAAAAAGAAATGAAAATTGGTCGAAAATGGACTCAAATGGCGACGTAGAGTAAAATGGGCTGCAGATTCGGATTCGGCGTGAAAAACTACATACTGTGCACATGTCTCCTGGAAAATTTCAAAAATCGTCAATTTTTGTAAAAATGGGAAGGTTAACCCCTTTGCATTTTTTCAATTTTCTGTCCAAACATTTTTTTCGAGATTAGCGTCGATAAGGGGGTTTCTGAGGTCGCTGAACCCGAATCCGAAGTTGGTTTTTGGCGGCGGCTCTCACCGAGCGAGATATGGCCAAAAAAAAATGAAAATTGGTCGAAAATGGACTCAAATGGCGACGTAGAGTAAAATGGGCTGCAGATTCGGATTCGGCGTGAAAAACTACATACTGTGCACATGTCTCCTGGAAAATTTCAAAAATCGTCAATTTTTGTAAAAATGGGAAGGTTAACCCCTTTGCATTTTTTCAATTTTCTGTCCAAACATTTTTTTCGAGATTAGCGTCGATATGGGGGTTTTTGAGGTCGCTGAACCCGAATCCGAAGTTGGTTTTTGGCGGCGGCTCTCGCCGAGCGAGATATGGCCAAAAAAAAATGAAAATTGGTCGAAAATGGACTCAAATGGCGACGTAGAGTAAAATGGGCTGCAGATTCGGATTCGGCGTGAAAAACTACATACTGTGCACATGTCTCCTGGAAAATTTCAAAAATCGTCAATTTTTGTAAAAATGGGAAGGTTAACCCCTTTGCATTTTTTCAATTTTCTGTCCAAACATTTTTTTCGAGATTAGCGTCGATAAGGGGGTTTTTGAGGTCGCTGAACCCGAATCCGAAGTTGGTTTTTGGCGGCGGCTCTCGCCGAGCGAGATATGGCCAAAAAAAAATGAAAATTGGTCGAAAATGGACTCAAATGGCGACGTAGAGTAAAATGGGCTGCAGATTCGGATTCGGCGTGAAAAACTACATACTGTGCACATGTCTCCTGGAAAATTTCAAAAATCGTCAATTTTTGTAAAAATGGGAAGGTTAACCCCTTTGCATTTTTTCAATTTTCTGTCCAAACATTTTTTTCGAGATTAGCGTCGATAAGGGGGTTTTTGAGGTCGCTGAACCCTAATCCGAAGTTGGTTTTTGGCGGCGGCTCTCGCCGAGCGAGATATGGCCAAAAAAAAATGAAAATTGGTCGAAAATGGACTCAAATGGCGACGTAGAGTAAAATGGGCTGCAGATTCGGATTCGGCGTGAAAAACTACATACTGTGCACATGTCTCCTGGAAAATTTCAAAAATCGTCAATTTTTGTAAAAATGGGAAGGTTAACCCCTTTGCATTTTTTCAATTTTCTGTCCAAACATTTTTTTCGAGATTAGCGTCGATATGGGGGTTTTTGAGGTCGCTGAACCCGAATCCGAAGTTGGTTTTTGGCGGCGGCTCTCACCGAGCGAGATATGGCCAAAAAAAAATGAAAATTGGTCGAAAATGGACTCAAATGGCGACGTAGAGTAAAATGGGCTGCAGATTCGGATTCGGCGTGAAAAACTACATACTGTGCACATGTCTCCTGGAAAATTTCAAAAATCGTCAATTTTTGTAAAAATGGGAAGGTTAACCCCTTTGCATTTTTTCAATTTTCTGTCCAAACATTTTTTTCGAGATTAGCGTCGATATGGGGGTTTTTGAGGTCGCTGAACCCGAATCCGAAGTTGGTTTTTGGCGGCGGCTCTCGCCGAGCGAGATATGGCCAAAAAAAAATGAAAATTGGTCGAAAATGGACTCAAATGGCGACGTAGAGTAAAATGGGCTGCAGATTCGGATTCGGCGTGAAAAACTACATACTGTGCACATGTCTCCTGGAAAATTTCAAAAATCGTCAATTTTTGTAAAAATGGGAAGGTTAACCCCTTTGCATTTTTTCAATTTTCTGTCCAAACATTTTTTTCGAGATTAGCGTCGATAAGGGGGTTTCTGAGGTCGCTGAACCCGAATCCGAAGTTGGTTTTTGGCGGCGGCTCTCGCCGAGCGAGATATGGCCAAAAAAAAATGAAAATTGGTCGAAAATGGACTCAAATGGCGACGTAGAGTAAAATGGGCTGCAGATTCGGATTCGGCGTGAAAAACTACATACTGTGCACATGTCTCCTGGAAAATTTCAAAAATCGTCAATTTTTGTAAAAATGGGAAGGTTAACCCCTTTGCATTTTTTCAATTTTCTGTCCAAACATTTTTTTCGAGATTAGCGTCGATATGGGGGTTTTTGAGGTCGCTGAACCCGAATCCGAAGTTGGTTTTTGGCGGCGGCTCTCACCGAGCGAGATATGGCCAAAAAAAAATGAAAATTGGTCGAAAATGGACTCAAATGGCGACGTAGAGTAAAATGGGCTGCAGATTCGGATTCGGCGTGAAAAACTACATACTGTGCACATGTCTCCTGGAAAATTTCAAAAATCGTCAATTTTTGTAAAAATGGGAAGGTTAACCCCTTTGCATTTTTTCAATTTTCTGTCCAAACATTTTTTTCGAGATTAGCGTCGATATGGGGGTTTTTGAGGTCGCTGAACCCGAATCCGAAGTTGGTTTTTGGCGGCGGCTCTCGCCGAGCGAGATATGGCCAAAAAGAAATGAAAATTGGTCGAAAATGGACTCAAATGGCGACGTAGAGTAAAATGGGCTGCAGATTCGGATTCGGCGTGAAAAACTACATACTGTGCACATGTCTCCTGGAAAATTTCAAAAATCGTCAATTTTTGTAAAAATGGGAAGGTTAACCCCTTTGCATTTTTTCAATTTTCTGTCCAAACATTTTTTTCGAGATTAGCGTCGATAAGGGGGTTTCTGAGGTCGCTGAACCCGAATCCGAAGTTGGTTTTTGGCGGCGGCTCTCACCGAGCGAGATATGGCCAAAAAAAAATGAAAATTGGTCGAAAATGGACTCAAATGGCGACGTAGAGTAAAATGGGCTGCAGATTCGGATTCGGCGTGAAAAACTACATACTGTGCACATGTCTCCTGGAAAATTTCAAAAATCGTCAATTTTTGTAAAAATGGGAAGGTTAACCCCTTTGCATTTTTTCAATTTTCTGTCCAAACATTTTTTTCGAGATTAGCGTCGATATGGGGGTTTTTGAGGTCGCTGAACCCGAATCCGAAGTTGGTTTTTGGCGGCGGCTCTCGCCGAGCGAGATATGGCCAAAAAAAAATGAAAATTGGTCGAAAATGGACTCAAATGGCGACGTAGAGTAAAATGGGCTGCAGATTCGGATTCGGCGTGAAAAACTACATACTGTGCACATGTCTCCTGGAAAATTTCAAAAATCGTCAATTTTTGTAAAAATGGGAAGGTTAACCCCTTTGCATTTTTTCAATTTTCTGTCCAAACATTTTTTTCGAGATTAGCGTCGATAAGGGGGTTTTTGAGGTCGCTGAACCCGAATCCGAAGTTGGTTTTTGGCGGCGGCTCTCGCCGAGCGAGATATGGCCAAAAAAAAATGAAAATTGGTCGAAAATGGACTCAAATGGCGACGTAGAGTAAAATGGGCTGCAGATTCGGATTCGGCGTGAAAAACTACATACTGTGCACATGTCTCCTGGAAAATTTCAAAAATCGTCAATTTTTGTAAAAATGGGAAGGTTAACCCCTTTGCATTTTTTCAATTTTCTGTCCAAACATTTTTTTCGAGATTAGCGTCGATAAGGGGGTTTTTGAGGTCGCTGAACCCTAATCCGAAGTTGGTTTTTGGCGGCGGCTCTCGCCGAGCGAGATATGGCCAAAAAAAAATGAAAATTGGTCGAAAATGGACTCAAATGGCGACGTAGAGTAAAATGGGCTGCAGATTCGGATTCGGCGTGAAAAACTACATACTGTGCACATGTCTCCTGGAAAATTTCAAAAATCGTCAATTTTTGTAAAAATGGGAAGGTTAACCCCTTTGCATTTTTTCAATTTTCTGTCCAAACATTTTTTTCGAGATTAGCGTCGATATGGGGGTTTTTGAGGTCGCTGAACCCGAATCCGAAGTTGGTTTTTGGCGGCGGCTCTCACCGAGCGAGATATGGCCAAAAAAAAATGAAAATTGGTCGAAAATGGACTCAAATGGCGACGTAGAGTAAAATGGGCTGCAGATTCGGATTCGGCGTGAAAAACTACATACTGTGCACATGTCTCCTGGAAAATTTCAAAAATCGTCAATTTTTGTAAAAATGGGAAGGTTAACCCCTTTGCATTTTTTCAATTTTCTGTCCAAACATTTTTTTCGAGATTAGCGTCGATATGGGGGTTTTTGAGGTCGCTGAACCCGAATCCGAAGTTGGTTTTTGGCGGCGGCTCTCGCCGAGCGAGATATGGCCAAAAAAAAATGAAAATTGGTCGAAAATGGACTCAAATGGCGACGTAGAGTAAAATGGGCTGCAGATTCGGATTCGGCGTGAAAAACTACATACTGTGCACATGTCTCCTGGAAAATTTCAAAAATCGTCAATTTTTGTAAAAATGGGAAGGTTAACCCCTTTGCATTTTTTCAATTTTCTGTCCAAACATTTTTTTCGAGATTAGCGTCGATATGGGGGTTTTTGAGGTCGCTGAACCCGAATCCGAAGTTGGTTTTTGGCGGCGGCTCTCGCCGAGCGAGATATGGCCAAAAAAAAATGAAAATTGGTCGAAAATGGACTCAAATGGCGACGTAGAGTAAAATGGGCTGCAGATTCGGATTCGGCGTGAAAAACTACATGCTGTGCACATGTCTCCTGGAAAATTTCAAAAATCGTCAATTTTTGTAAAAATGGGAAGGTTAACCCCTTTGCATTTTTTCAATTTTCTGTCCAAACATTTTTTTCGAGATTAGCGTCGATAAGGGGGTTTCTGAGGTCGCTGAACCCGAATCCGAAGTTGGTTTTTGGCGGCGGCTCTCGCCGAGCGAGATATGGCCAAAAAAAAATGAAAATTGGTCGAAAATGGACTCAAATGGCGACGTAGAGTAAAATGGGCTGCAGATTCGGATTCGGCGTGAAAAACTACATACTGTGCACATGTCTCCTGGAAAATTTCAAAAATCGTCAATTTTTGTAAAAATGGGAAGGTTAACCCCTTTGCATTTTTTCAATTTTCTGTCCAAACATTTTTTTCGAGATTAGCGTCGATATGGGGGTTTTTGAGGTCGCTGAACCCGAATCCGAAGTTGGTTTTTGGCGGCGGCTCTCGCCGAGCGAGATATGGCCAAAAAGAAATGAAAATTGGTCGAAAATGGACTCAAATGGCGACGTAGAGTAAAATGGGCTGCAGATTCGGATTCGGCGTGAAAAACTACATACTGTGCACATGTCTCCTGGAAAATTTCAAAAATCGTCAATTTTTGTAAAAATGGGAAGGTTAACCCCTTTGCATTTTTTCAATTTTCTGTCCAAACATTTTTTTCGAGATTAGCGTCGATAAGGGGGTTTCTGAGGTCGCTGAACCCGAATCCGAAGTTGGTTTTTGGCGGCGGCTCTCGCCGAGCGAGATATGGCCAAAAAAAAATGAAAATTGGTCGAAAATGGACTCAAATGGCGACGTAGAGTAAAATGGGCTGCAGATTCGGATTCGGCGTGAAAAACTACATACTGTGCACATGTCTCCTGGAAAATTTCAAAAATCGTCAATTTTTGTAAAAATGGGAAGGTTAACCCCTTTGCATTTTTTCAATTTTCTGTCCAAACATTTTTTTCGAGATTAGCGTCGATATGGGGGTTTTTGAGGTCGCTGAACCCGAATCCGAAGTTGGTTTTTGGCGGCGGCTCTCGCCGAGCGAGATATGGCCAAAAAAAAATGAAAATTGGTCGATGTTATGAAATTAAAAAGTTGATTGATGTGTGATGCCATCTATAAGAAACGTTTGAAAACACTGTAATAGAGACTAATTATATGATCAATGATATATTAATTTTTCTAGCAGTTTCTGGAATGATGTACATAAGATTGTAACTGTAGAACTTTTTAGAATTTTCTAGAAACTTGAATTATTCATATAAATAGTGGTGTGAATTTGTAAGTTAGTTCAGTTAAGTTTAATGAAGTGTTTAATAAAGTATAAAGTTAAAGTGTTAAAAACAGTGTTTTATTTAAAACTAAACAAAAGGTTATGGGCCCAGGAGGGCAATAAAAAGTAATCGGTGATGTAAATTCGTGAACAAAGTGAAAAGTTAATTGTGAACCAGTGAATAAGTGAAAAAGTTTACAGTGAAACAGTAAAATTGTGAATAAGTAAAAGTTTAAAATAGTGAAAAGTGAAAAAGTAAAATAATAAAGTAGTGAAAAAGCGAACAAGTAAATAGTGAAAAATTAAAATAAGTAAAATTGCGTGGTGAAAAAGGAAAATCGGTCATCCTGGTGAAAAATGGCACAACTGGAAGAGCTGAAAACGGTCAAACTCACTGGAAACGAGAATTATCAAATATGGAAGTTCCAGATTGGGATTATCCTGAAAAGTATGAAGAATGGTGATCTGCTGAATACAGAAAAACCAGCTGATGCTGCAAAGCTGAGGGATTGGACTCATGTGGAGAACAGTGCTCAACGCATAATTGTAACGTCAGTTAGTGAAAAAGTTTTGTCACTGCTCTTTGCCTGTGATTCGTCTAAAACAATGCTCGAAAAATTAGACGCAGTATATGGCCACAAATCGGATGCCTCGTTACACACTCTACAGCAAAAGTTTTACGGAGCCACGTACAACAAGGAAGATGGAATTGGTGGACATATTTCCAAGCTGGAGCATTTGGTAAGTCAAATGAAAAACTTGGGTGAAACAGTTTCAGAAGGTATGTTAGTTGCTAAAATTTTGAACACATTACCACCTGAATTTTCTCATTTTCACTCGGCCTGGGACAGTACTCCAAAAGGTGAGCAAACTTCAAGTAATTTGACGGCTAGATTATTAATTGAAGAAGAACGATTGAAAAACAAAAACCCAGAACAAAAATCGGAAAATAAAGAGGAAAATACTGCTTTAATAAATCAAAAGAGAGAAAATCGATTTCAGAAAAATGAAAAATGGAATCAGAAAAATGATTTCAAATCAGAAAATATCAAAAAATGCTATTTCTGTGGAAAGTTAGGCCATCTACAAATGAATTGCCGATTCAAGCAAGGAGTGAAATGTTATAATTGTAACAAGGTTGGGCATTTGAAAAAGGACTGTAAATTCAAAAAAGAAAATTCTAAATTTCTGGCTGCCTTAAGTTCTTATTCTGGAAATATAAATAAAGAAACCTGGGTATGTGACTCTGGAGCCAGCCAGCATATGACTTGTAATAAAGAGTACTTAGAAAATTATACACCCTTTTCTGAAGAGAAAAATATCACCATAGGAGATGGTTCAATTATCAAGGCATATGGAGAAGGTTCAGTGCAAATACTAAATGAACGAAAAGAAACCGTTTTATTAAGAGAAGTATTATATGTGCCCAAACTGGTTGCTAACCTATTTTCACCCAAAAAGGGCAACTGCCTTGTCATTCTCAATGGAGATAAATGCACCGTGTATAAAAAAGGAATTAAAGTTTTCACTGGAAGGGCTTATGGCAAATTATATGAATTGCATGCCAAGGCTAAGAAGGTACAAACAGAAACTGCAAATATAACGAGCCTGCAGTTGTGGCATGAACGTTTGGGTCATCAGAACAAAAATCATGTTAAGAGAATTTTGAAAAATTTTGGAATTACCATAAATAAAAATGAAGAAGAATTTTGTGAACCCTGTGTTTTTGGCAAACAATGCAGAAAACCATTTCCAACAACCAATACAAAAACCACTGAACCTGGTCAAATCATCCATTCTGATGTTTGTGGACCTATGGAAGAGCCTTCGATCGGTGGGAGCAGATACTTTGTTCTTTTCAAAGATGATTTTTCGCACTATCGAAGAGTATATTTTTTGAAACAGAAAAATGAAGTCAAAGATGTATTAAGAGACTTTATTCAAAGTGTAAAAACTGACACTGGGAAAAAGGTTAAAATTTTGAGAACAGATCGAGGTAAAGAAGATTGTAACCAATACATCCAAGAAATTTTGAAAAGATATGGCATCAGGCATCAGACTACTGTTGGTTATGCTCCAGAACAGAATGGCTCTGCAGAAAGAGATTTAAGAACAATAACTGAGGGAGCCAGAACTTTAAGATGCAGTAAGAGATTACCAAAACGTTTTTGGGCTGAAGCAGTAAATACTATGGTATACATTCTGAATAAGACTGGAACCTCGTCTATACCTGACAAAACCCCATATGAACTTTGGTTTGGAAGTGAACCAACAATTGAAGAATTGAAAGTTTTTGGCTCAGAAGTTTATTGTCACATACCCAAACAGAAAAGAAGAAAATGGGATGAAAAATCCAAAAAGGGAATTTTTGTTGGATATGATGAAAATGTAAAAGGATATCGAATTTACTTCAGAAATACAAATAAAATTGAATTACACAGAGATGTAATATTCAGAGAAGAAAACCAAGAAAGTAAAATACAAGTCCCAATTGAAAAAGATACTGAATCTGAAAAAGAAAAAGAAATCGAAGAAACAGAGAAAGAAATTATTGAAGAAAATGTCGAAGATAGTGAAAAAGGGAGTACTGATTCAGAAGAAGAAACATCTCCATCTAAAAGAGAATTAAGAGATCGTACCACATTAAAGAAACCAGCAAGGTACGTATCAAATGTAGTTGCTTGGGCTTTTGTGGCAGGAAGTGAGCCACTAGAACCAACAACTTACGAAGAAGCAATAGAAAATGAAAATAATGACCAATGGAAAAAGGCTATGGATAAAGAAATGGATTCCTTAAAAAATCATAAAGTTTGGGACTTGTGCAAATTACCAGCAGATAGAAAAGCCCTTAAAAATAAATGGGTGTATCGAATTAAAAGAAACGAACATGGACAGATTGAAAGATTCAAAGCAAGATTGGTTTGTTGTGGTTACTCCCAACAATATGGAATAGATTATACAGAAACTTACAGTCCAGTTGCTAAATATACCTCCATCAGAACAATCCTGGCCTTGGCAGTAAAAAGAAAAATGAAACTAAAACAATTTGATGTAATTACAGCGTACCTTTATGGAAATTTAGAAGAAGAAATTTATATGGCCCAACCAAAAGGATATGAAGATGGAACTGATAGAGTCTGTAAATTAAAACAGAGCATATATGGTTTGAAACAATCTGGTAAAATGTGGAATCAAAGATTCACAGAATTTTTGAGAAAATTTGAATTGACCCAAAGTAAAGCAGATGCTTGTGTTTTTACCAACAAAAATCACTCCTTGATCATTGCTATTTATGTAGATGATGGCCTAATTGCAGCTGAAAATCAGAAAGAACTTGATATGTTATTAATAGAATTGAATAAGACTTTCAAAATCTCCAGCTCACCATTACATTACTACCTTGGTATGGAAATTAATGTATTGAAAAATGGCTCAATTTTTATACATCAAAAAAATTATATCGAAAAAGTATTGAAACGGTTCAAATGTGATGACTCCAATCCTGTATCAATACCAATTAATGGGAACGAATCATTAAATGAGAAAGATCACCCTCCAAATTTGAGAAATGTCAAAGATGAAGTTCCATACCGAGAAGCAGTTGGAAGTTTGATGTTTTTAGCCGTCATTTCCAGGCCAGATATAAGTTATGCAGTGAGTCGAGTTAGTCAATATCTGGAAAATCCAAAAACTATACATTGGAATGCTGTAAAGAAAATTCTCAAATATTTGCAAGGAACTGTCGAGTATGGACTTTTCTATCAGCCTGAAGGAAACTTAGAAGGATATTCAGATGCCGACTTTGCCGGTGACACCCAAGATAGAAAGTCCACCAGTGGCTATGTTTTTCAGTTCTGCGGAACTGCCATTTCATGGGCATCCCGAAAACAGAGACTTGTAGTCTTGTCAACAACCGAGGCAGAATTTGTGGCCGCAAGTGAAGCATCCAGAGAAGCAATTTGGCTGAGAAACTTATTTTTAGACTTGACAGGTGAGGAGCAGACTATACCTTTATATGTAGATAATAAAAGTACAATTTGTGTTCTTAAAAATGAAATTACAAGTAAAAGAAGTAAACATTATGATATTAGATATTACTATGTTAAGGATTTAATCAAAGAGAAGATTATTGCAGTAATGTATGTAAATACTAAGAATCAAAGAGCAGATATTTTTACCAAAGGACTTAATCGAGATAATTTTGTAAGACTTAGAAATAATTTAGGATTAACTAAAATCTAAGTGATCAACTTTTTGGTGGGAGTGTTATGAAATTAAAAAGTTGATTGATGTGTGATGCCATCTATAAGAAACGTTTGAAAACACTGTAATAGAGACTAATTATATGATCAATGATATATTAATTTTTCTAGCAGTTTCTGGAATGATGTACATAAGATTGTAACTGTAGAACTTTTTAGAATTTTCTAGAAACTTGAATTATTCATATAAATAGTGGTGTGAATTTGTAAGTTAGTTCAGTTAAGTTTAATGAAGTGTTTAATAAAGTATAAAGTTAAAGTGTTAAAAACAGTGTTTTATTTAAAACTAAACAAAAGTCGAAAATGGACTCAAATGGCGACGTAGAGTAAAATGGGCTGCAGATTCGGATTCGGCGTGAAAAACTACATACTGTGCACATGTCTCCTGGAAAATTTCAAAAATCGTCAATTTTTGTAAAAATGGGAAGGTTAACCCCTTTGCATTTTTTCAATTTTCTGTCCAAACATTTTTTTCGAGATTAGCGTCGATAAGGGGGTTTCTGAGGTCGCTGAACCCGAATCCGAAGTTGGTTTTTGGCGGCGGCTCTCGCCGAGCGAGATATGGCCAAAAAAAAATGAAAATTGGTCGAAAATGGACTCAAATGGCGACGTAGAGTAAAATGGGCTGCAGATTCGGATTCGGCGTGAAAAACTACATACTGTGCACATGTCTCCTGGAAAATTTCAAAAATCGTCAATTTTTGTAAAAATGGGAAGGTTAACCCCTTTGCATTTTTTCAATTTTCTGTCCAAACATTTTTTTCGAGATTAGCGTCGATAAGGGAGTTTTTGAGGTCGCTGAACCCGAATCCGAAGTTGGTTTTTGGCGGCGGCTCTCGCCGAGCGAGATATGGCCAAAAAAAAATGAAAATTGGTCGAAAATGGACTCAAATGGCGACGTAGAGTAAAATGGGCTGCAGATTCGGATTCGGCGTGAAAAACTACATACTGTGCACATGTCTCCTGGAAAATTTCAAAAATCGTCAATTTTTGTAAAAATGGGAAGGTTAACCCCTTTGCATTTTTTCAATTTTCTGTCCAAACATTTTTTTCGAGATTAGCGTCGATAAGGGGGTTTTTGAGGTCGCTGAACCCGAATCCGAAGTTGGTTTTTGGCGGCGGCTCTCGCCGAGCGAGATATGGCCAAAAAAAAATGAAAATTGGTCGAAAATGGACTCAAATGGCGACGTAGAGTAAAATGGGCTGCAGATTCGGATTCGGCGTGAAAAACTACATACTGTGCACATGTCTCCTGGAAAATTTCAAAAATCGTCAATTTTTGTAAAAATGGGAAGGTTAACCCCTTTGCATTTTTTCAATTTTCTGTCCAAACATTTTTTTCGAGATTAGCGTCGATATGGGGGTTTTTGAGGTCGCTGAACCCGAATCCGAAGTTGGTTTTTGGCGGCGGCTCTCGCCGAGCGAGATATGGCCAAAAAAAAATGAAAATTGGTCGAAAATGGACTCAAATGGCGACGTAGAGTAATATGGGCTGCAGATTCGGATTCGGCGTGAAAAACTACATACTGTGCACATGTCTCCTGGAAAATTTCAAAAATCGTCAATTTTTGTAAAAATGGGAAGGTTAACCCCTTTGCATTTTTTCAATTTTCTGTCCAAACATTTTTTTCGAGATTAGCGTCGATATGGGGGTTTTTGAGGTCGCTGAACCCGAATCCGAAGTTGGTTTTTGGCGGCGGCTCTCGCCGAGCGAGATATGGCCAAAAAAAAATGAAAATTGGTCGAAAATGGACTCAAATGGCGACGTAGAGTAAAATGGGCTGCAGATTCGGATTCGGCGTGAAAAACTACATACTGTGCACATGTCTCCTGGAAAATTTCAAAAATCGTCAATTTTTGTAAAAATGGGAAGGTTAACCCCTTTGCATTTTTTCAATTTTCTGTCCAAACATTTTTTTCGAGATTAGCGTCGATATGGGGGTTTTTGAGGTCGCTGAACCCGAATCCGAAGTTGGTTTTTGGCGGCGGCTCTCGCCGAGCGAGATATGGCCAAAAAAAAATGAAAATTGGTCGAAAATGGACTCAAATGGCGACGTAGAGTAAAATGGGCTGCAGATTCGGATTCGGCGTGAAAAACTACATACTGTGCACATGTCTCCTGGAAAATTTCAAAAATCGTCAATTTTTGTAAAAATGGGAAGGTTAACCCCTTTGCATTTTTTCAATTTTCTGTCCAAACATTTTTTTCGAGATTAGCGTCGATAAGGGGGTTTCTGAGGTCGCTGAACCCGAATCCGAAGTTGGTTTTTGGCGGCGGCTCTCGCCGAGCGAGATATGGCCAAAAAAAAATGAAAATTGGTCGAAAATGGACTCAAATGGCGACGTAGAGTAAAATGGGCTGCAGATTCGGATTCGGCGTGAAAAACTACATACTGTGCACATGTCTCCTGGAAAATTTCAAAAATCGTCAATTTTTGTAAAAATGGGAAGGTTAACCCCTTTGCATTTTTTCAATTTTCTGTCCAAACATTTTTTTCGAGATTAGCGTCGATATGGGGGTTTTTGAGGTCGCTGAACCCGAATCCGAAGTTGGTTTTTGGCGGCGGCTCTCACCGAGCGAGATATGGCCAAAAAAAAATGAAAATTGGTCGAAAATGGACTCAAATGGCGACGTAGAGTAAAATGGGCTGCAGATTCGGATTCGGCGTGAAAAACTACATACTGTGCACATGTCTCCTGGAAAATTTCAAAAATCGTCAATTTTTGTAAAAATGGGAAGGTTAACCCCTTTGCATTTTTTCAATTTTCTGTCCAAACATTTTTTTCGAGATTAGCGTCGATATGGGGGTTTTTGAGGTCGCTGAACCCGAATCCGAAGTTGGTTTTTGGCGGCGGCTCTCGCCGAGCGAGATATGGCCAAAAAAAAATGAAAATTGGTCGAAAATGGACTCAAATGGCGACGTAGAGTAAAATGGGCTGCAGATTCGGATTCGGCGTGAAAAACTACATACTGTGCACATGTCTCCTGGAAAATTTCAAAAATCGTCAATTTTTGTAAAAATGGGAAGGTTAACCCCTTTGCATTTTTTCAATTTTCTGTCCAAACATTTTTTTCGAGATTAGCGTCGATATGGGGGTTTTTGAGGTCGCTGAACCCGAATCCGAAGTTGGTTTTTGGCGGCGGCTCTCGCCGAGCGAGATATGGCCAAAAAAAAATGAAAATTGGTCGAAAATGGACTCAAATGGCGACGTAGAGTAAAATGGGCTGCAGATTCGGATTCGGCGTGAAAAACTACATACTGTGCACATGTCTCCTGGAAAATTTCAAAAATCGTCAATTTTTGTAAAAATGGGAAGGTTAACCCCTTTGCATTTTTTCAATTTTCTGTCCAAACATTTTTTTCGAGATTAGCGTCGATATGGTGGTTTTTGAGGTCGCTGAACCCGAATCCGAAGTTGGTTTTTGGCGGCGGCTCTCGCCGAGCGAGATATGGCCAAAAAAAAATGAAAATTGGTCGAAAATGGACTCAAATGGCGACGTAGAGTAAAATGGGCTGCAGATTCGGATTCGGCGTGAAAAACTACATACTGTGCACATGTCTCCTGGAAAATTTCAAAAATCGTCAATTTTTGTAAAAATGGGAAGTTTAACCCCTTTGCATTTTTTCAATTTTCTGTCCAAACATTTTTTTCGAGATTAGCGTCGATAAGGGGGTTTTTGAGGTCGCTGAACCCGAATCCGAAGTTGGTTTTTGGCGGCGGCTCTCGCCGAGCGAGATATGGCCAAAAAAAAATGAAAATTGGTCGAAAATGGACTCAAATGGCGACGTAGAGTAAAATGGGCTGCAGATTCGGATTCGGCGTGAAAAACTACATACTGTGCACATGTCTCCTGGAAAATTTCAAAAATCGTCAATTTTTGTAAAAATGGGAAGGTTAACCCCTTTGCATTTTTTCAATTTTCTGTCCAAACATTTTTTTCGAGATTAGCGTCGATATGGGGGTTTTTGAGGTCGCTGAACCCGAATCCGAAGTTGGTTTTTGGCGGCGGCTCTCGCCGAGCGAGATATGGCCAAAAAGAAATGAAAATTGGTCGAAAATGGACTCAAATGGCGACGTAGAGTAAAATGGGCTGCAGATTCGGATTCGGCGTGAAAAACTACATACTGTGCACATGTCTCCTGGAAAATTTCAAAAATCGTCAATTTTTGTAAAAATGGGAAGGTTAACCCCTTTGCATTTTTTCAATTTTCTGTCCAAACATTTTTTTCGAGATTAGCGTCGATAAGGGGGTTTCTGAGGTCGCTGAACCCGAATCCGAAGTTGGTTTTTGGCGGCGGCTCTCGCCGAGCGAGATATGGCCAAAAAAAAATGAAAATTGGTCGAAAATGGACTCAAATGGCGACGTAGAGTAAAATGGGCTGCAGATTCGGATTCGGCGTGAAAAACTACATACTGTGCACATGTCTCCTGGAAAATTTCAAAAATCGTCAATTTTTGTAAAAATGGGAAGGTTAACCCCTTTGCATTTTTTCAATTTTCTGTCCAAACATTTTTTTCGAGATTAGCGTCGATAAGGGGGTTTCTGAGGTCGCTGAACCCGAATCCGAAGTTGGTTTTTGGCGGCGGCTCTCGCCGAGCGAGATATGGCCAAAAAAAAATGAAAATTGGTCGAAAATGGACTCAAATGGCGACGTAGAGTAAAATGGGCTGCAGATTCGGATTCGGCGTGAAAAACTACATACTGTGCACATGTCTCCTGGAAAATTTCAAAAATCGTCAATTTTTGTAAAAATGGGAAGGTTAACCCCTTTGCATTTTTTCAATTTTCTGTCCAAACATTTTTTTCGAGATTAGCGTCGATAAGGGGGTTTCTGAGGTCGCTGAACCCGAATCCGAAGTTGGTTTTTGGCGGCGGCTCTCGCCGAGCGAGATATGGCCAAAAAAAAATGAAAATTGGTCGAAAATGGACTCAAATGGCGACGTAGAGTAAAATGGGCTGCAGATTCGGATTCGGCGTGAAAAACTACATACTGTGCACATGTCTCCTGGAAAATTTCAAAAATCGTCAATTTTTGTAAAAATGGGAAGGTTAACCCCTTTGCATTTTTTCAATTTTCTGTCCAAACATTTTTTTCGAGATTAGCGTCGATATGGGGGTTTTTGAGGTCGCTGAACCCGAATCCGAAGTTGGTTTTTGGCGGCGGCTCTCGCCGAGCGAGATATGGCCAAAAAAAAATGAAAATTGGTCGAAAATGGACTCAAATGGCGACGTAGAGTAATATGGGCTGCAGATTCGGATTCGGCGTGAAAAACTACATACTGTGCACATGTCTCCTGGAAAATTTCAAAAATCGTCAATTTTTGTAAAAATGGGAAGGTTAACCCCTTTGCATTTTTTCAATTTTCTGTCCAAACATTTTTTTCGAGATTAGCGTCGATATGGGGGTTTTTGAGGTCGCTGAACCCGAATCCGAAGTTGGTTTTTGGCGGCGGCTCTCGCCGAGCGAGATATGGCCAAAAAAAAATGAAAATTGGTCGAAAATGGACTCAAATGGCGACGTAGAGTAAAATGGGCTGCAGATAAGGATTCGGCGTGAAAAACTACATACTGTGCACATGTCTCCTGGAAAATTTCAAAAATCGTCAATTTTTGTAAAAATGGGAAGGTTAACCCCTTTGCATTTTTTCAATTTTCTGTCCAAACATTTTTTTCGAGATTAGCGTCGATATGGGGGTTTTTGAGGTCGCTGAACCCGAATCCGAAGTTGGTTTTTGGCGGCGGCTCTCGCCGAGCGAGATATGGCCAAAAAAAAATGAAAATTGGTCGAAAATGGACTCAAATGGCGACGTAGAGTAAAATGGGCTGCAGATTCGGATTCGGCGTGAAAAACTACATACTGTGCACATGTCTCCTGGAAAATTTCAAAAATCGTCAATTTTTGTAAAAATGGGAAGGTTAACCCCTTTGCATTTTTTCAATTTTCTGTCCAAACATTTTTTTCGAGATTAGCGTCGATAAGGGGGTTTCTGAGGTCGCTGAACCCGAATCCGAAGTTGGTTTTTGGCGGCGGCTCTCGCCGAGCGAGATATGGCCAAAAAAAAATGAAAATTGGTCGAAAATGGACTCAAATGGCGACGTAGAGTAAAATGGGCTGCAGATTCGGATTCGGCGTGAAAAACTACATACTGTGCACATGTCTCCTGGAAAATTTCAAAAATCGTCAATTTTTGTAAAAATGGGAAGGTTAACCCCTTTGCATTTTTTCAATTTTCTGT
The DNA here is from genome assembly GCA_038050395.1 of Parthenolecanium corni. Lineage (NCBI taxonomy): Eukaryota > Metazoa > Arthropoda > Insecta > Hemiptera > Coccidae > Parthenolecanium > Parthenolecanium corni. The sequence goes on along the minus strand of JBBCAQ010000032.1, from coordinate 10,312,304 downwards.
CCAAACATTTTTTTCGAGATTAGCGTCGATATGGGGGTTTTTGAGGTCGCTGAACCCGAATCCGAAGTTGGTTTTTGGCGGCGGCTCTCACCGAGCGAGATATGGCCAAAAAAAAATGAAAATTGGTCGAAAATGGACTCAAATGGCGACGTAGAGTAAAATGGGCTGCAGATTCGGATTCGGCGTGAAAAACTACATACTGTGCACATGTCTCCTGGAAAATTTCAAAAATCGTCAATTTTTGTAAAAATGGGAAGGTTAACCCCTTTGCATTTTTTCAATTTTCTGTCCAAACATTTTTTTCGAGATTAGCGTCGATATGGGGGTTTTTGAGGTCGCTGAACCCGAATCCGAAGTTGGTTTTTGGCGGCGGCTCTCGCCGAGCGAGATATGGCCAAAAAAAAATGAAAATTGGTCGAAAATGGACTCAAATGGCGACGTAGAGTAAAATGGGCTGCAGATTCGGATTCGGCGTGAAAAACTACATACTGTGCACATGTCTCCTGGAAAATTTCAAAAATCGTCAATTTTTGTAAAAATGGGAAGGTTAACCCCTTTGCATTTTTTCAATTTTCTGTCCAAACATTTTTTTCGAGATTAGCGTCGATATGGGGGTTTTTGAGGTCGCTGAACCCGAATCCGAAGTTGGTTTTTGGCGGCGGCTCTCGCCGAGCGAGATATGGCCAAAAAAAAATGAAAATTGGTCGAAAATGGACTCAAATGGCGACGTAGAGTAAAATGGGCTGCAGATTCGGATTCGGCGTGAAAAACTACATACTGTGCACATGTCTCCTGGAAAATTTCAAAAATCGTCAATTTTTGTAAAAATGGGAAGGTTAACCCCTTTGCATTTTTTCAATTTTCTGTCCAAACATTTTTTTCGAGATTAGCGTCGATATGGTGGTTTTTGAGGTCGCTGAACCCGAATCCGAAGTTGGTTTTTGGCGGCGGCTCTCGCCGAGCGAGATATGGCCAAAAAAAAATGAAAATTGGTCGAAAATGGACTCAAATGGCGACGTAGAGTAAAATGGGCTGCAGATTCGGATTCGGCGTGAAAAACTACATACTGTGCACATGTCTCCTGGAAAATTTCAAAAATCGTCAATTTTTGTAAAAATGGGAAGTTTAACCCCTTTGCATTTTTTCAATTTTCTGTCCAAACATTTTTTTCGAGATTAGCGTCGATAAGGGGGTTTTTGAGGTCGCTGAACCCGAATCCGAAGTTGGTTTTTGGCGGCGGCTCTCGCCGAGCGAGATATGGCCAAAAAAAAATGAAAATTGGTCGAAAATGGACTCAAATGGCGACGTAGAGTAAAATGGGCTGCAGATTCGGATTCGGCGTGAAAAACTACATACTGTGCACATGTCTCCTGGAAAATTTCAAAAATCGTCAATTTTTGTAAAAATGGGAAGGTTAACCCCTTTGCATTTTTTCAATTTTCTGTCCAAACATTTTTTTCGAGATTAGCGTCGATATGGGGGTTTTTGAGGTCGCTGAACCCGAATCCGAAGTTGGTTTTTGGCGGCGGCTCTCGCCGAGCGAGATATGGCCAAAAAGAAATGAAAATTGGTCGAAAATGGACTCAAATGGCGACGTAGAGTAAAATGGGCTGCAGATTCGGATTCGGCGTGAAAAACTACATACTGTGCACATGTCTCCTGGAAAATTTCAAAAATCGTCAATTTTTGTAAAAATGGGAAGGTTAACCCCTTTGCATTTTTTCAATTTTCTGTCCAAACATTTTTTTCGAGATTAGCGTCGATAAGGGGGTTTCTGAGGTCGCTGAACCCGAATCCGAAGTTGGTTTTTGGCGGCGGCTCTCGCCGAGCGAGATATGGCCAAAAAAAAATGAAAATTGGTCGAAAATGGACTCAAATGGCGACGTAGAGTAAAATGGGCTGCAGATTCGGATTCGGCGTGAAAAACTACATACTGTGCACATGTCTCCTGGAAAATTTCAAAAATCGTCAATTTTTGTAAAAATGGGAAGGTTAACCCCTTTGCATTTTTTCAATTTTCTGTCCAAACATTTTTTTCGAGATTAGCGTCGATAAGGGGGTTTCTGAGGTCGCTGAACCCGAATCCGAAGTTGGTTTTTGGCGGCGGCTCTCGCCGAGCGAGATATGGCCAAAAAAAAATGAAAATTGGTCGAAAATGGACTCAAATGGCGACGTAGAGTAAAATGGGCTGCAGATTCGGATTCGGCGTGAAAAACTACATACTGTGCACATGTCTCCTGGAAAATTTCAAAAATCGTCAATTTTTGTAAAAATGGGAAGGTTAACCCCTTTGCATTTTTTCAATTTTCTGTCCAAACATTTTTTTCGAGATTAGCGTCGATAAGGGGGTTTCTGAGGTCGCTGAACCCGAATCCGAAGTTGGTTTTTGGCGGCGGCTCTCGCCGAGCGAGATATGGCCAAAAAAAAATGAAAATTGGTCGAAAATGGACTCAAATGGCGACGTAGAGTAAAATGGGCTGCAGATTCGGATTCGGCGTGAAAAACTACATACTGTGCACATGTCTCCTGGAAAATTTCAAAAATCGTCAATTTTTGTAAAAATGGGAAGGTTAACCCCTTTGCATTTTTTCAATTTTCTGTCCAAACATTTTTTTCGAGATTAGCGTCGATATGGGGGTTTTTGAGGTCGCTGAACCCGAATCCGAAGTTGGTTTTTGGCGGCGGCTCTCGCCGAGCGAGATATGGCCAAAAAAAAATGAAAATTGGTCGAAAATGGACTCAAATGGCGACGTAGAGTAAAATGGGCTGCAGATTCGGATTCGGCGTGAAAAACTACATACTGTGCACATGTCTCCTGGAAAATTTCAAAAATCGTCAATTTTTGTAAAAATGGGAAGGTTAACCCCTTTGCATTTTTTCAATTTTCTGTCCAAACATTTTTTTCGAGATTAGCGTCGATATGGGGGTTTTTGAGGTCGCTGAACCCGAATCCGAAGTTGGTTTTTGGCGGCGGCTCTCGCCGAGCGAGATATGGCCAAAAAGAAATGAAAATTGGTCGAAAATGGACTCAAATGGCGACGTAGAGTAAAATGGGCTGCAGATTCGGATTCGGCGTGAAAAACTACATACTGTGCACATGTCTCCTGGAAAATTTCAAAAATCGTCAATTTTTGTAAAAATGGGAAGGTTAACCCCTTTGCATTTTTTCAATTTTCTGTCCAAACATTTTTTTCGAGATTAGCGTCGATATGGGGGTTTTTGAGGTCGCTGAACCCGAATCCGAAGTTGGTTTTTGGCGGCGGCTCTCACCGAGCGAGATATGGCCAAAAAAAAATGAAAATTGGTCGAAAATGGACTCAAATGGCGACGTAGAGTAAAATGGGCTGCAGATTCGGATTCGGCGTGAAAAACTACATACTGTGCACATGTCTCCTGGAAAATTTCAAAAATCGTCAATTTTTGTAAAAATGGGAAGGTTAACCCCTTTGCATTTTTTCAATTTTCTGTCCAAACATTTTTTTCGAGATTAGCGTCGATATGGGGGTTTTTGAGGTCGCTGAACCCGAATCCGAAGTTGGTTTTTGGCGGCGGCTCTCGCCGAGCGAGATATGGCCAAAAAAAAATGAAAATTGGTCGAAAATGGACTCAAATGGCGACGTAGAGTAAAATGGGCTGCAGATTCGGATTCGGCGTGAAAAACTACATACTGTGCACATGTCTCCTGGAAAATTTCAAAAATCGTCAATTTTTGTAAAAATGGGAAGGTTAACCCCTTTGCATTTTTTCAATTTTCTGTCCAAACATTTTTTTCGAGATTAGCGTCGATATGGGGGTTTTTGAGGTCGCTGAACCCGAATCCGAAGTTGGTTTTTGGCGGCGGCTCTCACCGAGCGAGATATGGCCAAAAAAAAATGAAAATTGGTCGAAAATGGACTCAAATGGCGACGTAGAGTAAAATGGGCTGCAGATTCGGATTCGGCGTGAAAAACTACATACTGTGCACATGTCTCCTGGAAAATTTCAAAAATCGTCAATTTTTGTAAAAATGGGAAGGTTAACCCCTTTGCATTTTTTCAATTTTCTGTCCAAACATTTTTTTCGAGATTAGCGTCGATAAGGGGGTTTTTGAGGTCGCTGAACCCGAATCCGAAGTTGGTTTTTGGCGGCGGCTCTCGCCGAGCGAGATATGGCCAAAAAAAAATGAAAATTGGTCGAAAATGGACTCAAATGGCGACGTAGAGTAAAATGGGCTGCAGATTCGGATTCGGCGTGAAAAACTACATACTGTGCACATGTCTCCTGGAAAATTTCAAAAATCGTCAATTTTTGTAAAAATGGGAAGGTTAACCCCTTTGCATTTTTTCAATTTTCTGTCCAAACATTTTTTTCGAGATTAGCGTCGATAAGGGGGTTTTTGAGGTCGCTGAACCCGAATCCGAAGTTGGTTTTTGGCGGCGGCTCTCACCGAGCGAGATATGGCCAAAAAAAAATGAAAATTGGTCGAAAATGGACTCAAATGGCGACGTAGAGTAAAATGGGCTGCAGATTCGGATTCGGCGTGAAAAACTACATACTGTGCACATGTCTCCTGGAAAATTTCAAAAATCGTCAATTTTTGTAAAAATGGGAAGGTTAACACCTTTGCATTTTTTCAATTTTCTGTCCAAACATTTTTTTCGAGATTAGCGTCGATAAGGGGGTTTTTGAGGTCGCTGAACCCGAATCCGAAGTTGGTTTTTGGCGGCGGCTCTCGCCGAGCGAGATATGGCCAAAAAAAAATGAAAATTGGTCGAAAATGGACTCAAATGGCGACGTAGAGTAAAATGGGCTGCAGATTCGGATTCGGCGTGAAAAACTACATACTGTGCACATGTCTCCTGGAAAATTTCAAAAATCGTCAATTTTTGTAAAAATGGGAAGGTTAACCCCTTTGCATTTTTTCAATTTTCTGTCCAAACATTTTTTTCGAGATTAGCGTCGATAAGGGGGTTTTTGAGGTCGCTGAACCCGAATCCGAAGTTGGTTTTTGGCGGCGGCTCTCGCCGAGCGAGATATGGCCAAAAAAAAATGAAAATTGGTCGAAAATGGACTCAAATGGCGACGTAGAGTAAAATGGGCTGCAGATTCGGATTCGGCGTGAAAAACTACATACTGTGCACATGTCTCCTGGAAAATTTCAAAAATCGTCAATTTTTGTAAAAATGGGAAGGTTAACCCCTTTGCATTTTTTCAATTTTCTGTCCAAACATTTTTTTCGAGATTAGCGTCGATATGGGGGTTTTTGAGGTCGCTGAACCCGAAACCGAAGTTGGTTTTTGGCGGCGGCTCTCACCGAGCGAGATATGGCCAAAAAAAAATGAAAATTGGTCGAAAATGGACTCAAATGGCGACGTAGAGTAAAATGGGCTGCAGATTCGGATTCGGCGTGAAAAACTACATACTGTGCACATGTCTCCTGGAAAATTTCAAAAATCGTCAATTTTTGTAAAAATGGGAAGGTTAACCCCTTTGCATTTTTTCAATTTTCTGTCCAAACATTTTTTTCGAGATTAGCGTCGATATGGGGGTTTTTGAGGTCGCTGAACCCGAATCCGAAGTTGGTTTTTGGCGGCGGCTCTCGCCGAGCGAGATATGGCCAAAAAAAAATGAAAATTGGTCGAAAATGGACTCAAATGGCGACGTAGAGTAATATGGGCTGCAGATTCGGATTCGGCGTGAAAAACTACATACTGTGCACATGTCTCCTGGAAAATTTCAAAAATCGTCAATTTTTGTAAAAATGGGAAGGTTAACCCCTTTGCATTTTTTCAATTTTCTGTCCAAACATTTTTTTCGAGATTAGCGTCGATATGGGGGTTTTTGAGGTCGCTGAACCCGAATCCGAAGTTGGTTTTTGGCGGCGGCTCTCGCCGAGCGAGATATGGCCAAAAAAAAATGAAAATTGGTCGAAAATGGACTCAAATGGCGACGTAGAGTAAAATGGGCTGCAGATTCGGATTCGGCGTGAAAAACTACATACTGTGCACATGTCTCCTGGAAAATTTCAAAAATCGTCAATTTTTGTAAAAATGGGAAGGTTAACCCCTTTGCATTTTTTCAATTTTCTGTCCAAACATTTTTTTCGAGATTAGCGTCGATATGGGGGTTTTTGAGGTCGCTGAACCCGAATCCGAAGTTGGTTTTTGGCGGCGGCTCTCGCCGAGCGAGATATGGCCAAAAAAAAATGAAAATTGGTCGAAAATGGACTCAAATGGCGACGTAGAGTAAAATGGGCTGCAGATTCGGATTCGGCGTGAAAAACTACATACTGTGCACATGTCTCCTGGAAAATTTCAAAAATCGTCAATTTTTGTAAAAATGGGAAGGTTAACCCCTTTGCATTTTTTCAATTTTCTGTCCAAACATTTTTTTCGAGATTAGCGTCGATAAGGGGGTTTCTGAGGTCGCTGAACCCGAATCCGAAGTTGGTTTTTGGCGGCGGCTCTCGCCGAGCGAGATATGGCCAAAAAAAAATGAAAATTGGTCGAAAATGGACTCAAATGGCGACGTAGAGTAAAATGGGCTGCAGATTCGGATTCGGCGTGAAAAACTACATACTGTGCACATGTCTCCTGGAAAATTTCAAAAATCGTCAATTTTTGTAAAAATGGGAAGGTTAACCCCTTTGCATTTTTTCAATTTTCTGTCCAAACATTTTTTTCGAGATTAGCGTCGATATGGGGGTTTTTGAGGTCGCTGAACCCGAATCCGAAGTTGGTTTTTGGCGGCGGCTCTCGCCGAGCGAGATATGGCCAAAAAAAAATGAAAATTGGTCGAAAATGGACTCAAATGGCGACGTAGAGTAAAATGGGCTGCAGATTCGGATTCGGCGTGAAAAACTACATACTGTGCACATGTCTCCTGGAAAATTTCAAAAATCGTCAATTTTTGTAAAAATGGGAAGGTTAACCCCTTTGCATTTTTTCAATTTTCTGTCCAAACATTTTTTTCGAGATTAGCGTCGATAAGGGGGTTTCTGAGGTCGCTGAACCCGAATCCGAAGTTGGTTTTTGGCGGCGGCTCTCGCCGAGCGAGATATGGCCAAAAAAAAATGAAAATTGGTCGAAAATGGACTCAAATGGCGACGTAGAGTAAAATGGGCTGCAGATTCGGATTCGGCGTGAAAAACTACATACTGTGCACATGTCTCCTGGAAAATTTCAAAAATCGTCAATTTTTGTAAAAATGGGAAGGTTAACCCCTTTGCATTTTTTCAATTTTCTGTCCAAACATTTTTTTCGAGATTAGCGTCGATATGGGGGTTTTTGAGGTCGCTGAACCCGAATCCGAAGTTGGTTTTTGGCGGCGGCTCTCACCGAGCGAGATATGGCCAAAAAAAAATGAAAATTGGTCGAAAATGGACTCAAATGGCGACGTAGAGTAAAATGGGCTGCAGATTCGGATTCGGCGTGAAAAACTACATACTGTGCACATGTCTCCTGGAAAATTTCAAAAATCGTCAATTTTTGTAAAAATGGGAAGGTTAACCCCTTTGCATTTTTTCAATTTTCTGTCCAAACATTTTTTTCGAGATTAGCGTCGATATGGGGGTTTTTGAGGTCGCTGAACCCGAATCCGAAGTTGGTTTTTGGCGGCGGCTCTCGCCGAGCGAGATATGGCCAAAAAAAAATGAAAATTGGTCGAAAATGGACTCAAATGGCGACGTAGAGTAAAATGGGCTGCAGATTCGGATTCGGCGTGAAAAACTACATACTGTGCACATGTCTTCTGGAAAATTTCAAAAATCGTCAATTTTTGTAAAAATGGGAAGGTTAACCCCTTTGCATTTTTTCAATTTTCTGTCCAAACATTTTTTTCGAGATTAGCGTCGATATGGGGGTTTTTGAGGTCGCTGAACCCGAATCCGAAGTTGGTTTTTGGCGGCGGCTCTCGCCGAGCGAGATATGGCCAAAAAAAAATGAAAATTGGTCGAAAATGGACTCAAATGGCGACGTAGAGTAAAATGGGCTGCAGATTCGGATTCGGCGTGAAAAACTACATACTGTGCACATGTCTCCTGGAAAATTTCAAAAATCGTCAATTTTTGTAAAAATGGGAAGTTTAACCCCTTTGCATTTTTTCAATTTTCTGTCCAAACATTTTTTTCGAGATTAGCGTCGATAAGGGGGTTTTTGAGGTCGCTGAACCCGAATCCGAAGTTGGTTTTTGGCGGCGGCTCTCGCCGAGCGAGATATGGCCAAAAAAAAATGAAAATTGGTCGAAAATGGACTCAAATGGCGACGTAGAGTAAAATGGGCTGCAGATTCGGATTCGGCGTGAAAAACTACATACTGTGCACATGTCTCCTGGAAAATTTCAAAAATCGTCAATTTTTGTAAAAATGGGAAGGTTAACCCCTTTGCATTTTTTCAATTTTCTGTCCAAACATTTTTTTCGAGATTAGCGTCGATATGGGGGTTTTTGAGGTCGCTGAACCCGAATCCGAAGTTGGTTTTTGGCGGCGGCTCTCGCCGAGCGAGATATGGCCAAAAAGAAATGAAAATTGGTCGAAAATGGACTCAAATGGCGACGTAGAGTAAAATGGGCTGCAGATTCGGATTCGGCGTGAAAAACTACATACTGTGCACATGTCTCCTGGAAAATTTCAAAAATCGTCAATTTTTGTAAAAATGGGAAGGTTAACCCCTTTGCATTTTTTCAATTTTCTGTCCAAACATTTTTTTCGAGATTAGCGTCGATAAGGGGGTTTCTGAGGTCGCTGAACCCGAATCCGAAGTTGGTTTTTGGCGGCGGCTCTCGCCGAGCGAGATATGGCCAAAAAAAAATGAAAATTGGTCGAAAATGGACTCAAATGGCGACGTAGAGTAAAATGGGCTGCAGATTCGGATTCGGCGTGAAAAACTACATACTGTGCACATGTCTCCTGGAAAATTTCAAAAATCGTCAATTTTTGTAAAAATGGGAAGGTTAACCCCTTTGCATTTTTTCAATTTTCTGTCCAAACATTTTTTTCGAGATTAGCGTCGATAAGGGGGTTTCTGAGGTCGCTGAACCCGAATCCGAAGTTGGTTTTTGGCGGCGGCTCTCGCCGAGCGAGATATGGCCAAAAAAAAATGAAAATTGGTCGAAAATGGACTCAAATGGCGACGTAGAGTAAAATGGGCTGCAGATTCGGATTCGGCGTGAAAAACTACATACTGTGCACATGTCTCCTGGAAAATTTCAAAAATCGTCAATTTTTGTAAAAATGGGAAGGTTAACCCCTTTGCATTTTTTCAATTTTCTGTCCAAACATTTTTTTCGAGATTAGCGTCGATATGGGGGTTTTTGAGGTCGCTGAACCCGAATCCGAAGTTGGTTTTTGGCGGCGGCTCTCGCCGAGCGAGATATGGCCAAAAAAAAATGAAAATTGGTCGAAAATGGACTCAAATGGCGACGTAGAGTAAAATGGGCTGCAGATTCGGATTCGGCGTGAAAAACTACATACTGTGCACATGTCTCCTGGAAAATTTCAAAAATCGTCAATTTTTGTAAAAATGGGAAGGTTAACCCCTTTGCATTTTTTCAATTTTCTGTCCAAACATTTTTTTCGAGATTAGCGTCGATATGGGGGTTTTTGAGGTCGCTGAACCCGAATCCGAAGTTGGTTTTTGGCGGCGGCTCTCACCGAGCGAGATATGGCCAAAAAAAAATGAAAATTGGTCGAAAATGGACTCAAATGGCGACGTAGAGTAAAATGGGCTGCAGATTCGGATTCGGCGTGAAAAACTACATACTGTGCACATGTCTCCTGGAAAATTTCAAAAATCGTCAATTTTTGTAAAAATGGGAAGGTTAACCCCTTTGCATTTTTTCAATTTTCTGTCCAAACATTTTTTTCGAGATTAGCGTCGATAAGGGGGTTTTTGAGGTCGCTGAACCCGAATCCGAAGTTGGTTTTTGGCGGCGGCTCTCGCCGAGCGAGATATGGCCAAAAAAAAATGAAAATTGGTCGAAAATGGACTCAAATGGCGACGTAGAGTAAAATGGGCTGCAGATTCGGATTCGGCGTGAAAAACTACATACTGTGCACATGTCTCCTGGAAAATTTCAAAAATCGTCAATTTTTGTAAAAATGGGAAGGTTAACCCCTTTGCATTTTTTCAATTTTCTGTCCAAACATTTTTTTCGAGATTAGCGTCGATAAGGGGGTTTCTGAGGTCGCTGAACCCGAATCCGAAGTTGGTTTTTGGCGGCGGCTCTCGCCGAGCGAGATATGGCCAAAAAAAAATGAAAATTGGTCGAAAATGGACTCAAATGGCGACGTAGAGTAAAATGGGCTGCAGATTCGGATTCGGCGTGAAAAACTACATACTGTGCACATGTCTCCTGGAAAATTTCAAAAATCGTCAATTTTTGTAAAAATGGGAAGGTTAACCCCTTTGCATTTTTTCAATTTTCTGTCCAAACATTTTTTTCGAGATTAGCGTCGATATGGGGGTTTTTGAGGTCGCTGAACCCGAATCCGAAGTTGGTTTTTGGCGGCGGCTCTCGCCGAGCGAGATATGGCCAAAAAAAAATGAAAATTGGTCGAAAATGGACTCAAATGGCGACGTAGAGTAAAATGGGCTGCAGATTCGGATTCGGCGTGAAAAACTACATACTGTGCACATGTCTCCTGGAAAATTTCAAAAATCGTCAATTTTTGTAAAAATGGGAAGGTTAACCCCTTTGCATTTTTTCAATTTTCTGTCCAAACATTTTTTTCGAGATTAGCGTCGATAAGGGGGTTTCTGAGGTCGCTGAACCCGAATCCGAAGTTGGTTTTTGGCGGCGGCTCTCGCCGAGCGAGATATGGCCAAAAAAAAATGAAAATTGGTCGAAAATGGACTCAAATGGCGACGTAGAGTAAAATGGGCTGCAGATTCGGATTCGGCGTGAAAAACTACATACTGTGCACATGTCTCCTGGAAAATTTCAAAAATCGTCAATTTTTGTAAAAATGGGAAGGTTAACCCCTTTGCATTTTTTCAATTTTCTGTCCAAACATTTTTTTCGAGATTAGCGTCGATATGGGGGTTTTTGAGGTCGCTGAACCCGAATCCGAAGTTGGTTTTTGGCGGCGGCTCTCACCGAGCGAGATATGGCCAAAAAAAAATGAAAATTGGTCGAAAATGGACTCAAATGGCGACGTAGAGTAAAATGGGCTGCAGATTCGGATTCGGCGTGAAAAACTACATACTGTGCACATGTCTCCTGGAAAATTTCAAAAATCGTCAATTTTTGTAAAAATGGGAAGGTTAACCCCTTTGCATTTTTTCAATTTTCTGTCCAAACATTTTTTTCGAGATTAGCGTCGATATGGGGGTTTTTGAGGTCGCTGAACCCGAATCCGAAGTTGGTTTTTGGCGGCGGCTCTCGCCGAGCGAGATATGGCCAAAAAAAAATGAAAATTGGTCGAAAATGGACTCAAATGGCGACGTAGAGTAAAATGGGCTGCAGATTCGGATTCGGCGTGAAAAACTACATACTGTGCACATGTCTTCTGGAAAATTTCAAAAATCGTCAATTTTTGTAAAAATGGGAAGGTTAACCCCTTTGCATTTTTTCAATTTTCTGTCCAAACATTTTTTTCGAGATTAGCGTCGATATGGGGGTTTTTGAGGTCGCTGAACCCGAATCCGAAGTTGGTTTTTGGCGGCGGCTCTCGCCGAGCGAGATATGGCCAAAAAAAAATGAAAATTGGTCGAAAATGGACTCAAATGGCGACGTAGAGTAAAATGGGCTGCAGATTCGGATTCGGCGTGAAAAACTACATACTGTGCACATGTCTCCTGGAAAATTTCAAAAATCGTCAATTTTTGTAAAAATGGGAAGTTTAACCCCTTTGCATTTTTTCAATTTTCTGTCCAAACATTTTTTTCGAGATTAGCGTCGATAAGGGGGTTTTTGAGGTCGCTGAACCCGAATCCGAAGTTGGTTTTTGGCGGCGGCTCTCGCCGAGCGAGATATGGCCAAAAAAAAATGAAAATTGGTCGAAAATGGACTCAAATGGCGACGTAGAGTAAAATGGGCTGCAGATTCGGATTCGGCGTGAAAAACTACATACTGTGCACATGTCTCCTGGAAAATTTCAAAAATCGTCAATTTTTGTAAAAATGGGAAGGTTAACCCCTTTGCATTTTTTCAATTTTCTGTCCAAACATTTTTTTCGAGATTAGCGTCGATATGGGGGTTTTTGAGGTCGCTGAACCCGAATCCGAAGTTGGTTTTTGGCGGCGGCTCTCGCCGAGCGAGATATGGCCAAAAAGAAATGAAAATTGGTCGAAAATGGACTCAAATGGCGACGTAGAGTAAAATGGGCTGCAGATTCGGATTCGGCGTGAAAAACTACATACTGTGCACATGTCTCCTGGAAAATTTCAAAAATCGTCAATTTTTGTAAAAATGGGAAGGTTAACCCCTTTGCATTTTTTCAATTTTCTGTCCAAACATTTTTTTCGAGATTAGCGTCGATAAGGGGGTTTCTGAGGTCGCTGAACCCGAATCCGAAGTTGGTTTTTGGCGGCGGCTCTCGCCGAGCGAGATATGGCCAAAAAAAAATGAAAATTGGTCGAAAATGGACTCAAATGGCGACGTAGAGTAAAATGGGCTGCAGATTCGGATTCGGCGTGAAAAACTACATACTGTGCACATGTCTCCTGGAAAATTTCAAAAATCGTCAATTTTTGTAAAAATGGGAAGGTTAACCCCTTTGCATTTTTTCAATTTTCTGTCCAAACATTTTTTTCGAGATTAGCGTCGATAAGGGGGTTTCTGAGGTCGCTGAACCCGAATCCGAAGTTGGTTTTTGGCGGCGGCTCTCGCCGAGCGAGATATGGCCAAAAAAAAATGAAAATTGGTCGAAAATGGACTCAAATGGCGACGTAGAGTAAAATGGGCTGCAGATTCGGATTCGGCGTGAAAAACTACATACTGTGCACATGTCTCCTGGAAAATTTCAAAAATCGTCAATTTTTGTAAAAATGGGAAGGTTAACCCCTTTGCATTTTTTCAATTTTCTGTCCAAACATTTTTTTCGAGATTAGCGTCGATATGGGGGTTTTTGAGGTCGCTGAACCCGAATCCGAAGTTGGTTTTTGGCGGCGGCTCTCGCCGAGCGAGATATGGCCAAAAAAAAATGAAAATTGGTCGAAAATGGACTCAAATGGCGACGTAGAGTAAAATGGGCTGCAGATTCGGATTCGGCGTGAAAAACTACATACTGTGCACATGTCTCCTGGAAAATTTCAAAAATCGTCAATTTTTGTAAAAATGGGAAGGTTAACCCCTTTGCATTTTTTCAATTTTCTGTCCAAACATTTTTTTCGAGATTAGCGTCGATATGGGGGTTTTTGAGGTCGCTGAACCCGAATCCGAAGTTGGTTTTTGGCGGCGGCTCTCGCCGAGCGAGATATGGCCAAAAAGAAATGAAAATTGGTCGAAAATGGACTCAAATGGCGACGTAGAGTAAAATGGGCTGCAGATTCGGATTCGGCGTGAAAAACTACATACTGTGCACATGTCTCCTGGAAAATTTCAAAAATCGTCAATTTTTGTAAAAATGGGAAGGTTAACCCCTTTGCATTTTTTCAATTTTCTGTCCAAACATTTTTTTCGAGATTAGCGTCGATATGGGGGTTTTTGAGGTCGCTGAACCCGAATCCGAAGTTGGTTTTTGGCGGCGGCTCTCACCGAGCGAGATATGGCCAAAAAAAAATGAAAATTGGTCGAAAATGGACTCAAATGGCGACGTAGAGTAAAATGGGCTGCAGATTCGGATTCGGCGTGAAAAACTACATACTGTGCACATGTCTCCTGGAAAATTTCAAAAATCGTCAATTTTTGTAAAAATGGGAAGGTTAACCCCTTTGCATTTTTTCAATTTTCTGTCCAAACATTTTTTTCGAGATTAGCGTCGATATGGGGGTTTTTGAGGTCGCTGAACCCGAATCCGAAGTTGGTTTTTGGCGGCGGCTCTCGCCGAGCGAGATATGGCCAAAAAAAAATGAAAATTGGTCGAAAATGGACTCAAATGGCGACGTAGAGTAAAATGGGCTGCAGATTCGGATTCGGCGTGAAAAACTACATACTGTGCACATGTCTCCTGGAAAATTTCAAAAATCGTCAATTTTTGTAAAAATGGGAAGGTTAACCCCTTTGCATTTTTTCAATTTTCTGTCCAAACATTTTTTTCGAGATTAGCGTCGATATGGGGGTTTTTGAGGTCGCTGAACCCGAATCCGAAGTTGGTTTTTGGCGGCGGCTCTCACCGAGCGAGATATGGCCAAAAAAAAATGAAAATTGGTCGAAAATGGACTCAAATGGCGACGTAGAGTAAAATGGGCTGCAGATTCGGATTCGGCGTGAAAAACTACATACTGTGCACATGTCTCCTGGAAAATTTCAAAAATCGTCAATTTTTGTAAAAATGGGAAGGTTAACCCCTTTGCATTTTTTCAATTTTCTGTCCAAACATTTTTTTCGAGATTAGCGTCGATAAGGGGGTTTTTGAGGTCGCTGAACCCGAATCCGAAGTTGGTTTTTGGCGGCGGCTCTCGCCGAGCGAGATATGGCCAAAAAAAAATGAAAATTGGTCGAAAATGGACTCAAATGGCGACGTAGAGTAAAATGGGCTGCAGATTCGGATTCGGCGTGAAAAACTACATACTGTGCACATGTCTCCTGGAAAATTTCAAAAATCGTCAATTTTTGTAAAAATGGGAAGGTTAACCCCTTTGCATTTTTTCAATTTTCTGTCCAAACATTTTTTTCGAGATTAGCGTCGATAAGGGGGTTTTTGAGGTCGCTGAACCCGAATCCGAAGTTGGTTTTTGGCGGCGGCTCTCACCGAGCGAGATATGGCCAAAAAAAAATGAAAATTGGTCGAAAATGGACTCAAATGGCGACGTAGAGTAAAATGGGCTGCAGATTCGGATTCGGCGTGAAAAACTACATACTGTGCACATGTCTCCTGGAAAATTTCAAAAATCGTCAATTTTTGTAAAAATGGGAAGGTTAACCCCTTTGCATTTTTTCAATTTTCTGTCCAAACATTTTTTTCGAGATTAGCGTCGATATGGGGGTTTTTGAGGTCGCTGAACCCGAATCCGAAGTTGGTTTTTGGCGGCGGCTCTCGCCGAGCGAGATATGGCCAAAAAAAAATGAAAATTGGTCGAAAATGGACTCAAATGGCGACGTAGAGTAAAATGGGCTGCAGATTCGGATTCGGCGTGAAAAACTACATACTGTGCACATGTCTCCTGGAAAATTTCAAAAATCGTCAATTTTTGTAAAAATGGGAAGGTTAACCCCTTTGCATTTTTTCAATTTTCTGTCCAAACATTTTTTTCGAGATTAGCGTCGATAAGGGGGTTTTTGAGGTCGCTGAACCCGAATCCGAAGTTGGTTTTTGGCGGCGGCTCTCGCCGAGCGAGATATGGCCAAAAAAAAATGAAAATTGGTCGAAAATGGACTCAAATGGCGACGTAGAGTAAAATGGGCTGCAGATTCGGATTCGGCGTGAAAAACTACATACTGTGCACATGTCTCCTGGAAAATTTCAAAAATCGTCAATTTTTGTAAAAATGGGAAGGTTAACCCCTTTGCATTTTTTCAATTTTCTGTCCAAACATTTTTTTCGAGATTAGCGTCGATAAGGGGGTTTTTGAGGTCGCTGAACCCGAATCCGAAGTTGGTTTTTGGCGGCGGCTCTCACCGAGCGAGATATGGCCAAAAAAAAATGAAAATTGGTCGAAAATGGACTCAAATGGCGACGTAGAGTAAAATGGGCTGCAGATTCGGATTCGGCGTGAAAAACTACATACTGTGCACATGTCTCCTGGAAAATTTCAAAAATCGTCAATTTTTGTAAAAATGGGAAGGTTAACCCCTTTGCATTTTTTCAATTTTCTGTCCAAACATTTTTTTCGAGATTAGCGTCGATATGGGGGTTTTTGAGGTCGCTGAACCCGAATCCGAAGTTGGTTTTTGGCGGCGGCTCTCGCCGAGCGAGATATGGCCAAAAAAAAATGAAAATTGGTCGAAAATGGACTCAAATGGCGACGTAGAGTAAAATGGGCTGCAGATTCGGATTCGGCGTGAAAAACTACATACTGTGCACATGTCTCCTGGAAAATTTCAAAAATCGTCAATTTTTGTAAAAATGGGAAGGTTAACCCCTTTGCATTTTTTCAATTTTCTGTCCAAACATTTTTTTCGAGATTAGCGTCGATATGGGGGTTTTTGAGGTCGCTGAACCCGAATCCGAAGTTGGTTTTTGGCGGCGGCTCTCGCCGAGCGAGATATGGCCAAAAAAAAATGAAAATTGGTCGAAAATGGACTCAAATGGCGACGTAGAGTAAAATGGGCTGCAGATTCGGATTCGGCGTGAAAAACTACATACTGTGCACATGTCTCCTGGAAAATTTCAAAAATCGTCAATTTTTGTAAAAATGGGAAGGTTAACCCCTTTGCATTTTTTCAATTTTCTGTCCAAACATTTTTTTCGAGATTAGCGTCGATAAGGGGGTTTTTGAGGTCGCTGAACCTGAATCCGAAGTTGGTTTTTGGCGGCGGCTCTCGCCGAGCGAGATATGGCCAAAAAAAAATGAAAATTGGTCGAAAATGGACTCAAATGGCGACGTAGAGTAAAATGGGCTGCAGATTCGGATTCGGCGTGAAAAACTACATACTGTGCACATGTCTCCTGGAAAATTTCAAAAATCGTCAATTTTTGTAAAAATGGGAAGGTTAACCCCTTTGCATTTTTTCAATTTTCTGTCCAAACATTTTTTTCGAGATTAGCGTCGATATGGGGGTTTTTGAGGTCGCTGAACCCGAATCCGAAGTTGGTTTTTGGCGGCGGCTCTCGCCGAGCGAGATATGGCCAAAAAAAAATGAAAATTGGTCGAAAATGGACTCAAATGGCGACGTAGAGTAAAATGGGCTGCAGATTCGGATTCGGCGTGAAAAACTACATACTGTGCACATGTCTTCTGGAAAATTTCAAAAATCGTCAATTTTTGTAAAAATGGGAAGGTTAACCCCTTTGCATTTTTTCAATTTTCTGTCCAAACATTTTTTTCGAGATTAGCGTCGATATGGGGGTTTTTGAGGTCGCTGAACCCGAATCCGAAGTTGGTTTTTGGCGGCGGCTCTCACCGAGCGAGATATGGCCAAAAAAAAATGAAAATTGGTCGAAAATGGACTCAAATGGCGACGTAGAGTAAAATGGGCTGCAGATTCGGATTCGGCGTGAAAAACTACATACTGTGCACATGTCTCCTGGAAAATTTCAAAAATCGTCAATTTTTGTAAAAATGGGAAGGTTAACCCCTTTGCATTTTTTCAATTTTCTGTCCAAACATTTTTTTCGAGATTAGCGTCGATATGGGGGTTTTTGAGGTCGCTGAACCCGAATCCGAAGTTGGTTTTTGGCGGCGGCTCTCGCCGAGCGAGATATGGCCAAAAAAAAATGAAAATTGGTCGAAAATGGACTCAAATGGCGACGTAGAGTAAAATGGGCTGCAGATTCGGATTCGGCGTGAAAAACTACATACTGTGCACATGTCTCCTGGAAAATTTCAAAAATCGTCAATTTTTGTAAAAATGGGAAGGTTAACCCCTTTGCATTTTTTCAATTTTCTGTCCAAACATTTTTTTCGAGATTAGCGTCGATAAGGGGGTTTTTGAGGTCGCTGAACCCGAATCCGAAGTTGGTTTTTGGCGGCGGCTCTCGCCGAGCGAGATATGGCCAAAAAAAAATGAAAATTGGTCGAAAATGGACTCAAATGGCGACGTAGAGTAAAATGGGCTGCAGATTCGGATTCGGCGTGAAAAACTACATACTGTGCACATGTCTCCTGGAAAATTTCAAAAATCGTCAATTTTTGTAAAAATGGGAAGGTTAACCCCTTTGCATTTTTTCAATTTTCTGTCCAAACATTTTTTTCGAGATTAGCGTCGATAAGGGGGTTTTTGAGGTCGCTGAACCCGAATCCGAAGTTGGTTTTTGGCGGCGGCTCTCACCGAGCGAGATATGGCCAAAAAAAAATGAAAATTGGTCGAAAATGGACTCAAATGGCGACGTAGAGTAAAATGGGCTGCAGATTCGGATTCGGCGTGAAAAACTACATACTGTGCACATGTCTCCTGGAAAATTTCAAAAATCGTCAATTTTTGTAAAAATGGGAAGGTTAACCCCTTTGCATTTTTTCAATTTTCTGTCCAAACATTTTTTTCGAGATTAGCGTCGATATGGGGGTTTTTGAGGTCGCTGAACCCGAATCCGAAGTTGGTTTTTGGCGGCGGCTCTCGCCGAGCGAGATATGGCCAAAAAAAAATTATAATTGGTCGAAAATGGACTTAAATTGCGACGTAGAGTAAAACGGGCTGCAGATTCGGATTCGGCGTGAAAAATTACGTATTGTGCATTCCAAATTTGGTTTTATTCACTTAGTTCTTAGTCTCTTATTTGTATCATTATGTGATCCACTAAAATTTAGTACATTTTTGATGCAACTGAAAAATGGGAAGCTGTTTTGGGTCCATTCCAAAGACACGCTCTATATGCATGCTTGACTCCGCGTAAAACAACACACTTTTTCCCCTCCAAAAAGGAGTTCCAATGTTCAAGATTTAGTCTGAAATTCATTTTCTCGAAGAATATTTTGAAACAGTCAAGATTTATTGTAATATTTATTCATTTAAAACTTGTATTTGCCATTTTTTTCTCCTTATATGTTAAACATATCTGTATAAAATATTTATTTTTTTTTGAAAATGAATAAATAAAAAATTTTCGTAAATAGGTATGACTAAAATTCTTTTATTTACGAGCAAGCAATAGTAATTCACTGGAAAATTGGATGAAAAAAATGAAAATTCATTATTTGTGTTGAAAAAGTACGAAAAATATTCGTGTATATGACATATGGAAGAAAATCGACCTCAACGCCCTCTATATTCATCTATGAAAAAAATTGAAGACTGATATTTGACTTTACAGTTTTCAGATTTCAGCTGCCATAATTTATCAACTTACTAAATTTCGTCTGTACGTTTTTGAACTAAATTCAAAAATATTCGAAAATGGAGTATGTGGGGGGGTACTGGTACTAAATTCGAAAATGGAGCGTGTGGGGGGTAGTGGAACTAAATTCGAAAATGGACCATGTGGGGGGGTACTGGTACTAAATTCGAAAATATTTGAAAAGGGACTATTTTTGGAGAAAAAAATCGTCCTTTTTCAAATATTTTTAAATTTAGTAACATGTACCCCCCCACGTATTCCCTTTTCAAATATTGAATTCAGTAACACGTATCCCCCCACGTATTCCCTTTTCAAATATTGAATTTAGTAACATGTACCCCCCCACGTATTCCCTTTAAATTTAGTAACACGTACCCCCCCACATATTCCCTTTTCAAATATTGAATTTAGTAACACGTACCCCCCCACGTATTTCCTTTAAATTTAGTAACACGTACCCCCCCACGTATTCCCTTTTCAAATATTGAATTTAATGACACGTACCCCTCCACGTATTCCCTTTAAATTTAGTAATACGTACCCCCCCACGTATTCCCTTTTCAAATATTGAATTTAGTTACACGTACCCCTCCACGTATTCCTTTTAATTTAGTAACACGTACCCTCCCACGTATTTCCTCTTCAAATATTTTTGAATTTACTTCACGTACCCCCCCACGTGTTCCCTTTTCATATATTTTCGAACTTTGTTCACGTACCCCCTCACGTGTTCCCTTTTCAAATATTTTTGAATTGAGTTCCTGTACCCCCCCACATGCTCCATTTTCAAATATTTTGAAATTTTTTCCACTTATAGCTATCGATATATTAGGTTGAAGAAAGGGTTTGCAAACTTGGATTTCAAGCTATAAGAATGAAGAAAACACTGCTTGAAACCCCGTTCCAAAATTAGATTGAGGAAACACATTTATTCTTTGGCGACAACTGAATTTATTATTCATAAATTACATTTAAAAAATTAATTTACTAAACATGACAGAATAAATAATTAAACGAGGTGGTCGAATAAAAACGAAAAGTTTCCAGACATTTGTCAACAGAAGTTCTTATGGAATAAATAATAATAATATTATTAAACGTTATAACATTATGAAGGAAAAAAAAAAATTAGCAGCCATTAACAATTAATTGACAAAATGGAGATAACTGTCGCCTGCACCAACATAAAATTATCACAAAACACATATATTTATACTCGAATAATAAAAAATTATAAAATATTGATGTTGACAGGTTGAAATGGCTCGTCATACGATGCAACAGAAAATAACAATCGAAAAAAATGGTGGACACAATATTTTCAAAAAAGGAGTTAGAGAACAACATTAATAAGACACAACCATCGACAACCCTGTATAAGGAGGAAATATTCTAAATTAATAACAGATTATCCACAGAATAAGTGACCAACTTTACAAAAGTACGAACAATGGGGGAAAAAATGGCAAATGCAGGATAAAACTTTTGTTCGTGACGTTTTATCGCACTTGGCTCACTGCACACATTCATTCAACAACAATGAACCTGTTTCTGCATTGGTGAACAAATAAGAGATAAGTTCGTTTTATAATGTAGCCATCTCTGAAAATTGAAGCAGCAATACTACTACAAAATGAAAATAATACAAAGGTGGAAACTTATATTATTATGAATTTTATCACAAATTTACATATTAAAATTATTGAATTCTTTTTTGCCCATTTTTAGTGATATCGAAATAATTTATGTAGTTAAGTGGGATATTAGGGGTGGCTGAAAAAATATAATTAATTTTTTTTTATAAGTACCTTTCTTTCATTCATTTCCTCTTTCAGCATAAACAAAAAATAGGAAATTCAGTTCGAAACAATAATAAACAGAAAAATTTCAAAATTTTCATTTAAGTTATATTAAAATAAAATTTTATTAAAAATGACATTTGATAGAAAACCACATTTTGAGCAGACTTTTCTGACTAAAAACCCTGTTCCTAAGCTCATTTTGGACTCATTCGTCCGGATAATTCAAAACTGAGCACACAATAATAAGATTGAATCCACCTAACCATTAGGCAACATTACCAAAAGATTTAACCTTACCTTTGTATAGCGGATGGGTAATTTTGCTTTCCAATAACAGCCCCCAAAACATTTCCACGCACTATTTGAAATATTCAAAACCATTAGGAGACTCGCCAGACGAGTGCACAGAACTAAAGAACATCTTCAAGTCTCCAAGTAAATGTCTTTTAGAAATTCGCGAAGATTTCCTGTATTTGACATAAAAATAAATGATTTAATCGTTTTTGCTACAGAAAAATTGAGTTGAGGTACGAGTAGAAAAAAAATGCACAGGATAAACTTCAGACTTGCTAGATTGATCGAAAAAATTATCTGACTAGAGAATTCAGTTCACAAATTCGAATATCATTGATACTAAATAAAACGAGTACGTAATTTGAATTTAAAAGAAGTTGTTTTTTGTTTCTTTCTTTTTTTATAAATAATAAATAATAATATGTAAAAAAAAATACTGCACCTAGCTAGTAGAAATTACATTAATGAAAATAAAAATATGATAGACTAACTTAATATAATTTTGAAATTAAAAAAAAAATTAAAAATTAAAATATTTACACCCTCAACTATCGATTACTTTCACATTCTCCAAATTGTAAATTTTCATTTGAGAATAAATAATCACTCACCTCCGTTTATTAATATTATTTTTAATTTCAAGTTTGGAATTTTTTTTTTTGATAAATCGAATTTGTTAATATTTCTACAAATTATTGTTCAATAAAAATTTTAGAAGACTGAAAATAAAACTTTTTTTTTCTGTATAATCAACATTCAAAAAAAAAAAAAAAAGGAAAATTATCTTGATTGAAAAAATTACTGGTTCTGGTGCGATTCGGATTACGTCATAAAATAGTCATATCCATAGCGATGTCATCCGAGTAAGCTTAAAACGCCATCTTATTTCCTAATTTCATGGAGCACTACAAGACTTGATACGTTTTCAACTATTTTGAAAAAAAAACTACAAAACAGCATGCGTTGAGAATTATTCTGCGCCCTTAATTGTAAATAAAATGCTCAACTCTATTCTCTAGCATAAAAACCAAAATAACTTGAATCAGGATGTAAAAATAAAAATTTCAAAATAAAAACTGGATGCAGCGAAGAGCAGACATTTTTATTTTCTTGGAAAATAAATTATTTGAAAATAATTTTTTGAAGGTGAACATTTTTTACGAAGGTTCAAGGGTATGCTTTACCACGCGAAAAAAAAATGTAAAAAATAGAGAAATTTTCCCGACTGATTTCCGCCTGAGTTTTCAACTTGGAGATACGATTTTTGAAATTATGTAATATTTATAATAATATGATGAATTTACGGATGTATAGAGTTGAATTTTCAGTTTATATTTTCTGGTAGCTAAAATTAGCCATCAAAGTTACATCAACTTTGCGCATCCGTAGAAGTCGTTGTTGAATTTTAAATTAAAATCAAACTGTATACATCCGTAAGTTCATATAACATTATTCAAAAATGATATCTCTAAGTTGAAAACTCAGCCAGAAAACAGTCGGGAAAATTTAATTTTATGAAAATATTTTTTTAATTATCGCTTTATCGAACAGTTTGACAACAAAAATCCTAAATTTCGTAATGTTTGAGCTAATTGAGAAGAAAGATTAATATTTTTCCATAATTCATCTTCAGAAGTACCTCCCATGAGATATTTGCAAAGCCGAATTGTGGAGTTCGGTCGTCTAGTAAAACATACCTTTAATCTACCATTGGAAATGATTTCAATAACGAAATAAACATTTTTCAGGTTTCTATGCGTTGAAATTCAACAAGGTTAAATTATCGTTGATGAAATTTTGAGATAAGATGGCGTATTAGTATATTTGAGTGTTAATCAGAGTACTTCTATTAGATACAAATTAACCTAACTATAAAAAGTGTTAATACAGTAAAAATGTAACCGAGACACTAGAAACTGATTTTTATAGAATTTACTTCGTGGTGGGAATAATCTCAAATAAATCCGAACCACCTATTGTGAATCAGAACCAGCAGCTCGAAATTCTCCGCTTCAACTTAAAAACGTCTAATCTCAAGAATTGAGGCGAAAAAAATGAGTTTTCTCGAGTTAAATTTAAGAGACCTGTTCATTTTCAAATGTATGCAAATGCGCCAAGTGCGTACCGAAGTCACAACCTGGTTTGGTCAACGACAAATTCGAACTGGTGCAAAAAAAAAAATTAAAAAAGAAAAGAAAATTCTGATCTACCGACGGAAATTTGTATAATCTAAATGTGGTGCGCCACGAAAAAAAAAAAGACCAACACGTTAAAATACAAATTTTTCAGAAGAGCTTTTCAAATAATACCTAATAAATTATTAAATTAATTATTAGTAATAATTAATTCCCATGCAATCAGATCGTTTTCAATTGCTCTAACTTTTTTTTTTTTTTTGAATTTTTTCTACTAAGCGAGGGAAGGGCAAAAGGAACCACTTTATTTTTTATACGATTATCTT
Source organism: Parthenolecanium corni (assembly GCA_038050395.1). Taxonomy (NCBI): domain Eukaryota; kingdom Metazoa; phylum Arthropoda; class Insecta; order Hemiptera; family Coccidae; genus Parthenolecanium; species Parthenolecanium corni. The sequence continues at coordinate 10,288,735 of JBBCAQ010000032.1, read as the reverse complement.
GCAGAATTGGTCATACAAGAAGGTGGTCATTCAAGTGCTCCACATTTTGAATGAATGAAAAAAACAATGTCAATTCCGTAAGATTTTCTTTAAATAATTTTAAATTTAATTTCGATGATACATAAGTGAAAAACTTCAACTCGGAATCATTTGGCACCTATACTTGCTGGAAATCTTAGCCCTCTCAGATAAAATCAAGCAAATGAAAATGAACAAAATTTTGATATTCGTTCCAAACTCCGATAGTTTTTTCATTACGCATTCATTTTTGAGGCAGTTAAAAAAAAAGCAGGGCCCAGAATATTATCGAATTTCTCTGGTAAACAAATATTTAAAAAATATTATACTATTGCACTTCATCAGATAGAGGATTTTCTCTCTAAAACTGAATAAAATTAAAAATACGAAATTCAAAATAAAAATGGTTCCCTTCGCCGACGCAGATCTACGCTATTTGAAAGATCATCATCAGTCGAAATAAAGGGATACACGAAAATCGGTTCATCGTTGGTCTTTTTTTAGCGACACACCACAAATACTAATCACAGACGATGATTAAAACCAGCCCCACGAGTCAGCCGGCTGAACGAGTAGATCTCGGCCAGAGCCTGCGTCACTCGGAGTCTTCACCAGGGGGTAGGGTGTATTTGTAGCTACATGAGGTAAGGGGGCAGAGACCTATACCTCGAGAGGGTTAGAAGAGAGTGTGCATCTTACGAGGCGTACGGATTCTGCAGTATGCTGGGCGAGTGCTCCATAACGCGCAGCAGCAGATTGTCAATGTAGTCTTCAAGGTCCTTGCGCTCCTTGTGCGCTTTGTTCAGACTGTTGCGCAGCTGCTCGACCATCTCGACGAGGTCCTCGCGCGACTTGTTCTCGTATTGGCGCATCACCTCCGGCGACAGCCGACCCAGCACCGGGCTGGCGCTCTTCGCCTCGCCGCCCACCACAATCCGCTCGGACGACTTGTTGAGCGCCACCTTGGCGCGCTTCGCCTCCTGCAGCTTCTGCTCCCATTTGTGGGCGAACTTCTCCTGAATGGGTGTCACGGAGCGGGGAGGCTTGGACGAGGGCAGCGTGTTGAACTTGTTGGCGCCGGAGCCGTGCTCTTTGTCGCGACGCGGCGAAGCGCCCGAGGCGATGGTCGGCGACGACGACAAAGTGGCCGATGGGATATGGGTGGTGGAGGCGGCCAAGGTGGCTGGAGCGCCAGCAGCTGGCAGGTCGGAGCTGCCAACCGTCTCGACGGATCCAGTCGCCGAGTGGTGGCTGGCCTGCGTCACCTCCAGCGAGCAGCCGGAGCCGGTGTGCGAGAGGTCATCAAAGGCGAACTCGTCTTCGTCGCTGATGACGCCCGGATCCGCGTCGCCGGTCACTTGGCGGGAGACTGTCAGCAGGTTGGACTTTTTGCCCACGTTGGGCGAGGAATGCGCCACCGCCGGTTCCTCCTCGAACGCTTTCCTGTCCTTCTTGATCTTCTTGGTGATGGTTTTCGCCAGCTTTTTGAACGACTTCTTGTCGACGCTGCTAATGCTGGCCAGTGAGCCGCCCACGTTGTGGGCGACCTGCGACAGCTGGCCCAGTGACCCCCGCCGGCCATCTTTTTTACTGACGTCGTTCAGACTGCCTGGCCGCACCGAGAAGCCGATCTTCACCTCGAGCTCGCCGCGCTCCTTGTGCTTGGGCCTGCCCTGGCGGTCCTGCAGCTCGTACCTGTTGAACATTTATCGAATTAATTATTTTCATAGAGAATAAAAAAAAGAAAAAAAAATTTATTTAATAAGTTAAAAACACATCGGGAAGAGCTCCTCGGAGATTTAGTTGACTGAAATTTGGCATCAAAATTCCCTGGTCTTTCTCAGAGCACCTTTTATAGCAAGAGAGCTGAAATTTTGAAAGCTTCTTCACCCAACCTTAGCATACATTTATTTCAACACAGCGATAGTGAAAAATTCAGTTGGAACTCGAAAAACTAAAGTCATTTTTCGAGTATTCAATTGAAAAAACACGTTTTTCAACAGATAAAAAAAAAAATACAACGCCTTCTAATTGTGCCAAGTAAAAAAGTCGAACATAAAATAAAAAAAAGGCAAATTATTTATTATTTCGCCATCAAATCTCGCATATTTCTACGAGCCCTACTTATAACCCAGCACTGAGTGTTGGCAGCTGGCAGCTTATTCAAGGATACATACAAATGAGGAGTAATTTTCCAAAACGCATGAAGTCAATTCTTATCAAAAATGAGTTAGCTATGCCATTGGGTAGTTTACTATGCAGACTATACATAATTCACCGAAGCCACGAATAATTTCCATGGTTTCTGATATTTGTACAGGGGAAAGAGGAGAAGGGACAAACGAAGTCATTGAAATTTCTGTGTTTCGTAAATAATGATACTAAAAACATGCTCTTCATTTTCAATAGCTTAGCAGCTAATAAATACTGAAATTTTAATACTGCATTGTACCTGACGTTGAACTATCTCCGCGAAATTTGATTACATTACACGTTTATTTGAATAACTCCGAATAGAATGTAAAATAGGGGTTGACATGAGAAAATAAATGGAGCTAGGTTACTTAAAATGGCCATAACTATGCGAGTTTTGAAGCTACAGAGACGCCGACGGTACCAACGGATTCGTCAGTTACTCTTCAATTAGTATCATCGAATTACAAGAATATTACCATTTGTTCTTTGGCCGGTCATACACGTCTAGCTCGGCCAGCGGGATGCTGACGCAGCCGAGGAAGGTGTCGATGCCGAGCAGACTGGGCGAGAGCACTGTCAGCACGATGGAGGCGGTGTTGCCCTGCGACGGAATCTTCAGCTCGCATTTCTCGCGCCACTCGATTTCGCCGCCTTCGACGCGCTCCTTCACCGAGGTCTGGTATTTGTCTTTGCCGAGGGCGATCGTCACGAAGACGCCGTGGTTGCCTTTGGAGACGAGCTCTCGGGCACGCTGCACCGTCACCTGCACGTGTGTCGGACTCCACATCTTCGCCACGTAGTAGCCAACATTCCTGTATGGACACACAAGCGAATGCATTAATTATTAATATCGACCTCTATGCACGTAAACAACTAAACGCTAGTCAGTTACAGCCACGAACGAGTTGACTTACAGCTCGAGAAAAGCGACCTAATAGGAGAAGAATGCGGTAAGACCATTAATTTTTATCGAGCTATTCGAGTTCTCGAGTATGGTTCGAATTAGCTGTATATTATATTCACCATTCGAATCAAATAAATAATAACATTATGGAGAAACTACAGGAGAAACGTACGACTGTTCGTCGCCAGCATTGCCAGCTAATGAAATGCTCTTTCACTGATGGCGAAAAAGTATCGGCGCCAGGTGGAGCCAGCTTCACATACATAGTTGTGAAGTGAATTTAAATTGCACAGCGTTGGATTCGTGGTCACCCTCGCTATGGCACCATACTGCCCCCCCCGATCAGTATTGAAGTAGGGGAAGGGGTTCGTGGATATATTTTTGAAATATTTTTAAAAAATTCTAGCGCACACAGCGCCGCTAAGAAAGCAGGATTTCGAATGGGACTACCCTGTGGTCTTAATGAACCATTGAAAGATGGTGTTTTTAGACTGTGCAAAAAAAAAAAACTAGTGGCCAAACTAACGCAATTCATTATTAATTTAAAATAAGTAAGTCGAGACGAAGTTAATTAATTCTAAAATTAACTTTGTTCATTACAACTTTTTTTTTCTTCTTTTACATACCTACGAGTACAATAAATTGTGTTTTAAGACTGTGAAAAAACTGGGGACAGATGAGGGCTGCAGGGGGCAGGGCGGCTGAGAAAATTGTCAACATCCAAAACCTTGACGCTGAAGTGGATTTTTCGTGATTTTCGTATAATTTACTTTTTTTCTGGTTTTCAGTTTATTTTGGGAGAAAACTTTTTTCTGAACAAATATTTTTTTGGAGGTGAAAGAACATTTTTTTTTTGGGGGGAGGGGCCGCGGCCTTCGTTTAGTTTTGCCACTGGCAATAAATTTAAAACGCAATGAATATCTCGCCTTGCAAAGGAAAATCCATGTTTTGAACCTTCAAAAATATTTTTTACGAAAACTAATAGTACACGAATTGGCTGGGTATTTGAATGGCAGACTCGCAATAGTTGTTTTCATATACGATTATAATTTCAGTTCAATCGCTTTCGTATTTTCGAAATTTGTGGCAGAAGTTACTACAGACGTAGTAATAATTATGTATTATCTAAGATAGGTAGGAAAAAAAAAGTACACTACTAAAAAATATTCGATTATTGACAATAAATAGTAATTTTCACAAGTGCGATGAGAAAAGTTACTTTTCTGCTTATAAGTACCTAATTAAAACTATTCATTTCCGTCAGTTTGGAAAAATAAAATCCGAAGAATTGTTGGTAAATAAAAAAATTCAAAGAATTAAGTAATGTCGTTTCTGGCGAAAAATATAAAAAAACGAATGGATTTTGAAAGCTTCAGCTGAATATAGGTAATACGAGTATCTAAAAACTGAAAGTTTGCACTAGCACCGTTTTGGTTCTCAAGTCCAAAATCAATTTAACGATGCAACTATTTTTCAAGAGCATTATACGGTACGAATGAATGAAAGTACATACATACCGAACCGTGGGTGGTCGGCTTGTGTACGTGTCTAGAGATAAAGACCTATGCATTTTCCAAGAAAGAAGAAAGAAAGAAAAAAAACCACGGAGGGTAGGGCAAAAATTGAAAAGAAAATCCCGAACCTCGAACTACAAACTACACTAATACAATGCGCCATCAAATACTTGGCAATATTAGGTATGCTACGATTTACACGCAGTTAGTAAATATTTAATTATGATTATGCCACAGCTGCTAACCTACATTTCGCCAACTAAAATCACAAATTGAAAATTACCAACGAATAGTTCAGACTTCAGAGCATTTTTCAAATTCAAATAATCCAATAAAATTTTACTAAGTATTGCTTATGTTTTCATTATTGTAGGAGAGAAAAAATGTGGCGAAAGAAAGGTGAAATTGTGAAATAGTTGAGACTCGTGTCCGTTAAAAGTTTAAAACCCAGATTTTGTTATTTATAAATTTTAATTTATTTTCCAAAACCAAGTGATCCAGCGAATACGGTTTTAGTGAAGTATCAGCGGTTGATTCGGAAAGACAATGTACGAAAATTTTTACGTTAATAAAATAATATTTAAAAAATGTTTTTCATCATAGAGGTACTTGAAAGGATTAACGTTATCAACTTTTCTGTAACACTTAAATAAAAATATGTTTGTATTTCCGCCGTGTCTTCTGGTTAAAATCGTGAAAACACTTTTTACGTGATTTATAATTATACTCGCATTATTTTTTTAGCCACGAAACTCGATTATCCTACCAACACACTCAATTTCGTAATATTATACAGACATTTTAAAAATATAAGACTGCAATATTATAAAAATATTTTCAAAATACTTTGAATATTTTTCACAGACAGTCAAAATATTTTGAACCGTAATTTTAACTTTATCCCCCCCCCTTTGATTTGAGAATATATTTTTCAAAATAAGGTAAAATATTATAAAATTACTCGAAGAAAATATTTACTGGCAATTGTTTACTTCCATTTGAGAGAGAATATTTTTTAGAGCATATAAAAATTTTAAGAAAACTTTATGGATGGTTATAAGATTCGAGTAGGATATGTCATAATATTTCCACGACATTTGAAATTTGCCACAATATGTATACGCTCGAGAAATATAATGATATTACACTAATCAGATCTTACCATCAACTAGAAAATTTTTTACAACTAAAATTCTTTCACAAAAATTCTCAACAAAAATATTGTAAAACTAGAGTCAAACTCAAATTTGATTTTAAAAATTCTTACGAGTATTTCGCTCTACCCAGATACGAGAGAATAGCTAAAATATTTATTTATTGTTCCAACACCAGATAATTCTTTTCGTTTTGCACTTCCTATCAAGTGTTTCTTTAGCGCAGGGCAAATAAATTTTAGATTTCCCTCCCCAAATAAATCGATAAAAGTCAGCCTATGCTTACAGTTAGTTAAAAACTCGAGATACAATCTTTCGGTTTCTACATTATTAATATCTGCTCATACTTCTCCAAATTACTCACTTATGCAGGAAAAAAAAAATATTACCTCGTCTTCGTCTGCAACTGTTCGGTCTCAGGGACTGCCAATTTTGTGAACCTCATATTCACAAATATGAACTATAGTAACACTACAGACTTGAACAAGATTTCACTATACTCGAATAAAACCTGATTTTACGCTTTTTACTTCGCTCAAGTTAAAACCAGAAATACATAATATTCAGCTGGCTTTTAGTTTTCTAAATTTTTCAAATAGATACTGAATTAACACCAAGTTTTTCTTAAACTAAAAAAGTGATGAGCAAAAAATTTTTCTGCTAGATAAAATATTGTTTTCACCGCCAAATCACATAATACACAAAAATTAGAGAAGTGTGAGAGAAAATTATTCAAATATATTTACCGACTGAAACGCCAAAAGATATTTGAAAATCTATAACGATAATTTATTCGTTGGCAGTTGTTGATATTATTTCGCTACCTAAACTGATTTTGAAACGACACGTTTCCCTAAGAATAGGCAGTTTACAAAACAACGACTTCGTGGGACACGAAATTCTCTCATTATTTTTCCAAACTGTATTCTCACCTTACTCATTCGACTGAAAAACGACAATACTTTTCGGAGCAAAACTTATAATTACGTATGGGTATTGTACAAGATGTACGCAAATTACGAATCGATCAACAAAAGAAACTAAAAAAGTGCATCATATATAAAATAAAAACGAGATAATTTTACAAGATATTACACTCGAGGCAACACAGACAAATAATTTCTAATATTATTATAATTTTTCTACGACATTAACTCGACAGCCATTCGTTCGACCAAGTCCTTCACTTCAGTCTCGCTGTAAATCACAAAAAGCTTTTCGTATTCATCAGACGACGTATTCTGCAACCGATACCGAAACCATAATTCGACAATCTGCAGCCACGGGGCTCGTGCGTTCATTTCGGCCACAGAATCCGATCCGCCGGCGCCAATCAGCCGAAGCACATTGGCCAGCAACGCATTCGTTGCGTCCAGCTTCTGACAGTACTCGGTCAACAAGGTCTCCATTTTGTGCACCGACCTTGGCGGCCACTTGGTGAAGCTGACGAGCGCAAACTCCGCAACAGCTTCTTGGATAAGGCCGTTGTGCGAGAAATTAGTTTTCGCATCGGCGCCAGCATCGACTAACGCTTCGACGAATTCGGACGACAAATTGAAGTCGCTCATACTGCGCATGCCGACGATGCGTCCCGCAGCCAACAAACATTCGTTGTACGCACGAATCAGCGGAATCGGTGAACTTAGCGGAGTAGCGCCAGCTGCGCAATGCAGGCAGGCGAACAGGTCACCACCTACTTGACGCACGAATCTGGTAACACTGCGCACCTGGAACGGTGGCGATCGAGGAATGCGCTGGCACGCATTGCTCACCACTTGGCAAATGGTGGACCATCGTTTCCACGTGGTTGTGCAGCAGCCAGCTATCACGTTGCGCTTGCAGAGCTCATTTAGGAAACTCGAGACCTTCGACGAGAAAGTGGCGCAGTCTGAGTCACCTACGATAATAGCGCCGATGAAGACGGGATACGACGTTCTCGTGTAAATCGACTCGAGGCGCACTTTGAGGTCTTCCCATTTTTCCCACTTCTCGCAGACAAACGCTACGATGCAACTGACTCCTGCAGCGCTGTCGTCATCAAGAGCGCCACTGAGAATATTGGCTGCCACGTAAATTTGCGAGCCATGCGCACGCGCAGACCACACACTTCTTAGCGCGCCGCTATCGGGCTTGTAATAAAGAGCTCGAACCAGTTTCGACAGCTTCGAAACAAACATGCGCTGACTGTCGTTGTAGCTCTGCGGCAGCGATACCATCATTTTCCAGCACAAGACTGACCTGCCCTGAATACCAGGCACCCGAGATATCGTATTGATTAGCTCGTCGCCGGCGAACGAAACGCACCACGCGTCATCTCCGCGCAGCAGCGCCGAGCTCCAGCGCAACGCTTTTTCCGTGTCCAGCACTTCGGTGACCAAATTACGCGCCATGGATCGCTCTTTCGCGCCAACCACGCCCCACAGTCGAAAATATTCGTCGGGTGACAAATGCACGATGCCCACGAAATTATCGCGACGCCGTTTGCGCAGTTGCGTTTTCTTGTGCCACAAGCGAGCGTACTTTCTGGCCTTGCTCAATTTCAGTCGACGAGCGACCAATTTGCGCAGTTTACGCGTTGACAGCTGCATGGGCGTGTGACGACTAGCTTCGTTTATCGAGGCGGGTACAACGTGCGCCTCCTTGTCGTAGTACAGAGACTGAAATGTGCTTAGCGCACTAGCCAGACGACTGGCAACTTCTTCGGAATTACGAACACTGTCCGCAGGTGGACTTGGAGATGATTTTGTAGGCGAAGGCGTGCACTCGGATGTTCTACTTTCGGATATCGCTTCGTTAATTTCAGCCTTTTTCACATGTTTTGGCTCCAGCAGCATCTCCTCATCCAGCTCATACATTAGTTTCACATTCGGAACTTCGGCATCGAGCTCATCGACATCACCATCACTCGGATATTCAGGATCGTACAGCACAGATGCAGATGACTTTTCTTCCGCTGACGTCGCCGAATCTGTAGGCAGAGGCGTGATGCCGAAGTCAGATTCGCTGAGACTGCTAGTGGTGGAGGCAGTGGGTGGGCGCGCAGGCATTTCGCTAAAACGAAACTGCGTTGACGGTGGCTGAGAGTTGATGCTTCCGAAGTTTAAGGAGGAGATCGCATTGGAAAATGAGAAAGAAGACAGCGCAGTCGTTGGCGCAGGCGGTGTGCTGATTTTTGGCGGCTCTGGCGTTACCTTCGGACTGAACGACGGACGCCTCTCATTGGTTGGCGTTTCGCCCCTCATGGGCTCGTCTTCCTCCAGCCCCTCGTTCTCCGAGTACTCGTAAATGTTACCGTATAACTCGATAATTCGTTGCCGCTGGTCTTCAGCTCGGTGCGCATCCGCCTTCAGCTGGTCAAACTCGTTGAAACTTGAATGCACTTTACAAGTGCGCGTTGGTGGCACAAAATCAGGTACCGTCGTGATTGCCTCCAACATGGGTACGCGTTTCGAGCGCAATATATACGAGGACTTGCAGACGGGAAGCTGTTCCGGAACCATAAAAGTCGACTTGGAGCATCGAACTTCGGACGCACCTCCCGAGTGGTCGTAAAAAGTGGTGAATCCGTGCGCCTCAACAAACGAGATCGTCTCTTCGTTGCTGTCAAACTCGAGAACCTTCCGGGCAAACGCAACAGGAAATTTGACAATCTGACTGCCGGATGAGTAAGCACTGACAAGAACGTTAAGAATGTGAGAGCGCACGCCACCGAAGTAGCGCTGCAAAATGCACGCGTTCAGGTAGCTAGTCCGTTTGATGAGCTTGAAAAACTGAGCGTACAAGTTGAGCTTGAAAGCCAAATAAATGCGAGAGGCTTCAGTCGCTTTCTCATCTCGCCTATCAAGCAATTCGGGCACATCGCCACTTTCAAACAGCAGCAGCATCATGTAAACACGGAATTCGCTCTCGTTGGCGCAACGAATACCCATCGCCGCCAGATCGTCGTACATATTTATCAGCATTTGCAAACAATTGACCAAATTTTCGGCGTTTATTTTGTGGTCAAAAACGCGTCGTTCGGCGTCGAACAGGCGCTCGGCGCAGCAAATGTGAAACCGAGCGCTGCGCTCCAGTACGGTGACGATATCAACGCTGCATAGCTGCTGCTGCACGATGTCTTTACGGATGCTGCGCAATCGGTCCCAACAGAAATGGTACCACTCGCCGGCGTCCACTGCGCTGTCTTCGATACGCGGCACGATATTCGCCAGAATATGAGCCATCGTATCGACAAGCACCGGCTCTGGGCGCAGTTCATGCGACAGCGGTTCATCCTGGTCGGCGGAGCTGCGCGAGTACTCTTTGACCAGCCATTCAGGCACCACCAGCATCTCGTTTTGAACGATCTGCGCCTCGAACGACGAGAACGAGCAGTGGATTTCGCGCAGCAAACGCTCCTTCTCCGGACACATGTCCGGACAGGTGCCCACTACGATTATATTCATATTTTTGTTGAACCTCTTGGTTGTAGTGTCGCGCAGGTAACGATCACGTTCTTCGAGCACCGATAGCTTATCTTGGAATGTGACGGCTATCTTGTCTTTAAAGTCTGTAGACGGTTCGTGTTGTTTTTCGATGATTTTGCTTTCAGCAAGACTAGCGCCAGTTCCGATGCTGGTGGATCCATTCCCAGCGAACAAATCGACGTCTGCTTTGCTACGCTTTGACTGTTTAGCCGGTTTTTGCGAGTCCGTCGAGAGTTCCCACTTGAAAGTCGATTTGCGGGGTAAACTTTTGCTGGGGTTTGATGGCTCGTTGTCGTCCGGCGAACCGAAGTTTCGGAACGGATTTGTCGTCTTGGTGACACCAAAAGTGTCTTTTGCATCGAGAATGTTCACGTCAACATCGTCGTACAACATTTTAGGAAGACTTTGGCTCGATTTTCTGCACAGAATAAACGACGAACATAAAGTTACTCTTCCATGTTTTGATTGGTAGCAAAGTCTTAAACAACTAACGCAGATGAGTCCGCTGGGAATTCGTTCGATGTGTTGCTTCATCTCAAATTTTAACGAGAATTTAATAACAAAGCGACATGTAAAATTATTAACAACGCACTTCCACAAATATCTGTCCACTTTATATCACGAAAACACGAAGTGTATTTTGGGTAGGGACACTTTAGAGGGTTCTTCGTATATTTTAGAAACATTCGAGGTGTAAAAAGTTACGGTGTCTGAATGAGTTTATAAATAATTTTATTTTACACAGTTCGATGATGTTAAAGAACGCGTACGAAACAATATATACAAAGTGCAAAAATATGCGCAGATGAAACTTATCAATAGCTTTTTCACACACAATCAGTCCATTATTAGCATAAACATGCAGACATAGTGCCCCATTGACCTGCATTTTATTTACTTTTCCTCAGAAACTGTTACACGAGAACATACCAGGGATTCATCGCAAAATGCATCCATTACAAAGCTATTGTAACGATAAAATGTAAAGAAATGAGATACATACCTCAGAAAACTGATGGTGAATTCATTTTATGAATTTCTTCGACGAAAAGTTACTGCGAGATGTCTGTAAAATTGAAAATAAAAATTAATAACTGAACGCGAATACTCGACAGTATGAATTGAAATGATTCCATATTTGAAGAGGAATGATTCATCCTCAGTTGGAAATGAACGCAGTGGGTTTTAACCAGCTACCTCTTCGAGAAATGTACACAGTGAAGATAAGACACTGTTGAATGCTTACCCTGAAGCGACAAACTATTCGCTAATTTACGAGGACAATGATTTATGATTGCTCGCGAACAAAAAGTGGATCAAACATTCACAAAATACGGTTAGATTAGCATAAAATAGAAAAAATTCACATCAACAGAATACAAAGAACTATAAAATGAGAAATATGAAAATAGTGTCAACGACTAGTCTTCTACGTTGATTGGCGATGATGAATAATGATGAATGAACATGAATCAAACTTCAAAATGAATTAATTGTTTTCGTGGTTCGGAATTGGAAATCGTTTCAACGGTGCTAAAAAATAATAGACTTTGCATTTGCAGACTAATGAAAAGCATAAGAAGTAAAACCTGTAAAATGAAACCAACATTAGTTTCGTCGAGCAGCTTTGGAGTCGCTATACTCTGTTCAACTTAAGAATGCCTAAAACGGAACGCAGTTTGCAGGGCTCCGGGGAGAGGAAAAGGTACTCGTTCACATTCAGCAACAATATTTGGCTACACTTCCGATTTTAATTTCTTGTTTCTTATCACACATCCGATTTTTACATTGTTGATAAATGTGAATTTGACGTTCCGTTTTAGGCATTCTTAAGTTGAACAGAGTATAACATCGTACACTACTAGAAAAACTCTGAAAAAGTAGGAACCAAGTAGAAACTATGTTGCAAAACTTGAAATCAATGAAAACGTAGCTTTTTTATCAATGAACATTTGAAAGTCAGTAGGAGCAACACTGAAAATGCCAGCCTTCTCATCATCCCCTTGCGACACCCATATTCGACTTGATTAATATTCAACAATAATTGAACTATTTCATCTCAGTCCGCAAAGTAATATTATACAATTATTATGAGTGGAAATGGCTTTCTCGTTTTCAACAAGGTCAATTTATTAAAAAATTATTAATATCCCCACTCAGTCCCGGGTATTCGTAATATTTTGTCACTCGCTAAATGAATTAGTTATACGCATGACGCACAATGATCTCAGAAACTTGAGAATGTTCAAGAAATTATAAATAATTTCTGACAGTAACATGACGAGGCAAAAAAGTTTAGCTTCAGATTTGTTACTTCCTACACACAATCAAAATAATAATATTTCGTCAGCGAATCAAGTTAAAATTTTCATAATAATTCAGCTTTCAATGAAAAAGAATCTTTAATTAGAAATTCAATTTCAAAATAATAATTTATTAAATTACATACAATGTCAACTTTCGTTATATTAATAAAAGCAGACACCTGGGACACAGACACAACGCATCATTCAAAAAAAAAAATCACTATGGTTCGTAGTATCCAACAGTATGTACACATACGATCAAAAACGTTAAAACAATGGCAAACGTAACAAATTCTATAAATACGAGCGAAGATGGTGACGGGGGTAAAAATAAACGTATTAAAAAATATATCATTATCTTTTGAACGTAAGTTCATTTCAATAAGTTTTACATTTTTTCATTTCGCAGAAAAATATGGAGCTAAATAATTCGATTATGGTTTAAAAAATATACTATAAAATAATTTTTTTTTTTTAAATATTTGAATTTATTGAAAATATGAAAGGTATATTTCATTGTAAACAAAATTGAACGTTCAAGTGCGTTCAAAAAACATCAACAAACGTCGAATAAAAATATTCCGGAAATATTGTTATTTTTAAGGCAGGTTGATAAAAACCGGGAGGATCAGAGTTTGTTACAATGTTCAAAGCTTCACTGAACACTGAAGTAAAATAATAAAATTAACTAATAATTTCCAGCTCAACAATACAAGTCGTCATCGTTATGTCAGGTTTTTGATGATGAAGGCGGTGGCGTTAATATATGAATACTTGTCGTAGGCGTTTCTTTTTGAGCTAAAATTTCGAACTGTTTTTGAGCTTCGTCCTAGGAAAACGAGGAAATTAATATAATATAATATGATTAATTTTCGAAACGACGAAAGCAGCTTAACAGAAATTTCGTGTACAATACTTAATCGAGAATTGATATTTAGATACCAATAATAAAATTTTCATTTACCTATGAAACAATATCCTTGCTGCTTGCAAAAGAAAATAAAACAATTACATAGAAAATATGTATAAAATCATCAAGGCATTATTCAAACTACGTGTAACTAAGTTTCTACATCCATTTATGTCTTTCAATCAAGCTCTAGTACTACTGATGATCGAAAGGATACACAGAGTATTCCGCCTCGAGTTCACCATCAAGCAATTGCAGTTAGAAGTAGAACAGCATAAGTTATATTCATGCGTTATAGTTTACACACTCCCCAACTGATAGGGGCTATATATGATGTTTGAATCATTGTTTAGCATTTTGATGTAGTTTTTCAGTTTCAAAATTTAGAGTAATCAAAGCAAGAAGAGAAAAATACTAAATAACAATGTGAAAAATTTGAGCTAAAAAATGTCTTCAATTTTTCACTTCTTTGAAACTGAATGGAAAAATCTTATTCCAAGGGATACTAAAACAATTCATTTTGGAAATAAGACCAACTGCTATATTAATTGACAGGGAAAGAATTTCTCCAAGAAAGTTAATTTGCCTTATTTTTTTGTTCATTCTTCCCCTACAATGTTTATTTTATAATTTTCTAAAATCTTTGTTGAAGAACTTTTTTTTATAACAGTGTTCATCAACAATTGAGATCTTAGTTAAACTGCTAATTCTGAGTACGGAAATCGAAAAAAAAAAAAAACTATGTTGGAACATGAATTATTAATGAAGAGTGGGATAAACATTAGAAGAGATATTTGTACAAAATTTTTCGATATATTTTGGAAGTGATCTAGTAATACCCATCCTTTTAAGTTTCGCTTTTCGATCAAGTAAAAATAAAAATAAGAGAATTTTCAATTCCAGTATGAACTGAAAATTATACCCATATAAAAATAAAATTCGAAGCACGACTAACGAGAAAAAGTTAAATTTCAACTAAGAGAAAGAAAACCATACTGGAAGAAAATTGTGAAATACAATTTTTGTAGTTTTGATTAAAACGAAAATGATTGAAATACTCGCGAGGAACTCCACTTTCTCAAACTTTTATAGTCAAGAAAATGTAATTCATTTTGCAATTTAAAGTGATAAAGTGACTCATATATGCGTTAATTTTTGAGGCATCATATCCAAACGGAACTTTACAATAAAAATTAATCCCAAAGCAAATTCAAATCGAAAATGGATGATAAAATAACACATTTGAACTCGACAACTTTGGAAAACGTGTATGCACTTTTTCCAAAAGTCTTAAATAATTCCACGTCAACTACACAAACAGAACGTCATAGTTATTGAAATAATCAATCATTCAGTACTTACGTATAGTTCCATAGTAATATTATGCGTTTGCAACTCAGGACGTTGATCACTGTGATATATTTCACTTTTGTCAGTCAATAAACTAGTCACATGGGCCATTTCTATAGCGTGCGATTCGCGTAATACTTTCCAGTACACAGACATCCACTGAACACAGGGTTCTAAAATTTCTTTTTTCAAACCTATAACGAAAGTAAAGTAAAGAAAACCGTTTTAGAATCGTAAGACAACGAATCGGGTTTTAGAAACATGATTGTAATATACGGAGATCTATATTACCTGAAGTGGAAATTGCTAAATCAGGATTGACTAGAATATAAATGGCGGCTGCAACCAGAACGCCATACGAAAAACGAAGACTGGTAATATCTAAAGTAACTAAATCTAATAACTGGCATAGCCGTTTAAATAATGTACTAGAAAAATGTGGCTTCAAAACATTCTTATTCTTTGTTTCTAATTTTTGATAAATAAATTGCAGCATCATCTCCAGCCAATTGTTGATGGTGATTGGCGAGAGTAGCCAATTTAAATGCTGAAACATAAAAAAGTATACAATGAGAAGGTGAAATAGAGTGGTTACTTTTTATTTCACGAGTATTAGGGGAAAAAAAAGGGTTCGCTACAATATTCAGCTGGTTCTAGAAACTGATGTTCATCATTTACAAGAAATCAAATTTATTCAAATTCTATAAAATCTGATCCTCAAAATAATTTTTTCCGTATAAATTTAGGTTAAGCGATGCATAATGAGTGGGATCGAAAAAGTTGCAAAGAAAAACAGTACCACAGTTGATAATAAAGAGTAAATTAAGAAAAAATAAATTAAATACATAAATCAGAACCGACCGTTTTCGTCTCACCCAAAATAGAAAATATAAGTCAGAAAAAAATTAGAGAGAATTTTGTACGTAGATAAATTAAATGCTCCAAACGTAAACAAGTAGATGAACTATTGAACATTTCTATTGCCAACAGGGATGACCCAAGAACAAATTTTAGGCATTCAGGTGGTACCGAAATACTTGCTACGATCAACAATGGGACATCGAACGGTGAATATTAGGTACAGATTCATCTTTACTGATTTTGTAGACAGAAAAAAAAATTTGATTCTGAAAAGCTTTGGTAATAATGAGAATCCTCTTCGAAATACCAACTCTGTTTTCGACGAATATCACTTTATTCGTACCTTTAAAATCGCCACCTCCATGGCAAAAATTTCAGCCTCAGTGCAGGCACCATCCGTAACTTCGGCAAATTGCTGTATTTTCGGCGGATATATTTCTTCCATCTTGGAAGCTAAAAATAAACACGTAATACCTGCGAAAAGACAATGCACAACACACTGAAAATAATGCTAAAAGGGGAGTTTTTAAAAACAAATGAACTGAAATAATTTACCTATTAATTGGAGTTGCGATTTTGGAATATTGTCGACGCAGCTTAAATATCGGTCTATATAATCTACGCAAAGGTAATAAGTCTCTCGGTGTAACTTAAATAATTCGGCAACCTATAATTCATCTTATTCAGTATTCTGGCTCACTAAAATTTCATAACGAAACAAGTAACCGAGATAATTACTTCCGAAATCCAGTCTAATAATATGACTCTCATTCTAGGTCGTAAGTGCTGTTGAAAACTGAACAATTCTGGATCTCTCGTCGCCAATGACAGTTCATCTTTTCTGCACATTACTTGCCAGAATTCTTCCCTACAAGCCCAAGGTAACTGTGGTACTGGACAATCGGTTTCGGTTGAGTATAATTCGTTGTTCTGATTAGATTTCCGATAGCTGTAAGGAATGAAAAAAATGCATTAATATCGTTGTAGAAATATCACGACATATCACATGACACAAGTACAATATTGATAAAGGAAAATAGGAATATTTTTAAAAGCGAAGCAGATTATGATTTATGATAGGAAACCGAGATATTTTTGATGATCCTCCTCTACAACAACACAGTTTCTTTCATTCAATCTCAAACAGAGTACTCTAGCATAACTATTGCAACTTACTTTGTCCACGTTGAGCTTCCGGAATTCCGACGTTTGAAATTACAAATTGAAGAACCGGGCGTTAGTTGGCCCATGTACGAAACTGCTTTTCCAGCCGTTTTAGGACCATTGTCAATATCAAAATCATCTTTCGGTTCTGCTAAATCGTCTTCAAAATCGGTTTCCACTAGACTCCCGGCAACAGGACTGCTTATTACATCTTCCGAGTGGATAACTCTGGAAAAAAATCATATCATTAGCATCGAATTTCGCATACTTAGTTCCAGATAGGTTTCAATTTAGGATTCAACATTGAAGAAAAATTTTTAGTCAGTTCATGATAAATTAATAAACTTTAAAGCTTTTAAAGCGAGTCTGAAAATTTACTTCGACAGTGTTTCATTTTGACTGAATATACTCGTAAAACACCGTTTAAAAGCAGACTATATCAGAAACTTCATTTGATTACAGTTTACCAACAATTTAAATGTAATTTGAGCTTTTAAGGTTTTCGATTATGAATCAAGTTTGAAATGGATATTAGGAATTCAACTTCGAAAATTGAATATTAAAAAAGAACAAATACAAACCTTTCATCACAAGACGAAACATCCACATTGCTACGAGGACTTAATATAGCATCATCGATTTCTCTCGAATCATCCAGTTCGGATTCCAGTGCATGTAGATCATCGCAGTCTTCACTCAAATTGTCGTCAAGAGGTTCAGCTGGTTCGGACGCTTCCGTACATGTGTCGCAGTCGAAGTCAGCAGGACCTGGCGGATCAGATGGGCAAATTCTCGACAAACCTACGTCGTCTTCTCTAAAATCGGATAAAGAAATATGACTGTTCCAAATTGTCTCTTCTTCAACATTTTCATCTTCGACAGTCGCACTGGTCTCCTGTGGAAAGGAAAAATCAAAAAATTAGACATTCATAGGGATTTAGGATTGTAAAAACCCTTCAGACTTTGGACTTGAAATTTTTTTTAACTCATTACATCAACTTCTGATTCAAAGTTTTTCACAGAATTTGAAAGATGAAAAAGGATTTAAAATAAAATAAAATAAACTGATAAAGGATCTAGGTATTTACCTCGGTCTTAAGTTTTTTTCCTTCGTGAGTATAATCTTCAGTCTAAAATAAAATAATTGAATAAATAAGTAGAGAAATTAACAATTCTCGATGATATAAATGTGATGAAATAATAAATCTTACAAAACTATCGGATGATCTACGCTTACGCTTCAGAATCCGGTTCATCTGTAACAAACAAATTTAACATTAGAATACAGTGAGAATAAAATAAATCCAACAAATCGACTCCGTATTATTTCCAATTTCGAATACGGATAATAAAGAATGACTCACCTTTATATTAAATCATAAAGCAATTTTCCAGTCATTCATTCCTCAATGAATGGAGTCTGCAAGAAAAAAATAAATTTTACAAAATTAATCAAAACATGAAAGTAGCGCCTGCAAAGTTTTGATTATCTTAGGAGGACAACATGATTTGATGATCTTCAATTTCTCCCTTGGTGAAGGATGTCCTCTCTCCGCCTATTCTTATTATTGTCATAAAATTTTCTCAAAGGAAGCCGATGCACTTTTGCATCCCCAAACTTGCCACCCCCCAGAGGAAAGATTATCATGCAGGGATGTAATCTGGAAATAATACTACTATGTACTTGGAAATGATTCGTAAAATTTTTCAACAGATACACTAATATCACATAGTTTGTTCTTTAGAACGAAGATCTTAGAAATCGATAGTTGTTCAGCAAATATTCAAAAAAATATTTAAAAAAAAAAAGTTCTATGAACTGATTACAGATTCTGGATTTTCAAACTGCTGCAAGTTAGCAAAAAAAGTGTGTTATTTCAAGTTATAAGTGTTTTTTGAAAGAGGGAGAAATTTCCTCAATGAATAGTTGAAAAAAAAAAAAGTTACAAAGGAAAATCTAGAAAAATAAACCGATCCAGTATTTTTCTGGATCTCATTTTTTTCCTACAATTTATATGGCATAAGAAATTCAAGAGATTTCCATGACTATTTCTTCTTTTTTTTTAATTTTCATTTTAATAACAAGGTATTTCTGTAAGCCATGCTGTAGGCATGAGATTTATTTCTATGAATCTAGAATCGGCAGGTTGTGATTCTATTTTCAATTTTTTCGTAATGATTAGTATGAAAATATCTTTTACAGAGTTATTGAATCTTTATAAATCATCCATTTCAATAAATGTACTCCAAAAAACTGCATGATATGGTAAAAAGATAACGAGGTTTTAGACCACAATCATTCCTTTATATTAACAGATCTTTCATTTAAAAAAAATTACATCTTATTTCTGTTTCTTGATTTGACTTTTCGATTCATTATCCAATTTATCAACCAAAAATTTTCCTTAAAATTTATTCATTACTCATAAGCTCTGCTCTACAGTCCTCACATTAACCTTTAAATGGTAACATGTTTTGTTAGCTGAGATTAGACATATTGAGCAATTTCACACACAAAACATAGCATTAAAAATATTTTTTTTAAACAGTGTGAAAAATTGCACATGAATATAACTAAAAATTATATTAGTGAGTAATGTTTTACACATGATACCTTCTTAATTTTGGGAAGTACAGAACTATATTTAATTTTTCATCAGTCTACCTTCCATGGAAAAAATGAGTGTGAAATTTCTTGCACATGTTACTCTGAACGGGGTAGGGAGAAAATAAATTGTAAAAAAAATTAACAGTCCTCTTGAAATCGAAATTTATAATATACTTTAATATCAATCCGATGGTAGGGCTTACCGCTTTGAAGTGGAAGAAAAAAGTGAATCTAAGAATAAGACATTTTTAAAAAAACTAAATTTCGAAAAGACGAAAATTGCACTACAATTCAACTCCACGTTTCACCAAAAAGAAAAAAAAAAAAAAAAAGATAATGATAAACTGAACCAACTACCAAGGCAAGGCCTTTCGAGTAGCAATTGGCAAAAGCGAGCGCGAAAAATCTCAGACCATAATTTTTAGTTTGTTGTTTGAAACAACACTGACATGAAAATTAAAAACGTCAGTGTTGCACATTCGGATTCCGGGCACGAAAAGTCGAAAGCACAACCTAAAAAACATCTGTTCTCGGACGAATGAATTCGTGAAAATCTCAGCATTTTCGACAAATTAAATTCGAATTAAAACTCTCACTTATATAGAAAATTAGTACAATTTACTAGGTCGTTCAAAAGATAATTCGACCCACAGTAACCAGATCAAAGCGATAATAAATGACGAAGATTTATGCGAACGACGTAAATATCGATGAAAGACAGTCGAGATAAAACTAATCACACGTTTTCAGTCACGATAAAAATAAAATGTTTCATCTTTTGGATTGGTCTTAATTAAGTTAAAAAATTCACAAACATATAAAATTCGCCACGGGCTAATTTCGCCATGTGATCTTCAATAAAAGCATTCTACAGATTATCAGAAGTCGAATGCTACTAGAACCGGCCGAATAATGAGCAGGAATTTACGAGTTCAGTGACTTATAAACGCTAGAAAATTCAAGGGTTTCACATTCACGAGGCAATTATACGAAATAATGCACTGCCCTGATCGTCAAAAGTTAAAAATTGCATCGAGAGAAGGTTTTAGGGTTGTTCATTTCGATTAAGACTAGATAAAGAACTAATTGATCGAAGATAGGTATAGCAATAATAGATTCTACAATAATCAAGAAAGTGATTAGAACGCTTAGACAGGTTCAGATATTAGCACCGAATTGACGGGTAGATAAATAAAGTATCGAGCAGTTTTGGCTTCACTGGGAACATTTCATGAAATTTGATTCGTCATGTTGGCAAGGTGTATCGAGTAACAGCCACACCAGCACACTTATTTATAGGATTAAAAAAAGAATGTATGCCACGTTTGGGCCCGATATCTGTACTAGCTTCACACGATAAACACTGTACCTTGACAAATCAAAAAAATTAATATTCGACCCCCACGAAACGATCGAATGTCAAGTAACATCGAAGCACCTACGTGGTAATCGAGTAACAGCTTCAAAACCTTTTTACCAGCTCATCAGCTGCCCAAGTTACCATGCATTCGCACAGAGTGAGAGTGGTGCAGATCGTCTGCAGGAGTCACATAATTAGTCTAAAAATGGGTATCGAAAGAGCAGAAATTCTGGGTACCTGATCAGCTGCACGCATTGATTGGCGCCAAGATAGCACAAATGGCAAGGTGTTTATCGACGAACATAGCTTATTAAGGAGAGATAAGGGTCAACCAGGACGGTCAAAATTCGCGCCTCCGACAACTCAACACATAATTAACGCCAAAAAGCACCCGATTCCAGCGCCTACCGCGAATTTCAAGCACAAAAACGACCAAACAGATGCATCACAACACCATATAAAAGCACTCAACCGGCTCGATTACACGGTAATTAGGACGCTCATGAACTTTGGCTCACTAAAAACGGCCAAAACTGAAAAATTTCAGCCCTCGAATAAAAATGACGAACTAAAAATCGGCTACAGAAGCGGCGCGGCGAAAAGATTCGAGCCAATCCAGCGATTTTTGGCCACAATTTCAACAAAAACTAACGGTCGAGGAGCGCGCGAACTTGCAGCAGCGAGATCCGTACGTGTCAGAGAGAGATGACTGCAGGGTTACAGGCAAACGAAAAGTGAGATAGACTGACAAAAAGATAACAGAACAGCCACCATATACGTTCAACCGAATGCTTGGGTGTTTACGAATGAGAGTGAAACGGATTTTGAAATTGAATTGAACTTAAATGAGGGAGAGAAAAGCGAAAAAAAAACGAAGCCTTAAACAGCGCTACACACGGCTAATGATACAAGCTTGAACATATTTACACACACAGTCACACACTAACAAACGATGATCGTTGAGTGCGATAAAAGTGAAGGGGGCGAATAGTCACAAACTTGTTTGAAAAAAAATGTTTACGGTTGCTTTCAGTACACCGAAATATGTCGTCGTTCTTGTACGACCGGAAGGAAAGAACCGATGGACAGGAGGGTTGTGGAAACGCATACGTAAACAATGTATTGTGATGCACGCTAAATAGAGTGGATTGAGTGCGCGTGTGTGAGAAATAAAACACGCGTACTTGGACGCTTATTGGTCGAGCGCTTTTTTCACCAACAGCTGTCGCTCAGCTGATCATGAGAGCGAAAGAACTGAAAGAAGAGCGAAAGTTGCTCCTTTTCTTCAGGTAAAAAGAAACAGAAATTCGATGAACTGGTACAACTGAATGGAGAACTACGAAATTGAGGCTCCGCTAGGAGCGCTAATACCATACAGCTCAATGTAATTTGTATTTTGTAGGACTAAAATAATTATATGTAAGTTTTGAATACCAATTGCCAATGGGCTAAATAAGCTACTTTTTACTTTTTTTTTTTTTTTGCAAAATATGCGGGCAAAAATGCATTTCAAGGCAAAATATGCATGAAAATAAGTAAAATAATTCAATATGGGTATCATTTTGCAGGTATTTTCGAGCTGGCAGCTGCAACTCGAACCAATCTCACTAAGTTTAATTTTTTGACCGATTTTCTCGTGATTTTATAAATGAAAAAAGGAAAAAAATCGCGACTGCTCCAAAAACTGTACCAGTGTTACCGAATACGTAAAAATTTGTTTCTCCAATTTTCGAGTAAAAAAAAAAAAAAAGAAAACAGTGGTAAATTGTAAAATACATTATGCAAAAAATCAGCCAAAGGAGCGAAATATTCAAATTTTTGGGAAAATAAGCTAAAAACTATAAGCAAAATATGCAAAAAAAATGCATTTCCTCAAAATATGCGAAAAAAATAGGGCTCGTTTCTAAAGGTTTCATCATTGTCAAGGCTTTGACCATTTTTATCTACAGAGAATTATTTGTATGATAAAATTTTTGAAATTATTTTATAAATAAATATTGCTAGTACAACATATTCTTGAAACATACCGCTAGAATCATTCAACAATTGGAACTATACGTGTTTATAAGAACACTGCCCGAACCTTTAATTAGTTTTTCAAATACTCTGTAGGAGCACTGAAGGATATTTTCATAACATTTCACTGAAGGCCGATATTAGCATAAAATGTCAATATTATCCTTATTGATAGAATATCAGAAATAGTTAAATACTAGTATGTATTTCGAAATAACTGCAATGTTACCAAAAGAAAATAAATTTAGCTACTTTAATACGAATGCCCAAGAAAAAATGGTGATGATACCCTGCTGAGATTTTGAGACAAGTTTTAAATAACTGAGTGGAATATTGAATGTTTCTGACACCCATTTCCGTAAATCTTTGCATCTTTCATTATTTTATCGATTTATTTTCGACATTTACGAAGTCGAAGGAATTCATATTTTTGTCCTCTTCCACCAATTCCAACATTTATTTTCATCTGAAGCCAATTCGGAATACTTACTCCTACTTTATTTTTTGAAATTCCAACCCTAAATTCAGCTATACACTCATATCACTATATAATTTACACAGCACACACTAGTTCTATTTATTTTTACATAGTTGCTCCTCGAAATTGGCCTCCTGCAGATTTCGGCGTTCTTTATAAAAGAGCAAAAAGATGTGAACCACATGGACAAATTTTTCTGAATAAAGAGAGAGCAGAGAATGAAAGTGAGGGCACAACCGTCTACCGGAGTTTGAATTTTATAAAGGTGAAAATAAGTGAAGATTATTTTCTACAGAAACCGATGAGACTGGAACGATTAAAATTTTATTTTATTTCAGGTTAAGTGGGAGGTATTACATGGGTCCATCTATAATGTACTTTACATCAAACTAAGCCAGAAAAGAATTTCCATTAATTTTCTAATCAAACTTTATTTTTAGCAAATCTTCTAGTTCAAAAAAACAAGACCGCTACCGAAGGGTTGGCATTGAAAACTACCATATTTTAACGTTTTTCTCCATTATTTTTGAACAAAAAATTGAAAATTTCGGGCGATTATTATTTAACTGGACTAAATGAAGCTTTTAGACATTACTGTAGAATAGTCCCAGAAAATTTTCACCCAGTATAACCTAACTTCGTCCCTCTTTGATGACTATTTCATTATGAGTTTTGACAGAAATGTAAAACTGGACCATGATCGCTCTTGAACATCAATCTCTTCAATTTCTACTGATTTGTTTTGAATTTCACTAGTAATATAATATACCAACATGATTTGATTTTATGGAGAGTTTATTAGATCTCCTCTGATGTTAATGATATAGTACCACTTCAAACTGGGTAGGGTGTTCAAATGACTTTCTTGTCTCTTTTTATCCCCAAAAATTTGAATTTAGTCATTAGATTGGGATGACTTACACGGCAAACGAAGATTCTCACATAAATTTAAAAAATTCTGCGGAAGGCATAGAGGATATATATGATGACTTATTTTTTTAGCTAAAATCAATAAGAAACTCAGCTCGTAAAAATAAACATTATTACAAACCTCTCAAAATAATGCGAAGCCACGACACACAAAAACGTAAGAATGTGACTTGCAAAAGAAATTTAAGCCATTATAGACAACAAGACACTAAAAAAGCTGAATCAATTCTATAAAACAGGTTAAACACCTAAAACCTACAAGTTTTCTTAGCAAGAATAATTTACCAAAATTCCAAATAGGAATAAAAGTTTATCAAAGATGACGGACCTGCTGTATAAAATTTTGCGCTCAGGTGAAATTCTTTGAATAGGTGTACACTTACTTTGGTACATCAACATACAAAAAAAAAAAAAAAATGAAATTACAAGGAACCGTTCCAAAATATGCGGCGACCTTGGATAGGATAACATAGAAAACTAGTTCTTATTTTTAAAAGACCACCGACGATTCGACGGTAGTCTCTTTCCCTCGCGTAGGTACCCCATAACATTGCATCGCTCAATTTCTTATAGGTACCGGCAAACAACTGCTATCCAATTCCATCCGAACAATCCTTCTCTCGGTTAATAATGGTAATGAACTTCGAATAGGTACAGAAAAAGAGGAGCGATAGTACAAAAAAGAAAGAGATGGAGTGAGACGAAAGAAAAAGGAATGCTGTTTTGTGGCATTGTTGCCAAACTGAGGCCCTGAAATACTGAATTTGCGAAAAATGAAATAATACACCGACATATCACATACTTATTTAGTCTAAAAATGCATTTGAAAATTTATTTTCATTATTCTATTATTCAAAAAGGATTATTCAAGTAAAATGAATTTAGTATAAAGTCGACCCTCAGAAAAAAAAAAGAGCTACGACCCACTTTGAAAGAAAAAGGATTTTATAAGGAAAAAAAATGAAATTCTAGTTATTATGGACCATGGTCCACGTGGAATTAAATCACATTTACCAAGTTCCATATTTTGCATAAAATATATTGGGCGATCCACTCTGATTAAAAAGTAAATAACAAAGGTCCACTTTGAATTGCAAAAAGTTTTAAGCGAGCCATTTTGTCAGCCGCAGCACTCGTCAAATGTTGGCTTTTTCGCTCGGTGCAAACACCGAGAATTTTCAACTACTTTCCATGGAACAAAAAATAAAATGAAAGGTGGAAACTGAAACTTTCGAGTGAATCGCATATGTTATTACATATTATTATATATTACCCATATGTACATGTACCTACATAATTTGTGGAAAAAATAAGATCGAAGTAAATACAAGGATGCACAAACAGGTGTTCCTTTTTATGGTCTTCCGTTTTTGGGTTCGGTGTTTTTTTCTTTATGGGTAGTGAATCCACGTTTTTCAAAACTTGAATTGCAAAAGATGTTCAAGTAAAATGAGAAGTTCACGCATGAAATAATCCCAGCGAATAAAAAAGTGCAGCACGATGCCAGTCAAATAATTACACACATTCAAAGTGAACAGTAACCCATCTCATCGCCTCCATAGTTCATACCCAGGGCAAATAACAAAAGTTGACTAAAGTGTATACAGGCTTTAAAAAATTAGAATGACTTTACTATAAATAAGACAAAAAGAAATTCCAAATACTCGATAGTATGGAGAAAGAAAAATGAGAACAATTGATTTAGCACATATTATTTGCAAATCAGCACGAAGAGATAGCACAAAGTAGCCCAAAGCGTTCTGAAGGAAAAAGCAGAGAACTCTCAAGATCTATCTACTAATATTTCACACAAAGCAAAACGATTTTCAAAATCCGAGTAATAATACAAATCCTTTTTAGAAATAAAATAAAAAATATTTTCTAGGAACAAATTAAATGCATTTCATTTACTAGGTATCATAATTCTAGTGAGCTGTCGCGTAATTATCATCCATTTCAAGAAGCTTCTTGATCTTCACTCACAAAGTAGTGCTCTTTGTATCGGTTTTGGTACTTTTTTATTATTCTCAGAATGCCATAGTAGCAAAGAGGTTGGGGTGCAGACCCTCCCTAAATGTCCAGCCCCGGGAAGTTTGGAAAAAAAATGCAATGTTAAAAAAATCTGTAGGTATATTGATGGACTAGGACAATATTAATCAAAATATTTTTCGATATAATTAATAATGAAGACAAAGATTGTAAAGAAAATAGTTCAGTGGTATACTTAAGAAGAGGGTTAGAGGGTTAAAAGTCCCCCGGAATATTAAATTTTTGAAACCAAAAAGTTTACATACAATTTTTCAAGAATTTATTGTCGTTTAGAAATAATAAGGCTCCAGTCTCTCCTTCTACTTTCTGGGCACAGTTTATGAAAATAGCTGCAGCCACCAGCCTCGTGAAGAAAAATATGAATTCTCTTTCACCTTTTTAATATTTAAAAATGTTAAAAATTCTCTTTACCATGTGTCTCTCATAAAGGATTCCTTTTCGATACTTTCAAAAAGCGCTTCAAATACTCAAACAGCTTTCGACTCATTTTTCTGTACATTCAATGGACTCTGACGTATTTCATTCTGGGCCTGAGAACTACAGAGATTCCAAGTCCAAGTTTTTAGTTTTGAATTATTCGAAGTTAGATGTTTCAAAATATACGTACCTATACACCCTTTTTTTTGGGGGGGGAGGGGGGTTTATAATTTACATTTTAAAACGATAATGAATTATTTTGGAACACTTGAGTTCATACAATGAAAAGATAACATAAGAAAACCTGCTAATAAACTACATCAACAAAATAGTCAGTATCTCCTCGTCATCATTAAATTTGGACCTGGATCACTCTGGTTCTCAAGCCCAGAATTGTTTTCAAAATAATAATTTCACCCCTTATTATTATGTATGATAGTTCACGTCGCCTCTTTAGCACCATATTACGTATACTTGGAATGCTTTTGGACGTCAGTCACTATTTTAGTATAATTTGCAAATGACTGCATAAATAATCTTACCTTCAAAATTGAGCTTTTTAACAACTAAAGAAAAACCGTTTTGGGTATTTAGCGAGTTTTTAAGGTGTGCATTTAATCGTTTGCCCACTGAATAGCTAACAGACAAAATTTTTGAGTTTGAACTTGAACAATTCAGAATTAGGTTATTCAAAAAAGAAGTCCTTAATCTTATAAGATCACCCAAGTGCACATGCAGGGTTTCGATAGACAAAAGTCCAAAGCTTAAAATTAATCTGATTTTCGTTGGTTGGTTTCACAGATTTTATGAGGTATGCTTAGTGTCAGTTGAAAACCAACCTACTATTTTTTTAAATGAAAAATGTTTTTGAGGAGGATAAAAAGACTTGAACGCTTCAATACTGATTTCAGCTGTCAACTTCATGTTGAGGGATTGTTCTCTTTTCGAAGAAACAAAAGATATTTAAAAGGCTGGGAGCCTGTTATAGCATTGTTTCTGAAGAAAAAAAATCAGTGCATCGCCGACGCTCCGAAATTATTTCTGACTTGTAGAAGAAACGAACAACTCTCAACCTGTCTTCTTCTATTGGAGCCACCATTTTTCTGCGATAGTCAGGAAGGCAACTAATAAATGAATAAAAAATCGAAATTTCCCATCTTTAACAACGTTACACAATCAATGGGGATACTAGCAGAACAAATGAAGCCATTTTCCTCTCGCATCAAAGTTTTTCTCATAATAAAAATGTTCCAACTGTGGACGCGAATTTCTAAATCGATTCGATTTTTCACTGTCTCCAGCTGATACAGGAGGATATGTCCAGGGTTTCTGAATAAGATCCATACAGTTATAAAAGGAAGGAAAAAAAAAAAAGCCAGTAATAAAATTAGAAGTATCAATAAAACGAGCCTACAAAGGAAAATCAACTTGATAGAGCTCTACAGGTAAGAAATAAGAATGCAAACAAGTTGTACGCTGAAAAAGGTTGTTCAAATTTGGTGGTGAGATTTGCACACAGATAGTTCTACAACAGTTTTAAAACAGCATCATGGAAAAAGATTAAAAAAAAAAAAAAAACTACCTATGGCAAAGATATGAAAACCAAGCGACCAGCTCTACAGCAAGAATAGCGAGAATTGTCCACCAACGAAAAATATTACAAAGAAAACCCCAACAGATTCGAATCATATGAAGGGATGGGATGGATGGTAATCATTATATAATTCATTCTGGAAAACGCAAGTATACGATTACAATTATTTACCAGTATGCTATTTCGAGAATAACACGTGATTGTGCCAAAATAAATCTAACTCGGAAATATGAAAATTATTTTGGTAGCTTTTTAGTAGCACAAAACAACTTTAGTTTCTGCCTTTTTTATTGGCGCCATCCAGAAGAAACCTTAGCACTAAAATTTTCATGGTGTGAGAAGGTTTACTCTAAGGCTCGTCAAAAAAAAAGAAAAAGAAATTAACAGCAGGTTATAAAGAAAGAGAAAACTGTTACATATGAATACTAGCTTCCATTGACGAGGTAAGTACGAGTATAATAAAGAATTACGAGATTAATAAAATTTTAAAAATTGTATACAGTATGTGGTGGGTAAATGAAAGTTCTTAGCGTTTAGGACAAAACCTAATATTATGGTGATCTAAAACATATTTTTATAATTCGAGTTAACAAACAATTCAATATTAATAATAATTTACATAAACATCGAATTATCTCATTTCATATTTGGCGCTTGATTCACTGACAAACTTTCAATATACTGACTTAATTTTGTCAATAATTGACTTTGATTATAATTTCAACGGTGTCAATAATACTTTTAGATTCTTAAGTACTATCGAAATTCAGTTGTAATGTTTTCTGTAGATGAAAATTAGAGAATATTGCCCAACTCTGATAACAAAAAACGATTCTTTGTCCTCGCTTAAACAAATTTATCGATAATCAGGAGTATTGATCAAATTCATTTATCTCGTACACTTTCTTTTAAGTCACAAAGGCTTGATTAGGGTCTTCTTAAAATCCCATTCTCTGCCCAGCTTAAGCTTGTTAACTCGACTGAGTTTAAATTTGTTTTCAAAGTTCCAAATGAATAATGACCGTACTAAATTCAAAAAGCCATAATACTACGAAAACTGGAATTCCAAAACGAGCCAAACGTGTGCCGATGAATGGGCGACAAGATGGAGAATGCAGAAAGCAGAATAAAAGTGAGGCTGGAGCTGAAAAGGTCGAAAAGAGACTTCCAGCTATTTGTGCGCAGATTTCGATGTCACCATCGTCCCTCGGTGCCCCGTCATTGTTACCCCATCGACAATAAAAAATTGGGACTGGTGCAAGGGCCAGGCTACAGGCTAAAATTTTGCATCTGCTTGACGACTGCTGACTCTTGTACGTAACTAGGTAAAACTCTATGGGCTACCTTTTGCACAATGAAAAAATGAACACCGCTAGTCATATCTGCACACAAGAAACTACCCCCTTGAAGAAGTAAAAAAAAAAGGAAAAAAAAAGAGGAAAAAGTTATGCTTCAAAAACACAACAACAGTACATCATTGTACACGTGCACCATCCAACTGGTTTCACCCCAACCCAATTTACCCCCTCTGCCCGGTGTTCGCTATTGTAAACAACGAGTTATGGAGAATAAATAGCAGACGAAGAAAAAAAGTTTTGACACACAAGCAGCTCCTCGTTAGTACGCCAGAGCTTACAGCATTTTAATCGCATTTCTCTATCACAAAAACTAGTATCTATAGTTTTTGTTTTTACTACCCACCCTACCTCGCTCACCCTTCGGTTTCACTTATCAACTTACTATTTTGAACGTATTTTTCTACAAAAAGTACCAACCTATTGCCCTTCGTACGCGTAGAAGAATGAAAGGAAGGGCTACTTCAACCACCGAAGCGTATATACTTGAATTTTTCCGCGCCGCTATTAATGAGTCGGAAGTGGACACGAAACATAAGGCAAAATCAACTTATTAGCAGGTTTCCCATTTCAATAGAACACCACTGGTCCGAAAAAAAAATACAAATAAAATTGGCATAAGTATCTAAATGCAAAAAATTCTGAAAAAAGTTATTTGCACAGAAATTTCAGGAATCATCTTTCAGAGTCAACCCTCAAAAGTCCCCCACAATCTACCAGCCGTAACTTCCCTGAAGAGGGTCGAATGTAGTCACATTTTCGACTTTTTAGCTTTAATTCGCCAACGGTACATATCTTTCTGAAAAAATGCTTCATACAAAAAATATTCTGTATCAAATTATCTACAACTTTTGAATTTAGTATTTTTTTCCCTATCTATCATAGAAGCAATGATAAAGAGCGCGAGAGATTAACACTTTTTAAAACATAATTATATGAAAATTTGTCATGATTGTGATCGGCTCCATTATTATTTCTCAAAAAAAAAAGAAAAAAAAAAAAAATGTTAATAAAGGTAAAAGAATTGTACCGATAAAAAAATATTCAGTTCAGATATCGCGCTGCTTTTTATTTTTTCCCATCAGAATTGCATCGAGCTTTGGTCAGAAACAATGAAAATATTTTGATTTGCAGCATTGTATAGGTGGGAGCCTCAACTAGTCGGTATTTAGTTATCACCATGGTGGTATACAAGAGACTTGAATGATACCAAGTGGAAGTCTCTAGCTATAAAAATAGCCAAGTTACGAAAGTTTGAAGTTGAAATTTGAAAAAATGCAGTTTTCGTAAAACACGAAAAGAGTGTCAATCTTTGGCGCTTTCTATGGGGAAAAAAAAAATGCTGAATACAAAAGATGTGGATAATTTGATGGGGAAGTTTTTTTATCTGAAGCATTTTTTCAAAAAATATACCGTTGGCGAATTATAGCTAAGAAACCAAAAATGTGCAATCCTTTAGGAAGGTTGTGGTAGGTGGATTTTAAGGGATTTTTGAGGGGTGATTCTGGAGATGATTTCTGACATATCTGCGGTATTTTTATAGCAATCTGAAACGTCTATTTTAAGTGGACTATATGAATTCATTATATTTGCCCCATTTTTCAAGCCCGTAGCCAGTGGGGCTACTGCAGACTGAGTCCCTCTTCCGAGCAAGTCGAGCGAAGGTTGCATTATTTTAAAATTCTATCGGAAACCTGCTTCTGCAGCGTAACTTGGTGCGTTAGAATTTTTTTTTTACAATTCGTTTCAAGTAGAGTGCCGCAGAAAGAGGGAGTAAAAGGCTGAGCTGGGCAAAAAAGGTGCACCGACCAGAAAATAGCGTAACTTATTCCGTCGTAGAATTTATAAGTTCTGGTTTGAAAGGTGTAAAAATGAGTGACACAGAGGGGGGTGGAAATACATAGTAAAAAATCAAGTTTGCGGGGGCCAATTTGTAGCGCACTGAAACGAGTGAATTTGAATAAAATATTAAAATCGGCTGATAACAAAAGGCGATAGAGCTTAGTGGACTGTCGGTGGCACCCATTTAATCGCTTCCAACACGTGCCCAAAAAATCATTACACCTCATTCCGTCGATAATGTAGCGCAATATTCATTTTGAATTACGTCGCTGCTGACAGCTGCAACTTTGGCGACGACATATAAGAATGCACAAAATGTAACAATACAACAAAAAAGAAAGAAAAAAAAGGTAATAATGAATAATGAATAATAAAAATAAAAAGCCATATGGTAAACCTTCACGAGGTATAACCATAGACGCGATTTTCACATTCAATAACAGATACCATCTTTGGTACTTATTAGTCAAATAGATTTCATATAGGTATAAGAATGCATATTAAGTGACGAGTTGCGGAAAACTGGACCTAAAGTAAGAAAATCAAATTTTACAGGCGATTTTAGACACAAATGAGTTAATGCCAGATTTTTGTTATTTACACGCTGTAGTATCCACCCATTATGAAAGAAAGTCTCAGAGCCCAAATTTTACTTGTTCCAAACTACAAAAAAAATTTATGAAATACTGGGCCCAGAAGATGGGAGAAACCATTCTTAAAATCGACTGTCTTCTATTTCCATTAATAAATGTATTTTTTTTATTTTTTTTTATCAAGTTACGAGCCTGAGATGTCATTCATATGTTACATTACTTTTATCCACCTTGTAGCTCATCATAATGGCTTTAGTATGCCAAAAATCGGATAAAAACAGACCTGAAGTCGCGAAGGATACAAAAGCATAAAATTATATAATTTGATGAATTTTAAATAAAAATTACTGATTAATAACTTGAACACTATTTTTCCTGAAAAAGATAAATCACATTATTTTCAAAACAGTTATTTTGTACAAAAAATCCCTTTTTGAATAATATTTTTTCTGATGAAGTTGGAGACCTGGGAGGAAGGTATTTTATACCCCATAATACCATCATCGAATGCATCCCTTATTAATTCCTGACCAGAAACTTTTGAATATCGAAACGTCGTTGCTCCGGTTAATAAATTTTTTGCACAATGTTTTGCCTTAAACTCTAATTTTTGTAATTTTTAGTTCTAAGAATATGAGCTATTTTCTTTTTAAATCCTTACAACTTGTTTGATTTTGGTCTTAAAATAGTAAATTTGGTCTCAAAATAGTAAATTTTGTCTCAAAAGACGTAGAACGATTTCCTCTTTCAGAATGTATAAAAATTTTTTTCACGAAACGAAGTTCTTGAAATTGATGTAAAACATAAGACAAATTTTAAAAACTGTTTTCTGGAATCTGAATTTTTTGTTTTTAAAATTTTAAATACCTATATTTTCACAAATTTTGAGTCTTAAAATGATCAGTTCATGTTCTTTTATCACCCTTCAACAAAATCTCAAAAATTTCGTCTCATATTGTTTCCGATGGCTTAGTGAGGGTGTCTACTGTAAAATGGAAATGAAATATTATAATTTCATCGCGACTTTTTTATGACTTTATTATGGAGGGGAGGGGAAGGGGGAGATGTGTCGCTGAGTCGCAATCAAAAAAAAAAAAAAAACGATTTAAATTAATATGAGACCTGCTAAAAAATAAAATAAAAGAATTAAAGCAAAAGTAACAAATCTTTGTCAAATATCAAGACTTTTGGATGATTTTTCATAAAATTCAAGACTTTATCATCGAGACTAGCTGTCAAATATCATGACTTATCATGTTTGGCATGACTCTGTAGACACCTGTTAGTCTTTTCAATCGAAAAATAGCTAATGCTATTCCAGTCGTCGGAGTGGATTTAATTAACCATAAGATTACACGACTGAAGATACCTGCAGAAAGGATGTTGACCAAATAAACTCGTCATTTCAAAAAAGAATTCATTCCATTTTTTGGGGTATATAAGTTACATTATACATGGTGTGAAAATGATACAGAAACGTATATTTTACTTATAACAATAGGAAGTACTCATCCAAATGAGTAGCTGCGTAAACATAGTTAATTGAAAAAAGTATCACCTTTTTCCACCTTATGAACGGGTTGGATATGGAAAGAAAAATTATGCAGCCGGATCTATTCGTAATGTTTTCATTGTAAATGGATGGACAAATTTCGTCATAAATTTTATGACCCAAAAACTGACATTTCCTTCAACATTATCGAAAACCTTGAAAAGTAAAGCAGGCGTATTTTCCCAACAATTTGCAAGGACAAAGACAGAATTGAAAACTGTTCTGCTTTAATGCTCCATATCATACGCAATATTCCTTACTTCTATTAACATACTTTGAATGAACATATGTTGCTATAATATTTGAAATATTCTCACCAAAATTGAACGATACACAATTACACAGACGTATGTTATAGTTATCTCTGAGAACTTTAAAAAATTAATTTCTCCCACAGCATTTGGGAATGAACAACCTAACTTAACTCTGGGCGAGTCACAATAACGAAGAGAAGATATACAGCGATAATACAATCCAAACGAAGAAGGATAAAATTTGCAGTTCATAATTCAATGAATATATATTTGTTGCTGGAAAATCAATTTAGAGTTGATTGAACAGACAACACTCTAAAACCAGTGCTGTTAACCAAACCAAAACCATTGAAAATGGAAACTTACACCACTAGAAGCAATGTGAACGACTAATTGTAAATATCTACTAATTTAAATTTCCTATTAAGCTCGAACTAAATACATACAATGAAATTTCACATCCACAACGTATTTGAAATAATCTCATTTGAAAAATCAATTGATTATCAGCAACCTACCTATATTCTTGGGAAGCTAAAATGGAAAGTAATAGAAACCGGCTCCGACTATTGTTTACATTTCCAGTTAGATCCATGCAGAAGAAGAAGTTCAAATATTCGTGGATCCTTCTCTCACCACATTCAATGTGAAAACAAAAGAAATACGCTTTCAAATAGATAATGGTTTAAATTTTCAACCATTTCATATTACATTATAAAAGCCTTATCGATCAAAAATTACTGACTTAACAACCTCTCCAAGAATTTCTCTTCAAGAATATCAGTCATTTTTGAGAACTCAATTGACCCTGAAAATCAACCCTCCAATAAAGGATGTGATTTTCATATTTGGGATTTATATGAAATACTTTATCGAGTATAAATGGCGATTGGTTCCTTAAATCTCAGTAATATGATTTATACGCACAAATAATTTGAGATGTAATGCAATTGTGGCAAAAGTAAGGAATGAAGTATGTGACTGGAGATATATTCTGAGTCTATGAACAAGAGTGATCCAAATCCAAATTCTGAAGATACAAGATATTATTATTCAAGTTTTCAACACATTAATTTTCTTCAAATTGGGCATTTTTTGGTTTCTATTTCAAGAAGAATGAAAGGTAGGTAGTTTTACAATACTGATCCATAGGATGAAAGTATACGATAATCTATACACAAAATAGTCAATATGTTCTTATCTCTAAATTTGGACTTGGGTTCTCAGATCCATAATTTAATGAAAAATGATGAAACGAATAAATATAAATAAGGGTTCATTATAATTCAGCATTAACTACATCAGCTATTGTCAAATCTAATGGTAGTATAAGGATGATAAGGGACAAAATGAATCACATTTAAATTCACTATTTTCATGAGGAAATTCATAGATAATCAAGTAAATCACCGGCATCTCAGCTGGTGAAATGAGTTTAATCACCGATCATTAGCTCAAAATGGGACTTAAACGAGCCGCATTATCAATTTCAATGCAATAAATTATAAATGCATACAAATCAAAATTTCAACTTACCCCAGTTATAGCTTCTATTTGAGATTTGATTCATTGACGACTTTTAGCCAGATAGCTGCAGCAGTAGAAAATATAATTCGTCCAATAATGCAAATTGGTTACTGGCGGGAAACCAATGTATGTTGGAAACAGCTGATGCGAATTTTGATTAGATAGTGTTTTCTTCAGGATTCATTCGATGATTGAAAAAGTTGTAATAGTAATTTAAAAAGCACGTATCAGGTAGTCAACATTATCGAAATGTAATTAATTTTCAAAGCGAAACAATTTATTTAAATCAAACATTACACTTTTCTTATTCATTAAATATTTTTTTTGTACATCGTCGTAAAAACTAAAACCAGCTGAACTGAACTGAATGAACATAACATGTGGAACATGTGATAAAAATGAAAACCCAAACAAAAAAAAACGGAAATAAAACCAGTGCTGCTCGTTAAAGAAAACAAAAAAGCGTTGGTATACTCTGTTCAACTTAAGAATGCCTAAAACGGAACGCAGTTTGCAGGGCTCCGGGGAGAGGAAAAGGTACTCGTTCACATTCAGCAACAATATTTGGCTACACTTCCGATTTTAATTTCTTGTTTCTTATCACACATCCGATTTTTACATTGTTGATAAATGTGAATTTGACGTTCCGTTTTAGGCATTCTTAAGTTGAACAGAGTATAGTACCTAGTGCTCGAACGAAAATATTATGATGACGTCATTATGCAGTTTGACAGAAAAACGTGCGGCTGGAGCTGGACTGATGGAGAAGGAAGGGTGAGAAGAAGAACCGTAAGATGACTATTGGCCGATGACTGATGAGGTTGCGAGCTTCCTTGAGGTTTATCATCATTATCTTCTATTGAAATACTTTTTGGAAAAAAAAAAGACTTTCTCAAGTTATCTATTTTTAAGAATTGAAGAGATTTTTTTTTCTTCATAATGCAAGTTCAAACTTGCATAAGTAAGTGAAACAGAAAAAAAATTCCAAGAATATCAGAAACGTTGTTGAATCAGTCTTTGAAAAGAATCTTCATTTCGCAAAATTTTTCCAAGAAAAAGAGTCCGAGTAGAAAAAAGGCTCATTTAGGTACTTTTCTTTGGAGTTGGTCGGGTTTTTCAAATGAAAGGCTGAGAGAAGATCAGAGTACGAACAAAATAATTATAATGAAACTATGAAAGCTTATTCCAGAAACAGGTTCACCGAAGTAAATGGCATTGCTCTTTTAACCTTTCCGTAATTAGTCGGTTATCGACATTTCATATTTCCTACAATTTAATGTGCTAATTACACATTTTACCTGGAGCCAATGCACTAACATAACCCTCATATTTCTCTTCCGAGCTTGCATACGCGCACAAGGTATAGACCGCAAAATAATAAATGCGTCAAGAAATTCGAGCAATACCCTTAATTGAAACTTCTAACGTCTGCTCTAGACCAGGTAGGCCATAAAGCACCTAAACCAGGTGATTCCATATCCGTTACTTTCTTACAAGAATATCGACATAGAAGGGAAAGTCAAAGACCCTAAGACTTTACAGGCGTTCTTTTGCGTCTAGTCGACCCCTTAAATTATCTTTTTAAAATGCCTTTTATTTCGTTCTTCTTCTTTCATGCAAGCACCTGGATTAGGTGCAATGTACAACAAAAAAAAAAAGAAAGAAAGAAGTCCCCCCAATTGGAAAAATCCAAATCCCTCTGTACATGATTCTAGACTGGGCGCGTGACAACCCTCCGTTATTTATGTAAAATAAACTGTCTGCCGACGAATTCTTAGACCACTTTTTCTTTACACCAAGAAAAAACATCACCATTTTCGGTAACCATTTTCGCAAAAACCTTTTCTAATGAAAATTCATTCGTTTTTTCCTCTTTTTTTCTTCGCTCCTCTTGAGTAGGGGTATTCTCAGAAGGGACGATAAAATCGTTAAAAATACCGGTTACTCGTATATAATTTCAATTAGATCGCAGTAACGAGACTTTTTTTACAATCATCTAATCATTATTTTTGGCTTTTGGGACACGAGATTTTTTTATGAAAACGTAAAAAATGAGATAAACGTAGTTGTTCTTCAATTTAACATTTTAATATAAAAATATAACTGCTTTAAAGTAAAAAAAAAATTGTAACAACACTTCGCAACAGAGAAAAAAATTGTACAAAAATAATGAATACTCCAGAGAAGAAAAACAGGTACAAAATTTAAATATTGCACTGGATGTAACGATTAGAAAAAGAAACTAAAAAAAAAAACACAAACGTAACGATTATTATTTAACAATCGAAGCGAATAAAATAAAATTTTCATTAAATATGGGAATTTAATTTGTTCGAATTAAAGAAATTATAACGAATAAAGAATAAAACAATAACAATAATGAAAAAATAAGTAAAAAAAATATTCGTATATTTACACGCGACAGTTCTTTTTTTTTTTACTTTGTCAAGACTAGTTGAGGGGATAACGATATTTTAATAAACTAATTAAAAGAATTTTTTAAGAAGTAATTTGAGCAATTTTATCACCGAATGGTTTAAACGAAACTGGTTTGTACGTTTTATTACGATTGAATGGTTGCGGGGTGATTTTGTTGTTTATTATGGTGTCATTACAGAAAACTTTTGTAAGATTTTCAATCTGAAACAAAACATATGTTGGCAGATTAGAGGTTCTTCCAAGATGCAAAATAAGCTAGAGGTGTTTCGGAATTGAGCAAGTAAAATGAAAAACTGTAAATAGGTAGCATGAAAAAGCATAAGTATACAACAACCTTAAGGAGAAATTAACTAACACGAAGATGTTTTATTTTTCAACACTTTGGAATGACATAATAAATGCGATTTCATTTGTGATGGTATCTATTTATTCGCATCGATATGTTTTTTTGTTTTTAGAGGAAACGGAAAACAGGCATAAATGTTCACAATCTGCTCAAAAATTGACTAATTTGCTCATTCTCAAAATTATAATTCATTTCCTTCTCCGCCCAGCCACGACTCAACTGTATCACCTCTATATCAACTCACGAAGTTCGCACGCTTCAATTGAAAATCATGCATCGACATTTGCTGTGTTTATTACAATTCAAATATAAGTACATATATACGTCTTTTGAACTCATGTCAGCAGTACGCAATAACAAAAAAAAAAGCTAACAAAAAATTTTACGACCCGCATAAGATGATCGGATACGTTTAATTGTTGCACACATTTGGCACCGGGTTATATCTACCTGCTAATACTCGTTTATTGTAATAATTAGACGAATGAGGTCTTTGTTTTATTAGATATTTGATTTAGGTATACAGTTCACACAATGTTTCGCGAAAAGAAAATACGGGATATGCCGAAGCATTCGAACAATTAAAATTAACACATTCGCGTGTTATTAATAAAACTCGCTGGGGGCTAGTGAACTTTCGATTTTACAAAGGTAATATTTATCCCATACATGAAAACACGCTAATTATGAGCTACAATTTGGTCTAAAGTAAAACTTGGCCCTGAGGTAGGAAAAGGGCCAATAAAAAAAAATAAAAATATTATACTTAGTACAAATTATGAACACCCTTTTTTTTTCGGATTAGCAGGCTCCTTAGTCGTGTCCACAAAGCAATTTACCCCCTTTACTCTCTCTACCGGTGGACCGATTAGTCAAAATACATAAACCCTCTACAAAACCTAAATAAAAAAATAATTTTAAGTGGGAGTAGAAATATTTTTAAAGGATGAAAGAAATGATCTTCATGAACATGGGTTCCTTACCTACTTTTCACCATTTTCTTTCACTTCTCAAGGTATAATGGATAACACTGTCTCTGCATAAATCATCTTTACTCGCTTCTCTTGATATTTTTGTTTCATGTTTTTTTTTGTGTTTTTTGTTTTTTTTTCCATTTAAATTTTATTCACTATTGAATTTCTCAGATTCACAGGTACCTCATAGACGCACTTAGGTTACTGATTTTACTTTTTCATAACGCTGCATACGTGATTTCTATACCTACCATATGAAAAGTGTCCATCACAG
The DNA here is from genome assembly GCA_038050395.1 of Parthenolecanium corni. Classification (NCBI taxonomy): domain Eukaryota; kingdom Metazoa; phylum Arthropoda; class Insecta; order Hemiptera; family Coccidae; genus Parthenolecanium; species Parthenolecanium corni. The sequence continues at coordinate 10,249,284 of JBBCAQ010000032.1, read as the reverse complement.
TCAAAAGAGAAAAGCATCGATTGAAGTGAAATTAAGAATTCCAAATTTTACCACCCAAGAAAGGAATCAAGTAAATACTTGAGACACATATACAGGATATTATAGCTTAAATAAAATATAAAAACAAGGAAATCGTTTCATTAGATATTTTAGACATTCGCACTTTTTTCATCTTCTTATTCACTGATGTTTTAATGTCTGGAAAAACTGAACATTATTGCAGTACTGGAACTATTTTATGCACCTTCAATAATAGGATACTATAATATCCATGGCTTAGTCACAAAACATAATCAAAATTAGACTTTAGTACCCTTATAAGCTTCAACAAAAGTCGATGCTATTGACTTCTTACCACAAACTGTTTCGAAATCGAATGTGAATTTTGAAATAATCACAGAAAAGATGGATTATCTATGGTCTATTAATAGTGAAATATGACCTACTAGCTACTGAAAACAACAAGTTTTACTTACGTTTGATGCATAATTATCGCTTTTCGGCTCTAAGTCTGATTGTGATTCTTCAGCACCGTCCGATTCGTCGTTCGAATTCTCATCTTCTAAATTATTCACAGCAATAGGACTCGCAGACCTACAACAATTTTTTAATATAATGTAATAATCACCCGATAAAGCCGATCGAGAGCTGTAGCAAAAACTTTTCGAAATTCACAACCAGTTCCAAAAAAAGAAATAAAAAAGTAAGATGATTATTTTTTTTAAATTGTGTCACAGCTCGATTCGATAAAAAAGATACAGAATTTTCTAAATTTTTCGAATTGAATTAATAATCAGAATGAATATAAATTACACGAAACAAAAATTCATCGCTGATTTTTCAGTTTAATATAAGTAGGAATTAATTTAACAATAATTTTAAGAAATCTATCACACCGTAACCATACAAACCTTCGGTAAAATTGTTGCCGTATGACTAGATTAGGTTAATGTTTCTCCGTGGTCTAAAACCTGTGGTTAGCAAAATTATTACAATCATATGTTAGTAAAGAAAATAATACAATGCATGCTGTTCAACAATCAAAAATTACTTGTATAAAAATGAACGCAATGTTCGAGACAATTTGTTCCGTCAGTTTTCAGCAACATTAGTAAGTATTACAGGTTTAGAAAATTTTCAATTTTACATCAAGTTTGACTGTTGGTCATAAGTTGAATTATTGACTTTTTTTCCCCAGTTGTCAGTCGTCAAATCTCGAGTCGACTTTATAAATTAAAATTATTTACTTTCAAGTGGTGAAAAAATGATCTTTAAAAGAAATAAACAAAAAATTCAACTGCTTTGAAGAGTAAAAGCAATCGAATTTTTCTACAAATAAAGTATAATCAATTTAGTCTGAAAGGAAGTTGAAATTTAGAATAATTTGAAATATGTAATAATAATTGAATATACACATAGGATCTGATTTTTTCATTTATTTTGCTTTGATTGAATAAAAAAATTTCTCATTTTATTTGATCTCATATCTATTCCTTTTATATAAAAAAAATTCAAGTTCTCATTCATGTCAGACACAAGAAAAATTTGATAAGAGAATGAGTGGTACACAGAATTAATATAGTGACGAAATCCAAGAAATCAAACCTTTGAAGGGAATCAAAATTAATTTTATTTTCATTTTTCAACACTGAACTGCTAGATGTATACAATGGCCCATAGAAGGATGTTTACGTTCCAAAAGTTGGATGTAAAACAGGCTTTTGGAATTAAAAAACAAAAAACGTAAATTTTGAGTCGAAAGTCTCTCAAATTCGAAAAATAAAATTACTGCTCTTTTTGTAGGTAGCAGAAAAGTTCGCATTTTCCAGGAAAAAAAAAAGATGCTTGTTTAATACTTGGTCACTTCACCTAACAGACTGATTAACTGAAAGACCTCTTTCACTCATTTAAACTATCAATTTAGCGAGAAAAATAGAAATTAGTGGTTTTAAAAATAATTTACAGTTCACTTTACTCGTCTGAGAAAAGACGTAAACAATGTAATTGGCTATTGAAGGGTTTTAAAATCATTTAAAATGTTCCCGAGTCTACGAATAATTATAATTTTCACGAAAATCAGATCGACAATATAATTTTGACCTTACAATTTTGGATCATTCTGCAAAAAAAATCTTCACTCGAAGGCATGTTTTCTCAAATTTCGTCACACTTTTAGAGAATGAATTGTGGAAGCTTGCTAAACTCAAATTCTGATTTAAACGTTTTTATTCATTTTTCTCCAGAAAAAAAAAAATGACGCTCCACTCGTCTTATAATAGACTCTTTAAATTCCACATTAAATCCAATAACTAATATAATATCCCCACATATATATACAGCTGTAAAGTTAATCGTACATGCTTTAGTTTTGAGTTAATCGATTTTTAATTACAATAAGTTAGTAAGATTTATAGTTAAATTTCAGTCACTTTCACGTTTAGTTCGAGAACAATACGTTCGAAAGAAAATAGTCGAAATTAATTTCATATACTTCCATATCTTCATAACTGACCTGCTTCGCTGTTTTGTTCGTGAAGTTGGTCGAGTATTCGGTTGAGATAATTCTGAATCGGAACTAGCAACAGATCGGGGCAGAGCACCTTGAGCGAAATCTTTTCGATAGTTATCCGATGCTAGCGATTTTGGAGAATCCACTCGCACATGGTAGCTATTTCCATTGGCTATATTGAAAAAAAATTTTAAAAAAATAAAAAAATTTAATTGTGAGGGAATTCATTTTTAAAAACAATAAATTTTACGAGCATCAGTAAAAACAACTCACCAGCATTATGATGCGGATTGGGAACGTATACTTGAGTATTTTTAGGAATTTTATAAACGACTTCTGGATGAACGGTTTCCTTTTTGATACGACTATCTGAATGCGATGGTAAATCTATTTCTGATCTGTAAATAAATAAATAAAAAATAAATATAACACAAAATAAGAGAAATTTAATTTCTTATTTTTGAATACACATTATTTTAATGATAATTATGTTGAATTATGTTGATAATTAGTTTTCAACTGACCACAATTACTTCATTTTGAAAAATATTTTCAGATGGGAAATGTCAATGCATTGAGTGTCAAAACCAAAATTTACCAGGGACTATTTTTCAAGTTTATTGACTTATCGTTTGACTTAAAAGGGTCATATGGGTGAATAAAATATTTGGATATTTCCAACTTTTTGAATTATTGGACTATATGTATGACTTTTGGCTGTTAAGTGGAAAATAATATAAATTAGTAGAATCACGGAGCTGTTTTTTAAATAATTTTTTCACACAAAAACTAGGCTGGCTGCTTGCGGCAGACTCGAGACTAAAAGTGTTAAAAGATTAGACTCTTCAAATAAAATTCGTTTCCATAGGTTTCCTCCTTCTAGCCTCTTTTCATTGCTTTCAACTTTTTTTTCTTTTTTGTCAAGTATGAAATTACTCGACTTTGATAGGATACATCCAAGTTTATACTCGCTGACACTCTCTCCGAATAAAATCGTACATATCAACAGGTCAAAACCATCATTATGTTTTAGTCGAAGGTAAATTATATTTTTTTTCATTTTGATCTCCCAGTTTTGGTAACGTGAGACTTATTTTTGAACCTCTTCCAGGCCAAATTGGAGTCTATCTTGTACTTTTACTCGTACCTACGTAAATACGTACTCCAACACGTAGAATATAGTTTTCCACGACTATCTAAAAATCCATAGAATTTCCTCCCTCCATTTCACGTTTTGTGTATTTTATCCCTCATTACCGATTTATGAATAGTAACTTTGAAACTTTTATTTGAAAAGCGTAAATGAAAGAAACAGAATTCAACTTTTTGCAGTTAATTATCGCTAGAGAATTTTAGAAAATCAAACAAAATCTTTCGACTCGGAGGCATAACCAGGTTTCTCATAGAAATGTTGAAATTCGACGAAATCAGCGACAGAAAAAAAGTTCAAGGAAAAGATAAACATCTCAACACTAATTTTTCTTGCATTGAGAGAAGATTGAGAAAAAATAATGGCGAAAATAACTCATTCAAAAAATTCCAAAAACTGAATTATATAATCTAGGTCTATCCAAAATTTACGTAGTTTCACAAAAATTGACGCTGAAATCAGCGCGAAGGATCATTCAGCATATTTAAAAAAATTTATACATCAACTACGAATTAATTTCCTTAGAATTCGAAACTTGATCTATACGATTGGGCGTCAGTCGAGTTACCTGATAGGCGTATAATCGCGATAATCTCTCCTCGGTTGCCTGAATTCGGATAAAACCTGGGTGGTTGCGGCGGGCGGAGGAATCACAGCACCGTCAGGCTGTTCGCGACCTCCTTCTGTAAGATTGTACAAACGCAACTGGTGACGAATATCCGCTTTCTCGCGCTCTCGTTTACGTTGAAATTCTTCCTCGACTCTCTTCATCGCTTCTAGTTCACGTAATCTTCTTTTTTCTAAAAATGAAAAAAATTATACTTAATAAAAACTGAGAAAATATTCTAACTGAATATAAGCACCAAAAGACTTATAAAAATCTTAATCTCTATAATTTATAACAAAAAAAAAATAATTATACCTACGTGTGCAAAGAAGGTATAAAAACAGAATAAGAAAATCGAAATTTTCCAGGACAAACCCCCTACGTTGCAGTACTTTTTTAAAACTATAATATTAACCTTTTTCTTCTGCTTCTTTCGATAGTTTTTCAGCTATTCTTCGCCTTTCAATTTGACGAATCGTGCTTTGAAATGTGAATTTTCGACTTTTAGCACGTCCGCCGTTGGAACTGGAACCATTCACATGAGAGTCGTCTTCATCTTTGAGACTGCTTTGATTTCGGGTCAAATCTTCGCAAGATTTCGACATGGGACATAAATTAGACGTTCTCTTATCCCTGAAAAAAAAAAATCACTCAATTATCAAAAAACAATTTTCAATAAAAAATGAAGGTAACTTTTCATTAATTAGGATAACATAAATTTTCAAACAACTCAAAATAATATTCCATTCACTAAGAACAGCAATACATTTTTGTAAATTCTCAACGAGTATATTTAAATTAAATTTTCTTGAACAGAATACGAGAGAGAAATTCGACAGTCAGACAAAAAACAAAGACGAATATTGCTCACCTATGTTGTTTCGTAGTCTTATATTCTGGTAAATACATAATATGGCCACCATTAGCGAGATAAGAAAATGAAGGAGGTTTACTCAAGGAAGCAGGATCGTCATCCTGAAAAAAAAAAAAAAAACTGATAACTAGTTTTCTCTTTAAGCTTCCCACGAGAAACTTGAATGAAAAATATCGTATATCAAACCTGATCCCCTGATGAAGGACTCGTATCACTCCACCTATGAGGATACGAATTATTGAGTAAATTTGGAACACTTCTGCTCAGCAACCAATTTTCATCCAACGAAGAAACGGCGGCTACGTCTTTGTTTCTGCCTAACGCACCGCTGACAGATCGTTTCAATTTTTTCAAATTTTGAAAACTAGACGACGGATACACGTCAGGCTGAAAACGAAGATATCGAAATAAGCACAGTTCATAAACAGAATCAATATTATATATTTAATACTCTCGTTAAATCAGAGCCAACCTTGTCTGAAGACGAATACGCAGGAAGTCTTTCATCACGAGGTAGCGACAACGAAAATCGAGGCGAGAATTTCGCCGTACCCAGACTCTCAGGGGATACTGGTGCCGACTCGAGTCCACCATCGGAACTGGTTTCTTCAAGATCTTGCTGAGGAGTCCAGGCGACCTAAAACAATCAAAAATTAGCTGCTGAAACAGTGCATCAAGGTGCACATTACGTTAATAAAATATAAGTTAGTGGACTTGACGGAAATCTTAGATTCGAATTAATAAAATGTCAATGAAAATGCAGTAGTCAGGCGTGTGTAAAATATTGGTCAGAATCATAAGATACGGAGACTATTTCGAGAACAGAAGATACGAAAAGTCGGCAAGGATAAAATTTTTTTCATCTGTAATTTTTCAACTTTTAAAAAAATTATTCACCTATTAATTTTAGAAAGTATATTAACATTATGATGTATAATTGTTAAATTTTGTGCACATGTTACATTCTACGGATAAGTAGTAATGATCGAAAATATTGAAGATTTTTCAAATTTTAAAGCTTATATTGTACATACATGTATGGGGAGCTTAAACGTAATTCATTAAAAAAATAAATGAAAAAAAAAAAGTGATCCTGATCTACAAAATTCAGAACAATGTTTTCAATCGAGGTAGAACAGCTAGAGGTGGTCTGAATGGCGTGCAAGTTATCAGTCAAGCTTCGAGAATAAGAGGCCAGAAGTTTGAGTTCAACTACCATCAACATGCTCAACTTCAGAGACTTTATAAAGTAGTTTGTTCTATTTGTTCGTGTGGTTTATATCACATGTTAAAGAATTGGACCGATTATAATACTAGATCGATTACTTTAAATTCTAGATGAAATAGACGCACAGCTAAAGCCTATTAAAAAATAAGGGGCGTAAATTCTAAAATAAAGATGTTCTATGACGTCACGAAAACCGACGAAGGGTTTAATAATGAAAGATATTTTTTTAAAGGAACCCCTCAGCCCTGACGGAATGTCCGATCGATTCAGAAATGGGATACATACCATTGAAAAGGTATATACATGTACTCACCTAGCAACATCAACGCACCCAGGTATTTGTGCAACCTGCAGATACAGTGCTTTAGATTTTTTTTTCTCATTTTTCCAGTAGAATAAGCAGGTGTTCATCATACAAATACATGTGTCAAAGAAATTACCTATATATTTTGTCCATATTCAACATTTTCCAACAGGCTTTTTGATGTTGATTCATAGAAAAGCTAGACAAAACCATCTTCCTTAAATTTGCCAAAATAAGGGCCATAAATGATCCCATCAAATCGTATTTTTCAATGAGTGGGTACGCAGCTAATTGTACCACAGAATTTAAATAAAAATCCGAAATCGGTAGTAGAAGTGTGTACCACATTATAAAAAAAATTAAAACTGAAAAATGATCGTGCAGTCATTTCACTTCACGAAGCAATAGAGAAACTGGCTCCTTGCCAAAGCTTTTTCCAACATTTTCCAAACAAGTTTGGTTCATTCATGCACAAATCAACGGTCATAAAATTTCTATTAACAGATGTCGTAACCTTTTTTTTTTTTTCCCTTTTCGTACAATATTGAATTCTGACTCTTTCACGTGAGAAAAGCATTTCAACGATCACGACGGAAAGTATTAACCACAGTAGGTAGGCTACAGCTTCATTCGCCGCGCAGTCTCACAGATATCATTGATCGAACTTCATTAACTCGATTCCCGTCCAGCTTTTTGAATGGCTGCCCAATTAATTACGAATACCCATACTACGACTGGTTTTGAGAGTATCGAGTTACGCAAACGCACGATCACATCATACACTATGCCAGCATAGGATATTCTCGACCAGTTATTCACGTCTACGAATCGCGTACAACGTTACCTGAGAATTATGAGTAGAATCCTGATGCTGCGGACTAGCATCGCCGGAGATACCACTATCTCCCGACTTGTCGGTCATTTGATGGCCAGCATGTGGATGAGGTATTTGCTCCTCCATTAGCACTAAATCGTCTTCTTCGCTGTGGACTGGACTCTCGAGAGCCGATAACAATCTCCACGCTGCTGTCGGACTGAATCTAGGAATGTCGAGCTGTTTACGAGGTAACGTAGGACGTAATTTCAAAGAAATTCCGTACGAGCACTGAAAGGGAAAAAAAAATATGCGCAATTATATTTTAATAAAATAAGCAACAGAATAAGATATCAAAAAGTTAACGAGACGATAAATATTATTCTAACGATAATGTCAATGGATTAAAAATTTTAGAATATAGCGATAAAAATATAAATAAAATAAGACTAACGTCGTCATTTGTTGGTTCACTGGAGAAGCTTTCAGATGGCGAAGTGTTACTCAAAACTGGAGTTGATTTTCGAAGCGTTTCTGCGAATTTATCGACAACCTCGTTCACGTCGCCTCCATTCACCGTGGCTTCTGGTTCAGTCTCTGCTTCCATACCGAAATAGAATTTTTTCATCGGCGTGGACGCTTTTTCGGCATTCCTGGCAAAATGAAGCAAAAATAATTGATAATTAATTCGTCGTATCGTGCGACAATAATTGATTTTTGTTTTTTCTTGTAATTTGAATAATCAGTTGAAACTTGTTGCTAGTCATGAGAGAATTCAGTATACAGATCATCTACCTGCTATAAAAATAATGCGTCAAATCATGCAAACCTACTATTCATTTCAACTCCACTGAGTACTTTCCAATGCCACACAACCCTATCAAAGGTTTTCATTCCTCTCGATCAATGCCTCAGCAGTCAGCATACAAAGCAGCTAGACTTGAGGATGCATATTAGGGTGGTCCGTACTTCAAAGTTTTAAATTTGTTACCTCCAACACCTTGCAAAATGGTTCAATTTCATGAAAAAAATCCATAAAAATTTCAGCTCCCAGATTTTCTAATTTTCTTCAAGACTGACGTCGGTCGTTTCCCCACTAAAAAACCTCTCGTCATAATAAATGCACTTTTTTCATGTTATAGGCACTAATACGAGTAAAATATGCGCGAGCACTAATTTTACTCACTTAGCAACATTTTTATCATTTTCTCGCGCAGTTTTAGAGTCCGACAGTTCACTTTTCGGCGTTTTAACGTAGTTTCTGGAGCTGTCCGCTGCATCGTTTCGTTTATTACTTTCGCGCGTGGGCCCACGATTACGAAATCCATTCGACGGGTTTCCATTGACCACTCCGTTCGATTTGGTTTCGTTTCGCGTGGCTGGTAACTTCTCTTCGACGTGACGCGTTTTCGCACCACCGAGTTTACGTCCTCCCGAAGCGACGCCATTAGGAATGCTCGCCTTTGCTACACTGTGGTTCCGAGGCGTTCTCGAAGGAGCCGATTCCTTGGAATGGCCGCGTAGCACCGGAGAACTATGTGGACTATCCGCTGCTCGTCCGACAGGCGGTTCTCTAATTGCGCGTTCGCGCAGTTTTGCCGTAAGCTCATCCTGCAATCATGAAGCGGACGGAAATGAAAAACAGTCTGCCAGTTGAGAAGAGAACAATTTTTACGTGATTTTTAACAAATCCTCCAGCTTTTCAACTTTCTATAGGTGCTGCATAAATAATAAGATAATGAAAATGAACGGTATCTAATATATTTATAAGAGTATAAATTAATGCAATCGACAACAGCAATTATTTGAATGTAATTAAGCTCCAAAAATAACTCTAGAATTTCAATGACAAGGTAGAGAGGGAGATGAACTGATTTTGGCGAGTAAATAAAAACTGAAATGCTGAATCCGAAAATTCGTATATTATGATTTTTTAATTAGAATATAAATATTTTTGTTTGCAGATGAAGGGTTGGTTTGAAAGGGTATTAATCTATTTCGGAATAATATCTAAAACTTCGTCTCAATCAATCAGTCGTGTTTATCATAATTTTTCAATTTATTTTCAAAAATGATAGAATAAAATGTCGAGACCATGGTTGTGTTTTTAGAACCAACCCTTCAATTCTACATTCGTTATCAAACATTGACTTACAAAATTTGAGAGTTAGTATCATGTTATCAAGATTTCACAGGAAATGAAAATTTTTTCAGCAGTGGAAAAAGTTAACTTTCTATTTAAAGCCGAAGGCATAATATTCTCTTAGCAATTAAAATTATTGTTAACACACTGGAGCATAAAAGTAAGAAAAAGCTGTGAGTTTTGGATATGTTGAGGTAAGTAGCCTCCTTAAATGTTGAACTTGAATATTTTTCACACTTTTAGGTGGCCACAATTTTGGATAATTAGGAGGTTCAAATTTCATGCGCCCCGAACAATTTTCAAGATTCCTACACTAAAAGTACTCCGAGTGTTCTTAGTGAAGCTCAACTTTGACGAGGATGCATTTTTTTAAAGAAAATATAACATCTATCTCAACACATCGCTTACCTGAAACTGCGGCGACGATAAACTTCTTTGCAACTGACCGGGCACTGCTCCCGGTTTGTTCGTGTGCGAATAGGAATGGGGCTGGTATTTGACCGAATTAGCGACAGGCACGGCATTGTCTACAGACGGACGCTTCGTTTCCGCTCTAGTTTTGAATAATCGCGATCTACGCGATGGCGTTGTTACGTCCGAACTTTCGGCCGACGTTTCCCATTGATGAAACGAATCTGGCGACGAGCTGTCAGCCTATAATACAAAAGAATCAAATAGGAAAAAAATCTATTATATTGATAAGAAATAATAGGTAACAGACCAAATATTTTAAATTTATAAACTGCAGAATGAAGGAGGGAAAAATGACAAGTTTGAAAATACATAAATGAGAAAACGTCAACGATGGAGAACAATGAAGTGCCAACTTTGACGAGCAGAAGGCATCTTTAGCTTTGATTGCCGAAATCTAAAACCCCATACGTACGAGAGATTATCAAATACTTACTTATAAATTTTAATGGGTCTGAACGCTGTCGTGTATACCTACTTAGTGTGTGCCTCACAGGAGGACTTTGCTTGATATGTTAAGGGGGCTAGAATTTGTGTTGTCTGTCAATAAGAAAAACAGTTTCGCTTCAAGTTTTTTTGAAAAAAAAAAGAAGAAAAAAGAACTTGATAAGATACTCTGGTAGGCAAGTTTTGCTTGAATCAACAGAAGTGGTCCTAGTAGCGCATTGACTATAGAGACGTTCAGCTGTACAGTTTAAAACCGTAGATTCAAATATAGTCATCACTATTATTCTACATCTTAAAGAATTATAAGACTACCTCGTCCATCAGCGCACTAAGTGAAATAACCTTTTGGCTAAAACCCCTCAAGCACAAATACATCGTATGATGTTCAAATTTCGAACATACAAAATAGAACTTCCCTGTGTACTCGTATTAGGCCCCACTAAATATTTTCTCCTACCCAACTTGGAAAAAGCATTGACGGATCCGAGACAGAATCATTTTTTTCATATAGTGGGTTGCCAATCCTAGTAAAACTTGGTCATACGTGTTTTCAACACCACACTTGTGACTTGCTGAAATTAACAATACCATTTACGGTACCTATATTCTTACGTAGGTACATAGCAGAAAAAATGCACAATTTCCGTTACAGTTCAAAATCTATTCCATGTGAATCGACAGAAACTATACGTAAAAGAATAGCATCATTAACTTCGTAAATTTCCCGTTGTTTTTTCAGAATAAAATTTACCAAAATGGAAAAAACAAAAAAAAAAGAAAAAAAAATGAATACGTTCTCCAGTTAATAATCACGAGCCTTATTTCTTAACAATAATACCTTTTTCTTTCCTGGGTTCGTTTTGTTCCAGACTCCAGTTTTAGAGCTGTCATACATTTATACATATTATACCAACCAAAATAAATTGCAGAAAAATTAACGAAGATTGCACCGAAATTACGGTAAAAAATACAACAAAAAAAAAAAATTGGATAAAAGTCAAATTTTATCAAGTTCATATTTTAATACAATAACTGGTTTTCGTTGCCACTGCCACTAATTACCGTTCATCAGTAATTATGAGGGAGACGTTACAATAATCGATGCATTTAGGTACACCTATACTCAATGTTTTGTATCAAGTTCCGTGAAAAACTTCATTTTTGTTCTCATTAAAAGGCGAAATGGAGGTTGGTGGAGAGTTGATTCGCAAATTCTGAGGTACAAGTATACTTTTCGTCGACGATACCTACTGCTCGTATATCGATGAAAAGGAAAAATGTACCCAAATATACGAAGAGGCAAAATAATAGACCACAAAATAAAAAATTAACTCACATTATGATTATTGGGAGCTGGAGGGGCTTTATATTTTTTCCTCGAACGTCCAATACGAGCCTTCACCGATGTATCCTTGCTGTTCTGATAATAGGACTGATTGGCTTGCTGGTGAATGTTAGCTCCTCTGCCACCACTTCTTGGGTACCGCAGATCGGGCTCGCTGCCATACAATGTTTTTCGGTAATCATCGCCATTTTCGAAACCACCATTCCGGTAACTCTGTAAAACAAGAAAACAGCTAAATAATTAAAAACTTAATCATCAACAGAGGGTTACAAGACTCGAATTGGAAAATAATGGGTAACTTTCTATAGTAGAAAGCATATTACGTTTTACAGCTGTTGATAAATTGTTTTTTGGGCATTCGCGGAGCCAAACTCGCTCAAACTCAGACGAAAGATAGCTCTTAGTGATGCGAATTGACCAAAATTTTTTCATTCAATTTTTAAGACTTTTTTTTAGTAAAAATAGTCACTTTCAAATTTATAAGGCTCAATTTTTGCATGTTATTTCAAAGGTGTTCAACTGAAAAAAAAAATCTCATGTACATGTACAACCCTTAAACTAACAACGAATATTTTTTTTCCAGATTTTTTCGAATTGTGGAACGTAGTAAAAAATAACTGAAAATAGCATTTTTGGGGCATTTATAAAGGGTTTTCCACTAATAAATTATCCGACAACAAAATTGATTCAATTATGAATAAATGATAGCATTTCACTCATTTAACACCAATATACAGGGTGTTCCACCTCGACTTCACAACCGAGCAACTGCAAACAGAGCAAAGCAACACAAGTTACATTAATGTAAGATAGTTTGCACATTCTCCACTTGATAGTGGTTTTATAGTGTTTGAATCAAACTTTCTCCTAAAAATTATTTCTCTGCCATACGATACAGCAGTACGAGTATGTTTTATTTAAAAAAAAAAAAACTCGAATAACATTTTTTTCATTTAATTTAAAAAAAAAAAAAAATTGAAGGCATTTTTTACCTCAAACTTTTTAACATTTTTATTCATGATTTAACTCTGGTTGTTTCGATTGCTCTAATTTTGGAAACTAAAAAACATCATCATATTTGCCAGATAATGACACAAACAGGAGTTTTTTAACTGTCAAAGTTTTGAATGCATGAATTTTTGAAACTAATTACCTGAATTGGTCTGGAGGAGAAAATAATTTTAAGCCACACCCACCGGAGAGTAGGTAAACCCTCATAAATGAATGTAACTCATGTTGCTCTATCTACAGTTGCTTGGTGGTGAACTCGAGGCGGAACACCCTCACCTTTTGGCATCACGTATGCAACTTATACAGAATAAAATGTACGAAGTATACAGGGTGTTGCGTTTCAAAATACTCCACAGATAAATACATGAGATTTTTATTGTTGCTCTAAAAAAAAGTGAAATTTAGATGATGAGTTGAAACTGACTTCCTCAGTTCGAAATGCTCCAAAACAGGAGTGAATTTAACCTGTGCTTTCTGGAAAAACCACCAATAGTTGAGGTCGACAGGTAATTTCTCTAACGTCGCAATCAATAAATTTCAATCGAATACATATAGTAACCCAGTGCACAGCTCACTACTATTTGCCATAAGTCTACTACATCCTACCTTGACTGGAGCTTCGTAGTACGGTTTACGTCCACTGATAGTGCCCCCATTATGAAGTATAGCTCCGTTATCCGTAAGACGAAGCCTTTGTCCGGGTACCCGATCTGGTAGCACCTTAAACGACGCACTTCGTGGAAAAGAATGCGCCCACGAATGAGGAGGTCCTTCCACCAGAGTGACTTGCTGCTGATGGCCGCTCCCTGAGTTGCCCATGCTCCGGCGTCATTCGACTCCTCGACATCACACAAACTTATGCAATTCAGTTCAGCGTTTTTACAGACCTCACATTGTCGGACTAGAGTTGACGGATTTCGTTGACAAAACTCTGCAAAAATATCGAAGCATAGGGGGTAAAGATTAACAGCGAGCTTAAAATTTCACACATAATTAATAGTCCACATCACACTGCGGGCGAACAGGGTTTCTTTTTTGTGCAACCTTAAGAAATATAATATTGAATTCTATTTTGAGCCCGCAGAGGAAAACCTCGAACAAAATAAGTGATACTCGTGGGTGGCCTTCAAAGATTGCAGGGTGATAATTGGCTTCGATCACTTGCTCTTATTTTGTTCCTTGGTAAGCCAGAGCCTATTCACCATTGTACATTAGTCTATGCTAGGGAGTGGCAATTTCTGTGCTAAGAAGGAATCAATGTACATACTCGTATACGATTATTGTTGCCCTCCGGAAAATTTTCCCACTTTTTTCAAAAGAAATAAACGATAATGGAAAAAAAAAAACTATTATAAGTATACGTTTTTGCAGGCATTATGTTCGATGGTTAAAATGAAAATAGAAAATCGAGTAGAAAACGTCAATCAATGAATACAAAACGAGAATTCGAATAAGTAAGAAAAATTTAATTTTTATAATCGGGCACTCGTCGTAAATACAAAAGGACTTCACGTTTTGTGAATGAAAAATGATTCAATCGATTGACAGAAATGGATATAATACTAGAGTCAAGGTCTAATTGTAATCGGCGCAAGAATGAAGAATCGATTAAGCACACGGATGAATGGAGAAATACAAAAGGAGAAAAAAAAATGGAGAAAAAATTCGATGACAAGGACAAGCTTTCACGTAGAAATCATCTTCTCAGAGTTACTGTATATAGCTTATGTGATGAACAGACAACTGTCGATATATAAGAAGAAAAAAATAATACCGGATAAATAAGATGATTCTTCTTCAAACTTTCACAATGACTAATTTTGCATACCAGTGAGACGAATATGATGACTGATTGAATACATACGCAGTAAATGTAAAAAATCTGTTGAACTGTTTATAAAATTATTTCGAAAGATGGTACTCCTCAACCCCCCTTTTCACCTGCAAGCTTCGAAAGTTAGATACAGCGCAAGCTTCATTATACGCTGGCCTCAACATTTTTTCACATTCAAATGCGATAACTTGCTCGTGATCTGCACAATAAAAATGACACATCACACAAGGGTTCACATTAAAATGTCAAAACATGAGTCAGAAGATGTTAGACTATGCCTCCTATGGGAAACGTACGCTGAAATTAGAATAAAGAAAGTTATTACGAGTAAAAACACGAATCAGCCTACATAAAAAAAATCTTAACTTTGTGAATTTACGAATTTATGCTAATTTTTTGAATCAGTGAAATAAAAAATACAAATGAATCCATTGAAAATCACAAATGAATCAATTGAAAATCACGAAATAAAAACTCTTCGCTTACATTATTTCATAAAAGACGACCAAAAACAGATTTACGTGACCATAAGAGTATGTTTCCTCCCTTTCACTACATCTGGCTAACTCATTTATTCCTTAGAATAATAATTTTAAATTTAATATACTCGTATGAGGGTGACTGCACACCCTATCTGCCTCCACTGTTGATCATTTTACACAAGTTTGAATATTTTCAAGGTAAATAATTGACCCTTCAAGTTTTAAGGACAGTAATAAGATTTCTATGTTTGGAATAAGAGAAAGTAATGGGAAGGTGAAGGAGAGAGGAGACAGAGGAAAAGGACAAGGTGGAGGTGTTTAAGGAGTGTTGAGAGTGATGATAAAGCTATGAAATTTCAATTTTCTCAAAGCGCGCAGAACAAATTGAGAATTTTCAACATTTTCCAACAAATTGAATAGGGAGATCCCGATCTTTTCTGCCCCAAGGGTGTTAATTACAAATTGAGCTACAAAATGAGCTTACAAATTTAGCTACAAAATGTGCTACAAATCGAGCTTACAAAATAGGCTACAAATTGAACTAAAAAATTAGCTAAATCATGCCATCATGTTTGAGTGTTTGGGCAACAAAAAAACTTGTGGTAAAATATTCATTAATTTCCATTCATATAAGTATGTATTAAGAAAAAAAATTTTAGAAATTCAAGTTTTCAAATGCTTTTCTTCAATTTTTATGCTTTTAGCATCAAAATTTTAATGAATTTAACTTATACGGCTTTGATGATGTGTTTTTAACAAACAGACCATTATTTACAAATCAAAATAATAGCTGAACATAATATACAATGGCTCCGGTTTGTTGAATCATAAATTTGTTCCACTTTTTCTAAAAAATCTTGAATTCAAAATTATAAGTGAATTGTATAACAAAACCTTGATATTTTTGTTGCATTTTAGATGTGTTTGGGGCGCAAAGCCCAACAAATCCATGATTCTGCGGTTTTGATAGCTTTTTTAGGAAGATTCCGAGCTATCGAGCATGAAGACGACAGTTTTTTTTTGATTTTTCTAAAAATTACATTCGTGGCGTTTGTTGCATTCTGCTCCGAAACTATACTGACCCCTGTACGATCATTTGCGAGAACCTGCTTTTCTAGTGCCTGCTGCGCTAGAATTTTTTTCTTCTTTTGAATAGTGTATTCTTAAGGCAACCTCTTCAGTTTGAAAAATACAAAGCAATCAGTCCAAAATATGTTTGTGGTTCGCATTCAACCAGCACTTGGGAGTTGAATTACGGTTACCCAGGAGTGATTTCAAGGTGTGAATATGGATGGCTCTACCAGAGGATCATCAAATGCTTTGCGTAGGCTAAATACACTACATAAGCGATTCCGTTAGAAAATATTCGAGTCATTTAGCCACGCTACACAGAGAGCACAGATCCATCTGCGTGTTCGCAGCTCCAAGTGCATTGTTTTCGCGGTTGTCGTTCAATTTTTATGGGTCTCCGCGTTTCGGAACGAATTTTTCGTCTGTCACCTCGGCGACGACGACCAACCAATGCGAAACGAATAAGACGACGATAATGTACGCATGTATCTAATGATGCGACTGGAAATATTCTGCTGGGAAATGCGAACGTCACTACAAATCGACCCGAGCTGGAAAATGAGCGAATCATTTTCTTATACATTCGATGTCGAGTTCCAGCAATAAGTTCCCTCTGCCCAACAACACATGGGCGCGCGTAGAAAAAAAAATGAAAAGAAGCGAAGACATAACTGGTTCGTCGTCTTTGCGGCACCGAAGCCCAAGTTCGCAGTCACCTGAGAACAGTTATGTAAAGCTGAAAGAACTAAACGAACTTCGAACAGTCTTTCTTCTCCTGCGTTTAGAATTTCCTAAAATGGACGTGCGCCCTCGTAGGAAGTTGTTTTCGATACTTGATAAATTTCTTGTTCAATGAATTTATAGTTCAAGTTTGTAGCAATTTGTATCATATAACAGTCAATAACCTTTCTGAGTAGGAAGTTCATTTGGCATCAGCCAAAGAGTATGCATAGTTTACCATTCACAAGTAGGTATACTTTCAGAAGTGAATAAGAGATTTACGAAGTCTAACCGCTTCAAGGCGGATAACTGCAAAACAGCCCAGCGTAGAGTGAAGTGTGATACAATAACGTACTTTCAACTTTCATGGTAAATTTTCCACCCTGTATTTAAAAAAAATTTCAATACAGCCGATTCACATTTTTCTTTGGCACTATATGGTATTATGATAAGTACGCGCAAACGTGTAAAAAAACTCAACAGGTCGTTTACAAATTACTCGTATGTTTTATAGCCATATCCATAAAGTAGCTACCTATAAAGGCTGTAAGTGTTTGTAAACTGGTTTGTGTATCAGTCTATGCTGGCTATAACTATGTCTCTGAAAATGGCAAGAAAAGTCAACACCAGGAATGTAGATTGTAGACAGGGGATCAGTTGGGCTCAGACCCGCTGGTAAAATTCGTTCCAGCAAGATTTACTCTCCCCCCGAAGAGCACTGAAAGTGAGACTACAGGTACTGAAGCCCTCTTTGGGCATAAAATTTCATCAAAAAAAGACTGAATAAAAAATTCATCGCGAATTTTTCGTACGATTTTTGTCTTTTGATGATAAATTTGAGACTCAGCTCGTCACTTGATAAATTTCTGAATGTTCTTCTGTACCCTACCCCGGCCCCTGCATCGGTAATAAAACACACGCACTCGAAAAACTTTGCCATTTGATATACGAATCTGAAACTCAAAATACTAACATCATTTTCAAGGTAAACCAGCCTTTATGGCTGGCCACTGTAAAAGTATTATACGTCCAATTTCGATAGGTAACAAAAACTTTTAATATCTCATTACAACACTATTAAAAACGTTGAAAGGGTCTAGCAGGATAAGATAGGTGAAATGACCTTTTTCGAATTTCGACCTGAAACTTGGGGGTCTGGTTGACCATGATGAAAAACTAATTCAGCCCAAATTTCAGCCCCCCACCTCAACTGGTTGCCCCCTGGGGAGTGAAAATGTGTTTTGGCCTTTTTGAAGGTTTTTTGCCCATAACTTTTTTCATAATTGTTCATTTGATTTGAAATTTTTATGATAGTTAGTCTTCCATGAGCTCTATCTACCACCAAAATTTCGCGGTTCCAGCTTCAGTTGTTTTCCAGTAACTCCAGCTGGAAATTTTGGAGCTTTTTACCCTATGGAGTCTACAAGTTGAAATTTTCACTGATGATAGCTTATCCAGTCTACATTACACCCATATAATTTGTTTTCCAAAATTCAGGGTGGACAAGATAGTTTTTTGGCATTGAAATATCAGTTTTTTCATATTTTCATAGTAAATCTCCCATTATATAACTACACCAAAGGCATTACTTGCACATCAGTGCACCAATTCCACTAAATGGTAGCTACTAAGCCTAATCTCCCACAAAGTGACAGTACAAGTACCAGGTGGCGTCATGGCGTCACATATGACGCCATTTGAAATTTTGAGATGGACTTCTCCAAGGACCAATATTTTGAGAACCACTGACTTGTGTCATACAATGCCACCTGGTCCTTTGAGGTTATTCTTGTGGTGTCATATATGACGCCACCTGTTACTTTGAGTAATCTAGTGAAACCTGGTTTTTCTAGTGTTAGAGAATGATTCTTTGTCCTCCTATAAGTTATTAATACTATTCCTCTGTTTGATTGCACCTACACATACATAGCTTAAGATATCTCAATATGCTATTTTTTAAATGACATAATTATGTTGCTCTTGTTTGGCCCATCCGAAAAATTGTTCTGGTTACTAGGGTGGTCCTTATTTATAGAAGGAAAAAATTTTTTTGCAATTTCTGCTCCCACCCCCCAGATTTGTTCCATTTCATGATGAAAAATAAAATCCATTAAAATTTCAGCCCCCTAGGTTGAAATTAAGTGGTGACTTAAGGGGGTTGAAAATTCATATATGCAAATACTGGCATTATTTCATATTATCATCTATATCACATAGAAATAGACAAAAACATGCATTTTCTCCTTCAACTTATTAGTAAAATGAAGTGAGATGCATAGAAAATAGATCTGTGGGATTTGAAAGGGTTTGGACCTACCCTTAAGATAACTAAAAAATCACTATAATATGTCTTTTTGTCAAAAAAATGTTTTTCTCATTATGAATGGCAGAAATGAAAATAATGAAAATATTGAGTAAATTCTGTAATAAGTATATTCTCTACTCATGAGGGGTGGTTTTGAAAACTATAATACTTGGATGTCAACGGATGAATGGGGGGGGGGGGTTTAGTTAAGGCAAAGTAAGTCTTTGTTTTTTTCAAAATTATTCACAATATTTTCATTATTTTCATTTCTGCTATTCATAATGAGAAAAACATTTTTTTGACAAAAAGACATATTATAGTGATTTTTTAGTTATCTTAAGGGTAGGTCCAAACCCTTTCAAATCCCACAGATCTATTTTCTATGCATCTCACTTCATTTTACTAATAAGTTGAAGGAGAAAATGCATGTTTTTGTCTATTTCTATGTGATATAGATGATAATATGAAATAATGCCAGTATTTGCATATATGAATTTTCAACCCCCTTAAGTCACCACTTAATTTCAACCTAGGGGGCTGAAATTTTAATGGATTTTATTTTTCATCATGAAATGGAACAAATCTGGGGGGTGGGAGCAGAAATTGAAAAAAAATTTTTTCCTTCTATAAATAAGGACCACCCTAGTAACCAGAACAATTTTTCGGATGGGCCAAACAAGAGCAACATAATTATGTCATTTAAAAAATAGCATATTGAGATATCTTAAGCTATGTATGTGTAGGTGCAATCAAACAGAGGAATAGTATTAATAACTTATAGGAGGACAAAGAATCATTCTCTAACACTAGAAAAACCAGGTTTCACTAGATTACTCAAAGTAACAGGTGGCGTCATATATGACACCACAAGAATAACCTCAAAGGACCAGGTGGCATTGTATGACACAAGTCAGTGGTTCTCAAAATATTGGTCCTTGGAGAAGTCCATCTCAAAATTTCAAATGGCGTCATATGTGACGCCATGACGCCACCTGGTACTTGTACTGTCACTTTGTGGGAGATTAGGCTTAGTAGCTACCATTTAGTGGAATTGGTGCACTGATGTGCAAGTAATGCCTTTGGTGTAGTTATATAATGGGAGATTTACTATGAAAATATGAAAAAACTGATATTTCAATGCCAAAAAACTATCTTGTCCACCCTGAATTTTGGAAAACAAATTATATGGGTGTAATGTAGACTGGATAAGCTATCATCAGTGAAAATTTCAACTTGTAGACTCCATAGGGTAAAAAGCTCCAA
Source organism: Parthenolecanium corni (assembly GCA_038050395.1). Lineage (NCBI taxonomy): Eukaryota > Metazoa > Arthropoda > Insecta > Hemiptera > Coccidae > Parthenolecanium > Parthenolecanium corni. Next base: position 10,228,706 of record JBBCAQ010000032.1, on the reverse strand, counting down.
AATTTCCAGCTGGAGTTACTGGAAAACAACTGAAGCTGGAACCGCGAAATTTTGGTGGTAGATAGAGCTCATGGAAGACTAACTATCATAAAAATTTCAAATCAAATGAACAATTATGAAAAAAGTTATGGGCAAAAAACCTTCAAAATGGCCAAAACACATTTTCACTCCCCAGGGGGCAACCAGTTGAGGTGGGGGGCTGAAATTTGGGCTGAATTAGTTTTTCATCATGGTCAACCAGACCCCCAAGTTTCAGGTCGAAATTCGAAAAAGGTCATTTCACCTATCTTATCCTGCTAGACCCTTTCATATAAAATGGCTGAAATCGTTGAATAATTCATCTATCATCCTCCAAACTCAGGTGTTTCAAAATAATCTCTCATGATCCTTGAAATGATTCCCAGAGATACTCAAAACGAAGAGGATGGACGCATTTTACCAACTTCAACGCGGTTTCTCTCAAAACGAACGATTTTAAACTTGGTTCATACTCTCAGCCACAGAAATGCTAATTAGCAGGGCTTAGGGGAAGAGGATGGAATTAGGGAAAAAGAAGGAACTCTATCAAAATTCCATCAATTACAATCATTATATTCTCTATTTTTTTTTTTAAAGACACTCATCACACCGTGTATATGTATATGGTTGAATGTAATCTGGCGGTAAAAAATAGTCGTTAATGGTGACGAGGTGCGAAAAAATTAGGTAAAAAGAAGAAAAAAAACAAAATGCTACCTCAAACTGTTATTGTAACCTGTATACTGCAATGATAGGCAAAACTTTGAACAAAATACGGGTGCCGCCATAAAAAAAAAAACAAGTCAAATACACAAACTAGACACGAGTAAAAAATATATATTACGCTAGAATGAAAGTTGATCGGCTAGTCACACATGTCGGCGAAAGTTGGAACTAGTGGCGCGCATTTCTCTCTCTCTCTCTCTCTCTCTCTCTCTCACTTCAAACTACATACACACATCCGAATCCGTTATTAGCTTAAGGCTGTTGCACCGGCTACCATCTCACCGCAAGGTCGAACACGCCTTCGACCATTGCACTCGACGGTTTCATGGGTCATTTGCAAGAGACCATTGTTGTGCAACACCCTCTCCGACCAATTTGGTTACGTGCACGCTCGAATGACGAATATGAGACGGAAACTGGAGCAAAATAAGGTAATGACTAACTTTATAACTTCAATTTGAGAAATCGATGATTAAAGAAGCCAAAAAAAAAAAAAAACTAAATCGAAAACGAGCACACCAAAATTGTAGACAAAAACGAGGACACCAGTTTTCTTGCGGTTACTTAGAAGAAATCAGATCCGGCAAATCAGGAAATTCTAATTATTTTGGGTTCGTTTTTTAATAAATTACGATGGTGTTGAGCTATAGGGACATTTTAATGGTAGGATTTACACCTTATGGGTAGATTGGGTGGTAGGGAAACGATGAAAACATCAAGCAGAATAATATGACCTTTCAATATTAAGTGTTCAAGATTTCAGGCATGATTTGAGGAAACTTGCTGACGCTGACGTAAAAAACATTTTGAAATAGTTAGGAAATGTAGTTTAAAAAATTCTTAACTCGAAGGTGGAAAATTAAAATGCAAATTAGGAATTAAAAATAAAATAATATTGGAATAGGTAATGGTACATATACTTAATTTTCAAAACAAACGATTAGAATTTTTGGAACAGACTACTTTCCAATCTTTTCAAGAGAAAAATAAATACATCTACGAGTAGTTATACATGCAAGACGAGTTATCTCACAATTTTCAAAAATTTAGCTCTACTATAACATTCAACTGTCTACACCAAACCCTACTTGCAGTAAAAATATTATGTGCAAAAATACAAGCATCGCTGAAAAAATAGACTTCAAAATTGAGGAGTTCCGTATGAAGGCTATATGACAAAAGTGTTTTTTCTTCACTTGTAAAATTTGAAAAAGTTAACTCCCTTTTTGCATATCACTCTTCAAATGTACTTACGAGAATGCACTTCCTACACTCAACAACAATAATTATGCACCGATCTAATATCAAATTTTCATCAATCTTTTCTCAAAGCATGTCTCAGGGGGCTCGTTTGACAAAATTTAGTTTTGTGGTACAGTTTATGAGCTTTATTGTGACAAAAAATTTCAATATTTACACCCTCCTAAAATTTATTTAAAGCAACATTTTTAAATTTTTCTAAAAGAGCACCCTGGAGTCATTTTTTAAGAGCATATAATGCTAAAAATTTCAGATTAAACGGAGCATTATAAGTGACAATGGTGCACTTCCGTAAATGCATTTTCTTATACTCTTCAGAAACTAACCATTAATAATACTAGGTAAATACAGCTGTTAATGTAGTTGAGAGATATTATAGAAGAAAAATCAAAGTGATTGTGTGTAATATGGAAATACAAGGGTTTAAAAGTTGATAACATGAAAATTTGCAATGAGACAATTTAAGAAATACTCGTAGATGAGTTTTACGACTTGGAAATTAAAAAACGTAGATAGAAAAATGCAACATAAACACGTTACTATAAGCACGAGATAACGTTATCAGTGGCCATTTGCCGGCGACATTATTTACATTTCATCATTTTTATTTTTTTTATAAGTATTTGAATATTCGAAATCACAGACAATTTTTCTATTTACTTATTCAAATCTATCAGAGCAAAAATTTTCAGAAGGGCTTTTTAATAAAGAAAAAAAAAAGAAAGATTTCTTGGCATCCAGATGCATTTCCTCGTAAATTATGATAGCAAAATCTGCATTACTATAGGTACTCAAAATCGATCAAAACATAAATAATTAATAAATATGAACTAAATAATGAAAATAGTTTTTCCATGCATAGGTCCCTTTATTTGTGACATTTCATAAATCTGGTAGAAGGGCACATTAATATTTCAATTTTCAAGTGTTAGTACAAGATTCTCATTTTTTCGACTAACTGACCACATATTAATAAGAGAAAAAATTTGTCAAATTATATATTATTTTGAAAGATGGTGAAATTTTCTTCAGAAATGATTAAAAAATTAAAATTATAGGGATATGGAGATAGAACCTTTACACTCTGAGCCATCGATATATTTCAGTATGATTATAGTCAATAATCGATCTTCGAAAATTTACGATTAGCTAACAGCATCCACTTGTTCGTAATTCAGAACCAGTTTTCATCAAGCTGATAAGTGGACAAAAAGTGAAACCCACACACAATTGTGCAAAAGAATAGGAATACTTGGATGATAAAACAGATCTTACAAAATCGCCCGAAGTTGACCGCGGAGTCATCCGCAACATTTTCTAATCCCCGAAGCAAAATATTCTTATTACAACATCCTAAGCGTAAAATTAATATTTACTAGTACCGGTATTAATAAATTGATTGAGTAATGCTGCATTCCGTTTTGTGAATTTATCAGGTTTCTCTCCAGTAGAAAGGTGAATTAACTTTATGAAACTTTCTTACATTTGACGTTGTGATTTAATGCATGCGATAGCGTCATGAGAAATTTTGGGCGGAGGCTTTTATTTGAAGAATGCTTTGATTTCCAATTTAGATTCCAGACAATAGTCCGGCCTCAAGACAATAACGGAACAAGTGGAACAATTTTGAAAGTAGCTTGGAAAAAGTAACAAGAATTTTTAGATCGACGACTTCATTTTTTTAAATCGAAGATTTGTAGGGTGATTAGTTCGAAGAATATGGTTCAAGTTTGAACGACACTTAAGCAAGCATTGTACAAGCCACCACTTTGCCAAGTGAAAAATATTCGAAAATCCTATTATGGTGTGGATTCGGTTAGGTGGCCTTTGAGAAAGAAATTTGAACAACGAGTTTAAAGGTTTAATTTCACTCAAATTGTGTATAAAAATTTTACACGTTCAATACTTGGTTATTTAATTTTTTAAAACGATCAAAAGTACATTAGTTTATACGGGAGCAGCGTTGCCAACCCAAATTGTTGAAAATTTCTGCTTCGAACCAAAAAAAAAAAGTCCCTAGAAGTGAGAAAAATTCCCAAAACCGGGTTTTTCATTGAAGATGTGAATTTTAGCCATAAGAAAAAAAAAGACGTCAAATGTTCTACAGATATGAAATTTTAATTTTAAAACACGAGGACAAAATACCAAATATCATTTTTTATTTGAATAACAATTGGAAAATTGAGACAAAATCCGTAAAATATTTTTTTTAAAAACCAAGATTTTTAAAAATCTCTGACAATGAAATTCCACAAAAAAAAATCCATAGTTTTATCCCTGACATTTTTCAAGATAGTAAAAAATTCTTGGTTTCAGGGATTAATCCCGACAATTGACATCCCTGTATGGGAGAAAAAAATTTGTGCACTCATTTGTCTCATTCGTAATTCAATTCACGCGAGGCTGCCAAAATTTGGAACTAGACATTAAATCCAAACAGAAATATAAGCCATTTTTCAGAATTCTAAAAAAAAAGGAATCCAAAGATATCCTCTAAAAAATCTAAAATGTTTAAGCAATGATCATGGTCGAAGAGCATATCACCTTTCGTAGCGTTGGTATTTTTCGGCAGGAGTACAAAATGAATAGGTATTAATTCGAAATTTTACATCACTTTGACTCAAAAATAAAAATTAGTATAGGTACTTAATTCAGATATAATTTTGATAAAATTTTTTATGACGAAGTACGAAGGTACGTAGTTAGTTAAAACGTTTAAACTACTCGTAACATAATTCCATGTTTTGTACGTTTGGTAAGAATCCACCGCAATGAAGGTCTTCCAACAACTTCAAAAGGATAAAAGAATAAATGGAAAATAATAAAATTTAAATATTAAGCATACGATTTTGGTCGTAACTGGTATATCACTAATTAATAGACGAACGATTAGAATCAGTTGATAATGTCGTAGGAAAATTAAAATATTTTTGAGTAAACAAATAATTTTAAAATGCCAAAATCATTTTATCGTTATTTCTGATAAAAATTTATACCTAATTATTAAATCCAGTTTTTCCTCAGTAGTGTAAAGTAATGAACCTATACAAAAAACAAATCGGATTTTCAGCGATGCAAACGTAATCCGTTTCCCTTTTTCAATACTTTGAAACCTTTGGAAAACAATTTTTCTTTTCAAAATGTTACAAAATATTGGAGTTTTAAAGATCATAGCTTTTTTTTTTTTTTCTCAGGATAGATACTAACCTAAACCTGGTCTTATATAAAAAAAAATATTAAATGCGAGAATTTTATCAAAAATCAACAAGTTCTCAAGTTATGAAATAACAAACAAACGAACAAAAAAACATGCAAACAATTTTTATATTGACAGTTTTATTCAAGAAAATCTATAAAACGTTTGGAATCTAAAGGTATTGCAATTTTTTCTGTCAACTAGCTCATCATAGGCACTATTTCAATTATTTGGATGACAAATCTTGGCTCGAGAAGACGCAACTTTCCATGCAGAATTTTCCAAACAATATCCCGTATTTTATCTTGATGTATGATAAACATGAAAGGTTATCTACAGTCGAAGGTTATTTGAAATTCTTGAAATTTACTAAACACGATTTGTTTGTTTAATATTCATTTCACCGATTCCACAAACAATTTACGTTTTCTCACCGATAAGCTAAGCTCAAGGGTATGCATAATAAATGATCCTATCTTACCAGCCGTTTTGTGTTATTGGCAGAGGGGACCCGATGAAAAATTTTGTACATCATACATTCGAATCACGATTTTTTCGTATCGTACCAATGAGAGTGCCAAAAATAGCGCTTTCGGGGCACTTTTTTGGCCAATTAGCGAAATTTCTAATCACCAGCGTTAATTCCATTCCGTGTAGAAGGTATTTCGTAATATTTCATTAAACTGCTTAAATATTTGGCACTTATTGACCGATGTAATAACTAATAAGACATTATTTTGGAAGATAGATGGATGTGTTTGTTATCTATAGTCAATATTAACGAGGCGACTAAAATTAATTTCACCTTTCGGAGACACCTTGGCTAATTTAATCGAAAAACAGTAGTGGCAAAGCCAACAAATTTTACTTTCTATACTCAGTTTTGAACATTAATATAAAGGAAAGTTTGCAACTTACAATGTAAACTTACAAGTAGCGTAAGAAACCAATAATTCCATGCGAGTGAATATCTACCACATACCTACATTATTTTGATTCGTCTATAAAAATGTTGTTCTTCATGTAGGTACAATTTGCAGCTTGAATCAGTGACGAGAACATAAATTCTCGCCCTGAAAACCACACCTTTTTAGCAGGTTTTCGGCAGAGAAAAAGCTATTTAATTTAAGCAAAATGATATTAATTCAGTTAGGGGCGAGGGGTACTGATAGAATCTCTTACATCATCTTCTTTCGTCCGTTTTCTCTCTCTGACTTTTACTTTAATGTCAAGGTAAACTTAGAGGATAGATACGCCCCCAACGTACGTCCTGCCGGAAGAATTCCAGGCAGTACCTTCTACGTACAACTTTGTTAAAATTAACCTTTTTTCATAAAAGGTAGGACGCTTGGTCCTGCAAACAGTACTTTGGCATACCTATCTCTGGAACGTGAACAAAATATAAAGTGTTCAAGTTGAAAGCGATAAAAAATTCAACAAAAAAAAGAGTTAGTTTTAAATTTTCCAGGAAATGTTTTCCGAATTTTTTCTTCAAAATTTATTATTATTTTTGAAAGACGATAAAATACTCGTACATTTTTTACTGAATTTCCGTACGTATAGCAGAAAAATATCCGAAAGCAGTATAATACGACAAATGCTACAAAGATCTATTACAGTAGATAACTTCATTCTAGGTACATGATAATATAGTACATAAAACGGAGAAAATCACTGACTGAAGTTCGTTATCAATTTTTACCAACTTTTCTAACTAAACAGGTCTCAGGTAAGCGAATGAAGGTGAGAAAAATTGCACATCAAAAAGAACAATAAAACTTATAAGAGTTGAAAATTGAGAATAGATTTTGAAGAATGGCACCTCCGCTTGTAAAATGAAAATGGTCAATTAGGTACCTTCAATGTTATAAGCCAAAATGTAACAAACAAATTTAAAGTCTCTTTTCCCTCTTTCCTTTCATCCCACGAGTCAAGAAACAATATTTTCAAAACCATATAGGTACAGGCTTACATTACCGTTTTAAGTTATGCACTGAAGGTGAGCTTCGAATAACGGTTCAGTGTTTACACTGCACAAGTCAACGGGCACATTTACAACGAGTACGTATATTATGAGACGTTTAAAATCTTTTACACCCACGAAAATGAAGAACTACAAACACGACACGCACTTATGGCATTCCACAAACTAAAAACACGTGCGCACATCGAATGCAATGCAAACGAATCGAATGTGACGCGATCGTGTCATCATTTCACAAAAGTATACCGTAATAGCAAAACCGAACAAGACGTATCCACAACCGGTTGCTACCGACAGGTGACGACGACTAAAAAAAGGTAGAAAAAAACACAGCTGTGATCCAATCCAATACGAAAAACTGCCCGGGGCTTGTGCCTATTACAGATGAACCCGCCAGCAGTTTACTTTCTCCAACACTTGTCCCCCTCAAACAAAATATAAATAGCAATCGCGTTCATTATAAACTTCATATACACACGCCCCCATTCTTAAAAATGCAGTTTATCGACACTTGGACCCCACGCACTGAATTTGGAAAGCAAACTGAATTTAAAATGCGAAAGTTTTCAACAACTGACTGACTATGATACGAGGTAAACGATACACTAATTTGGTTTCCGTTTCAATTTTCGGATAAGGACCCAACGTTTTTGGGTTACTAAAAGTATATCATACTTATCTACATCTACAGATAAATATACTGACTGATATTATCATATTGAAATTGAATTGGTATGAAACTATACGAGTAAATGCAAATTTCAAGTCAACTATTATAATAGATATACACGCGTACCAATTTCATCAGATTTTCATTACTCGATAATTCAGGTGCAAAAATTAATAACTGACGAAGGAATGAAAAACAATCACCAAATTTGTGACTCCTTACGCAAGAATCAACGATTGGTTTTCCTATTATTCAATTCAGCAAAAAAAAAATCAACAGACAGCATATCTGTCTTCTATTATTTCTCTAAACAGTTCCAAAACTGAAAGTCACATACCTCAATTGTGTTTGCAGACTAGGGAGAATCCTTTTATCGTAGGACTTTGGATCGACCATTGCCTATTTTCCACCAAAAAGACCATAAAAATAGCTGATGAAAACAATCAATTCAATATAACTTGCTACGAATAGAAGATATAATTATCTAAGAATATAATTTTGAAGAATAAAAAACTTCAAGAATTTTATGGCATTTTTAAAAATATGATTTTATTTCTTAAAAAGTGTTCGAGTGAAGTTCTCAAAAAATTGTAACGATCCAACTAATACATTTTCGTCATTCGAATTCTAACGTAGCCTACCACGTTATACATTAATTATATTAATTATTATTACTAGAGACCGGATTCCTCGGCACAGAAAAGTGAAAAAATCGGCATTGAAAACTTCATTTTCGGCATTATTCGGCAGTAACCTACAAAAACCCCTCAAAAGCAACAAAAAAGTAAAGAAGTAATGAAATTCTATTGCAGAGATAAAAAAAAACCATTTTTATAAAAATTTATCAGTATGCAGGATGAATTGTGCAGTTATGTATGAGAGTGAGAGCTGTCGATATCAGTTGCTAACTTCCTTGCTTGCATGATTAGGCTTGTGATTTTTCACTATCAATGATTTTATGAGTGATGCAATGGTGAAAATTAGCAAAATCTGCCACTTTTGGCATTTTCCCAATTTTCGGCATTTTTCTCATTTTCGGCATTTTTCGGCAAAATAAAAATTTTTTCCTGGGTTCTATTCCCCCCGATTCGTGCTCATATGTAAAAATTACCCTCCCGCCCCTTCAGGAACAAAAGTGACAAATGCCGAGGAATCCGGTCTCTAATTATTACTGTTGAATAATGTAATAAATTAAAAACATTAAATAACACGCTTTGGGGGTGAATCTGGCTCAGTGCTGCCAGTCTAATACATAGATACCAAACGATAAAACATTATTAGAAGAATAGAAGTACCCAAACACGAATAACATTCGTACGTATATTCTGTAGCACGCTGCATAATGCACAGTGTGACGTGCGGGTAACAGCTATTTGCGCCGTAAAAACGATCGAAAACAGCGAGTCCAACTGATTGTGAATTGTATACGAATTAGTGCATGAGACGCGATACGAAAAATGATATTCTGACTGCGCGTAAATTTTCTTGAAATTTTTCTCAAAGCCTCAAGATCGATGAAAAGTCGAGTCAAATGAAAATGGAAACTGAGCAGAAAACGGAGTAAAATAAGACAACAGATTGTCTCTATTCGAGTATCATTTCCTTTCAAAATCCCCAAATTTGCACTTTTATTTTCGACAAAATATTGAGTTTGAAATTTTTAGAACTAGACCACATCCTGATTGTGAATTAATTTCATTTTCAAACGAGAATTTCGAATTCTGTCAAATTTCTTACAAAAAACCATCAAAAAACTCCTTCTAAATCAAATGTTGACTAAGCAATGAGAACTTCAAATAATATTTCTTCCAAGACACTGTTTACTAAACGTAAAAGTTATCAACACTGAAGAGGATTAAAATGATATACTTAGTCAAAATAACGTCGACTGAATACACATATAATCCAGTAGGTGCATAACGACTCTATTTCACAGCTTGCAGATTGTTTACAACAACAAACTCGGTTTACTTTTCTTTTTCTCTTACTTTAAAAACCAACGTCCAGGCAAGAGTATACGATAACGAAGATGTCAATTGTGGAGATACGATATTATCGAAGTCATCAGTATGCATTACTGCAACATGAAACGACGCAGCATGATTAATGCTGAGCTCTGGGGACAACTATAAAGGTAAAAAGAAGAATGGGAAGAAACATATCAATAAATAAATAAAAAAAAAAAAAAAAATAGAAAGAAGAATCGTGATCATTGATTTTCATTCTTTGGGATTGTCGATACGCGTATTACGAGTATATGCTCTGGGAGAAATTTCCAATATACGTCCACATACCAAATTTGGAAATAATCGAAAACAACCATATAGTAGAGACTTTGAGAACTCGTTGGCAAAAAATTTACACTTTCCCATCGAGTAAGAGGTAACTTGTTTATATTTCAATGAAAAGCAAAAGCGAATAATATGGTAGATAATTATAAAATATTTCATTTACACGCCGACCCCCCAGAGTAGATTATAACATTCAAAAAGAAACCATTATAAATAGTCTAATGACAGCAAAATTAATTTTAAAATGCTGGAGTACATATTATAATATATCCACTATAATACCAAATAGTGTCAGAAATTAATTTTATACGTACGAGTAGCCAAGTCCAGTAAAAAACTGAAAATTGGAAAGAAGAAAAATTCAGAAACTGAAGGGTTCAACCAAAAGCAGCGGTGGATCGATGTATGATGTATACTCCACGTTAAATAGGAATAATTAATCGAATATCAATATAAATATTTGAAACATTTTCGTTTGTAAAATGACCATCGAATTCGTTTATAAACCTCCAGAATGAAAATAAAAATGTTAATATCACATTAAAAATTGTTATGCCACTATGAAAAACCTTTTTTTTTCCCGTTGGAATCTTTAGGTCTCTTTTCTGAGTCTTGGCCTGAGACCATCTGCCTTATGTACGGCTTATACCTTATAGTTGAATTTTTCAATTATTTATTCTTTCTTTTCAATTTGCAATCAACATACGTAATTATCTACAGTTTTATCGCAATCGAAGCCTATCACCAACCTTGCCTATTTTCAAACTAAAATTAAACGATGATGTTAAACTTTTCACACATTTTTCATTTTCGCACCGTCGTTTCGACAAAATTTTACCACGTTTCGCGAGAGAATAAATATTTTAGACGTGAACTTCAATTTTCAATACCCAAAATGAAATACAACTTCGGGTCTTAGGTCAAAGGCTATAAATAAATTCGAGGCAGAAGAAAAAAAAACCGAAAGACGATTTTAAAAAAAATTACTAAACGATAAGTAAAAAAAAAAAAAAATGCAAGATGTTAAAAAAAAAACGTGTAAAAAAATTATTCGAGTAACTCTCACATACGTACATGTTTGATTTATGATATTTTAATTCTTTGGAAATGAGTTTGCATAAATAATTATAACCTTGAAGAAAGCAGGAAAACAAGTTTTCTTTATTGTATTCTATTAGATTGAAAAGAAAGACGAAAAAAAAACTTGATATCACGTAAGTAGTCGTAAAATTAATTTTACGCAATAAGTTACCTAAAAAATTAAATTTCGCAAATGAAATATTTCTCTTCTAGATCGTTCAACTTTTTAGATGCTGCACTTTCACCCTTCTATCTTTTACTATTATGTTTCCGAATTAAGCTCATTCTAGCGCTGAACGAAAATTTTCCAAATAAAATCAATATTAAATTTCCACACGATGATGGCGGAATAGATTTGTATCCAGTAAAATGAAACTGAGTTGAAGATGAGAGGAGTCTGAAAAGGCAGCTGCGAAAAAGACTGTAGCCAGCAAGATTGAACGATAATTTTTAGAATTACAAATTGATGAAGTAATTGTCAGAAAATTTGCAGGGTTGTTGAGTGAGGCGGTCGCCCATCCAACTGAGCCACACAAGATGACTGCTTAACTTTAATTCATCGAACGACACATAGCTTTAAGAAATACACTAATAGCCACCAAGGCTTATGTGAGAATGAAGGTTTCATTTCTGAGTATTTACAAGTGGAGTCTCGCAAGTGTCATCATTTATTTTGGGTCTCACATGCGTCGTAAAATAAAAATATATGTACTTAAGATGTTTTTAGTTTAGCATTATTTTCTTGCCCCATTCCGATTACGAGAGGTCTCCGCATACACATTTTCTTAATTTCAGTGGTAATATGATACGATTTTTCCGGGATTTTCAATAATACAGATACATTCCTAATTAAGAACAACGAATTCGACCGCTATAGATGCCTCTACATCCACGATCACGCATGACACATTATTTTTACGATATCCTTAATAAACAATTTTCTACAAAATTTTATACGTCAATATCACCACAAAATGTATTCTACCTTCATTCTACATCTATATGCTTAGCCAAGGTATAGGTTATCTCCTTATTTTGACATTTGCACGAGCCTGACAGTCGAGTTCGAAATTCGAGTTCGATATACGAGTATATATATACATAGGGTCCGCAGCTATATTCAATCATCGCTCGGTCAAAAAAAGGCAGGCCACCAAAAGATCTACGAGTACACGAGGAAAGTTTAAAAGAAATCTCGAAAGCGATTTAAGGTGCAGCGCAAAATCGTACATACGCGAACCGGTTACCATTGACGGGTCTCGCGTACTCGATATACCGTTATTTTTTCTAATCCATATAATTACAGGTAAAAGAATTAATAATTCGACGAGTATTTCTTAATTTTTTTCTCTTTTATACTTCTTTCATTTAATACTTAGTATTTATTATTATTATAAAAACTTATGTATTCCGTGTTACGAATATTGCTTCGGGATACGAAATACGATTAGGAGATAGGATACCGATGTAGTATTGGAAGGAAAACAATCCAACGAATAGCCGTGCTGTATAACCAGTTCGTTCCTCGTTGCACGAAATTCACGAAGCATTCTGACAGCGGCGGGCGCGGAGCGGTAGAGAAGGGCAAAAACCGCACGATTCGATCAAACCAATATCAAAAAAAGGTGGGCTCGAATAGTGAAGAATTAATTTGGCCTAATTTGCTCTCGGAATATTCGAAATTCCTTACCGAGTAACTGTACACCACGCAGCTTCGGCACATGATGTATCTTGGCCCAGCTGCACACTCTCATCGTGGATTTGGTACATTTTATGCAGGTCTTATAAGAGCGGTATCAGCCATCTTTGGCATCGTATCGTATGTGTAATGACTTAATGAAACGGATTGGTAATACCGAGAGTAGACTCACTGAGAAATGTTTTCGTGTATTCAAAAATTAGGTATTCGAGCGAATAGAATGATTTGTAGATAATGATCTAAAATTATATGGGTTTCGATACTGTCTGATTTTCAAAGTACTCATACATGTAGAAGATTCTTAGTTTTTTTTTCTTTTAAATACATACATGCTTACCTTATTATCAGTCTTTCAAGTCATTAATGAAACTTCTCATCACATTTTATTCTCCGTGCCGAATTGCTCGCATGATATAGTCACAGTATATTGTGTATGTCAGACTCACCTGAAACAAAAAAAAAAAAAAAATTATAATCGTAAAATCTATTTCACTCTATGTAAGATATAATTGTAATTAAAACTATAAATATTTATAAAATTCGATATCATGATTACGAGTACAATGTGGTTACCAATGTATTCGGTATTGGTACGATATCCTGATAAGGCCAGTATAAAAAAATAGCTGTAGCCTTCACGAAGAGTCGTGAAGACGAAGATGAATTTTCATTTAAATCAATTGTACGAGTTTATTAAAAAAAAGTTCATTAACTTTTCTTGAAAACAAAAATTTTCAATTCAAACTTGAAGCATAGCTACAACTTTTCATGTTTTATATAAAATACTGAATTTACGTGTAATTTGTAGCTCATTTTATAGCTCAGTTTAGGAGCAAAAAAAGCTTCGTCTCGCCAGACGTCATCATTTATGATAACATTGGACACACAAGGACACGCACAAAATCGACTAAGTCTCATTAAGCTTATGTATGATGACGTCATCAAACTTACATATGCTTGATGACGTAGTCAAGCTTATATATGATGACGTCATCATACGATAACATTGGACACACACGGACATACAAAATTTCGACTAAACGTCTAGTAAAAAGAATTCATCTTCAATAGGAACAAAAGTCACAAATAATTGTTTTTTTAGGAGTTTCTTGTTTTTCCATTATGCGTTTCAGTTTCAGCTTTTAGCTTTTCCAAGAAACTATCTGAATAATGTGGCGGACTCGTAAATTGTTGAAGGTTTGCATATGAAATTTTTTGAAAGGGAGTTTGGTGTATATCGTCGAATTTGTATTAGCATGAAAATTACTAAAAAATTGAAGCAACGAATTATCGTGAACTCATTTTCCCATCCTCCCTGAATTATTGCACCCAATTTCTTCCAATTGAATCAATACGCACTCGTTAATAATTTGTAGATGTTCTATCGGATTTTCCTTGCTTTGTGAAAAAATTTCACAATTTGTTGCTCCAATTTCCACGATGAAAAAATTTTACAATACATACGAGTAAACATAACTCACTTTACAAAAACTTAATTTACAGCCCTTCAAGTGATTCTATTTTAATAAAATTTTCACTAGCCATAGCCAGTATACATATAGTCATTCCACCGGTCTTTTTTAACACGTATCAGCGTTGCCTGGGTTTGAGAAACTAAAGTACGGTACGAACTTTTAGGACAACCCTCGCCACTTACATATGAACTAAACTTACTTAAATCTAGTACCAACATTCCAGAGGTATTCAACGCGCACTGAATAAACCCGTCAACAGAAAATTATAAAATAAGTACCAGAAAAAACTGGTTCAAAGCCCTCCGTATCGCATATTACCTAATATTAACAATGCATAATATTGTAAATTATGTTTTCACGTAATTTTCACACGTAAGCTATATCGAATCAGCGCAAGCCTCAAGGGGGTGAGCAAACGGTGACATAAAACGGGATTAAAAAGTAGGCACATCACGACTTACACATATTTACCGCCACTTCAAGGTCGTACAGGCGAGTTTGTCAAGTACATGATCAATCTCGCTCTCCTCTCATCCTCTATTTTTGTATGTCCCTCTTCCTCTGTCAGACAATCGCATGTTTTCCTCCTTCTCTTCCTCACCCTCCATATACTAGCAGACTTATAACTTTCATTAGACTCGTAATTTCTCCGCAGAATGTTGTTCGGAAAAATATATTATAGTATTCTTCGCAAAGGCAACCGTACCCGGCAGCGAGTGTGTACAATATAATGGTGCGAAAACTAACTGGTTCGAAAAACAAATAAAATAAGGCAAGGAAAAAGTTGTAAAAAATTCCAAGTATTTTTTCCGAACGTGTATTACGTAAAGAACATATTGTAAGTATTACAATATCGTTATATGTGTTTCTGTTTTTCTCTTAGCCCCAGGACAACAATAGCGAAAATGTGCATATAAACAAAAAACAAAAAAAGGTAGGTAAAATGAAGAAAAAAGAATTAACTGCAGTCAAATTCGGTGCTTTACGAAGACATCCGCTTATTTAATAACAAAGAGCTGCCGGCGCTCTTCCAGCAGATTTCAATCCCATGGTCTGCCATCGACAAACATAAAACATAATCGCAACCATTCTACGCTTCGTTTCATTAAATGATTATTCTTGGAGAAGAAAAGATACAAAAACAAAAAAAAAACAAAAACAAAAACCAAAAAGAAAAAAAAACGCGAATGGTAACTGTTCGGCCACAGCACTTGCTAAATGGAGAGAAAAAAATTATTCTTCCGCCATCGCAACCGGTTTCACGCCGATCATTATTTATCCGTTTAATTAGCCATTTTTTTGCTCTTTTTTTTTTTCGGGGATGAAAAATATATTGTTACCTTGGCAGACTGAATGAAAGCGAAATAGACGAGTTATAATAATGGATTCAGCATGCATCAGCAGGGGGGCATTACTTCTATTTAACACTAAAAAACTAATTTAACAAATTATCTGCGATCCCTTCAACACGCTGCGTCTATTCCCACCTCATAATTCAAGACTTTTTTTAAATATCGAATCCGTAAATCGAATGCCATATTTTTCTTCGAATTTTCGCGCTGCAGGTACTTATGGCATGGTCGAATCAGAAATTCTAAAAGTCAAAATTTCAACAGTTAATTTACACTTTTCGCACAGGCAAGTATAACGTTCATTTTCATATAACTTTCTTAGAGAATAGTTTTTTTCCAAACTTTCAAATAAGATGTGTATCCTTCGTCAGGAAACGAAAAAAAAAAAAAAAAAAAAAGGTTCATATTTAATAACCAAATATGTAAAAAAATTCCGACTCAGCAAGGTTTCGCTAGAACAGCAGGATTTTGATTAAACTTTGCAATTTTCGGTCAGACTTATTAATATTATTTATTTTTCAACAGAGTTTTCTTTGATATATTTACTCGCAGAAATTAATTTTTCGACTGAAAAATATTGCAGTCGTGTTAAAAAAAAACTTACGATTGCTTTTGAAATTAATAATGAACAATTATTATAAACAAGCCATACACTTGCAAGTAACTTATATTTTATCAAACAATCACCTGCTAATGCGAGCATCAAAACCATATATGATTAGCTTAGAATATATATTTTCTAACAACCAATTGAAATTTTTTTTAGCCTGTAATTATTATAATCAACATGATTACATGCATGGAAAGACATTTTTTCAAGGACGCCATTAGCAAGCAATTTCTTCCAACTGGTACGCTATAAGCGCCATACCTTTTTAATCTTACCAAAATCCAAGTCAATTATACTAGGACTTCAAAAACATAGGTTCCAAGAAAACCAACGACAATTTCGACAACGCAGACAGTCCATCAAATAGAAGCCAAAAATAATTATTCGAGTGGGCAATATTACGTGCGTCCATTAAAACGATCGTATAAGTAGTACAAACGTCATTGGGGAGGGGGAGGGGAGGCGAGGGGGGTTGATTGAGCCACAAGACTAAACCTAGTTGCTTGGTTTTCAAATGCGGTTTACCGGGTAATTGGGAAAGGAAACCCATTATTATTAACTTTTTCGATGTTGCAATAGGTATATGACGTTGCATAGAGAAACCAGCCATCGGATCGTGAGAAAAACTTACAAAATTACTAGCTTATCACAGACTTGCTATCAACCCGAAGTAGTATCGGTTACCGTCGCTTACCTAAATGGTAAAAACTTTTTTCTCTCTCGATATACAGCACTTTAATGGAATCTAATTAACCGAATAGTGCAGTCGAATATCATAGTTATTAGACTATACTCGAATGACGATACGAATAAAAAAAGTAAATTGTTTCCGAGGCAGATAAAGGAAAGAAAAATACTTCGAATGCGTGTCAATGGAGCTGTCGATAGATTCTCCATCGACTGAATCAATTTTACGAGTCATTTTGGGCTTATATGTGAAATGCTATGTAACATGTAAAACACTTTTTAACTATTCCAAAAAGGAAGAGAGAAATAGAACAAAGTACTTTTAAATGCTTCATTCATTTTATCGACTGTTAACATATAGGACCACGACTTGAATAGTTCTTTACATCGGAACTCTGTAAAATGAATTTTGTACTTCGAGTAATTACGTATGCCTACTCGTATATTAACAACGATCAAGCGAAAAATGAAATTCATTTCATTTTAGTCTGAATGCACAGAATACAGAAAAGATGACAAAGTATGATTAGCGATTATATATATATTACCCGTATTATATTAGGAGTTTGGTTCAATTGAAATATTATGTTTTCAAGTTTTTCAACTACTTGTAACAAATTGCTAGTTGAAATCAAGTCGAATGGCAAAGTCCGAGGAATAAAATTCGAGGCTAAGCACGAAGAGACGACTAAAATTTAAAACTGAAATCCAAAACGAATACAGATTTATGATTTACGCCTTCACCATGATTAACGTCGTCCAAAAATAACCACTAAATAAGCAAACTACTCGATATTTCTCTGATAAAAGAACAAAAGTGCAATATATGGTAGAAAAGTAAATTATTTAGTGAGGCTTCAAAGAGAAATTTCAGTTTCTTAAAGAAGAATCTTCACAGCGACGAATATTCGAAGATAATTCAAATGGACGAATAAATCAAGTTGATGGGAAAAAGTGATTATAAAACAATGCTCTTCGAGTCTGCTGAGTAACAATACTTGCATAGATAGGTGAAAAATAGCCAAAATAAAAAATTGCAAGTTAAACGAAAGTAAACGGTCCTTTACTATCGTCTCAGCCAAAAGAATTAATGTGAAGTGCAATAAATGCGAATACACCGATGAATCTAATAAGAATATATGTATTACCTAGCTAATACAAATAATGGTAAACAGGCAAAATCAGCTTTCTTTTAGCAAAAAAATATACGAGTTGGTCAGTAGGGAAAAACAAAAAAAATAAAATAAATAAATAACAAATGCAGAAATAATACACTAATTTATCACATACCAACCTCACTCCGTCATTCGAATACCTTTTTCTTAGGCCCTAAATGAGCGACCTAAGTTCGATGATAAAAAAATTATGAGTAGAGGCCCAGATAAAATGTTTGAAAATTGCACTGGAATGCCTTACAGTTGCTTCATGATGAACTCGAACCAGAACAGCACACGGTATAAAAATCAGGGTATATTAGATAAAATTATTTTTTCATTAATTCCTTATTTACCAGCTTACAGAAAAATGACGTAAACATATTATTCTATTTTAATCGCAACTGCGCAATTTTCATACATTTATCAATTTCTCTATGCAGCAAATACGTAGGTACACAGAGGAAAATTTCTCTCAATTCTGTAGAAAATTAAAACGATGATCATCCCGGCATTGGTATTTTTCGACGATTAAAGGTCAATCAATGCCTAAACTCCAATCCCATAAATAGACTACTGCTGACAATGACCTTTCGATCGAATCGTTCACCTTGCACGCACATTGACATCTAATTCTCATTTAAAAGTTGAAAATTTCGTTTTCTATGGCATTCCAAGTGGGCCGCCATATTCGGCAGCAGCACATTCATCTTCGACGCAATTTCGAATCAACTTTCGAAGAAACTCGACGGTCGACTATCGTATTACACCTATACCTAGTCACCTATCCTATATAGTCGGTTTCACGAACGGCACAGACATAAAATGCACACAGGCTTTGCACACAAAGTAAAAACCACAAATTAAGAAGACGAACTCGTTTTTCTTATACGTACACAATTTCATTTGTGATTTGCAGTAAAAGCTTTCAAGTGGACGATGTGCGTTTAGAGATCTGCAATAGTATATTCTCTGTTAAATGACTACCACCCTTAGTAATCTTCAATGGTGCTGTCAGCTCGTTAAGTAACTATTATTCTACATAGATTCGTTGTTTTTTATTAGGTAGACGTATTACAAGATATAAGGAGTAGCCTGGAATTTCACGAAGAAATCACAGCTTCTTCCAAAGACATCTTCTTGTGGGTATAATGTATAAAAATAAAAATAAAACAGGCGGGCAGGGGGAACTGAAAAGTACTTTTTTAAGACGACAAGACGTAAGTATATCTACACAATCGACACACAAATATTCGATGATTAACTTTCACCGGAGGATAAAAACGTAAATTAATTAACTGGATGATCGATTCGATCGGATCTCAATTTAGCAGCGCCGCAATCGTTATTGTTATTCGCCATTAACTTTTTTTTCTTTTTCATTCTTCACACTCGGCCTATTTTTTTTTATACGCGATTTTTTTGTCGGTTTTCCATCATCACGAGGTAATTGATTTCTCCGAAGTGAGCATACAGCACCTCGCATATCACCACCTGATGGTGCTTTAGAATATTGTCTCTCTGCGTAGCTATGTGTCTCGCAAGCAGTAGTACGACGCGTAACGATGATGAAAAAAGGCCTTTGAAAATGGAAATTTTAGTTCCGACACGAGTAGAATTGAATTTATTAAATTATAAATCCAAATCTGTTTTTATATTAATTGCTAAGGATGAAAATCTCCTGAACTTATTTACAAAAAGATCTAGCACAGCAAGTCCCGCTATAGGAAAGCGGATTTTAAAATCGAACTCCAAGGGAGGGTGTCTTGAACCATTAAAAGTTCATGTTTTAGAGTTACCGTCGAACGGGGTGACTTTACATTCAAGGGGCGACTTTACCCACTTCGTTTTAGCCCAATAAATAAATTGCTAAGCAAAAATTAAAACCGAAATACGATTTGGATCGAAGCAGGTAGAAGGAGGAAAATAAAGAAAAGATCGCCGCCCCTACCTCACACCAAGTAACAGAACAAGAAAATAAAGCGGCTATATGGTTTTTTCCTTTTTTCTTATTCATCTTTTTTTTTAACCACAAACACTCAAAATATTCAGTTCGGTTTCACACGGTTCAAGTTGGTACTTGACTAGTTTCTTCTCAATCGTATGTCTGAGTACAAACATCCTCAAATTTTGCCTCCCCACCCATCAATAACCCGTCAATAACAAATTGATGGGTAAAGTCGCCCCATTGAGGGGTGACTTTACACAAATTTTTTTAAAAATCATAAAAAATAGAAGGAAGGCTGCAAACTCAAACTTTTTTTTACAATTGTGTTGAGAAATGTTGGACCTAAATTTTAAAACCAAATTCACTTCAATAGCTTAAAAATTGGAGGAGTTATTAAATGACAAAGTTGAAAAACATAAAAAAAGTGTGTAAAGTCGCCCCATTCGACGGTATGCATAAATTCGACTAAAAATTATTAATTTCTGTCGGAAAGCAGCCAGCAAGTTTCGAGAAAAAAAAATTTACGTTCTCAACCTTCAAGACCATTTTTTACAAAAACCAAACAACAGCTACCCTATGGGCAAAATATTTTGAAAACGGATCCGTTTTATTCCGGGTTATAATCTGTTTCTGGATTATAACCCGGAATTTTCCTGTTTTCCGGCTTCTAAAACGGATTTCGAACGGATTGTAATCAGTTTTGCCAGAAATGAGTCCGGATTATTTTCCGTGAACGCTGTTTTATGATATTTGTTGGCCCGGGTTATAATCCGTGAAACCGTTTTACAAACGGATTTGGAAAAATAATCAAGATGACAAAAATATCTGCAAATTTTCAGATCCGATGGTCGAAAATAAAAACGGACTGACAACGGATAAAATTCTCACTTTCCGGATCATTTTCTCATTTTTTGCCCATCGGGTACCTATTAGCTCGAAAATTGAATGGTACATTTCAGACGCTTCGACATATTTGATGCATGTGACATCAATTTCAGCTCAATCGATTTCGTACTTTCTCTATTCTGCATTTTATGTAAAATTAGTTAGAATTTAATTTATTCATTTATCTGTGACAATCTAACAGAAATAATTGAACTTTCTGTATATTCATGGCATAGATGACGAATGGAAAGGATTCTCGATCGTTCCTTATATTTTGAGCTCTGGGATACCATTGACTAGTGAACGACTTATGCAAAAAAATAACGCCGCCGTTGTTTTCTCTATAGGTAGGTACTTTGGTATTTACAACAAATATTACCGTCACAACGCGTTATATTTGTCATCTACACATAATTCATATGGGCTTTAGTTATGTGGCCATTTTACCCAGCATTTCGGGAACCCTGCAGTCGATATTTAGATCTGATTACCTCACCGAAATGAAAAGCCTTCCAAGGTATCTCTAACAGAGCTGTCCCCTTGGAAATAGAAGGTATAGGATATTTGTGGCGACTGGGCTCGACCTACCACTATTCGTATACAGAGCCGAGCATCGCATAGGGACTCCAGACCTCTCTGTGAAATCATCTTCACGTAGTTATAAATCAAGTAGATCTGTTTTGATGAAAACTGTGAACTCTTTAAAAGCTTTTTCATTTACCTATATGTTTATTAACTTACAGGTTATTGACCTTTGTAAGTCTCCCTTACAATGTGAGAAAAGAATTAGGGGATTAACAATAATATAACTATTCGAGGTCACATCCACGACCTATAACAACTGTTGGAAAATATGATAAAAACGACATTTTATTCCAGAAAATTTTTAAAAAACGGTAAAAAATATGTCATAAATAATAAATTGAACGGAACCCAGCATCAAAATTAGGTGCAGTAAAAAAAATGCTATGCTCGTTTCAAACACGGTTTTTTACATTCCCGATGGGCAAAAAATGAGAAAATGATCCGGAAAATGAGAATTTTATCCGTTGTCAGTCCGTTTTTATTTTCGACCATCGGATCTGAAAATTTGCAGATATTTTTGTCATCTTGATTGTTTTTCCAAATCCGTTTGTAAAACGGATTTACTGATTATAATCAGTGATAATTTTTGGGCAATTTTTCTAAATCCGTTTGTAAAACGGTTTCACGGATTATAACCCGGGCCAACAAATATGATAAAACAGCCTTCACGGAAAATAATCCGGACTCATTTCCGGCAAGACTGATTACAATCCGTTCAAAATCCGTTTTAGAAGCCGGAAAACAGGAAAATTCCGGGTTATAATACAGAAACGGATTATAACCCGGAATAAAACGGATCCGTTTTCAAAATATTTTGCCCATAGGGTTGTTTTCAGTCATATGTACATAATACATTCTACTTTTCTTGCTTTATGTTGACTATTTTCTATGCAGATTCACTTATACACCATAAGAATATGAAAATTAGTCATAACCGAGAACTTTCTGCATACTTTCTTCACAGATTTGTAAAAGTAACAGTTATAAACATCCGCAAGAATTTTAATTTGTTTTCAGAATGAAAGAGTTATTGGACTGACGAATTTAATAAAAATTCAAAATTTTTGCTGAATTTTAGTCAGTAGACGTTGAGGTGAAATGTTAATTGTCTTTATACAATTCCCTTTTCAAAACCTCGAACTCTCATTTTTTTCACAATGAATACGTATTTCGGAAAAACGCCCTCTTTTCAACCTGTTTTTCTGTTAAAATTTGAAAATTGAAACATCAATTTTTCTCAATACATAATTGCTATAGGCTACCTGGGGTGCAAAACAACTCGTTTAAACTGCATCTTTTGTGCCACTTGATGTCAAAAAACTCATTTTGTAGCTTCCGTCTGACTAATGATGGCCATTCATAGTATAATTTAGCTATACTTCAATCATTTACTGGCCGCAAATACGAACAGTCGAGCAAATGAACCCCCCGATGAGATAAAATTAAAATTGGGTCATAATATGCAGCAATACTAATTTTAAAAAGTCAGCTATATTTTTCTTTCACAGTAGTGTTGT
Source organism: Parthenolecanium corni (assembly GCA_038050395.1). Lineage (NCBI taxonomy): Eukaryota > Metazoa > Arthropoda > Insecta > Hemiptera > Coccidae > Parthenolecanium > Parthenolecanium corni. The sequence goes on along the minus strand of JBBCAQ010000032.1, from coordinate 10,205,569 downwards.
CATTCAACAGCGACAGTACGGATAGGAAGCATTTTATCAAAATCATCATTTTCAATTCTTTTTTGCTCGAATCTATTCATTTGAAAATGACTATGTGAGTAGTGGAAGAAAAAATTTTAAGGCCGAAAAATTAATAGCTATGGTGATGAAAAACATCAAAGATAGGTATGTACTATGCACATACCAGCGAGGAATTCAAGTATTAAAAATTTCAATGAAAATCATAACAACATGCTAACAATTTGAGTCTCGACTATCTCATCACTAAAGAATTCAAAATTCCAAACCGACTTCGTCATTGAAAAATCAAATATTGAAAGAACGTCCATAAAATATCAATTATACGAGTACAAGGCTGAAATCGGCCAAACCGTGCTGTATAAGTCTTGTAGAGGATTTCATGAGCAAAAAGACCAATCTTCGACAGCTAGCGTTACTATGTAAAAATTATTTCGTGCTAACTACGTAATAAAAATTTGCACGAATATCTGATAAAAGTATGTACACTTATAGCACAGTAGCACTCTCTCAAAAAGCAAGTTTCCTATACAGACCTATGGTGACAGTCAGTTTCAGGCATATCCTTGAATCTTGATTTGGTAAGGGGATGGGGCTACAGAACAAGGTTTCTTCAAGTCTTGAGGGGTTAATAATATTTTTCAATATCACCAATTGATCCTCAGAAGGAAACATGTTGTTAGTTTTGAGGCAAACAAAAATCAAATCATCTCATTTAAGGTAATACATATAATACTATAGTATGTGTATATAAAAAAAACCGCAAACGAGCAAAATATTTCGGGGGTCCGAAACAAAGCACTTTTTTCAAAAAATTATTGCGTTACAGGTAACACGTAAGTTACAAGAAATTGAACACTAAAAAGCATTAGCTCGCGTGTAATGTTTTACACACTTACCTTTGGTTAAAAAAAAGTGAGCGGTTAAATTTTTACACACGATATACCCTTTACGGGTTAAACGGAGTTAAAGGGTAAGAGAAACGATTTCAAAATAAGCAATAAACGGGTACTAAACTAGTTTGGGGCTTAGCACATCAAAAACTTGGTAATCTTATTTCTGAACTGTTTTTTTTTTTTAGTAATTTTCATCACAGCGATGGCTCTTAATACAACGCATATATTTTTATAAAGATATTAAAAATGTCATATATCGACACGATTCGTCCATCCAGGGCTTCTGATATCAACTATGAACTCGAAATGTCAAACCAAGTTTTGCTTAATTCGATCAAAATATTGCCTTCGATTGCATAAACTAGATCTACTAACAGGATTTTTGTAGAAACCTTGATTAAAAAAGCAGAAAAATACACAGCTATACTCTTCTCGACGCGAGCTGAAAAAGGCGGAAATGTAAGCAGAGCCTGAAACACAGAGTAGCTGAGAGTCCATTCCAGGTTACAGATACGTACACTCATTCCAAATGGGAAAATCGGGTTTAGATATGGCTTCGCGGGCTGACCAAAGTATCTAAAAATTTTTTTTTTTCGTGTTGGTTTTTTTTTCCTGGCACAAAAACATCGAAGAATGTGGTTCGACATGACCGACATGTGACGGATATGTAACGGACGGTAGTGAAGAGATGGCCATTTGGCATAACTCGTGTACACACGTAATCGGAGCGTGAAGATACGAATGATTTATGGATACGAAATGCAAGCGGCACACTTGGTCAATCGGCTAGACTCCGAAGTCTTTACAAGCGAAGTGATGTACGGTACAGGGGCTCTCTTTTCACGAAACGCTGGCCAGCCACCGTCGAATCGAGAGTACGGGCTGCATAGAGGAAGCGGAAAAGAAAAATGCGCAGACAGACCGCGTACTTTTTGCCTAATCTAGCGTGAACGGATGCCAAGCCAGCCCTGCATATCGTCGTGGACCGATTGGAATCTCGAAGCGAATTTCTCACCTCTTTTGCCGATTTGCAAACGAATGTTTAACTCTCGGTTAAAATGTGCACTATACGATGCACTTATTACAGCGTCGTTGATTTGAGAAAATCACCAGTCGACGTACGGTACGTTCGTATGTATAAAAAAAATAGCAGTTACGCATTCGTGCACTGTCCGGCCAACCAGCAGTTATGTAATATTTCACATCGGGAAAATAAAAATCTACACTCCACTTGATACGGCGAGTATAAATCCGCAAAAAAAAAAAAACAACTGGAATTAGTTTTCGCCAGCCTTTTTAGCAAGTTTTCAATAGAAAACCTTCTATTAATTTTTGGTCTAGACACTTACGTTACACAAATAGGCATGGGACATGCATGCATATAGTTATTCGTTTCATGATCTCAGGATTCCAAAAATACCAATCTCGCATTTTCATAATTATTTATTAATATTACTTGCTTGTGTATATGGGGAGGAATGATGTGTTAATCATAAATTTTGAGTTTGAAATCTAATTACAGTCGAACTACCAATTGGATCGAACTGAAATTTCAACAGGACATGAATCAATGAAATTTCGAGAGGATTATCATTGAAATATCAAGCCAATCCTTTCATTGGTTTTGGAGAAAAATCATTAGCAAGGTTGAGAAACGTGGATTTTTCTTTGAAACACGAGATTGGAAGAACCACCGAATCAACACGGCTGAAACTTGAACCAGAGGTCAATTTTGATGAGATCGAAGCCAAAACGTTAATATTTTCTTCTGAACTTGCTGGCAGGTTTCCGAAAGAAATTCATTTCTTACCCTATTTACGCACAATCCTAAAACATAAAATTCTAATTGTTCACGAGACCCCTGTAGTTCTATTTGAAAACCTGCTTTTCTAGCCCGCGGCTTCCAACTTTTGCCAAGTTCTATCAAATATTGCCAATGTGGAGCCACCAAAATAATGGCGAGGAAAAAATTGGGGCAATGAAGAAAACATTAAGGTGCCAAAAAATTGCTGGGAGGGAAGGGAGGAGGAATGGGGCACTAATTTATGAAAAAAGGGAACCAAAACACGTCTCTGCGGAGGCATCCCAAACCCCTTGCACGCCTATGCAGAGATACATTCACATAGCGAAAAGTATACTACACACGTTGCGAATATCTAAAATAAATCTTAAATCGTCCTTGCTTTCCTATTAAAAATAGTAAAAATCACAACTCATTTTTCTCAGAAAGGGGTAACTAAATATTGAAAATATAAGAATAATTGAGCTAGAAAAACCTAAATAACGTACCTACTAACGCAACAGAAAAAAGAGTATTCTAGCCACACTGGCGGGGTATTGAGCTGAAAGGAATGATGTTAACTGTCTCACATCATATATGGGCCTAATCCTAATAATATATCGCACTATCAACAACACAGCCGCAAAAGTTGATATAGACGAACACCTTTGACCTTTCGTCATCAGGCGAATCAACAGATTTTAGTACCTTTCTACAGTAAGTGTGCTCCACTGCCACTATCATTATAATGTTCGCTTACACAGGTACATTTTTCCAGACGAGTACTCGCGTCCTCGTTGGTCCAAAAAATGAATTACCGAATCGTCGATCTCCGCAGCAGGGTACGACGATTGTTGGTATTACAAAGTACCACCCCCCCCCTCTCCATATTTACGAAACAATATCGTCATCGTCGACGTAAACGATCGTCCAGGCGTGAACAAAACGAATACACGAACGAATAAAAACGATCGCAGACTTTAATATAAAACCGAAAAAATGTATAGATCCGACGAAGCATTTCCACTTGAGAATTCACATCGATTGATAAGCTATACCTCCATAGATAGGTAAAGGCAAAAAGTAAAACAGAGGGGGCTGAGGTGGGAGAGGAAACCGAAAAATACCAGCAGTTGAAAAACGTAGGGTACCTACTACGAGTACCTATTTTCCATAGTGTCAGTTCGAATTTTTCTTAGCTATCTTTGTCTTTATCCTTCTCTTCTACTCTCTTCCCACAGATGTAAAAGTGTCGTACTTCCGATTCTCAGACGACTTGGTATTTAAGCGTAACGACGATAATTATCTAACGGATAACGAACTTTTTTCCGTCGAATTTCACGCTTTACGTTCGATTGACTATCACTAGTTGTCCCCCCCACCCTCGCGGGCAACCCGCCCAACCTCTTCTGTTGCCTAAATCGACGCTAATTGTACGCAAAATTTTGCAAGCGAACTCGAGAGGCAATAAACAATACGAGTTCATAGTTGCGGAAGATGACACTCTCTAGGATATTGCTTTTTTATTTATACGTTCGTCTTCCCTTTCGCCACACCCGCGAGCCTCTCTTCGATCCAGGAAGAGGGTAATAAAAGCTGACATCTTCGTTTCTATTATTCTAGCATAATTTTCCTACGACCGAGTCGCGTCGTCTAAAAACGAACACGTATTAGTTTCTGTACCTTTCTCGCGCGTTGGCAAAGATTTGATAGTAAATCAGCCGACCATCCGCAGAATCTCTTCAGAGGATGCCCTATTTACATACAGCACACAGATAACTGTAGTCTCTCAAGAAGAGCTTAGATATTTCGAGTTATTTATACGCCAAGGTAATGGGTAGACATCTAGTGCACGACACAGAGTAGGTGGGTTCGTTTTGCCACCGAGATGATTCGGTACCTTCAAGCGAAAAGGAGCTATATATGTCTACTTAGAGACATCTACGGGATATGAGAAAAGAAACGAAATTACTGCCAAAACAAAAGTGGACTTCCGATTCCAATTCAGTTTTGATTTATGAAAAAAGTGAATCTACTCGACTCGAGAGTAGATACTGAAACGTGGATTTCGATTTTCATAATGGATTATGGTGGGAGACTTGGAGTTGTTTTCCAACTGTTCAAGAAAAACAGTGGCGCCCACCTAGGTGATGAAGAGGTGCAGCGGTTGCACCGCGCCTCACAATTTGGGGACCCCATCAGATGGGAATTTTGATCACCCCATACTACCAAACAAGTTGAAAAAATTTGAGAAATTGTTTTATTTAGTTTCGTCCGTGTTTTTCGAGGAATCAGATTCATAACTGGGATGAATCAAAGTAGAAACTGAGGATATCAGTTTCAAATTAGATTCATGAATTCCATAGCTAAACGAACACGGCAAAGACAAATTTCGTGTGTCGTCACATTCAATACGACGTGTTGCACTTTGAACGTTAAAATTCACCATCTTCCAATCAATCATTTTTTAAATCACAAATAATCACAAAAAATTTTAGTTCTTTCAGCAAAAAGTGTTTGCTCATTAGTACACGCAGCACTTTTATAAGGAAACAACATGTGAAAATATAATGAAAAAAGTCTCCTTACTGTCAACACTCATGTCCAACACGGTTGTGATCTTTTATCACCAGTCAAATCAAAGTTATGAATTTTTTAAAATTATTATGAAGTTTTGTTCCTATTCACCTGCCTGATCCTATTCACCCGGTTTGACGGTATGCCAAGACTTGAATTTCACATTTCTATAACGAAGACTTTCTAGGAAAAAATATCGAACGAGACTTATAAAGATAACTCACTTGCACCGATTAGGATAAATTTAGAAAACATGAAATTCTCAACATTCCACAGGTGGGATCTTGCGTGTATTCCACAGGTGGGGTCTTGCGTGTATTTTCGAGTAGTAAAGAACAACTTACCTGGAAACAAAGAGAAAAAAAATCAAAAATAAATTTCATCTATAACTATAAACGTCGAGTTTTCTACAAAAAATGACATGAGACCTAGCGATTATTATACTACTTTTGTACTTCAAATAAAATTCCTCAACATTGCATAATTTTCGAGGATATAAACAGACCACCAAGGTCCTCACGATGATCGACGTTCTTTTGAGCCATTTCACAAGTTCGCGTTGGTTGATTGAGATATGCCAACATTCACCCATTTTGGCATTTTTTTCATTTACTCGTACTCCCAATTTAGTTGTAAATAGCTCGTCTGTGTACCGTTCATTTCCCATCACGAAATGGGAAGTGAAGAACGTGACCTTCGTCGCACTCGGTTCCTCTTTTCAACGGCACGATCATACGACCATTCTTCTTCTCCCCCAACCCTTAAGGTCTGCCTGCACTAATAAATGGAGTTCTTTGTAAACGAGAAGGAAAAAAAAAAGGGCTGCTTACAAATCGTTTTACAATATTTATACTTATTGTCGCAGTCCAAATTAATTACGAATTTATCAAATCATCTCAAATAATACGATTCGTGCCTTCTTTTTCCACAGCCCCAGTTTGTCTCACAGATTCGGTGACTCCTTAACCATGAACTGTCACGAAGAATATAAGAAGTATTAAAAAAAAGAAGGAAGCAGAAAATCTGATTATTATCATACCGACGACGAAAATGAGAGAAAAAAGAGTAAATAATGAGCATTAAATAATGGCTTTATGACGAAGGAAAGGTGGACAGGTGGAATCATATTGCGGGTAAATAAACTCGTATTCGATCTCGCAGCCATTTTGGAGACTGCATGGAACGCAATATGTATTCATTTTTTAAATGCATTTTACATACGCACGGTGTCTAGACAAAATATGATAAATGTATTTAGCATCGTACAATTCAGGATTTTCAAAGCGGCACCTAAATATCGTCGAAAAAATGATAAAAGGAACATCGGGGTTGAAGCTCAAATTATAAAATCCTACAATTTAGACGCGACTGATATTACATATACATATAGAAATGGTAAAAAGGTAGGTAGGCCTAAGAAGTATATAACCTCAAAGAAATCTAAATAACTAAGTTGAATAAAAAAGCGATTATACATCTTTATAGTCTACTATTTTTTTTTTCAGTCACCACAAAGTTCCACGCGCAGCGTAGGTAGTAGATATTTTTATTTTTTCTAATCTTGTTGATGAGCATCACACTAATTTCTGGTTCTTTTTTTTTTATTAAAGGATGGAATGTAAGCGGAAATGGGAAAATTATGAATGATTTTGTAGCTGAGAAACCATGAGAAACCAGACTGATCCAAGTCCTGCAAATTTAGTGACGAAGAGATTTTGACTATTTTCCATGTACATATAGTTCACTTGGCACTTTCATTCTTTGAACCAAGCCCTGTTTCACACGATGTCGGGTGTTGGGCTATGTCGGTCCGACATTTTATCGGACGCATACTGTGATATACTATTGTCTGAAAGATGACGCAGTTTATCGTTGGGAACTGCCGACAATCACCGATATCGGGCCGTCGGGTCGGTTTACGTGCGAAAGCTTCAATTTATTTTCACGTCTCAACATCAACTTAATATTAACCCCGATAAAATGTCGGGCCGACATGGGCCGACATAGCCCGACACCCGACATCGTGTGAAACAGGGCTAAGTGTTTCAAAATATGGGTAACCAGTAAGCACTTATTATTCTTGAAATGAAAAACAGAAGTACCCAAAATAAGCGTAAAGTTGAAAACTTCAACTATGATTTAGGACTTGGATCACTCTGGTCCTCAGCCACAGAATCAAGAATAATAATGCTCGAGTTAAACTAAGCTACAAAAATGTTTTACTAACACTGATTACATTCCTTAGTTTTTATTTTTCACAAAGCTTTTAATATTTATTATTATGTTCTGGTAATTTTACACTCGCTTCTAAGTTACTAATCAGCATTGCGCAGAGAAATAAAAAATTAATAAAATTATTTTCCATCATTTCAACTATACCTACAGCATTTCTACATGTAAAACAGAATAATGTAATTTTATCTATAAACTTCATTTATAAAAGCAGGCCAAGAAACCAAAAAGAAGAAATGACAATAGAGTTTTGAAAATTTCTGAACAATTAGCGGGAACGCATGTCTTTCTTTCTCGATAATTCTTTTTCTGAATTTAAATCTATATTTTTAATATCCCAGAAAAAAAAATATTCACAGCGATGATAAAAAGGTTTTGTCGTATTTGTGTACACAGAGAGAAATGAGTAGTATTAATTACTACTTTATTGCATAGGTAGATATTTTCAGCGTGTGTAGTACTTTAAATTAAACAATACTGGATTATATCGTCACTGACCTGAAAGATACCCTCTTATACGTAATAAAATGTTGAAAAATTATGGGATTGGGCCAGCGGATTTGTCTTGAGCATAAAAATTCAACAAACCTAAAAACAAGTCATTTTCAAAATTTTCAATACATAGGAGATATTCAGCAGGTCACCGACGATATATTCTACTATTTTTGCATTAATTTTTACTGGAAATCTTGAATAGTCCCTGTTTTCCAATCCAAAATAGTGCAGCGAATTGCAACTGAAATTTCTCTCGAAGTAGAATTACTGCTCAACAGGCCACATTAAAATATATAATATTATGAAGCAGCAAGCGATTTGGGTCCAATACACACGCATAAATATTAGAAGTAACACTTTATTATTTATTATTCATCGTAAAATAATTTGTGGGAGTTAACTTCACAGAGGAATAAAATGGGCTTTATTTGGCTTAAAGTTATAAATTAATAAACAGTTGCTTACCAAATGCTACCTTACATTTAGCCCAAAGGCATAATGAAAACACAAATAAGAAACTCTTTTCTGCCGTCCGAGGTAATAAAAATTGAGATTTAATGGTATCACACAGCATATACTCGATGTGAAATTAAATTTTCTAGTTTCACCTGCACTCCACTATAGGTATACCGACTCTAAATTTTAGCAATAAAATACCGTTGACCGTTTGAAAAAGCTCGAGGAGTTATACGATAACCCAGATGAAACGAATGACTACGATTTTTCGACCTTGGCCATTTTGTATGCGCAAAGAGAGAGAGAGAGAGAGAGAGAGAGTAATTAACGTGTAATCTCCGCTTTAAGAGAGAGAAAAGTGACCGACAAAAAATCGAGCAAAAATATTATGCGAAGAGTGTACCTCTGATATGCAGTGCGGCTATTTTCTATTTGACTCGTCGAATAAGTTTTCAATGTCGCATTCCATCTCGCCGAATGGGGAAAGGTGAAGTAGACAAAAGCGTTTAGAAAAACTATGTAAGCAGAAAGAGCAGCCACAAGAATTTTATTTCGCATCGTACGGTAAAAGACTTATAAAAATTCCAGCAACTCTGCGCTGGTTGGTGGCTACGCATTTGCCTGGTTGTAAAGCAACGGACTTACAACTTTATGGCAGAATGGTGCACAGTAGTGCATTAAAATAGCAACCAATGTGTGTATGTGGGGCGAAGGAGTAGAAAAAAATAGTCGAGATGAGATAAATTCAGCGTCGGCAAAGATCGCCATTCCCATTGACAAGATCCAGGAGCACACTACTGTAGAACTTTTAGAATGCTACTCGTACATCTATGGGTACATCAAGAAAAAAATAAAATAAAATCTCAGCGTAGTCATTGACATCAAATATTGAGCCAAACGTCGTCAACCATATTGGAATTGATGGCTCCTATTTTTTCTAGCGAAGAATGTGCCCGTCACGGGAGAAACGAATTAAAAATGCACAATACACAAGAGGCGAGCCAGCCTTTCTGCCTGCAAGCAGAGAGCACATATATATCTATTCTTGGCAAAAGAAATGGCTAGGAATTTCACTTTGCGGAACGAAATTAGGTGCGTTCGCAGACGATGCGATGGTGTATACGCGAAATGAGTTCCAACTGCAGCGAGTGGAGGCCCCTGCACTTGATAATAATTTATTGACAGTTTCGGTCTGCTGATAGAAAAAATGATTATACCGTACGTTGGTTCTCGAAAATTAATCCTACCAAAATCACATTTCCAGTCTGCCAACAAAAAAACTTTAAAAAAAAACGCGTCCTTTGTGCGTGTGTGTGTATATTCCCTTCAGTCACGCCTTCAACATGCAGCGCTTTGATGGTGGAAAAGTGCAACATATCAATTTCGTCAAGAATTAGGTGAATCGAAAAAAAGCGTATAGTAAACAAGAAAAAAAAAATTTTCCCAGTCACTTCGCAATCCTTTGAAGGAGGCATATTGGTTCAGTATATGTTGGAGATCCTTTCAGTGGCGCACACCAAAATTTGCTAAGGGAGAGACTGAATTTTTTGAATTTAACACCCAAAGACCAAGAAACAAATTCTATGAAAAAACTGTGCGAAATTAGGAAAATTGTTGATAGTGACAATAATATCTTTAATTTTTACGAAATTTTCAATTTTATTCTAATGTACAACTGTAAGTTACGACGCATAGGGTACGTGATCAAATGTCAATTGTGATCTTGCAGTAGCGAAAGAAGACAATTGCAGGTGGTTAAGCGAAGTTTCTTCAGTTTGATACAGCAACTTGAGCTGATATGCTGATTTCAGTTTATGGATATAAGCTGTATATAATTTTAGGCAAATGTTTTTACTACAGAAGTAATCCCCTAATTGAATGAAACATCGAAGAGAATAAGTCAAATCACTATATACCTATAGGTACTATATAGAAGGTCATCGTTTAAAAAATACGTGTCCTGCGACCGTTTTGGCCTCGGATAGTGAGTTCTACTAACGTAAGTATAACATGAAAAATGTAAATTTTAAAGAAAAAATCTTGATAGAATAAGTAATTGACAAGGCATGAGTTGTACAATTCAGCCATATCTACAACTCATTTTAGCCGTCGATACGCATTCTCTAAAACGAAAATAGCCAACACAATTTTCGTGGAAAAAACTGCATCGATTTCACGAAAAGTTGAAAGCCAAAAAAGCAGACACAAAGAACATCGTATAAGATAAAAAGCGCGGCGTAGACTTGGACTAGTAACTTATGGGTTTGTAGAAAAGAAAGTAAAAAAAAAAAACATATTTTTTTATCAATAAACACGAACTTGGAACAATATAATCCCTGTTGAGTGTGAAAAATAATAAATTCCGGAAATCTACTTCATTTTACGTTGAAACAAGGAACCAACAGCAAGTGCTAAGAAGGCGAAATCATTGCAGAGAGCTTTATAGTGTAAATGAGTGAACAAAATGACTCAAATGTATAAATTTGTGGCAGTTTTATTTATATTTTGGGCATCTTCCAGTCCAACATACCAGGTAATAATAATCAATTTAATTCGACAAAATTGAAATGAAATAATAATATTATTAAGCATTTAAAGAGTACACCTATACCTACGGACGAAATGACTTTTTGTACTTCGATAGGACGATATTAGATAGTAAAATTGAAATCCAAAGTGAGGGTATAGGTCGACCATGTAAAGAAAATGTCTGCTCTCGATAACGATCGAATATCTTGTAATTTCTCAAAAATTAAAATTAAAAACGTAAATATACATAGGCCTAAAAATAAATTAATTTTCATTAAAATCAAAACAGACATAATGGATAGCGCAGCTGAATAAATGTTTGAGCATTCGTATTTTGGGAAGGCATGTCTGATGTCAGTTTTTCAAAGATCTAACTAGAGGGTGAATTTTCGAATTTTATTTTACGAGTACATATAGAATTTTAATCTGCGAAGCGTACATTGAGTTGCTCATTTCGCATCTACAGTATTTATTAATCGAATACAGACAATACCTGATTTCCATTTTCAGGATGATCAGAATAAACCCGTCATGAAATTTTATTATGAAGAACTGTGCGCGGGGAGCCGACAATTCATGACTGATCCAATAATAGAACTTTACAAGATGCTCAAAGATAATGTGTCATTGATTTTCGTTCCTTGCGGCGCTACTCAAGTGAATATCATGTCTAAATTTTTGCCATAAACCTTTTACTATATGATTCTGTTTTAGAATAGGCATTATTTTTGGAACATCAAAATACAAAAAAAGGATTCATCAGGCTCCCAAGTTCAACTAGAAATTTTCCCTAGAGTCATAACGTAGAATTTTTACCTGAGATTAGGGAATAATGAGATTCTTCAGTAGAAAAACTGCTAATAGCTCAATAAAATATTAATGTTCAAAAATGAAAAAAAAAGCTACATAAGATTGTATGCCAGGAATGTATTAAGGATGGTCTAATGAATCAGTGATAAAAACCGGTGGGGGGACATATGTGTTGCAATTAGACGTTTTTCAGCGATGACTCAAAAACTATGCTAGATATCCAATCTAAAGTTCAGTAACAATTAGTTCTCTATCAAATTTTCTATCGCTTTAAGAAATGATCTCATGAGCTATTTTGCATCACCCGGTCCAATATAATCAATTTATTTTTATGCGAACTTTGACTAACAGAAAACAAAAGACAAGAATGGGAAATGGAATTTCACATGTCAGCATGGATCTGATGAATGCAAAGGCAATTTAATTCAAACCTGTGCCTTGTATGTATTTCGAAACGAACCAGAAAAGCAAGTAGACGTTGTAACTACCATGATGAAGAAATACCCTCCATTTGATGTCACCCAGGTATGAAAGAAAAGTAGATCTATGAAATGCTTCGGCTTTTGTAAGTTTCAATTCGATCATATAGAAATGTTTTTTCTTCAATGTGTGAAATATCAACACATGCTTAGGTCATAATTATAAGTAAGCCAATCTTTAATATTACAACTCTCAATAGGTACAGCACATTATCATGAAATCCTCGAATAGCATGAATTTGAAGAAAAAAAAATCGTCTATACTAAGTGCATTAAAAAAAAATAATGTTTTCTGAAAATTTGTTCAACTATTGAATTGAAGGAGTGGTTTCGAGAATAACATAAGTCTAACATTTTTAGCAGGTTTTTTTTCTATTGTTTTTGTACACAAATTAATAAATTAGGTATGATGTAAGTACAGCATTTTTCAAAAACGAAAAATAAAAATTAAAATTAGACTATAAAGCTCGTTTTTAAAACCAACCGTGCAATTTATTCGACACTAGTTTTTTGTGATCTGGTAGGTGCATTAATACTTCAAACCAGTATTTCCAATACAATAAAAAATCTTTTCTTTGAACGTATATTTTACATGAAATTTGTGCCAGTCGTGTATTCATAATTTATTTGCGGAATAAACATCAATATTTTTGTTTAATTCCTTAAGATGCACATATAATGGCATACTTCCTTTTCCAAAATATGAAAGCTACTGGAAGCAAAAGCAGTCAATGACATAAATTCAAGACATGAACCATTCTGAAAGAATTATTCTTGAATGATGAACTATACCTAATTCATTCAGTAGAAATGCAACAGGCGAATGAATATTATTAGACTGAGAAAAAAAAAAGTATTAAAAGTTGATATGAGTGGGTACTAAAAAAATTGAAAATTAATAAAAATATCGAGAATTAATAAAAAATATTAAAAGTTAGTATACAAACGTAATACGAGTACAAAAATTTAATATTTTACACTAAATTTTAATGAATAAACCTGAATTGTACTTGGTTTAGTACGCTGCATATTAAAAAAAAATTAGTACCAATATGCAAATTTCTCTCAGTGTATCTACAAACTGCATTAAATTCAGGATTAACTAAAATTAATTGCTCATTCATTTTTCACGCAGTGCTTGGCCAATATAAGTAAAACATATCAGAAACAAATTATGGACTGTATGAATTCCGCAAAAGGAAATAAACTCATGGCTAAAAATGTACATCTCACGCAGAAAGCCAACCCTCCATCGTTCCCCTATATGACTATTAACGGGGTACGTATCTGTATGAGATTTCAATCAAATATTGAGAATGGTTTTTCAAGACTCCCATCCTCTTAATATGTGTTTCCTGAAAACGAGAATTTATAAAACCTAATTTAAACTTCAAGTTGATGTGAAACTTTAAAAAGGTTGAATTTATCGAATTTGAACAAAGTAATAAGCATAAAATATGGGTGGCTGATGTTCAATGGATTGTTTTTTTGTTTGTTTCTTTTTTTTATTGTAATCTACGGTGGTGTTTGTGTAAAATGTGTCCTGAATTCGGAACATGATAGTTACGACATTTTATCAGTTTTCACTATTTCCACTATTTTTAAAAAGCATGCAAAATATTTCGAAAAATCATCCATTCACACATAAAACGCTGTGCTAAAAGGAGATACTAGCTCTCAGAATTGATATATTCACTTTAGAAAATCAAAATGTATAACTTAAATAAAACACAAAAATTTCGGTGTTCTTTTCAAGTGTTTTATAAAGCTACACTGTTAGAGGGTATTAGAAGGAAAAAATTTCTCGAATAAAATTCAACAATGAATCGATTGGTGATGTCATATCGAAGGTATACATATTATAGTTTTTAAACTACGTAGGTACCTACAAATATAAAGTAAAAAGTACAAGCTATTTATTTTACAATCTACTCATTATGTCTTCGACATTTCAGAATGGCAGTTCTGCTATGATGGAAGAAGCAAGGCAGGACCTCCCTAATTCGCTCCCTCATACGGTTTGCGAATATTGTTTTAAAATACCAAAAAAACCAATGCCGAAACGTTGTGCAGAGTATTGCAACGAAGATACCAACTCTACGTAAAAATGGAAGCTCTATTTTCCGGAAGTGGTTTCAAAAATGTTTTTAATGAATAAATGCGCATAGAATAAAAATATACAACGTACTTCGTATACCAGAATGACAACAAAAAAAAATCCACATGATAATAAAATTATTGAAAAACGAAAACTGCGAGCTCAATGTTTCGTTCAAATGAATATTATTCTACTACTCCACTATTTTTTTCCCTTCCAGAATTCACTGACGAATAACTCACGTTTAGAGGGAGTAGATATAGGTCTATATCTATACAAATTGTACAAAATAAAAGTGTTAATTCGTAATTGCAGAATGCTACTTGATACAGAAAAAAAAAAATTTATATATGTAAATAGTTCATACCATTTTACCTCAAACGTTTGAAAATTTCCTTACTTTAATATTTTTGTTATAATTCATCTCTAGACTCTTTTATTATAGCTTTGAAATTTTAACGCGTACACATAATTTTATTAAAATTCTATAACTCTCGCAGCCGAAACACCAAGACTAGAGCTATATATGCTGTTTCATTCTCAATTTGGAAACTTTCTAAAACAAAATAATAATAAATCCCAAATGTTCCACATAAGTCTAATTTGCTATAAGGTTAATTTATTTTTCATTCGACATTTTCATTTAGTATCTTGTGTGCTCAGTCTCTCACCATTTGTCGATTCGATTAACGCGTTTTTTCAGACTTTAAAAATTATTATGAGTAAGTTAAATGAAATAATAATTCTCGCATTCGACAAAATGAACGTAAACGCAACCTAATCTAGCGAAGTTACATCAAAATACACGGTTTTTATCATCAAATTCGAACGTTGAACGTTTCATTATCTATATCGACGCTATCACACCAAAAAAGCACAAGTTCATCTGCTATAGCGTGTAAAACTCACACTTTAGCAACCGAATTTACAAACAACATCCAGTGAGAAAGAAGTAACAAATTAAAAAAAATTAGTGCCTATAAGAATAATAATGCATCAACTAAATAAATTGACCATTGTTCTACTGTTACCATGGTTGTCTTCCAGTCACGCATACCAGGTAGTAAATTAATTAACGTCTAACCGTAATTCTTAAGTTTTAAGGAGCCATCGTATCTTTCTTTTGTTTTTTTTTTCCCTTTCTGGTGTATTTGGTGCATGGGTGCCTGTAGGCATACAGTAGGTCTAAACATTGTTAACATTCGCTGCCAATGCGTTTTTGCACTCGTATATACAATTTACTCTACTAAATACGGTATTATATATTTTTTAATGTATTTTTTATTTCTTTAATGGTGTGCACCGCATGCCAAACAGAAAGTGAACGTTTCAGTATTTTATGAAACATTATGCGCACCAAGCATTCGACTGATCCACCGACAATTGATGCCCACGTGGATGCAGCTCAAAGATTATGTGAACATTACATTCGTGCCGTATGGTAAGGCTGTCGTGAGTATCAAAAAAAAAAAATTTTAATTCATAACCCTTTGATCTTTTCTTTCATCATTTTTTTTTTTTTTTTTTGTTATTCTCACTGAACAAAATGTCAATGCACTTTCGAGCTGTCTGTTTGCCAGCGAAACAGGCATAAAGTTCGAATAAAAAATTTATTTCTCCACTTCGCCTTTTTTTGGTTCATGGTTCATGGCTGAACGATATAGCAGGTGCATATTGCTACCAGTAAAAAAAATATATATACATATATTCTGGTTTGGTTATGGACACAGAGCTAGCAGCCACTTAAAGAAAGAGATGTACGCATTCTAAGACACAAGTTCACAAACGATAAACTTTGCAATATCATTTTCCAGTTTTCTCAATTCTCGCAGTAATTTTGAAATATCAAGTACGTAGGTATAATATAATATGTACTTATTTTGGCAATTTACGAAACTTGACGAACAACATAGTTGGGTAAAAGATTTCTAAAAGAGTTCAAACTTTATACTTTTTTCTAACATTTTATTTTCAACTTCCCAAGTACGTATAGTGTCATAATATCGGCGTTTAAAGTTCATGCTTTCTCTTTACAAGTTACCGGGTTACCGGGTGGCGAACTATAGCAAAATCTCAACTATTAATCTAATACGTCAAAAAGAAATATAAAATTGCTAAATGACTTGACAAGCTCCGATAAAAGACAGGTTTACGTGGAAGGTTACTTCAGATCATGGCGCACTGAAAGAAATGAGAAATAATTTTTACTATTTTAGATAGTAAAACAGGGACAACGCAAGATTTATTGTAGAAATTTAGAAAAATATTTGTATTCTACCATCTTAGATAATATATTTTCGAGGTAATTTTTACTACAAACCTCGAAATGTCCCGATTCTCCTATAGCAAATAGGAAAAATTACAACTTAAATTTTTTTCAGTGTCGTTAAGGAGACTCACACCCAGAATTTTGAATTCCAACAAATAAGTACCAAAAGAGTATATTTTATTTTTGATAAATTCAAAGTGAAGCTCGAATTAACTACAAGTATAAATTTTCGTCACTCCAACGCATAATAATGATGACCTATGGTAGGAAAATCGCTACATCAAAGGGAAATACGAGATAAGGCTTTACCCAAGAACACTTATTATAATTTATAATATTCGGAAATTCAACAAGTGGCAGACATCTGGTGAAATTTTTCATAATTTACTGAGCAAATATCACTACAATAATTTTCATTGGTTAGAACTGAAGTCGTTAAGTATAAATATTATCAATTGTCAGGTTTTATGATAATTATTATGTACATAATTTTGAATCTCAGTCTTTTTTAATACCAGTATACCTACGTAGAATTTTATGAACTTTTACATGATGCAAACATCTTTTCAGGAAATTATTTATACCCTGTTCATACATTTCATAAATTTCCATCAATTCATTTTTCGATAAAAAAATCTTCAAACATATCAAGTGATTCAAAATAAATCCTGCCTAAAAAATATGGCTTATTATTACTGTAGCTTGATTACTTTATTTTTCAGGATAGAAGTTACAAATAATTATCTGACAAGAAAAAAAAATCTAATTAATACGCATTGCGGTATGTCTTACGATTCTAGTTTGCTAATGGTTTACTTTACGTGTCTTAAATTTCGAATTTTATGCTAAATTAATTTTTCAAAAATTGGTTAATATTGGCTAGAAATTATTATTTCCATCTTGTAGTATGAAAGTTTACAATTTTCAAAATAATTTTCTCATTTTTCTTTTTTTTTTGTTCTTGATCAGCATGAAAAACAGGCAGATGGAAAATGGAAAATCGAATGCCAACACGGAGAGACGGAATGTTGGGGCAATAAAATTCAAGCTTGTGGTCTACATAATTTAAAGGACGATGCAGATCGTTCAATACGATACATAGCTTGTTTTATGACGTACAACAATTTCTACCCATTCAACACCACCGTACGTAGACAATAAATTTTTTTCGTACCTACGCATGAAATTTCCCAATTCTAAGCTGACAATAATGAACTATTCGAAGCACGCATCAGACACTAAACCCTTTTAACAATTAACGCTTAATAGGTACGAGAGGAGTGAAACAGAAATAAAATTTGTCAAACACTCGAAAAAAAAAGACGAAAAAAAAAAACTAACGAAGAGCTTGGGAGTGTTGATCACGTGACCTATTTTAATTCTTGCATTATCGATAAATCAAGCATAGATAGGTATATTTGACATTTACTGCGTTATTTGACGCGTAGGTATGTGCATTCCAATTCAAAATAACAATATAAATTAACTACGCATAGGTACATACTTCAAATTATTCATACGTTAAAGTATTGATATACTCATATTACCTGATAGAAAATTTCATGGAATTATTTCAACGTGACGGTCAAGAAATCATGACTTTTATGTTCAAAATTAGTAGATACTTATACCGATCACAAATTGTTTGATTCAACTCACCTGAAACAAATAAAAATAAGATACTTTTAGTCCAATATCTCAATAAATCTGTACTTATAATAATAATTTATTAGTGGAGGGAAATAAAAGAAGTAAATGGAAGCCTTTATACTAAATTGAAATTGATTTTAAATAAGTGGCGGGTCGGCTACATCTATTCTGTAGTTATGTTTTTCAAGTAATTAATTATGAAAAACCCTGCCAGCAAGACGAATATAGGGTTATTAAAATTGAACATATTATTCAAATAATTAATACATAATTCTGCAATAAATTTCCCAAATACAGTGTTTCGAAGATATCACTGATAATGATCAAGCAAAATCTCAGAATTTTCATAAATGCGTCAACTCTGAGGAAGGAAATGAGTTACTGGCAGCTTATGGAGATTCAACTTACGCGGTGCAACCATCAATAACTAGTGTTCCAGCCATTACTTACAATGGGGTACGTGTAGTTACGAATTGCAATAAAATTATGGACTTGTATCGAGTTACATTATATTAATAATTCTGAATTTAACGGTAACGTACGAGCCGGATGAGTATTCAACTAACAAAATTTAAAGAATGGGGAAAGAAGAAAGAGATGCCACCCAACCACCGTATTAACCCTAGGTTCATTTCGGTAAATTAATTTTTCATACTGGTGAACTTCTTTTTTATTTTAGGATATTAATTTTTCATATTGGTAAACTTTTTTATCAATTGCCAAACACTTTACATTAGGAAGCATAAAAAAAAAGTAGTCAACGTCTAAAAAAGGAAACAACCCCGCAATCATCAAATAAAATATTGACTTATACGAGTTTGAATTGAAAACCTTAAAAATTTGATGCATTCAATACCTTTCCGAGTTGAAAAGTAAGCAATAAATTCCATCAAATCGTACAGATATCCGTATAGTGCTTCTTCCGATGTAAATGTGAGCTATTTAACTCAATAATATCAAGTAAAATGCGAATTACCATTCGGTGACATTAATGTTTAACGAGCTTGAGAAAGTAAATTCGACGTGCGCTTCTTCTGTGCAATCTACCCAGCGATCTTGTCAACCCGAACAAACATCAAACACGATGAATTTCAAATACCTACCTATACATAAGTTGGTGCATTCGAAAAATGCTATCATATACCCAACAACCCAGGACTCAGTCAAAAATGTCAGATTAGTCTAACCGATTTTATGACTTTTTTTCTCACGGGCGTAAATCACGAAATGTATGTAGAGAAAACACACCACACACGCGCACGAATGTGCCCGCCAAAAAAAAAGAAGAAAAAAAGACGGAAACACTTTCTTCAAAATACTAATCGTGCTTTCGTATTTCGTTTTCTAGATTTACGACTACAATCTGAATTATAAAGCAAACACAGACCTACCATCGGTGATCTGCGATTTGCTGGGAGCTGAAAAGCCGGCTCCATGTCAACCGACAACTACGGGGATGCTTTAAGCTTAAGAATAAAGTCATAAAGCTGTAGCAGCTGTAATTACCTCACTCGAATGTAAACTATGTTTAATGTGTTTAGGTACCTGTATGTAATTACTCTAATACCTGAAATAATGTCATTTACAGTAAAAATTATCGTTATATTCCTTTTGAAGAATTCGAAACAGTAACGAGCTAAAAAAAAAATTTCACGAATTTTTCGGATATTGGAATTTATATGAACGACTTTTGAACATTTCTGATTCGAAGTTTACAAAATTTCATTATTTAATGCTTGCTTAGGGCGAATAATGATAAAATATACTCGTACCGTCGAACGGGGTGACTTTACATTCAAGGGGCGACTTTACCCACTTCGTTTTAGCCCAATAAATAAATTGCCAGGCAAAAATTAAAACCGAAATACGATTTGGATCGAAGCAGGTAGAAGGAGGAAAATAAAAAAAAGATTGTCACCCTTACCTCACTTCACCCAGTAACAGAACAAGAAAATAAAGCGGCGATATGGTTTTTTCCTTTTTCTTATTCGTCTTTTTTTTTTAACCACAGACACTCAAAATATTCAGTTCGGTTTCACACGGTTGAAGTTGTAACTTGACTAGTTTCTTTTCAATCGTATGTCCCAGTACAAACATCCTCAAATTTTGCCTTCCCACCCATCAATAATCCGTCAATAACAAATTGATGGGTAAAGTCGCCCCATTGAGGGGTGACTTTACACAAAGGGTCTAGCAGGATAAGATAGGTGAAATGACCTTTTTCGAATTTCGATCTGAAACTTGGGGGTCAGGTTGACCATGATGAAAAACTAATTCAGCCCAAATTTCAGCCCCCCACCTCAACTGGTTGCCCCCTGGGGAGTGAAAATGTGTTTTGGCTATTTTGAAGGTTTTTTGCCCATAACTTTTTTCATAATTGTTCATTTGATTTGAAATTTTTATGATAGTTATTCTCCTATGAGCTCTATCTACCACCAAAATTTCGCGGTTCCAGCTCCAGTAGTTTTCCAGTAACTCCAGCTGGAAATTTTGGAGCTTTTTACCCTATGGAGTCTACAAGTTGAAATTTTCACTGATGATAGCTTATCTAGTCTACATTACACCCATATAATTTTTTTTCCGAAATTCAGGGTGGACAAGGTAGTTTTTTGGCATTGAAATATCAATTTTTTCATATTTTCATAGTAAATCTCCCATTATATAACTACACCAAAGGCATTACTTGCACATCAGTGCACCAATTCCACTAAATGGTAGCTACTAAGCCTAATCTCCCACAAAGTGACAGTACAAGTACCATGTGGCGTCATATATGACGCCATTTGAAATTTTGAGATGGACTTCTCTAAAGACCAATATTTTGAGAACCACTGACTTGTGTCATACAATGCCACCTGGTCCTTTGAGGTTATTCTTGTGGTGTCATATATGACGCCACCTGTTACTTTGAGTAATCTAGTGAAACCTGGTTTTTCTAGTGTTAGAGAATGATTCTTTGTCCTCCTATAAGTTATTAATACTATTCCTCTGTTTGATTGCACCTACACATACATAGCTTAAGATATCTCAACATGCTATTTTTTAAATGACATATGTTGCTCTTGTTTGGCCCATCCGAAAAATTGTTCTGGTTACTAGGGTGGTCCTTATTTATAGAAGTGAAAAAAAAATTTTTTTGCAATTTCTGCTCCCAGCCTCCAGATTTGTTCCATTTCATGAAAACTAAATTCCATTAAAATTTCAGCCCCCTAGGTTGAAATTAAGTGGTGACTTAAGGGGGTTGAAAATTCATATATGCAAATACTGGCATTATTTCACATTATCATCTATATCACATAGAAATAGACAAAAACATGCATTTTCTCCTTCAACTTATTAGTAAAATGAAGTGAGATGCATAGAAAATAGATCTGTGGGATTTGAGAGGGTTTGGACCTACCCTTAAGGTAACTAAAAAATCACTAAAATAATGAAAATATTGTGAATAATTTTGAAAAAAAAAGACTTACTTTGCCTCAACTAACCCCCCCCCCCCCATTCATCCGTTGACATCCAAGTATTATAGTTTTCAAAACCACCCCTCGTGAGTAGAGAATATACTTATTACAGAATTTACTCAATATTTTCATTATTTTCATTTCTGCCATTCATAATGAGAAAAACATTTTTTTGACAAAAAGACATATTATAGTGATTTTTTAGTTATCTCAAGGGTAGGTCCAAACCCTCTCAAATCCCACAGATCTATTTTCTATGCATCTCACTTCATTTTACTAATAAGTTGAAGGAGAAAATGCATGTTTTTGTCTATTTCTATGTGATACAGATGATAATGTGAAATAATGCCAGTATTTGCATATATGAATTTTCAACCCCCTTAAGTCACCACTTAATTTCAACCTAGGGGGCTGAAATTTTAATGGAATTTAGTTTTCATGAAATGGAACAAATCTGGAGGCTGGGAGCAGAAATTGCAAAAAAATTTTTTTTTCACTTCTATAAATAAGGACCACCCTAGTAACCAGAACAATTTTTCGGATGGGCCAAACAAGAGCAACATATGTCATTTAAAAAATAGCATGTTGAGATATCTTAAGCTATGTATGTGTAGGTGCAATCAAACAGAGGAATAGTATTAATAACTTATAGGAGGACAAAGAATCATTCTCTAACACTAGAAAAACCAGGTTTCACTAGATTACTCAAAGTAACAGGTGGCGTCATATATGACACCACAAGAATAACCTCAAAGGACCAGGTGGCATTGTATGACACAAGTCAGTGGTTCTCAAAATATTGGTCTTTAGAGAAGTCCATCTCAAAATTTCAAATGGCGTCATATATGACGCCACATGGTACTTGTACTGTCACTTTGTGGGAGATTAGGCTTAGTAGCTACCATTTAGTGGAATTGGTGCACTGATGTGCAAGTAATGCCTTTGGTGTAGTTATATAATGGGAGATTTACTATGAAAATATGAAAAAATTGATATTTCAATGCCAAAAAACTACCTTGTCCACCCTGAATTTCGGAAAAAAAATTATATGGGTGTAATGTAGACTAGATAAGCTATCATCAGTGAAAATTTCAACTTGTAGACTCCATAGGGTAAAAAGCTCCAAAATTTCCAGCTGGAGTTACTGGAAAACTACTGGAGCTGGAACCGCGAAATTTTGGTGGTAGATAGAGCTCATAGGAGAATAACTATCATAAAAATTTCAAATCAAATGAACAATTATGAAAAAAGTTATGGGCAAAAAACCTTCAAAATAGCCAAAACACATTTTCACTCCCCAGGGGGCAACCAGTTGAGGTGGGGGGCTGAAATTTGGGCTGAATTAGTTTTTCATCATGGTCAACCTGACCCCCAAGTTTCAGATCGAAATTCGAAAAAGGTCATTTCACCTATCTTATCCTGCTAGACCCTTTTTGAAAAATCATAAAAAATAGAAGGAAAGCTGCAAACTCAAACTTTTTTTTACAATTGTGTTAAGAAATGTTAGACCTAAATTTTAAAACCAAATTCACTTCAATAGCTTCAAAATTGGAGGAGTTATTAAAAGACAAAGTTGAAAATCATAAAAAAAGTGTGTAAAGTCGCCCTATTCGACGGTACCTCAGTCCTGCTAGAAAAAGGGATTCGCACGAATTTCAATCATAAAATAATGTAAATGAAAAATGCAGATAATATTAAATTACAAATTTCTATTCGAGAGCTTCACAAGATAGCCCTGCTTGACTCATCAGCCAAGGAAGGCTCAAATAGATTGAACTTGAAAGAAAGTAAATCTGACTTTATTCTACGCATTTTCGACAACTTTTCTCCAATATATTTCTATACAGGTGATCGACTTTGAGATAAGATGCTGTAGTTTAGTTTTGTTTTATAGAAAAAACTTCAAGAATGTTTTCACGATATCTATGGGTTTAGGATTTGTCAGGACTCGTTTTCGTAATTCTATTTCTCAGCTGAAGCGGGTGAAGAAGAGGAAGCATGCTTACAACCAGATTCCCATCCTTATCATTTTTCAACAATTTTTATTCCTTCCTTTTAATGGACAGCATAAGTTTTTTTTATGAGGAGAGTACATTTTCATTTCAAAAAACAGTAAGTACGAGTATAATAATGTTTTCCAAAAAAATTGTTTTGTCAATTTTTAAAAATGGCTCAGGATAAATTAAAACAGGACTTTTAAAAATCCCATAGATTATCATTCCGAAAAGCAAGACATACTGATTTTTTAAGGAAAATAAAAAAAAAATTGCACGTTAAATTTTTTTTCTTAACTTATTTATTTTTGAAATCCCAATTCCCAACAGTTGTTTATAATAGCTAAAAATTGAAGATATGCAAAATCTTTTGATCGACAATCAAAATCGATTTTGACGCTAGTATCTGCATATCTGCAGAGTAAGAAAGAATTAATTAAGAGATATCCGAAAGCCTATATTATACATAATTATGCTACGTCAATTTTTAACCTTTGTATGTCACAGGTTTCTTGGATGGCAGATGGCCTTCATCTCTATAGGAGAGGAAAAGTAAATATTTCGAACAAAATTCAAGGAAAACATTAGAAATTAATTTTCGAGCATTTTTCGAAAAATAAAAGGCTCATTTTCAAGTCGAAAAGTATGAACTGAATGTCACTCATACAATGAAATAGATGACATTTTTTTAAAGCAAAAATCTATCAACACTGCCATGCAAAAAGTGGATAAATCTACTTTTTGGAATTTTACACGCGAGCAAAAAAAATACTTTCACATCAAAACCCATTATACAGGGCTGAGCTGGCACATGTTCGAGTGCATGAAGTATAAGAAGGTCAACCCTTGAGAACACATCCTAGCAGTTTTGCGTCTCTATCTCACTTCTGAAGCTGGAAAAATGAAAAAATACTTCGACTTGAAAGACTTATCCGCTACTTTAGTAGCAATTAAATTTCCAAATTGCAAATTAGAGAGAGACGATAAGACCAACATTTCAAAAACTGCGCAGAACAAGTACAACATAATTATGAACATTTTCTTCAAGATATTATAACTTAATCGTTAAAATTACAAATTGCATTTAGCGATATAGTAGACTTCCCTAATATTTTCAAGACGAAAAAAGATCACATTCGTGGTCCATTCATGGCTGTGGTTCGAAAAGAAATTCTTTAAAAAAAAGCACGATAATATCGAATCTACGTTATGATGAGTTAGGGACTAAGCATCATAAATACGCGGGTTAGATTGTCTCAGCAACAAGTACAAATAAATGTGGATAAAAGACGCAGCAGAAAAACCTATTTTAAAACGAATTTAATTATACATTGCAGTATATATTTTATTAGTACGACCACTTAAGTGTTTACTCGTCGGTACTCGCGGTTAATTTAGAAAAGCGGAAACTGTTTAGGCGAAGCGGTAATGGTGAAATAGAGGTAAAAAAAAAAATGTCGAAACAGTTATTCGTTACCACAGATATTAAAACGAGCAAATCTTTTCCACTTCTCCTGTTTTGAATATTATATTATGTACCTAGATACAGGTACCTATACATTAATGTCGAAGGAAAGTCTTTATTTAGAATAGTTCTTTCGCACGACTAAAACACACCACACATATAGTACTCGTCATATTTTCAATGAAAGAACAACAATTAGTGACTAGACTGACAGAGATGGGGACACTGCAGACTTTCTTGGCTTCCTCAATAGGTATCACCTTTTAGTCTTTTACACGCGTCAACGTATGAAAGATTTAGCCCTTTAACTTAGAGCTCTCCATTTAATGGCATACTCTTGTACGTTCCGTTTACATACTGGCACAGTTTTTTTTTACTATGCACGTGTTAGAATGTACTTTTGGGGACACAGAATAAATTCGAGAACAAAAAAATGGCGCAATAAAATCAGTTAGGCTACACACAATGATTCAAAGATGATTATTCTCCGAGCAGGGATGGTATTCTGTAGTTGAATAAAACGTACGTTGTATGCAGTATACTATGCACCTCAAGTCCTCAACATAAATAATAAGCAAATATTGTAATTCATTTTAAGGTCAATCGAGGTAAGCGGGCCCCTAAAATCATGAATATTTTCAACTTTGAACCTCCATAACTCGGACAGATATTGTTTAAATTCGCTGATATTTTCGTAGTAAATTCTCTCAAGCGTCCTTCGTCAGTATAAAATTTTCAGGACAAATGCAGCTTTTATTTTTTTTTTTTTGTGAATTTTTTTAACAAGTATAGTTAACGAGTTTTCCTTACTCCAAACTCGAAGTAAGTGAGATTGGTGCAATATTTTGCGTTAAAATCTACATTGAGAGACTTGGAACAAGAGGAAACAGATTGAAGAAAACAAAATTGAATACCCATATTGAGCTTTATCTTCTCTTTTTTTTAAAAATCAGATAACTTTAAAAGAGGATTTTTGAGAAAATCAAAAATAACTGTGTGAAAATGACGTGTACGAATATTCTTCCGTAAAATTCGCGTCATAGCGAGATCTTAAACCCACTTGCACTGAAGTAAGAATGAGTAAGAGTTTGGAGATTTAAAATCATGATCTTGACCAGCTAAAAAAAAATGCATGATAGTGCTCTTACATACAAAATACAACCTAGGGTAAAGCTGCGCGAGCTCCATGTAGTCAGCACCCCCACCCCATCAAAATTGGTCCAAAATACACATATGCTAGGAATTTTGAACTAATTTTGTACAGTTTTGTACCGCAAAAAAAATTTTGTAACGGCATCCACGAAGAGTTATTCAAAGAAACGCTATGGGGTGCCGGGAACATGCTAGCACCCCCACTGCAACGAAATATGTGTAACTCCAAACTGGTCTCACCATTTTGTACTCATTTTGTACCGTTTAGTACCACTATTAGAAAATTTTGTACAACCTCCCCTTTCAAGTTATTAAAAATATTGATGAAGGGTGCTGGGGACATGCTAGAACCACCACTTCAACCAATCAACTCCAAACTGGTCTCATTATTTTGTACTCATTTTGTACTGCTCCCCTACCTAGTCTTAGATAGGGGACCGACCTTTAAACTTCAGAAAAATGCAATTTTATACTCATTTAGTACCATTTTCTACTAGCAAAATAACATTTTGTACTGCTCCCCTACCTAGTCTTCGGGGGCCGACCTTTTAACTTCAGAAAAATGCTCCAAAATGGTCTTATTATTTTGTACTCATTTCGTACCATTTTGTGCTGGCTAAATGACATTTTGTAATGCTCCCACCGATTGGGTGTAACCAAAAATTAATTCAGCGCCAACAGAACAAAATAATTTTTGAGGGCACAAATTGCTCCAGTTGGTGCTAATTCAAGTTTAGACAGCACAAATGGGTACAGTTTATCCTACTTTAATTTTTGGTTGAACCAAATACGTTCTGTTGGCGCCAAATTGATTTTTGGTTACATCCAATTGGTGGGAGCAGTACAAAATGTCATTTAGCCAGTACAAAATGGTACAAAATGAGTACAAAATAATGAGACCATTTTGGAGCATTTTTCTGGAGTTTAAAGGTCAAACTCCTATCTGAACATAGGTAGGAGAGCAGTACAAAATGTTATTTTGCCAGTACAAAACGGTACAAAATGAGTACAAAATGATGAGACTGCTTTGGAGCAATTTTCTCAAGTTTGAAGGTCAGCCCCCTATCCGAGGATAGGTAGGGGAGCAGTGCAAAATGTTATTTTGCCAGTACAAAATGTTATTTTGCCAGTACAAAATGATACAAAATGAGTACAAAATGATGGGACTGTTTTGAAGCAATTTTCTCGAGTTTAAAGGTCAGCCCCCTATCCGTGGATAGGTAGGGGAGCAGTAAAAATGTTATTTTGTCAGTACAAAATGGTACAAAATGAGTACAAAATAATGAGACCAGTTTGGAGTTATTTTGTAGCAGTGGGGGTGCTAGCATGTCCGCGGCACCCCTCATCAATATTTTTAATAACTTGAAGGGGGGGGCGGTACAAAATTTTTTAATAGCGGTACAAAACAGTAAAAAATGAGTACAAAATAATGAGACTAGTTTCAAGTTGATCGATTGTAGTGGGGGTGCTAGCATATCCCCAGCACCCCATAATGTTTCTTTGAATAACTCTTCGTGGATGCCGGTACAAAATTTTTTTTGCGGCACAAAACGTACAAAATAAGTACAAAATTCCTAGCATATTTTGGACCAATTTTTTTTTTTGGGGGGGTAGGGGTGTTGACGACATGGAGCTAGATGCGTGCAGCTTGAAAAAAAAATCAAAGCCAAGCATGATTTACTGCATACAAGTATATTCGTTTATAAATGAACTTTTATTTCAGAACGTTTCCGATCTTCACCAATAAACTCTGGAAGAGAACCTTACATGTTGACTGATCCCGAATAATGTCCACCAACTATAGCTTCTTTATTTACTTTCCAAGAAAGACTACAGTCAAAAACCAGCTCTCCCATGTTTTTTCGCCATAATCAAATCTACGGTGAAAACTCGGTTACCATCGATGACCGCTTCGAAAGCAGAGAAATTATTAACATAAAAAATTCTTCGACTGGCAGCGATAACATTTGACGAAAATGTCAACTCTTTCCATCGGCTTTCAGCCAACAACGATGCGAAAACAAGAAAAAAAAAATCCGATCTTTGACGAACGACAACAATGATGCCAAAGTTTCCCCTATCCCCTTCCCTCACACTGACATGGAAAACTAAAACGAATAGCAAATCTTGACCGAAAAACGGTACAAACCAAACGATTAATGATGGCTGAATGAAGGCGATGGTGAGAATTAACGAAAGATAAGTATCGCCTATTGAACGCGAGTAGGCATTAAAAATATTGTAGTTATCGGCCATCACGAAAAACACGCGAGGTCGCAAAAAAAAAAAAAAAAGTAAAATGAATAAAGAGAATAAAAAAATATAATATATAAGTACCTATACTCAAGAAAAAAGTAGGGGACCTAAGGAAGAAAAAAATCCTAGCGCAGCAAACTCCGTTAGTAAAGCAGGTTTCCAAAACACCGAACTTTGACGTAATTTTGAGACTTATTCTTGATAGTTTTATTCTAATATATTCATATAAATGGGTACTTTTCGTTGTTTCAATGCTCACGCGAATCGAATCAAAATTAAGCCAATAAGAAGCTCATAAAAATCTATTTATTTTACTCTCTCGTAGTCCAACAAGTAAATTAATTCACACACACAAATTTGATTACTGAGAGAAAACTGCATATTAAATTTTAGTACATATTTGCATAACAACTTCAAAACAATTCAAGTTTTATATGAAAAATTACTATAAATTTATTAAGAATTAGTAAAATATAATAAAAATTAATAAAAAATGTTGAAAATAGTATAAATATTTTCAAAATTAGAGTGCTGCACACTAAAATTCAATATTATATTTTATAAGTATATTAATTTTTCATATAAAACCTAAATTGTCCCAACAGCTACTCGAAGTATACATGCAGTATAGTGCATAATAATTTGAATAATTTTTGCGAAGTTCTAATTTATCAGTCAAATAACTTCTTATTTCTAAAAAAATGTTGCATTTTGACCTCTAAAATAATAATGGTCTATGCTGAGGGGTGATCGCTTTTGCACCGGTATTTTTCAAATCTTTCAGAAGTCAAGGGTTCGGGATTTTTGATTTTTTCAAATTTCAAATTTATTTGTTATTAAGAACACAAATACATCTCATAAAACATAACCTTCCAAATGCCCACATAGGGGCGAGTATCTTAAGGGTGCAGTTCCAAAATTTACAAGCCTGAATTTCAGAAAAATGAAAATCGAATCGAGGAAATTTTGAGTTACGTAAAATTTGAATTAAGATGACCATATTCATGCAATACTTTTTATAGAGTGAGAATGAGTGAACTAATCGACGACTTTTTTAATTTTCTCTCCAAAAATACTCTCATACACCAACTATAGTCACACCGCGCGTTTTGATCCTATCAACTCAAAATCATTTTTTCATAATTATTGTAGATGAAGGATATCTTTAGGCACGTTTGTTTGTCGATTTTTGTTATCTCGTTTCATTCAATATTCATCGCATGTTGAAGATTATTAATTTTTACCAGAATATTGCTGAAATTTGAGCCATTTATTTTAAAATTATATAAACTAGCGAGCCTTTACAATATCCGAAAAAGTTTAAGTCGATGGGATCAAAACTCGAAGCGGTATTAGTCGGCCCATCAGACCCTATTCTCAAGCGTATGAAACTACACCCTCAAGGATACCGGGTACTCGAAACCCATAAATCCATTATTTTCTAGGTAAATTTTTTCCCTGAAAAAAAAAAGCGTTTATTGAATGATTAATTTTTTAGCCCTGTAAAACATTTCGGCGTTATAATTGGAGCTTTGTAAAGAATACAGCCGATCTTTTTAACCCTAGACTCTTTCAATTCACAATTTTCAATCCTAAATCATTATTTACCATCTTACTAAAATGTCGTTCTCCAGTTTGATTTCTTTTTCACATAAACAACATCAAAACTAACAACGAAAACCTGCTCGTTTATCGCCTCCGATAAGATAGTATAAGGTGAGGCATTTATAGTTATAGGATAGGCACACAGACATACATAAGGTTGTATTTAACGCGTCTCTGTACACATCGAATACACAGGTGCTTTCTTCGTTGGAATCTAAAGAACGTTTTTATCGGTTTAGCCGCTGATATGTGTATGGTGCTGCGAGACTAGTACATGCATACCTATGTGAAAGTAATAAGAGTCTGAACGAACGAGACCCCCTCGTCCTCGTGGCCCCCTTTTTTTTCTTCAATCTACGTCTGCCCTCGTCGTCGTGAGACTCGGCAAACACGAAGTGCCCACACCGTGCATACACGAGTACGAAGTCACTTCTTTCATACGCACTCGCTCAATCACCGTTTTAATGCTCGTTTCTCATTTCCTCCATAAAGCTTGTTTAGAAAGCCATCGTCTTCGCCATCTTCATCCACACCACCAAAACGCGTCCTCAGAGGTCTTTCTATGTGATAGGCTCCAAGTACCTTCAGCTACATACCCATATACATATATACACCATTGACCCTCTTTTCACTCCCTGATCCAGCAAAAGCGCGTGCCGGCGATAACTCGAATCGCATTTTTATTACTCAATCGTTAGAGGAATGAAGGCGAATTCTACGTACGGATCAGTCCAAACACCTTGGCGTGAAATTTGAGTTGCGAAATTTTAGCCGGCAACACTATTCGAACCGCGAGCCCTCGCAGCTTCCACGAATCTTCATTATTGCGGCTACTGATGCTACAGGTTTTTTTTTTATGAAACAAGATCGTACTTGAAGCGAACAAAAAGTGAATTTTTCACGGAGGTAAGGCACAATATTAAATTGTTATTATACTCGTGCATTACACCAAAGATCACGATCGACAGCGACACTTATAACTTTTCCGGCAATACCCGATAGGGTCTGAAATATAAAAATAATTATTGGCTACGTATTCAAAATGCCAAGTCCAATATTAACGAGCACATAAAATCATCGTTCGCCTGCCAAACTTCATTTATGCAACCACTTTCTACTCATAATTAGTAACAAGTTAATAACACTATTAATGGATACTAGGTACTAACATATTTGCTAGGAAAAAGAGAAACACAGATAAGGAACTGTACATTTGAGTTTGTTCGACTTGCCACAAAAATAGACTTGATCTTATAAATGGGTACTACTCTGAACTATGAAATGAATCAGTTTTCATACAAATTTCACCAAAATCTGTTTCAAACCTGGTTAAATTTCAATGATGAACTATAAAATGTGCATTTTTCCCCAGCTCAAATCCGTTTCCAACATGAAACGATCGATGTTCAAATGAACTCAGCACTGTTTCAGTTTTAAAATTCGCGAAAATTTTCTTTGAAATTAGTAGAATTTCAGGACTACAAAAAACCTAATGCCACCACTAAAATCTGAACGAAAAGCTATCGACGGAAGAACAAGGTTATCTCTCGATCGGTCTGGTCCAGAGCGTGACATAATTCCAACTCATGCTGGAATTCCGTACAAATTATACAGATTCCACTTTTTCTTCGAACCATTTTAATAAAGGTAATTAAATTTTTTTCACACCATCTCAACAACACAAGCCCACAATGTTTGAAACTCAGGATACAAAAAAAAAAAAAAAAAAAACAGAATCGTATTAAAAATATAAGGTGTATCGACACGAAGCTGCTGTCCACAGGTGGAAAACGTACATAGCATAACAATTCTCTCTCTAAAAAAAAAAAAAGATGACGATGGTGAAAAAAAAACGCTCTTTAAACTAGTGCATATACGTAGCTACAGAAATTAGCTAGCCAGTCACATGACGACGTGCGCACGAGCATTTATGACACTCCATGACGGACGAACGGTCCTCCTAAGTCCAAAACCGTAGTCAATGTCACCGAATTACCCGAAGAATGTGGGTCACTCCGTTCGTCCGATTTCGTTATCAAAAATCGAGCGTATAAAATTTCGTTCTACTCGTTCCGTGAAAAATGTGCTCGGAATATCGTATATTAGCAATGCCACACACTCGATTACTTTTTTTTTTCTTCATTTCTCTCCTTCGAACATTTTTCCCATCATAATTTTTGCCAATTTCCCAGCGAACTAGAAAAGAGTCGGAGAATAGGGCCAACAGGAGCTATTGGAGGAGCAGAAGGCGAGCAGAGAAAAATGAAGAGACACCGAGAAAAAATAAAAACGGGCACAAGAAAATAATCTATAACGACGGCGTCGTAGAAAGTAGGGGGTTATTATTATACACCGTATAATACAGAGCTACTTGATGAAAAACCTCAGAAGATTAGAATATAATAATGTATGTTGCTGCGAGCTCGTACATACAAAGATATGATAGGAATGCTGCGTTCGCCTATGGCAAGGTTGTACAATCAACGACCTGCTCCTTTAGAATTATTTGCGTTGCACACACAATGTATAACGTACAGGTATCCTTCGAGGCACAACCATCTCTATGCGTAAGTTCAAAAGGCTGAGGCCGTTTAGTTAATTGCACAGCATCTTAGCTCGTTATATTATTCCCTGAAATAGATACGCGTACATAGCGAAAGAACACAAAAAAATAGAAACAGGTTGATGAATGGAGTCGAACTGAACTCGGTTAACCCAGCAAGGCTCAACTTTTTACACACGCAGCTTTTTCACATACATACGCCCTTTGAGTCGTGAGCATACATGTATTTCAAAAGCGGACGATGTCAATAAAATAATATTTTACTGTAACTGAAAAATATAAGATTCGATACTCTAGGTGTATTATAAAAAGTAGAAAAATGTGAGCTAAATACGTCAGTAGTTTTAATCCAGTTTTATTTACATTTTCATCTTAACACTAGAAGTACCAGCTGGCGTCATATACGACGTCACTCAAAATTTTTAGATGAATTTTTCAAAGGACCAAAATTTTGAAAACCTCTGACTTATGTCATACGACGCCACCTGGTCCTTTGAGTAATCGAGTAAAACCTGGTTTTTCTAGTGTTAATATTGAAAGGGTTGGGCTGTCATTTTGCTACTTTCCCATTCGTAACAGATCTCGAACATTTAGAAGTCTTTGATAACGCGTTATTAAGTAGTTCGTAACAAATTCGTGGAAAGTGTGAGTGAAATTCCAAAATTTAAAACAATATCATGGGTTTACATTTGCTGTATAAGAAACAGGTACTCGTAAGAATAATAAATCTTGGATGTTTACTATCCGAATTTCAAGTCATCATCCGTTAGTTTTGTAAAAAAGTCATTTGGAACGTTGAAAAACGTAGATTTTTTATTCCCACACGCGCCAGGACGAACCACTGCACCAATAGGGCTGATATTTTAAATTTCAATGAGTTTTAGGTCTGATAGAAATTTTATGACGATCGGTTTCGCGGTTCTCTAGTTATTAACAACAACGTATAAAAAAAAACTATGAATTCTGATGAGCTTTTGAAGGAACGAATTTCTTAGAATTCCAACGGATTTTTTTTTTTTAACCATTGAAAAATTGGGAAAACTGTCCCCAACAATTTCACGAATTTGAAAACTTTTGTTGTTGTATTTCCCAGCAGCCGTTTTGAAAATGGTTGATGTGAAATAATTTTTTGGGATTATTTGCTTTCAAAAAATCGAGTAAACTGTCCCCATCTTTTTTGCAGAATCCTAATACATAAAATTTATGTGGTTCATGACACCCATGTACCATCAATCGAAAACCTGCTTTTCGAGCAGGGCTTGCTGCGCTAGAATTGTTTTATTTATTTATTGTTAAAAAGCAAATAAAATTGTCCCAGGTTAGACTACTTCTCTTGGAACCAATCAGGTCGAGAGGTGTTTTAGTTTTTAAGAATCTGCGGTGACCTTGCCTAACTCCCTAATGCTCGACCAGTTGTATGACCACATAATTTCTGTCATACACCAAGTGACTTTAGTTCGGGTAATTCGTGTCTCTTCCAAGTTTGAATGAATTTTGTTAATTTTCAAGTAAAATTGAAGGACAATTTCCTCCAGTTAGTCTGTAATTCACATAGAAAAAATAAACATATACGCATTTGTTTCAGCGCGCTTCCATTTATTTCATATCATGTAAAGCAGATCGAGATCATGGAACAGAGTCACCTATGTAAATTCTAGTTTATTTGGAATGGTGAATAACTATTTATAGTCTTGGGAATGGGTACATTTATGTCATTCACACTCTGACGTGCAAACAATTCCAAAAAAAAAACTTCAATGATGGCATTTACAAAAGCGGAGTTATACAGACTCAGTTCTAGTCATACACCATAAACTCTGGTACTCCAAATACGAAACGGCCTTCGGTCACACAAATGAGTATCTATACATATAGTACTAAACAGCACAATCTGTCTGCCATGATCTATTATAAAATGGACAATCAACTAGCGTGTATCTTTTCGCTCTTCCCAACATGCTCCAATGTCACAATTAAAATACCATTCCTATGTATTTTATGACAGAAAAAAAAAACAAATTCTACTAGGTAAAATAATTATAAGGTTAGAAAGAAGAAAAAGTGAAAATTTAGCGTGGGAAATGAATATTTATAAAAAAAAAAAATGTGTAAAAATTTACGCACTTGGCAGAATGCGATCTTACAAATAAATAATAAATAAAGATTTGGTAAGCGATATTTACGCGCGTATATACGCGTAGAATATGTAGATTCGAAATGTAAATATAAATGATTAATGGCGTGAGAAATTTTTGAATATTTTGAGAGAAGGCGTGTCGAATGGCACTATCTTAATATGTACCTAGGTTTCTCGTGTCTCACTTCGTAGAGTCGATCGACAAACGATGGCTTAATTTTATGAAAATACTAAAGAGAAGAGCTGAGAGAAATATGAGAAGATGATTGCGTAAAAATTTGCAAATTACGTTCCACTTTTGGTCGTAGTCGAGTAAATAAAAAATTAACACCAAACAATGCGTTTGACGGTTCGTGTGTGACGAAATACTTTTCTAGCTTTCCTCCAGTTGGAGTTTGTAATGGCATCAGCGCTGGAAATGTCTTTGAGATTTATTCATTCTATAAGTTTCCTTCTCCGTTTTTCATCGGCGAAACCTATTCACTAGGGTGGCGTTTATATATTGAAGTTTTGAATTTTTTGCCTTCCACCTTGCAGAATGATTCTATATTTTATGGGGGAAAAAATTCCATAATTTCAGCCTCATAGGTTGAAAAAAAAAGTAGTGCTTTCAGGGGGTTGAATGTCAGTCAAGCAAAAAGTAGGATAATTTCACTTCATAATCAACATTGCGTAGAATTATGTATTTTCCTTCTACTATAACCCAGCGACGCGATTAGAAAATAGGTCAGGAGGATTTGAGAGGATTTGGACTATTTCTGTTTGTTATTTAAAAATTTTACAGGTTCAGGTTTTATCAATAGCAGAAACTACAGTAACAAAGGAAACGAAAGACTAAAATAACAAACACTGAAAAAAAATGTAGGTACTCGTACTTACGAGTATGTTTATAATTTGAATCGGAAAATAAAGAAAATTCAAGTTTTATGGTAGACATTACTACAAAAATAGTCAAATCTATAATCTAAGATAACAAAAAGGCCTACTTTTGAGAATGTCTAAAATAAATTATATTTTCATAACTATGATGAGAAAAACTACTATTCACTTGTCTTAGTGTAGAAGTTTTATGGTTATAGTTATGACTTTTAGAACTTTTAATAAAGGTAAAGACAGTTTTTTTTATTGATAGTCGAAAGAGTTTGTTGTTAATTAGGTAAGTTCCAATGAAATATTCCATTTGTTCTTTTATAAGAATAAATAAGAATTTAAGATTTCAGTTGAAAAATAATTATCATCGTAACTCGCCTGAAAATTTGTTTATTAAATTACTGCTCACTACTGTCAGTTAGGATACGTAAGGTACGAACTTTCAGAAGGAAAAAAATGTTTATAGATCAATTATCTTTTGAACGCGTCAGGCGTCATTCATGGAAGAATTAATTTTATTTAATAATGAAGAAGTAGGGCGTATCAGTAAGTTAATTATTAGATTTCATTGCCGACAGTTTATGGCTCATCTTCACTTCAGTGACTCATAATTTTGATGAAATTTCACAAATGAAATTAATATTTTACTAAAACAGAAATTCGCAAAGTCGTCAGATACCCACTTCCAGATATGAAGAAGCTTTTGCAAACAAAGAGAAATGAAAAAATCAATATCCAATAGAAATAGGAAATAGGAACATGTGATATACCACAAGTTCACTACTCGACATAGTAATAGAAATGGAAAATAGGAACATGAACCTTGCCATTTTTACCAAAATTGACGAGTCGTCAAATTGAGTCGGGGACATGTGAAATTTATTCAATTTTTCACGCTGAATCCGAATCTGCGACCCGCTTTGCTCTACGTCGCGATTTAGACCCATTTAGGAGCATTTTTCACTTTGAAATAGGCGGTGCAAGATCACTTGTGGAGACCCACTCCCAATTTTGTTTACTTCAATTTTTTTCAACTTATTTGGTAGTTAGGGCCGAGATTAAAATTCCCATCTGATGGGGCCCCTAAATGGTGAGGCTCGGTGCAACCGCACCACTTGACCCCCTAGGTGGGCGCCACTGAATATAGTAATGCAGAAAAAACTTTATGCAATTCTAGTGAAAGCCAAAGTCATTAGTAGAAGATAAATTATCTGTTATTTTGCAGTTAACCACAAAACTTTTTCAAGATTGAAAGAAAAATTCAAAAAAATACTGGAAACAACTCAAGCTATTCGATGACTAAGTATTTTATATTGGAAGGCATTCTGAAAATGAGAAGATAATACAAATAAAAAGGATAGTCGATAAGAGGAAATGAACGGTAGGTGCACTGTCGAAGTTGATCAAGGAAAATGTTACATCGTTAATTGAAAGTAAATTTCCGTCAATAAGAGGGAAAATCATTTTAATGGTTTTAAAATACCATAAAGCCGTTGTTTGTTTTTTATTTTACTTTTTACAATTAAAAGAAATAATCTCATTATTGAAAAAAGATTTTCGTCAAGTACAGTTCTGCAGGGGCAATAAATTATATCTACTCGATAAATGAAAAGTACAAGGAAACAGACTGCATCAAGCAGAAATATAAGTGGCAATTCGTTTCTAGTTTACACGATGTGGAAGTCAGATAATTCCTTAGAAAATTTTTTAGTAATTTCAAATTTTAAAAGGTCAGCTTACTGAAAAATACTTCAAAATATTTGAAGAACTTGCTAAATAATAATACATATGTATTACAGTATATCCACTAAAACAAGCAGCTCTTATTTCAGCAACATTGTGACAAGACAATGTGCCATCGAAATAATTAGTTCATTTTTTCTCTCTCAGCAGAAAGTAAGCTTTTACGAAAAAAGGAAAAAATCGCAATCGTTAAAATACCACGGAACATATATACAGCAGGTATAATTGCTCTCATAGAAAAAATAACTAATCGAACATAACTTTACCTATCTGCAGCCTTTCTCTCGTGACTAAACGAATATTCAGACGAAGTGGGTAAGAGAATGAGAGAAAAAATGAAAACGATCAGAAAGTATCGGAGAAAGCTTTTGCAAAAAAAAAATAAATAATAATATGAATAAAAAATACGAGTATGTATTAGCTCGTATTGTACACTGAATGACAACATTTCAGTCTAAACGAATAGATGAGTGAGATTAGGCTGCGAACGTGAACCAGCATTATTAATACATTCTTGGCAGCTTTAAAATTCTGACGTTTGAGCAAAACGCGCATCTGCTGTGTTACAGTTCGAGATGATCGTTCAAATTCGCAAGATAAATATTAGATAAGTGGATACTATTATTCCAGTAAAGGCGATTCCTTGTATACCAGAGAATTCAGAAGGCC
The DNA here is from genome assembly GCA_038050395.1 of Parthenolecanium corni. Classification (NCBI taxonomy): domain Eukaryota; kingdom Metazoa; phylum Arthropoda; class Insecta; order Hemiptera; family Coccidae; genus Parthenolecanium; species Parthenolecanium corni. The sequence continues at coordinate 10,167,368 of JBBCAQ010000032.1, read as the reverse complement.
ATATACATTTTTGATAAAAGGTAAAACTGTCTTTAAGATGAAAGTACCAGCTGTCTATTAGGAAGAAAATTGAAAAGATTTAAGCGAGTTAATGTGCGTTGACATCTAGTTTTCCCAATTACTTTCACAAAGAAAATTCATCTAGAAACAGATCGGAGGTAGATCGGAATTATAATTTTTACCAGCAGATTCTTACTGGTGGTCTATGGCCCATTATATCATACGTATAAGTACCCAGAACCTGGATACTGCATTAGTCGGCTAAGCTGCATACACGACACGAGGAAAAAAAGAAAAGCGACAAGACTCGATACGGTAGAGTGGTTACTACTCTGTTTCGTAATTGGCGGACGATACTGAGAGGCCATCGTTCGACCCATATACCTAATTTCTTCCCCCTTATAGTTGTTTTCCTTTCACGCAATCGACCTCGAATATTGGACAAAAGTGTGCATTGTTGGGCACTGTCACCACCGCCGCACTCCAGCACAGAGCCTTAATCGCGATATCCGCGTATTTTGCCGCTTCCAAGAATGAAATCGGCGAAAAAACTAAGACGAGAATTATTTGCGAAAACGATGACAACGACTAGCTTAAAATTGAATGCGCTATCAACGTAAATAATAGCACTGTCAACATACTAGAAAATAACCTATCCAGAAGCGATGGCAATAGTTTCCAAAGAAATCTACAACGCATTAGAAAATAGCTCATGTTTAGAAAAAGGGTCACTATCACGCATTTTTCAGTATTTTAAATTTAAAGAATTTTTTTTCAGAAAGGACCACTCGGACAGTGACACAAAAAATATGCACACCATGTCAAAGTAGATAAGTTACATAAAGTTTGTCTACAAATGAAACTAACCAACCTTTTATTAGGGTTCATTCCAAAATGTGGCTAAAATTTACTAACTAATATTTTTTCAAATTTCCAACTCATACTCGCGATAATTTATCATCACGTTTGAAATGAACTGACGAGTAAAGTTTTCAGGGTTCACTGCAAGAATTAAGACAATTTTAAAACAGGTACCAAATATTATAAGTATAAGAACAAAACCTCCCTAAATCGCCTCTCAAGGTGAATTCAAAGAACATATATTCATAAACGTAATAATGCTATATACCTCAAAATACAAACGGTGCCCCAGTGAACGAGTATCAGTCAAGATATCAAGCATTACCTATATATTTTTACGGAAATAAAATTTGCCAACTAATGAGATGGAGGAACGAAGGAATGAAGAAAAATGTTACAGGATCGTGAAAATTACCAACGCATTCAAAACCAGTTGGAACTCGGAAAGACGCAAAGAGGAACTTGTTTCACAAAATGAAGACAACTGGTCTTTGATGATTACCCAAGATATGGGGTGACGAGTAATAAAAAGGAATATTTACGAGAAATGCTCGATTTTGGCATACGGACCTACGAGGTATTTGCAATTGGTATAAGTGATTGAAATCAAAACCCCAGAAAAATGTTTATGGTGTTCCATTCCATAAGTTTGAGAACAAATGAAAAGTTCTTCTCGAAGAAAAAAACAAATCAATTAAACGATACAATCTTGGCAGTGTAAAGTGAGAAAAATTTTTAGATTTCGCATTAACAGCGTCACACAGTCTGGTAAATGGCCGTATCACAAATCTAATCAAATACCCATTATTCGGGAAAAGTAAAATTATTGAATCCTTCGTGAACTTCATCAGCTACTGCAGCTGAGTTATTCTCATTTGATGTAAATTATAACTAAGTATTTTTACGCAGACAGAGTTGATACTGAGGTTTTTCGAATCATTAAAAAAGAAAACATCAAAATAAAGATTTATGAAAACACAAGTGGAAAGGAAGTAATAGTCCAAAAAATTAGTATCTGAAAGAAACGAACTCAAAAGTTAGTCAAACTTTTTATAAGCCCAATAAATTTGTTTTCATACGGGTTTATGGCAATGAGAAAATTAATCTACCACTGTTGCTGCCCTTCAAGTAGTGTAAATTGACATATTCTACAATTTTCACACGACTGGAATTAACTTTTAGTTTGAAGGAGAGTTCATTTCGCCATGAATTTAAATCATTTTCTGATCGTTTTTGTCAAAACACATCGTACAGGTTCTGGATTTGGATTGAGTTTTGATTTACTCAAAGAAAAATTCTACTCTTCCAAAGTAGATTCTGAAAAGTAAATTCGAATTTTCATTGAACATGAATAACAGTATTGTTTTGGCAAAACGAGAATTTTTTTTTTGGTTTTAATTAGACTGTGGACTACGAGGAATCTGACTCACAACTGAAACAAAATATGAAAATCAGTTTTGAATCGGATTTAAGAATTATGGCTAAACGAACACATCTAATAACTCTGCCACGCAGAATCAGTCATTTATAATGGTTAACACTGACACTCACAATGATATCATTCATGAAAGAAAGGATATTGGATTCTGGAGGTGCAGGCCGTGATTCCATTTTTTATCGATTTATAAATCATTGCCTTTAAGTTTCAAGACCTGGTTTTGATACGAAGTGCATTTGCGGATACTCCCACCTCTGACACTACCAACCAGACATCTAACCTTAGTGTCACAACGACTAGCAGCACCTTGACTGCACGCTATATTATGAAGAAAGCTCAGGCCGGCATTTCGTTTGCGATTCTCAAAGTTGAATTCGACTGATAACATATTTAAGAATGGCAAATAGCAAGGCAAGAGGACCGACTAATCATGTACATATACATTCGGTGATGCGGCCACAACCGTATACATATAGATGCGTACATCATCATTATCCAGGCATTATCCAATGCAAAATAATCGGTGCCATTCACTCAAGTCCAACATGCACCTTCGACTTCAATTCAATGCAGTTCTAGTAGAATTATTCAATTCGTAAGATCGTTACAAAAGGACAACTTCATACCACGAGAACGTAATTATTTTTAATGCCGAGGTCACTGGTCAATAAAGAAATTTGAAACTAACATACCGTTTACAGGAATAGATGCTGAAGAGCTGCCGAATTTCCTCTGGCTGTTGAGTGATGAAACACGAAACGGTCGATGCTCGATGAACTAAGAACAGATTTACACAGATTCTCAATTAATGTTCTTGAAACGATTGATATACTTTTTACTTGCGCAAATGAAAAATAAAACGACGAAATGCAACAGGTCAGCACTAAACACGTAAAATTCGACGAACTAAGTTTATTTAAAAACGAATTCAACTAAAGTGCACGCGACGAAGACGAGCGATTTAATTCAACTGAAGTCTGAAACTAGCACATTCGCTCTTCTAAAGGAATCAACGAGAAATGTGATTTTTGGATAATACGGTATCAGTGTTGCCAGATGTAAAATTATTTTAATGAACGCAACGCTTATAAAAATCCAGTGATCATACAGGGTGTTTGCTTTTCGGCAATTCGGCGAGTTGTAAGAAGTTGGATTTGGAACAAAATAATTTTAATTACTCTTGAATGTTATTTAATAGCCAGTTTCACTTAAGCGCTATAGGGGGGGAGTCAAATAACGCCGCCATTTTCCGTCCTAAAAAGCCCGAAAGTGAGAAAGCGACTACCGTTGAGCAACGATTGTTTCAACAGTAGACGTTTTTTTGGTTTCGGACTTTTTGGACGGAAAATGGTGGCGTTATTTGACTTGGGTGATAACTAAAGTACTCACTCGACTCGATTAATATTGAACCAGAAGTTAATCTTAATTAAGTCATTTGAACAAAATTACAGTAACTATTTGCCAAGGCGGGCTATGTGGGGCTGAGCGACCACCCCCCCCCCCACGGAATAAGAAAAATAGGAGGGAGTTGTGGGGAGGGTAAAGGGAATTATGGAGGGAGAATTGGGGGAGGAGAAGCCCCCAGTGGATCCCCTAAAAAAAATTCCTGGCTAAACGAGCCAGAACCATTTCGAGATTTGAAAACCAGAAAATTTTACGAATTTGGTTCAGGCATGGTTTTGAATTAGTACTAGTCGAAAAAAAAAAAAAAAAAACAGACCACGCAGAAGAAAAACACTACAAAATAACAACCATGTCGATCAAAAACCATTTGTTTTTGTAAATAGAACTCATTTAAAAAGATGAATATACAAATCATTTTTACAAGTCTTCGTTTTCGCTTCACGGAAAAAAGATATAGGTAATAAACAAAATATGAAAAAGGAAAGAAAAGAAAAAATTCACATCCGCACTAGGTATATACATGAAGGGGAAAAAAGTCAACTAATATTTTCAAGTCCATATAAAACGCAAGTTATAATACATATAGGTACAATAAATAATTAACGATATAAAAAATAAAATAAACAATTTTATCAACTTACATAAGATGAACTAAGGTGAGGTCAATATTTACTCGAATAAAAAAAATTATTTGCATAAATGGGTGAAGTATATCGCCACCGTTTACGCATACATCACAAGAAAAATCAATGAGAAATTTTCGCACGTAAGATGACAAGTGCCAATAAATATATATAATTTAAAAATTACCAATTATCCCAAATGTTGTTGCAGGAAAAGCAATTCCTTCATCACAATTCGCAAATTTAATGATGAAAGTTCATCAGCTTCGACGAATTAACGCAAATTTTGAAAAATCCGAAATATAAAAAAGAAAATGTTCAAAATTAAAAAGATATTCCTCTCAAAAAAAGTAAAATTGATTAATAATATAAAGCAATCAAGTACTTTTATTGACAATATTTATCTACGCCACTTTAAAACTCAAAATTATATACTGAAATACGAGTAACTATTCAGGTGTCTAATGAAAATGATTCGTTAAAAATTGGATAAGATATTTTAAAAACCGAACTGGTCGTCGTAGGAGTAATCTAAATTTTCAACGATTAACATATTCAATAACAAAACTGAGCAAACTTATATCAATAGAATCATCAATAAATAAACAATTTTCTTGTTGATGATTGCGAATAACTATCTTTTTATATCAACATAACGAAACGAATAAATAACTAATCGATTTCCTTAAAAAACCCCAATTAGCCATTCAAAAAATTACTTATGAAAAGCTCAAAGTTAAATTGATTTTAACTTTCAGATTAAAACTGCGTTCGGACGCTGCTAGTTTACTGTAACTGCCACTTTCTTGGTTTCTAAAACTGGCGCACATAGATTTTCCATTTTAGAAGATCTACGCTGGCCCAGTAAAATCTAACTGGAAGAAAACGTCTTCACAGTTTTCATTTCAATATTCAACATAAAAGTAGTAGAAAAATTCAACAACTTCTTTATATATTTTCAAAAATAAATATGAATTTTTCAATGCTGGTAGCGTCCGAACACAGCTTATACTTTCTGCTTTTTTTTTAAAGCCAGCTTTTCAATATTTTGCACACGTAGCTCGTACAAACGTAGTTTCTATACTTATTTGAGAGCAAGATGAAAATTTTTACGAAAAAAATTTTTGAATTTTAAATGTCAAAATATTATAATCAACAAAATCTCGCAAATTTAGCCACTTATCTAACCAATATACATTAGACATATGAATGAAATAAATTTGAGAAATTTTTGAAGTTGGTAAAAATGAGAAGAAAATAGAAAATTATTTAACGCAATTCGTATTTTGATGCATCAATACCTTTTTTTCAGCAAATAGGGTTAATTGGGAAATTCCAAAATCGATTTACTCGTATTTTGTCAAAACCAGGATGAAAAAATCCAGAATGAATACAAGGATGGCCTGAACTTAATGGATAAAGGACCTTGCCATGAAAACAAGACATAATATCTTTCTATGAAAAAGTTAACAAATTAAACTACGAGTTTAATAAAGAAAAATTGAAAACTGAATTTTCTTTAGATATGTTTTGTTTAGGAAATGAAAGTTTAACGCCGTTACTCGTACTCCTGTCATCCATTCTCACAAAAGTAACTAAATCAGAAAAAATCCACCATAGAAATTTGGGATAAGTACATGAATAACTGACAAACGATGAAAATTAGGGTATACAAATTTAGAGGACCGTAAGTTGCATCATCAGAATTTTCTTGCGAACTTATTATCTGATGAAGTAAATCACTACGTGCGAGTCGTAGGTGAAATAAATAACATAGGAAAAAAAAATTCAACCGAACCGAACTCGACAAATGACTAGATGTTGTGAATTTAGGGGACAAAATTTTGAGTTTACTTGAAAAGATGACGTATGCTATTTTTTTACTTTTTTCTTCAAAAGCAAGCGAGCATTTGTTCAAACTTACTGTCTTTTACAGAATTCACTTATCAACATGTCTTCCAATATCACTGGGACGTTTTTAACCGCATACTTTTCACTCTTACAAAATATTATTCGTAAGTACGAATTTATATTATTCGTCAACAAAAAAGGATTACAGTAGCGTAAGATGAGGAAAAGTAAAATTCCAATTTGCAAAATTTCTACCAGCGTTCGTTCGAACAGATTCTCGTAGTCTTCCACTCATTTCAGCGTAACAAAAAAAAAAAAAACTAAAATACAACCACAAAAGTACAACTTCGAAACGCATCGATTATCTTTCCAAAAATCTTCGAGTTCCTACGTACCAGTTATTAAATTATTTTATAACTATTTTCGTTTTATTTATTTCCGAAAGGGTGAAACACAATTCTTATACTAAAAATACCTACGGTTACCGTTATTCGTAATATCGAGAAGAAAAACAAACTATCAAAAAAAAAAAAAAAGTGAAAACTTTAAATAACAATTTCACGCTATCCGTACACATAGGTAATCAAAAACTGAATACAAATTCTTCGAAGCAGGAAACCCCATAGAACCGAAATGAAAGGAAGGAAAAATAATAAAAAGACAGTTGAAAGGCATTCGCGTGTAGGAACGCAAAGAAGGAAAGAAAAAAAACACACCTGAACTGTACAAAACGATGAAAAACTGCCGCAGAGAACCTTTTCGATGGAAAACACGACTGCAGGACCAGCGAATAAGAATGGCGGACCTAAATTGCTGCCGCAGTCGAGAGACAACCTCACCATCCACGTCGGAAGGGTCGATTCGCTCGCGGCCCCTTGAACATTCTCGGCGAATTCTGAAAATTGGCGCCTCCGGGGCCCCGCTGCTGAAACTGGCCCGGCGTCCTCGGCATGCGCATCTGATTCTGGAAGCCGCCGCGTGGCCGGAAGTCGCCTCTGGGCGACGAGAATCTGCCGCGGCCACGCATATCGCCGCCACCACCGCCGCCGCGCTGCCCCGGCGACGGAAACCGTCGGTCGCCGCCGCCAAAGAACCGTGGCCTGAAGTCGTTCTTGCCCGGCTGCCGCAAGAAGGCGGCCGGCGAGCCGTTGGTGCGCTCCGCATTGTTGGCGTTCTGCTGGAAATGCTGGAAGCCACCTTCGTCGAACGAGTTCTGCTCGTTACCTTCGTTTGACAGGTCGATGACCGGCATCAGCGGCCATGGGCTACGTTCGTCGTCCTCCATGAAATTGGGCGGCGGTGCCATCATCGACTTGGCTACTTTCGGCATAACCGCCTGGAACGGCGTCTTCTGCTTGACCGGAGTCTGGAAGTCGCCGGCGCCGTCGTCGCCCTCCTGGCCGCCCGTCGACTCTTCCGATTCGTAGACGACAAAATCGTTGTTCTGCACGAACTTGAAGTTGCCGGACTGCGTTTTGCTCGATGGCGTTGTGGCTGCTGCTAGGCTACTGGACACAGCCGCCATAACCGCGGCTGCCAGCGCTTGGTCGACATCTTTTTTAGAATTTGTGGCAACGTTGTCGGAGGCATCGGCCTGCGACTCGTCGATGTTATTGTACAGATCATCGGCGCCGTCGTCTTTGCCCGCAGCGTTACCTCCGTTACCGTCGATGTCGTCGACGCTGCTGAACAGATCGTTATCGATGGCACTGTCGACCGCATCATTCGCAGCATCCGTCTGCGAGTCTTCTTGTTGGGCCTCCTCGTCTTTGGACCGGGTCATCGACCTCTCCAGCACATCCGACAATGAGATCTCCTTCAGGTTACTGCGCATCGGCTTATTCGACGCGAACTCATGCGCCCGATCAAAGAGCGCACCTATATCTTCTCCGGCTTCGGCATTTCCGCCTTCCGGCTTATCAAACTGCCTCGTTTTAACTAGCGGCTCTATATTACTGCTATAACCCTGTTCGTTGGCACTGGAAACGGCTGGCGACTCCGGCTGATGTCCGTACTGCGGTTGTTGCTGCTGCTGCGGATACTCTTTTGTGGGCGTCGACGTAACAGTCGCACCCATGGGCCCGTTATTCATGAACATCGGATTCGGCATGAAGCCAAACGGCGGTCCGAAACTGGGCGGCCTTTGCATATGGTTGGGAGGCGGTGGCGGCGGCTGGCCAAAGTCCGGCCGCGGGTGGAAGTTGGCCGACGAATCGGCAACGGTAGGTGGTGGGGGCGGTGGTATCGACATAAGGGGCCGCGGGAATTGCATATCGCCGCCGAAATGCGGCGGCGGTTGGTTGCCCGGCAACGGCGGCATTTGGAAATGCGGAAAATTGGGCGGCGGAGGCGGCCGTCCGCCACCCGTAGTGGGTGGCTCGAGCGTCGGCGGCGGATTGGCGAAGTTGTTCATCATCTTGTTGAAGTCGACCTCGCTCATGCTGCTGGCGTTTGGCACCGTATCGCCGGCTCCCTGCGGGTGCATGTTCATCATGTCCCACGGGTTCGGAGGCGGCAGCAGAAGCTGCGGTTCGGTACCGCTTTGGGCTTCTGCGCCAGGCACCTGGTTGGCCGCCGCCGTCGTCGCCGTTTTCAGCTGCGTCTCCTCGTCCTTGAACGAGCTGCGCCGATGGCGGGAAGTGGCGGCCGAGCCCTCGCCTTTGCTTTCGGCCGCTTCGTCGTCGCTCAGCTCCATGTCGACGCTCTCGATGTTGTCCTGCGGTAATTTCATGTTCGCCAGGTCGGAGGGCGGCGACGGCGGCATCGGCATGCGGCCGCCGCGGTAGTCCGAATCGTTCGACGCCTTCCACGGCTCGTTGGCCGACGAGGAGGGCGAGTCGGTCAACGAGATGAGGTTGCGGTTCGGCAGCGAACACACGGGCTGGCGACGGTCGTCCACGTCCAGTTTTGGTAACGGTATGGTGGCGATTTGATCGGACGCCTGCGACGAGGCCACGTGGTTCAGCATGCGCTGGTCGATGTCGAGGCGCTGCTGCAGCAGCGGCGGCGGCGGCTGCTGCTCCTCGTGCTGGTTGTGGTGGCGGTGGAGCAGCGGCGCCGGCGGCGGCTCGCACGGGAACACGTAGCGGCCGTTGTTGTCGACGATCGCGTGGTGGTTCGTGTCCACGTACTCGACGGGCGTTGAGAAGCTCTCCTTCTCGAAGGCGGGCGGCGAGACGGGCGTCTCCTGCGAGTTCGTCCACGTGATATCGGGCGACGGCCAGCTCTGGTATTTGGTCAGCGGCTTGTCGCCCCACATCACCGGCGCGCCCTCTTCCGGCGTTTTCGCTTTAGCCTCCATGAAGCAGAACACGTCGCGCGCGTTGTCCGTCGGCGATTCGAGACCCGGTATTTTGCCCGAGTTGGACGCAACGGGCGTCGGCGTCGACATCGTTACGTTATTCGCGGCCATGATGTTCTGCAGAAAGCCGCTGGCGTTGAAGCTGCTGTGACTATCGCTGTTCGTCGAACTGATCACCTCGATTGGATTACCCTGTGGAACGAGCTCATAGTTAGTGACGAACGAATGGTAACCATATGAAGTTAGAACAGGGTAGCTAGACCATGGTTTTAGCTACATACACATCTGGCGACTTAACGTCAATACAATGGCTCGATTTTTTCAAAAATCACCTACTTAAAGGAATAAATTATTAGATTTCAACTTAATTTCTCAGGTCCTATCATGTACAACATCCATCCATTTGAAAAAATTTACGAAAGAAGAGAACAGAAATGGTTTCAAATGCATTTTTTGGTGGTAATACTGTTTTAATCAACCGAGATCTGGCGACAATTTATTCAAGTCTCCATCTAAGCTGACAAAGGTATTATTATCAGAGCAGTGCGCGTAATGACGTCATTTTTTTCTCACCCCTTGAAAATTGTATAAAATAGATGTAGTATTTTTTCGTTTGTAAAATTATTCACGAGAATGGTTTAAAAACCAAAAAAAAAAAAAAAAAAAACGTCGAGAACAGTATTCTGCATTGAATAAATCCAAAAAAGTTATCTACAATAGAAATAATACGGCTAAATTCTTACCTCAGGGCGATATGTAAATGAATCATCAATCATACTTCGTTCGATAGGTGATGCTGGACTTTCAAGTTCGAGGTGAGAATTATTCTGAAACAACACATTAGCATTCAACAGTTGAGATAAAGATGAAAGGAATATTAACTTTTATGACAATTGTAATTATTTCAGCTTCTGGGCAGACGAGAATAGTATTTGAATTATAGTTCGATCGATTATGGCACGGTTGTTTTAATAAATAAAAATTTAATTTTCAGCTCCGTTCGTACACTGAGAGAAAACTGCATAATAAATTATTTTAATACCTGCAGACTAACTAGGACAGTTCAGGTTTTATATGAAAAATTAACCCAAATTTATTAAGAATTGGTGAAAAATATTGAAAATTAAAAAAATATTGAAAATAAATTAGTATACTTAAATATTTAAATGAAATAAAACATTTATAATTTTTCAAACATATTAGTTTGAAAATTAGTGTACTGCACACTAAAATTTAAAATATTTTTTATTAATTTTTTGCATAAAACCTGAATTTTCACAAAGTTAGTAAGCAGCATTATAAAATGTTCAATTTCTTCTCCGAGTATAAACTTATTCAATTTTGGGCTGTTTTTTTGTAAACCGAGAAGAAACTTTTCTAAATTCGAGCATCCTTGAAGCAGTGAATATTTAATTAACTTCATTCAAGATTCTCATTTCAAATATTTTATATATTCTTTTGTTTCATAATTAATATGAGTATCTGGCTTACTTTATAGTAACCAATAGGTGCGGCATTCATATGTCTTTGATGGGCAAATTCGTCATAATGATTCGTCGTATTTGAATTATATATCAAACTGTTCATGTCTGAAAGTCCATATGTTTGGGATACATTGCGTATAAGTTGATTCTGGTTTTCTGTGACATGATTCATAGCTGTCACGAAATCGGTACCAATAAATGATTTTTCTGAATCATAACAGACTGTGAAATTGAAGGGGCGAATTAGTATAAAAAGAGGTAAAATAGCTAACAGCAATTTGAATATTTCGATGAAAGCGAAAAAAAAAGAAAAAATTCTAGCATAGTAAGTTTCGCTAGAAAAGCAGGTTTTCAAATCGAACTGTAAGGGTCTCATGTATCATTAAAAGTTTATGTTCGAGGATTATGTAAAAATTGGGTTTGCAATTAATTTCTGTTGGAAAACTGACGGCAAGTTCCGATTGAATATTCAACGGTACATGAAATATACTCGTATTTACTACATGTTTTTCCTTTTTTGATATGTTTCAGAAACTTCCAAAACCACTTTTTACAAAGACCAACCAACAGATTGATTGAAAACTTGTAGAAGTTATTTCAAAACCAAATCGATTTCAGTTTAATCGATTGAATACTTTCCCTATTAGAAGCCATCAAAGATGGAAAAAACCATCAGAATTTGTAGGAATCCGTTCTTTCAAAAACACGCCATCAAAATCATCATTTTTTGGCTACATTTTTGCTATAAATATACAGTTTTACGAACCAGTCTTAGTATCTTCAGGAATATCAATATCAGACCCTGAGGATGGCGAAGGTGCATCTATATCCGGTGAAGGCACAGGGCTTGGTAACGTAGGAAGTAATTCTTCTAACTTTCTTTTCAACGTTTTAATACGATTTCCAAAATTTCGGTACGCCTGTAAAACAAATAGAAATTTAATGCACAAGCCGATAAACGTATTTCGACAGAATATTCGTAAAATTCCTTACATTGCAAACAACTTTTGCTTCGCCACGTTGAGTCTCATAAAACTGTTCGCTAACCTCCAACACGCTAATAACGTCTATTCGTTCTTTAATTTCTAATTCCAAAGCTTTGGTATATGCTTCTAGCTTAACGATACCATCTTCGATATCTTGCATGAGATCATCTCCATTACGTCGATCTACAAAATATAAAAAGCAATAAAAAGAGGTTCGATTTTTAGAAATGAGAACGAAATTTGCTTACCCTTACCTTTGACTACAACTTGTAGCGCGTCTGGATCTGAAACCGGTATACTGCATTCTTTAACGATTTTCAGTTTCAAATCCGTATCTTCTTCGAGAGCCTTACATTTTCTAATCTTAGTAAATAAAGTTGAAGGCTGTAAAAAACATTGAATATAGTGTTTTTCAACAGATGGACTTGAAAGTTCACTTCAGTGTTCAAAATGTTTTTAAATATATGGGCTAGCAGACAAGCCAAAAAATAAATTATAAGCAGGTATATAAAAATTCTATTTTGTGAAAAAACTCAATTCTCTGAATAGAAATTAATTCTACTCAAGATAGGTAAAAAATATTTTACCATTTATACGTCAAATAAATATCAAAACTAATGAATAGTATTCTTGTTTTACGAGTAAAGTGGTATTCACAATGTACATTTGCTTTCTGTTTTTACTTTGAAAGTTGAACTAAATGAGCCTTTTCATAACGGTTGCTTTTGCTTTTCTTTTTTCTAAACAATTTAGTCCTTTAGAAAAAGCGAAAGTAGAACAAAAATGACAAAAGAAAGTTGTGATCGGCTCTTGCAGAGGTAACAACCCAAAAATGCAAAATACATGATTTTTTATAATCAACAAAGCAGCGAAAATCAAAATTTTTGTAATAATTTAAGCAATCCGACTGCAATACGAATTCGGTAACAGTAATTTACCTGAAATTCTTGTAACAATTCAGCAGCTGTCAATTGACTGGATGATTTCTTTGTGTGAGCAGTGAGAAGTCCTGATAAATCCGCTAAAAATGTTTCGTCGTAAACGCTTCTTTCGTCCCATATTTTGAACAATCGTAAAATTTTATGCTTCACCTTGTCATCTCTACAAATAAAAATTCATTAAAACATTGTAGAGTAACCATCAGAAATACGGTGGTAAGTTTTTTTGTTGGGAGTTTGAATGATGAATAAATGTTCGGAATTATTTTAAAAATATATTTGCTACTAAGTTAATTTTTGTAACTAGTTAAAAAATTTAGAACTGACTTCAGTATTGATCGTGGGAAAAAAAAGTAAATCAACAAATCTTTACAATCAAAATTTACTTATTTCTTTGTTACCATTAAGCTTTCATTTTCCAGATGAAAACAAAATTAATATTCTATTTACTACTCGGACATGATCAGAAATGAAGAATTTGGGCCGTAAATTATAATTTCAAAAACAAAAAGTTAGTTTACAGCAATTATTCATAGGTGAAAAGAGATGGCCATTTTTATCAAGCAAACTCGTGAAAAAATTATTACAAATTTCCATCTTTTGAAACTAACATTTGATATCACTCCTTCGAATTTAATTAATCACCATTCAAGAGGAACGTAATTCCTCAAATAGTATGATACTAAAAATTCAAATTAACTCATAAATTTTATGAAAGGAAAAGCACATACCGCACCAATGGTGTAGCTCTTTGCAAAGCAGTAGCCCAACTCTCCACAAATGGAAAGTTTTTTCGTTTGCTATATTGAATAACATCGTTAGCCAGGTAGAATAACGTCAGCCTCTGTTCGACTTTTACTGAAAATGCATTAAAAAAATTAATTCAAAACGCGGGTCATGAAGTTGATATGAAACGAAACCAGTGTATCGTTGCAAAAATTTCAACCGAACACTTTTACAGTTTATACATTAAAGACGAGCGTATATTCATACCTTTTTTCAGTACATGTAACCAACAGCTAACTATTTTCTTGTGTTGCTGCGAGTGCTTCAAACACCACAGAGACAACGATTGTATACTCTCCTGAGTATCCTTCAGGCCTAACAATTTTTGTTCGAAATTATCCTCTTGAAAGTCGGCCATGATCATGGAAATGGATCATCTTTTTCGAGTTATGAGAATTAAACTTGGATCCTGAAAAATTAGGATACAAAAATTACCTGTGTGATGAGCGTAGAATAATATTGATAGGAAATGTATTCATTAAGCGTTCTGTTTGTAAGCAAAGGTTCAATTTTCTAAATTGTAACACTCGATTACAAATTAATTACCATAATATAATCCTCTGAATCTTACTTAACAATTCGATGGAAACAAATATGCTCGTTGAATTACATTTCGAAGATATTCAACGCGCGTTCTTCGTATGTGTGAGGAGAAAATTTTGAATTTTCTTCATACAATCTGACGACTGAAAGCTGTAAAAGCAGCGCTGGAATTGATAGTACTTTCTTCAGAATGATATATCGTACATTTGGTATTAAAGGAGCATCGTGAAACGGCTTACGGCTAAGAAATTTTAAATATTATTTTCTATAATCAGGAATTTATTCGCCTATCAACGATACGGAGAATGAAATTAAACTGAACGCATTGATCAACTTTTATTAATCGCCAGTAGAGAGAGAAACGAAAGGATGATTCCCAGTTCACAACTTCGTACAGCTTTTTTTCTTATCATAGGTAGCTATTCCGTAAAATACGTCGTCGTTATGGGTTGTTACCGATGCAACGAACAAAAAGTGAAAGAATAAGGATACTTTTTCAAAATGCACGCGCCACGAGTTATCATAATTATCTTCTATCTTGGAACTACTCGAAGTTCGAACTAGATTTTGCTCAATTCTAATATTGGAATTCTGATTTTATTTTTCATTCCAACTCTGTTTCATTCTATCAGGACCACTTCAACTTTCCAGCAATTTTTCTTCATTATTTTCGGCATGCCATGCCAACAAAATTGATTTGGTTGGCGCCAGTTTCAAATCTTTTCGTCGTTTGCAAAATTGAATAAAATTTTGAAAAATCCGCAATAATATTAATGAAAAAATACTCCCAAGATATTATAATAATGCTCTGCAAATATTGTGATAAAATCTTCGGATTTATGCCCCAGAAAGCCTTTAAAATAAGGATGACGATATTTTCAGTTTTTCACATCTCAAAAATATTTTCTCTTCAACTAAATTGAAAAATTCTTCATAAAAATATTCAAAAATAATACCGTTATATTTTAAAATATTGATTTGAAAATACTGGAGGAGACGTAAAGTTCCAAACCAAATAGATACGGTACTTTACCTATGTAATAAGTTGATAGGGAATTATTTTTTCCTACTAGACGCGACTAAAAACAAAACAGAACTAGCCAAATAACATAAGAAATTATTAACAAAGTGGTCCGTTTTAAAAATGGAAGGTCCGTCCAACTCGTAAAATCAATATGAAATGAGATGGAACTTGAAACTTTATCCTACTTCGACTGAAAATTGAATTGACATTTTTAACTTTACTTTCCTATTTCTTCAATAATTATTTCATTTATGGCTTCCACATACAGATTCGCCTCCATTTATGAATGGTTACAGCTGCACCTGAAGTATACTAAAAAACATAATTTACGAGAAAAAAAAATTGCATGATGTTCGAAATTTTTATAATTCGAATAACGTGGAATACGTTCAAATACTGATAAGGTATCGTAATCGAATTTTTAAAAAACACAAAAAAACAAAATTTTCGGCATCCCGAAGAAAATAACGAATAAATAGGAAGACGAAAGAGCTTATACAATTTAAAATAAAAACATACGTAACCGCAAAAATAACGAGCTGCCGAGCTAAAATTGCAGCTCATTCATTGGAAAAAAAAACATCAATAACAGCATCAAAGGCGAGACGATATTCCGTCTTACTAATAAAATTCGTAAGCTATATGGAACACAAAAAGTTGAAAAAAAGTCCATTGTCTGACTGATTTACAAATGAACAGACAAAAAAAAAAAAAATACGTCAAATTGTAAAATATTATCGAGCCTTTGCAGAACACATCAAATAAGTAATCGTTACGTAACGAAAAAAGTGGAGACCATTATAATACTGCTGTTGGTAGACAAAATGTAGAAGGTAAACGATATTATTATTACGTATATAAACATCAACTAGGCAAATCTTAATTGCTTTAATTAATGTGATAGTAACATGTTGATGTGGAATATCGTCATTCGCCATGAGTTCGACTTGTGGGATGGAGGTTTACAATATTACAATACAGAGCCAGGCAGATTACAGCTGACTAGAATAACTGTCCGTCTCTTAAAACAACATGGATTTTGCACACAGTATGGTCTCAAAGGTTTCATCACCGATGTGGTCAAAAAAATTGGATTACTTCTTCAGTTTAGCACATTATTGCGGAATTACTTTTTTATGACGAGTTCTACACAAATACATTAGCTACACTCCCAAAAATTCCAGACAATAAACAAATTTTAAGTATAAAAAAGTAGTTGTAACATTTCAGCGTATAAATAGAAAATAATATTATTAATATTAGTTTTATTTTTTATTTTTTAAATTAATAAACTTCAGCTTTTTTAAATTTGTGAGCTGAGTTTGTGCTGCTTTTCGCTCTTTGAAGTTGGTCTCCTACTTGAAAATATTAAATTAGAAGTTGAGTCAGGCTTTTCTAGCGTCAAGCTGACTTTGAGCTTAGTTCTAATAAATTAAGAATCAAATTGGCTTAGCTCTAAGCTTCAATAGGATAACGAGAAGTGGCTAGCTTAATAGAGAGATCTCATAAGAGGGCATTTCATCGAGTGCATATTCATAAACTGCCATTTCATCGCATGAAATTCACCGACCAACCAATTCACCACGAAGCACTTCACCTACTGACTGTTTCACTGAAGGCATCATCAAACCAATCTTTATTCAATTTTCAAATTCAGAGTTATTGTATCCTATAGAAATCGTAAAGAGGGCAATAACACAATCTTAGCCATTTTCTTAGATTTCTAATGTAATCATCAGACTCCTATTTGGCTGGTTGAAAACAGGCCCGGTCGAAGGACAAAATAATAAGCAGATTTTCACCTGAAAACCTGCTAAAAGGGGGAGGTAGTTTTCAAAAATGGCTACCGCCCCATCTCAAGAGGCGAAGTTAATTTCAATATTTTGTTCTAGGTGAAAATATTGGCACACCCATAACATTAAGGAGCTAAGATGGCTATTTTGGTTCAGCTCAGCTAGCCAGAAAATTAATAAAACCCTTAAAAATAATTTGCAATTTTTCAAAAAAGCTTCAGATTCGAGAGACGTGAGCCAAGTTGCTCAAAAAGAACTGACGTGTTGGTTTGAAACGTCTAATTTTGGTTCCTTTCTTACAAAAAAATTTGCTTTTAGATCCTTTAAATTGAGAACCAGACGGGTTTTTAGAGAGCCGCTTCCTCGATGGTATTTGAGGTGAATTTCAAAAATTTGGAGAAGATTGTAATATCATTCCTATTGAACTAAAAAGAAGAAGAGAAAAAATTCAACGTCAACGATGAAAAATAATCAAGTTTCGAATACAAGTGCTGATTTGATCAAACCCAAGCCATTTCTACATTGACAGTTTTATACAGAAGATCTATGCGAAAATTGGAGAAAAAAATTGTGGGATAAACAATTAAAGTCGCAGGAATAACCCTATTTTCAAGTCTAGTTCATCTTAATTAATACACTACTGTCAACAAGCCCCACATTATCTATTTTCTCCAACGTCTTCACATATATTTTAAAATTATTATCCAGTGAAAATTGATTAATTAATTATTTTTGGAGCATTTCCATTAAAATAAAACTTGTGACCTAATTAACTCTCAAATTTTATAAATAGCAATCACTGATTTTTCACGAATCTATAATATGAAAAGAATTATTAATTATTATTGAAGAGTAAAAAAACTGATGTGAGGCTAGAAAATTATTGAAAAGTGGAAAAAAATCTGCCCCGCTAATGTTTGAATAAGGGACCTAAATATTTATAAAAATATTTTTTTTAAAGCAGCATGCTGCGGATTGTCATCAGACGAATTTAAAAATGATTGAAGTGAAAGCGTATAGTAAAAATGAGTCAAAAGAGGATTGTATTTCAACCTCTTTTAGGGACTGAGTAAAAAATAATAAAAAATTGGTAAGTAAAAGAAAATAGGAAGACCAGCTTGATCTAATATTTTTCTCCATTGTATATTAAAATAAGCAGGTTTCCAAGTGAAAACCGGCTAAAATAGTATTAAAAATTGCACAAGAGCTGAAAAAGTTGATGATCTTGGTGGGGCTTGGTAATAAATTAAAAAAATTAAGAAATCCTCGTTCATGAAAAACTGAAAAAACGAACAGATACAAGACATGGCAATTCATTTCACATACCAACACGACAAAAATATTCGCATGAGATAAATTATCGTTTACTAAATATATTGCTCGTCAGCCTTAGCGATGAAAAATAGTCCCGAAATGCATTTTTTTTTCCACACAAGCCCCAGAAATCATTTATCGAGTAATTGCATCGAATGAGTCACAGATTACATTCAACTAGATAAGTCTTATGTAATCGTATGTTAGTCGTAGATAATTTTAAATATAGAAGTGTGCTCCTGAGAAAATGATTCAATGGTAACTTTTGACCTATCAAAGTGGCATTAGAACTCAAACAAATAACTTGGGCTTATTCATTGTTCAGAACAAACTCTCAAACAAATGGGCGAATTTATGATATATGATTGAAAACTTAAATTATACATACGTAAACAAAAAAGTTTACGATCATCTTTTTAATTATGTACCCACAGGTTCACCGTATTGCTTGTCAATAACGCTAGATATTCATCAAATTCCCTCCTCTCCAATGAAATTTTTCAACCAATATTGCCAGAAATATCACCATAGTTTCGCCAACGGAAGATAAATTCAAAATATTGCTTCAATATCATATATCCGCTATTGCTACAAAGAAATCAGGCTTGAAACTTTAAGACCATACTGCGTATAAAAATGGCAAGATTTTCAACCATTCGTCTCTTTGCCAGGCAAAATAAAGGAGGTACCCCACTTACCCCTCACCTAATTCCACCAAATACCAAAATATATTGTTCTCGTAATTTTAGTTCGGTATAAAAATTAACAGATTAAAAACTCGTACATAAGGTTCGAAGCTACGGCTCGAACATCAATGTTAACATTTTTTCACAAGGAAGATAGTCGACCTGCATTATGAAGGGTGGTAGCTTTGCAAATTTAAGCACGCGTCAAGAAACATTAAATAAACAAATGAAACGAAGAAAAACGCGCGACGTTTGGTAGAGTTACCAATTTGGGATGAAAGTTTTAAAATACTGAAGCTTACACGATAAAATTCGTAGAGGTAGCACAAACGAATGCTTCGTACCAAAGAGCTGGTTTTTGTTGGCGAGGACGCATAAAAGCAGCACAAAAAGTACAATCAGATTATGGTACCAATGATTGCGATCCATAAATTTGATTACACTGATCGATTAAAAATCAAATAATGTTACGATGAGACTAGTTCTACTAGTTTTTAATAGCAGAATCCGAAAATTACGTTGAAATATCCATTCGAGACAAGATACCAATACTGCAAATAAAAATTCGAAAAAAAAATGAAGTTCACTTACACCGTAAAGTAAGATTTCTTAGATTTCATCACAATTAAATTAAGTTTAATTCATTTTTTCAAAAAAAAAAAAAAAAACATTGTTACCCTCCAATCAATAGAAAGGGTACCTTTATTAAGGTATAACTGACCCAAAATCTTGACTCAATTTTTACTCTTATTTCCTTATTCCA
Organism: Parthenolecanium corni; assembly: GCA_038050395.1. Lineage (NCBI taxonomy): Eukaryota > Metazoa > Arthropoda > Insecta > Hemiptera > Coccidae > Parthenolecanium > Parthenolecanium corni. The sequence continues at coordinate 10,147,573 of JBBCAQ010000032.1, read as the reverse complement.
CGTCACGTAGGATTCAGACGAATACACAAACATGAAATGAATATTTTTTTCAATTCAGACAGTCATTTTAATATGCCTCGTTGGAAAATTTTCAACATAATACTCTGTTCTTCGCCTAATTCAAAACATCTTAACAAAATATTATTACGGTTACTCGACTTCAAAAATGTGAAATTTATCAATCAGTGTAAAACAAAAGTCGAAGAAAATATTCTACAACTACAACGAATTGATACCAAAACGTATACTCGAGATTAAAAGACTGATTGTCAAAGCGCAATGGGTACACACATGCACAAAATACGTCTGATGAGGATTTATCAAGAATTTCACATTCACTTAGAAGCTTAGAATGTATCGCACAGTATGCAGAATCCAGTATAACAGCTTACACATACTATACGGTTGCAATAATATGAACGTTACGTAGCCCAGATATTGTGTAGGGAGGGAGACCTCCTTGACGGCTCACTATGAATGCCAGGGTTGCTAAGTTGGAATAAATCATAAAATTCACCTGCGAATACAAGCTATTGAGTTGCGAACAAATATTTTTGGCAATTGTTTGCTATTTTGGGTGACTTTTTTATAAAAATTTGTAATAAAATAGATTTTTTTGTTGGTTTTACAAAAAAACGTTGGAAGAATATTATAAAATCAGAAAAGAGCTCAAATTGGCCAAATGTAAAGGGCCTCAGTCCCACAAATTTCCAGTTGGCTGGCCATTGTTTCATCTTGGGTCAGTTTTAGAGGAAAAAAAAAGGTTAAATTTGGATGCAGTGGCCTTTGTCAGTGACGATACCAGCGCATATTACCCAAATGAAGTTCGTAATCACTTTTTTGAGCGCGATTCGTTGGTGTCTAATTCGTAATCTATGGTCACAATCTACAAAACACAAATATTTTCCTACTCATCAACCACACCCTTGCGTATATCGGATAAATCTGCTCTAATTCAGAAAACAATTAATTTTTTATGATACAATAGGCTGCAGATTCTTGAAAAAATTACCGACAATGGCCCATATTATTGCAACCACGCGACGATGCATTCTGTACGCACGCGATCGAGTAACTAAATGCATTCTCACATGCAACAGTGCATACGCAGACCCGAATCGATAATTATTTCCTGCTATTTTGCCATTCGCGTAACAAAGTCCTTTCGTTTAAGCGGTAAATTGAAATCACATGGCAGTTAGCACAGCACGAAAACATAGCCTCGTCGTTTTTCGACGCATGAAATGCCGTCGAAAGGCGGCTCAAAAAACACGAGAGAAAAGGAAACGAATGGGGAAACACCTTAAAGAATACGACTTGAAAGTTTCAGCAAATAAGAGTAAACAGGCACGAGAAATTTGCGATTTTTGCCGCACGAAAAAAAAAGAACAACAATTATTCGAAACAACGAAAAAAAAAAAAAAAAAGAAAAGTAAGAGAAAACACGCGAATGTAGAAAATTTCCAAAAAAAAAAGAAGAAAAATGCTGCTTCTCGCCGATTCAGCGGTTATAATTTCTCAAATCAAAAAATGAAATTGAAATAGAGGGGGAGGGGGTCGATGGTGACGAATGGAAGCGCAAAAAATGATGATTGCAACAGGCACCAAAGAAGATGACATTCAAAACAAAAACAAGTCAAATTGAATATTAAAAAGACGAAATGACCAAAACATATCGACGATTGCTCACGACTAAATTGTACAGCCGTAGGTGATGCTTCTGCTCAGCATTTCGACCTACAATTTTCTTTATTCTTTTGTTTCTCCGTTGTTTTTTCCTTTTTCTTCGCTCGATTTTGGTTTTTGTTTTTGGTATAACAAAAAAAAAAAATGGTAAACGTACGTCAGAACGATCGCTAATTTCACGAACGCGGATGGCTCAGAAGAGTAAAAAAGAGACTCTAGTTCGTCGACCGTCTCCTTTCGACCTTCGAGCCATCCCGAATTGTCACATAGACGCGTCCGACCCGGATCCGGAATTCATTTTGCCGTCGCTGCCTACTCCACCCACGCCGCTTCCGTCATCACCGTCACGAAACTGTTCCCTGCCGGCACGATTGGCTAACACATTGAAGTCTAGGTTATACTGGAAGAACAAAAAAAAAATTCATACAAATATATTGAAATAAAAAGTCGGTGGCGGAAGAATAGTAACGAAGAAAATAGGACGAGAAAGCAAAACACGCATAAGTTGTAGTTTCATCGGAATTTTTTTTTCCTCCACACATATCTTGGTCTGAGAACCAGAGTGATCCAAATTCAAATTATACAGACTATTTTTTATGTAGTTCATCGTGAACAATTTATATGAACTCGATGTTCCAAAATGACAATTCATTGTCTTTATGTGTGAAAATGAAAATTATGAACACCTAAAATAAGGGGAAAAAGTGTACGCGTGGGAAACTTCAATTACGATTATTTTAAAACTGAAAATCTGGACATACATAACTTTTATGGCTCAGATATTTATTTTATTTATTTAGAAAAAAAATAATATTGAAAACATGAGATATATTTTCACTTCTTGTTTATAAGAACCTACTTTACGGGACGCAATATACATTAAAGTGCATTATAAAATTGCTTCATAGTTGGTCACTATATAATCACTCATCAAAAATATTCTTATAAATCAAGCGAAAAGTATCAACTAAATTCTTCATTATTTCCGCTTCGTTTTTAGTTTTCCGAAAATTGATGATTTTATCAAAAACCACAGCCTGGAAAATATTCAAAACACGCTGATAAACTCATTTTGATTCACCAACGTAAACTCCACCCTACAATGTTTGTGAGAAATATTGTTGAAGACTTAAATAGCTCGAAAAAAAAAGCAATTTCTTTGAACCAATCTTCAAAAATTAAATTATTTGTACTCTGTCTTACGAAAGGAGGGAATGACGTCATTCTTTTTAGCAGGCAGCGGGATGGTCCCAGCCCTTGCTGCTGGCATACCACAACGTCTATCAATGCTATATGACGTCCAGTCGCTGATAACAATCAGTCCTTTCTTTCGTGAGACTGAGAATAATCGAGCATAGATTCTGATGAATCTCACGAAAACCATCAAAGGTATGAGATACAGCTTTTCCACCATTAAATCAATCTACTCTTGTTAGTTTATAATCTGTTCCAAATAAGAAAGGATAAACACTCGAATGAATGAAGGTAATTTGAACAACCGACCAATAGTAATTGAGTAATTAGTCAACGAGTTTATCCTCGCTTATTTGGGACAGACTATACGTTAGAATGTAAAGTCACAACTCACGAAAAATTAGATTTGAAAACACATAATACGGACCGTTAGAAAAGCAAAAAATGTTAGTACGTTAGTATAAACTTCACTAGGAAACTATTCGCCCAATTTGAAGGTAGATGGATACTCCATAAGTAGTTTTAATACTGCACTGCTCACTGGTGAGAAGTTTTTTTCATTTACAAATCAATTAAGTCACCTACCAATCATTATTGTAAGAAATTCCCATAAAAAAAATTTAAACAAACGTTTAGAAATCCCATTAGAAGCACTACTATACACGTACATTTGATAATTATTTCTGTAATTTTTGGAGTTTTAAAATTGATTTCGATGCTCATAATTATGGCACAGACATTTTTGCTGCATTTGAAAACTGATTAGAACCAAAACTTTCCAAACTACTCACGGAGTATCTAAGATTAGAAAAACTTGGGTACCCAATAGTGGTTAGTAAAGTTGAGAGCATTTTGAAAACGCTGGCGTACACACCACCACAAGAGTTAGTTCAGCTGAATGCCACACCACTCAAAAAATAAAATACTGTACTGACTACCTCTTTAACCCTTATCTAGGTAATGTACGATACTGGGAGGCGTTACTCGTCGGCACATTCGTCCATTTTCGTTTAATACGTTCCGGTAAAGCCAACGAAAACTAAACGAAAGTTGATAAATTATTGCTTGACTGAACATCGCCAAGAGTAACTGATACGACCGTGTGTTTGGAGTCGAGTTATTTGAAAAAACACTTACTTGAGTAGCGCAGATGAAACATGTGGTGACCACCTTCGAGATAACGTTCATCAACGTTTTCGTTTCATTTATCACCGAGTCGACTTTGGTAAAGGTGGCCGCCTTGCCTACGGTCGGATTTTTGACGGTGAACTGCAGCCGCTGAACATGCGTTGGCACCTGATCCAGTTGTTCGAGCAATTCTTTCTTCTGCGATCCCGCTGGAACCTATAATCGTCAACGCAAAGTCATTAACCCATCCCAGGTTTCTATTGCGTTAAAATTGTTCAATCTCGCTGTTTTTGTAGAGGAAATTATTGTAGATTAAGGTAGACAAAAACGAAGGGTTAATTGACGAGAAGAACAGCAATCATAGGGAGGGGGCAGGTATTACAACAGTGTTGACAGTTGACACTTACTTGGTACGAAAACTGTCGCACAACCTTGTACAGTCGGTTCGCTTCCTCGGCGAAGTACTCGGCTTGCGTGAACAGGTCCTGAGTGGTTCGCAAAGCTCCCTCGCCTTTTGTGAACTGGTACATGCTGAATGCCATACTCGACATATTTTTCGCACGTTTCACGATATCGTTATTCTCTTCGAGGACAGCTCCGCCACTACTAGGACTGCCGTTGGCACCACCGCCACCACCACCACCACCACCACCTCCGCCACTGCCACCGCCGCCGCCGCCTCCATTTTCCCTCCAGCGATCTGTTTCTGCTTCCATTTCGCTGGTCGCCAACTTCATCTCTAGACCGGCTTTAGCGATCTTTTCACGTTCCTAAAATTGTTAGAGCCACAATTTAAAGACTACGATTAGTAATACTTTCGATGAAGCTTGGTCAAGCCAGTACGACGACAATGATTTGATAATAATTCAGATAAGACAAGAATACGCTACACAAAAAGGCTTACATCACGATGGTGGAACCAAAACAATTGTTTCCAAACTCGTAATAATAATTTAAAAAAAAAACGTTGTCATAAATTATTCTAATTCTGGCCTCTTTAAGCGACGGAAGATACACATTTATAGCTAGCGAAAAAATTATTTCATAATGCTCGAAAAAATCAGTTTTTATGCTGAAATAGTTGACCGAAATTTGAGGAAATGAAATTTTTTCAACAGAAATTGATTATTGTGGGAACAGTGAAAAATAAATAATTTGTAAAAGTTGATTTTATAAAATGCATATGGAAATAAAAACTACTGCCTGAATAAATTATCAAAAATTTTGCCACTAGTTCAATAATATAAATCAATGAAAGTAAAAATAAAATCTTACATCGATATCCAGTCTAACTGATTTCAATGGTTTGTTCGTGGTTCCATGTTTCTAAAAAAAAAAGAATAATCCATGAATAAAAGAAATAGAGTATTAGACAATTAACAAAATATAAGGCGAAACAGTAAAAAATATCACGCAACCCAAAAGTCATTAGTGCGCAAAGATCCTGGTATAGCTATAGGATAACAGTATGATGGCAAATGAGCTGAAATTCGGAAGTATGGCAAGATCCAGTGAAAGGATTCGGCGAGTTTTCGCAAAATGACTAACATCTGGTGGAATATTTTGCAAATGGGCTGAAAAGGTGCACTGTAATACGTCTTCATTTCATCTACTTCGAGTCGAAACTGTAAGCTGATTTTACAGACAAAGGTGTAACAGTTTACTTTTTTAGCAGTCATCGAAATCACGAAAATATTGAATTTCAACTCATTTGGTAATACGATATCATCCAACGATCTGTATTTTCAGAGTAATGTGAGACTTCGTAAAGATTTTGGGGACATTGGAAAGAATAAAAAAAATAAATTGCCACCTCTTCATTCGTTTAATCCCTATGACGTCATAAACTTTTTAAATGAAACGTGTGATACTTTTCTTTAGGATTTTTGCATTACAGGACTTTTGGGTCACACTGTACCACGTATTTCGTGGAGACGAAAATATAACACGACTCCGTCGTCGAGATACGGACAGAATTCCATTAAAGTAACAAGAGACTTGGCAAATAATCCAAGACCGAGTAAAGAGATACGGTTCATTTAACGTGGGCTTTTGTTAGCACAGACGCGAAGGAAAAAATTGACCAAAATGATAAGAATCAGTGAAACAGTCTCACCATTTTCTAAATTTAAATTAAAGTAAACAATAAAAGCGGTAGTAACCAACGTGACTGCATTGAAAAATTGAGGAAGGGGAATGAAAAAAAAAAAAACCCACAAGATCTTTTACACTAAAAGAAGTCAAACAATGACGAAGGAGCAAAGAAAAACCATAACCGAAGAAACGAAAAACGTTTCTCACCAAGGGCGCATAGAAGTTGGAAATATTTTTTCTTACACCATATTTTCTATTAATATTCGCAAATTAAGGAAAATAATTATACTCCATTAAATCGAATTTTGATTTTGTCGGGTAAATGTTAATTTTTGAATTCATCAACCAGAATTATTGGTAAGTACACTACGTCTGCTACATCCTATACTTATTTGCACTTTTAGCTTTTAGAAGGTACCTACTTGAAACTAAGAAATCATTTAACATAGGTTTTATGGATAGGATACTATTCGCAAAATTCTTGGTTCTGCCAAACCAATATTTTATTTCATTAAATATAGTGTAAGAGATCTTATGCTGAATTTTACAATAGAATGGGCTATTAAATTTTTTCATTCATCTTTGTTCTTTTTTTCTTCTAAAACTATCTTTAATTTGAAAACTAAAATGATTTAACATACCAAGAACAACAGTTTAAACGTCGAATGAATGAAGCAAAACTTTAGACGAATGTGTGAACGTTAAAAACTTACCCCTGGCCTTGGTAACGACATATACGTTTGCGTTTCTGGTATTTTTTGCCGTTCCATCACTTCTTTGCATATTGACGATATATCTAACGTCAGCGATTGCCACATATCAGCAAAAACTAAAGGCAAATCAAAGGATATATATTTTGGTCATTTGAATCTCAAGATAAGAGGCGAAAAAAAGGCTAGGGACTCGATAACCTTCTACTTTTCCAACGTTTACAAGTCAAAAAGGTAAGTAAAAACTTTTTTTTTCTTTTTCAAATTGACAAATAAAAGGTGCAGAAAAACCACAAATTTAAAATTAAAAGGTTCAACCCAACGAATTTTTGTTTCTTCAAATTTTACGAGTCTGAAGAAAAATCATAACTTTTCACGACTGGTAGAAAGTAAGAAACCTTGTTCGAGAGTAAAGCCGGATGATCTTCAATTATCCAATGCGAGTTTTCAGATTTTACAGCGAGTTGATATTTAAAATTTTCTTTAAAACTGCGTAACTGTATTGAATTTTTACATGAGTTGAAAAAAGGTCAACTTTAACATATTTTTTAGTTGTTTTTCAGAATATTCGAAATACATGAAATAATATTAAAAAAATGAGCCGAAATTTATTTTCCAAGAACCACAACCGCTGCAGACTTGATAATTCTGACATCAAACGACTACATCGGCTCACACTTTCACATGGCATTTGTAACTTCGAATAATAGTATTTTCTACGCAGTAATGAACTTGAACAACAAATGTGCTACTCTACCTTCTAGATTCTCTTTAGCTATTTTGGAACTCGGATGCTGGGCTAAGGTATGAGCGGCCGCTATCACTTGCGGAGCGTAGATTTTCAAATTGATTTCGGCGTGTTTGGCACTGACGCGCAGGTTATCGGTGGGAGCCAGATGCCTCGAAAGTTTGGTTATCTCGGCGATGTGGTCGACCGTTTCTCGAAAACGGGTGGCTGTTTTCTGCAGCGCTTCGGCGCTCGACGTGAGCGCGCTGTTGGTGATGGCGGTGACCAGCTCGTGACCGGTTCGCACCACCGACGGTAATTCGTTCGTTTGGTCTTTGGCCGTGGCCACCAGTTCGGAGCGCAGTTCTCGTGTCGACTCCAGGCACGCGTTCACCGCCAATTCCATTTCTCCGGTTGGTGAGCTGCCTTCGCATCGATCCTGAAACGCAACCAAATATAAATAGTGAATACTCCGTTTTCCAGATCCGGTAAAAAAGCGACCAATTTAAGCAGTTCTAGAAATGCTCGCAAATCTCAAACGACAAAACAGATCATCGCCTTTAGCCACTGCCAATTAAGACGAACGGATTTCTTAGCCGAGGGCACACGAGAAGAGATTTAGTCTTACAGTAAGACTGTGGACATTCTTGAAACCAACTCTTCCTATAGTACTGGACTGTTTGTGGTTGCCTCTCTTTTGGCGGCCGTTACTCAGTACACTGAGTCCAGAGTTTGACAACCGTGGGCTAGTGAATCGTCATAAAAATTAATTTTCGAAAGAATATGACTTTTCGTGCAAGAAATAACGATGAGAAAAGTTACGGAACTAAGGCGTGGAGGCAGCGGGACCACGGCCCTTCCAAACAAATTCCTGCCCAAAAAATGATAATTGTTTCCCTGAAATAAACTGAAAACCAGAAAAAAAAAGGAAATATAGAAGAAAAATGACAACAAATCGACTTCAGTATCAATTCTTTGGATGTTAACATTTTTAAATAATTTTTCTCGGCCCCTTTGCCTCCTGCTAAACAAAATTAGTTCCGCCTTTGAGGTGTACTACTCTTCGCGTATTTTGAGGTAGAGGCACCTTACTTTTAGCAGACACAAAACCCTCCAGCATTCGAAAACAAATGAGAAATGACACGAGAACTAGAGAGCAATGTCATATATCGAGACAAGATCATCAACTTCATGACTCACCAAGCCAGATGCTATCCTGACGAGTTGCTCAAGCTGTATTTTAATTCGTTCTCGCAGGAGGATGATGTTCTCGCGATGCTCGTGCGACGTGTACGCGCTGTCTGTAAAGTCTTGCGTGCGGTCCACGACAAAGTCGACGGCTCGATTCAAACTATCCTTATCGGCTAAGGTGAGTGTCAGTCTTGTCATCTCTACTAACGAGTCTAGATTACGTAGCACCTCGCTCAGCGTTTGTCCTTCGTCGTTAACGACAACGTTGGCTGAGCCGCAGCCACCATCATTGGAGGCACAGCCGCTGGTAGCGTTGCAACCACCGCCAGCTCCGTTGCTGGCGTACGTATTACCGCCGCCCTCCCATACGCCATTTTTGACGACGTAATGGATGAGGTCGATGGCGCGCCTCATTTGACAAAACACGGTGGTGCGATTCTCTTTAGCCGTTTGACTTTCCGGATGTCGTAAGCAGGTCTGTGAATGAGGAATAAACAACAAATAATTAGTAACATTTACCAGCTCAATGAAAAACGAATGATACGACAATGCAGACTTGGCACAATTCAGGATACCGAATTTACGAGACGTGTCAGAAGAAAAGGTACCCGAGAAACACATGTTTTTCAGGAGAGACCACAGATTCAAATCTATCTGTGACGAAACAAAAATGTATTCTAGATTCAGATTCAATTTTGACTCTTCAAAAAAGTGAATTGCTCCAGAGATTCTGAACAGTGGATTCGGATTTTTACGTACAATTGTCAAAGATGTTTTGGAACTCTTTGGGCAAAATGAACAGAAATCTGTTTTAAAATCGAAACGAATCCAAATTAAAACTATTTAAATCAGTTTTAAACCATATTTTTATGAATCTACTGACAAAAAAAAACATGAAGGGTGTTACGTGAATAATTCAATCACCTTTTTTAAACTCACACACACATACAAAATCCGCCGCCAGCTCGTGTGCGAGCTGGTGGGGTGATTTTGGGTGGCCTACGTGACCGGATGGACACCGGCCATGTAGTAGAAAGTGCAAGCTTGCAAACTCATCACTTGAACAATATAAAATAACATTTCGTCAGCCACAGGAAAAGGTGGCGTGACAATTATAATGCTTATTTGAAAGAAGGAAAAAGAAGCTTCCAGAAAAACCACCCAGCCTAAATTTGTCCACATTAATTTTATTAGCAAGAACATACAGTTCAGTTATTATTCATATTTGAGCAGTGAAACATTGTACTGTAACAACTAGTCTCTTTTCTATGTAATATGAATTGACAATTTACTATTTTCAATTAAATGTTTAAAGTTAAAGTCTAAATTGCTCTATTTCAATCGAAATCACCCTGGTAAGGCTCCAGTGAGCCTTAACTCAGTGTACGAGGATTTATCCTTATTCTACCGGAAAATCCTGTACTAAAGGGTTTTCAAATTTTCTGAATTTTTTAGACAATATTATAAAAATCGATTTCTCGATGCTCTTTTCTCATCGCACGTCGCATTCCACTTCATTCGGGTCTCGGCAGACAATAAGCATTTAACCCTATTTAATCTAATTAGTGCCACTCCTCTCTGTTATCGATCTGACCCAATTTAATTGGATTTTTAAGGTAGATTAACATAAAACTGTGTTGTGAATTCGATAAAACTAAAAAGTGACGTACGCGCGGAAAAAGTCAAAAAAAAAACTAATGAGCTGTAAGTTGGATGGGCTAGCTTTCAGCCGTTTTACTTTGTAGGTAATTGAAATAATTTCAGCGTGTTTTGTGACCGTCTTCCAAACAACAGACTGTGCTCGTCTCAAAAACAATTTATCATAATTTTTTTTTCCGGCCACGAACGGTTGAAAACATTAATCCATTTCCCCGACCAATGTCCTTGATAGAAGCATTTCTAAGTATTCCGACACAAATATTTTAGCTAACGCAAGTTGGAAATTTTCATGAAAACTAGCTGAAAAACGGCGCGAATATATATCAGATAGTATACAAAATGTCGAAAGAAATTTGCGTCAAATTGTTTAAAAACGTGAACCGACATCGTTAATAAAAGACGCCTACCCACGAACCGAAACGAAAACCTTGAAAAAGTTCAAAGTTAAAAATCCTTGAAATAATAAGCAATAATTCTGCAGCAATAAAGCGTAAAATGGTTTTTTAATTGAATCAACTTCTCTTTTCATTTTTCTTCCTTTTCTCTGCGGACAATAATTTCGAGTTATTAAAAAGTTGCGACGAAACGAAGTCGATCTTTCCTTATCCTCATTTTTTTTTTCTTTCAATAAATTAAAACCCAGCTTGCTATTACGTACATCGTTTGTCAGGAAAAATATTATAATAAATATTTATCATCAATTTTCCTACAGAAATAGAAGAACTCGCTTTTTCCCTGTCCAAAAAAGAAAAAAAAATAGTTAACTGGATCCTATCAGAGCAAATAAAAGAGTAAAATCGATACTAGCTGCTTTTTTCAGGAACAGAAAAAAAAAAAAAAAAAACCAAAGAAATGTAGAAAATAACTAAAGATAGAGAAAAAGGTTTACTTGGAGGAAATGAACTATTTCTAGCGAAAAGTTTTGAATTCAGTACTTTTTTTTTCACTTCGCTCGGTTATTGTTGTTTTCCTTATTTAAATGTCATTTTGTAAAATGAAAAATACGGGACACTTTTTTTTTTTTTTGTTGAGAAGACGTATCACGTATAAAAATTATTATTCTTTTATGTTAATTTTGGGGGGAGGGGGGTAGCGGCGAAGAAGAAAAAAGTGCTCCAATAAAAGCGTTCAAAATACAACCTTATAGTACCCATTCGTCGAATGACTTAGTAACCCGTAATTGTTTGGATACGATTTGCATGTACTTGTCGAAGATCTGATTACGATATGAAAATGTTTTCCGGGGGAGTGCCTAATCAGCAAGTAAAATGAGGAAATAGATAAGGGAAGGCCTTTCGCTCATTTTCTCTCCAACCTTTTTGAATAACTAAATTATATTTCTTTTCTAGCAACGTCATAATATATTCCATCGTAACAAGGTAAATGCTTTAAGAATATCAGGGTACCTTTTTGACGATTTTAAGGAAAAAGAAAAAGAAAAAAAAAACTAATATTAAGAGTACCTATATAAAAATACCGATTTACACAGTCTATATTTTATATTTTTCCATAAAACCGTTCACATTTTCATAAATATGTGGGATATTGTCAATAGAAACCCAATTACCCTATAGCAAAGCCTTTTTTCTCTTTCCAGTTCTACTTAGTCTGTTTTAATGACGGTCAAGTTTTCCTTATGTAAAAATTTATTTTACGTAGGTACTAAGCTAATGATAAAATGCATCTTTCCTTTAGCACAATAAAAAATAGGAGCAGAGGAATGGAAACTCTTCAGAATGGTACAAACGTGACACATTTAGGAGCATTTAACGACTAGACTTTGATATGAACATTTTCATGTGCGAGAGGAAAGTACGAGTATTATGTACTAATGCGTACATGGAAGCACCAGCTGAAAAACTTTCTAGTATTATTCGAAAAACATGATAAATAAAACCAACTAACTTACTTTCGAAGAAATTAATAGTAACATGGTAGAACGTTCCAGCACCTGTCGCGCCGCCGACATTTGAGCCTTGCGTCGTTCGTCTTTCAGGTCGTTTTGACGATCGCCTGTGAGATGCGCCAACTCAACCATTTCGCTGCCAAACTGGCCAAAAGCTTTCACAAATTCGGTAAAATTGGTAACATTTTCTAAACGCCCTAAGCTTCTTGAAACCTATAAAAATATTCAAGTAAAGAGCGTCAGTCGCATCGTACTGCGCAAATTCCTTAGAGTACGTCAGAAGCTCAATCAATTTGCACTTTTTTCTCACTCATTTTTTATTAGAAAAGAATAATGACATAGGACAGATAGACTGCCTTAATATGAAACAGTAAGTAACCCATCAGCTTTCATAGTTAATTAGGGAAAGAAAACGTTGATATATTCAGCAAAGCCCAGAATTGGGTTTTATATCGTACCATCGAGCTTCCTACAGTTGCTCGGGCATCATAATATGATCTTCAGGTACCAACATCTATCTTCTCAACGAAGCATACGAGGGGCATTTAGATGTCACGAATCGGGGTAACTCGTACTATTTAAAATTTTACCCTCTACAGACCACGTGAATGATGAAAAAAAAAAAAGGGTCCAATGAAAATCGCATGGTTCTAACATTTTGCATCATTTATGCGGATCAAGGCGGGCACTCAGTAATGTATTTTTCATAGGACACCACTGATACAAACGTAGGTACAGCAAAATGGGTCATAAGATGCCACGCGATTTCTGTTCTACTTCATTGACGATAAAGAGGATAATATGTACTTCAACATGCATGAGTTTGATTTTTTATGAAACCTGCATCGCTGTCCCATTGAAAACCCTAATTTACACTTCTCCAGTTACAGTCTGGTTACAGGCTGATTCATCAAAACACAACTAATTGCAGATTCCTGGAATAGGTGACGATGCGTCGCAGCAAACAGGTACTTACTTTTTCTTTAGCATGCAATAACTGCTTGACGACAACCGAATCGGCTAGCAGCAAAACTCTGGTAACTGAACTTAATAAACTACGAGCCGCCCTCACGACCGCCGAGCGGTCGTTTCTCGAATTTTCAAACGCCGTTTCACATAAATTTTCGATTACCGCACCTGCACATGGTAAAAGGCGAAAGATAAAACCGTTACTTTTTGAGGCCGACAGCGTAAAACACGAAGTTATTAGCTTTTTAAAGCCCGCTCGTAAAGTTTTTAGTTTCCCGCCATTTTAGAGACCATTGAAGCGAAATTGGTTCGGCCGTCGGATCAACGACTCGGAATAACAAGAATGTAATCAGTTATTATTCAGCAGCCGAGGAAAATCTGGATCATTTGCACGCAATTTTTCCGCACAACTTGAAACTAAATGGCACGGGGCGGGGTTGCCGACCCGGGAAATTATTAATACGGAGTTGGCTTTCGTAGAATGAAAAGCTGCTTAAAAAGGGTGAGCTACCCTATGATTATTTGGAGAGGCTATACGAGCTTAAAATGAACTTTTACATAGAAGCAAACAGAAAAAAAAACGCATTTCATTCTATATTACTCGGACCACGTTCGAATAAAATACGTGGATTTGAAAATATTTTTAATCAAATTCCTTTCCATTTGTGATAATAAGGAGCCTTGAGATAAAAACAGACATTAACTGGAAGGTGACAAATCAGAGGACAAGGATTATACTTCTTTATACTCAGAATAACACTTTTTTGAATTATTCATATTTTTGGTTTTTTTTTGAAACTCGTAAAGATTACTTTTTTTTTTGATGCTGGAAACTCATACCAAACACTTCAAAGCAGTCATCCATGCTATTAATGAGATGTGATTCATCAAAAAGAAATTCAAGTAAAGCCAAGTTCTTGAAAAATAGGCAAAAAATGATAGTCGGATCAAAAAAAAAAAAAAATCATGAACTATTCATTTTTTCTTTTTATATAATTTTAGGTTACATTTTGGTGTAGTTTCACAACACCAAATGATATCATAGTTCTTACTGCTTTTCTCAGAAAAAGCGGTTTATTTTCTTAACCTTTATTCCTTTTTCAATTATCTTTTTGTAATTCAAAATCTACCAGACTAATTTTATCAAAATTTCGCAGAGTAAATTTAGGATTACACATAATACCTACGTAAACATACGGCAATTTCATTAAAATCAATACAGCAGTTCTTGAGGGAAAACATTTTAGTTTTGAATTTATTTTCTCAAAAGCAGGATTTCTCAATTCGAAAATTCAAACTTTTATATTTCATTCGTTCAATTTGCAACCGATTACGAAAATAATTTTTACAAAATGCTCGCAAAACCTTCCTCCATCAAAAGTAATTATCAGCTCGACAATAGAATTTCTGATTTAAGGTACCATTTTATAAATCACGTCACATTCGAGGATTCTTGAAAAATGAGGTGTTTTGACGCAAAACGCAACAAACGTCATTTTTGCAATAACTTGTTCTCACTCCCAAAAATGACTATCAGAAAAGCGGGTAGATCACTAAAATGGTATATTGGTTCGGTCAACTCTGAAGAAGAGATTGAGTCAGCATAAGTGAAAATAGAGTCAATGCTTTTCCATTTTGGAACAGTTTTTTAGCGATATTTTAGCATATTTTCAATGGCGTTAGTTGCGTGTTGCGCCAAAACTTTTCAAATGATTAGGAAAAAAAAGGTACCCCATGAATAGTAACCTTCTACGTTTCGGTGCGAGAAGGACATCAGGGCAAAAATAGCCACTGGGGAGCTATGTAAAGGCATTACAAAGTAAAAGTTTTCTCAAGTAACCCATAACGATTTGTAAATGAAATAAAAGATGTCATAATAAAATTCTACGCACGTTAAGAGGAACAACATCCGTTTTCTACAAATTCATGACACACCAAAAATATAGGATTCGAGACTATTCAGGACTCCTTTGAAAGTCGATTTTTCTGAATTTTTGGGTCAAACAGGAAACGAGTATTCACAAGCTTTGGGTTTTAATGCCGCAAAACGCCGACAGCAGGACTTTGCGAAAATTAATGTCTAGCAGAGTTAGTATTTTTCGCGACTATGCTTTCTCTTATTTTGGGCTTTGTCGACTAAAAAATTGCGAACAATTTGGGTTGACATTTCAGCTCTGTGCACTCTGCGTCGGAGTTACATATACGCACATTATAAAACGAGTAAAGTTTCCGTCAGGCGTCGTTAACTTTAATGCGAGCTACCTTCGAAGGTAAAGGTACCGCCTTCCACGTACATCTGAAATGAGCCTCTGCGGCACACTTTGGCCGATACACTTTGGGTTACACATACCTGCGGCTCTGGCGTCTTTGCAGGCTTCGTACATGTCGCATTTAATTTCTGGATTGTCGTCCGCGATCGTTTCGCCAACCGTGACGAACCTTTCGATGGCGAAATTCACAGCTTGCCCCACGCGAGCTAATGCGCGCACAGATCGCTCCGAGCAAAACGGCCGCTCCCTGTGCGTCACCAATGTTGAGATCTGAAATCAGCCCAAAAAAAAAACAACCCAAAACTGTGAGTATAACGATCGAAAATTAGCTCGGCATAGTGGCGTAACTAACTTCATCTCCTCGTCCACTCATTTCGAGCGGTAATTTTTGGATTAGACGATGGCAGGGGGCACTAAACTTCACCTAATCAGAAGAGAGAGGAGTCACGAACAAGCGCTTAAGGGTGTGGTTTTTGTATGCTAAAAAAGCGCATTTACGGAAATGCACGTTTGTCATTACTCAATAATTATTATGCATCAATTGACTTGAAATTTTCAGCAATACTCTCGAAAAATGTCTCCAGGGGGCTCATTTGCCGGAATTTTAAAGCTTTGGTCTAAATAAATTCTAGGGGGCTGTAAAGGTAAATATTTCGGCATAATATAACTTGAAAACAAAATAAAAATAAACCAACAGAGTGTCTGCTTTGAACGTAGACATAAAATTATAGGAACAAGGATCTGTCTAATGGGATGTCACAATGATGACGTCATCATCGTTACTCCGTGATGACGTAATGTGATATCTGGCGTAACGTTCGCAATCGTCACGTGGAACAAAACGTTTGGTTATAAGACATATCTATGACAAAATTCAAATTCCACTAGACGAGCCACCCGGAGACATTATTTGAGAACAGATGGATGAAAATTATAAATCGGTCGATGCATAATTGAACCACTGAAGTGCATTCTCGTGAGTGCACTTTTGCCTTGCAAAATTGAAAAATTGTTTGTTTCGAAAATTATAATTAATTTTCTTGAAAATGAGGCATCAAAGTGGCTGTATATTGCCTCTTGTTCGAATATTATGTCATTTCTAATTCTCTACTTTGCACTTTCATTACCCACCAACGTTGAGTACGAATTTTTGGACTTGCGCACTTAAAGAAACAAAACCAATTACATAATATTAAATTCGTGTTAAAAAAAAATAAATAATTGCGAGGAAATTTTACCATCGGAAATCAAACCTTAGACTGAGGGGATCGAAATTCTTTTTCCTCCCATTTTAAAATAATTATACAGCATCCAATGAGAATACAATGGTCCAAGAAGTATTTCTCTATCTCGAAAACTGCGACTGATAGAGAGTGTACTGAGCTATGCATAGGGTTACAGAGGATACAAAACACTCTAGAAGAGTACAAACGTCTCGCTTTCAGATTAAGTAAGGTTAGATAATGAATTCTAAGATTATCTTCTCCTCGAGTGCCTTGAATGGGTTCCAGGTTACTTTTCAAAGAAGAAGGGCAATGGCAGGGCTAGTCGTGCTTTCGGATAGTTACGCCACCAACAATGAATAAAACACAACTATCATAAGGTCACTAGTATGGTTGAGATGGATGAACTCTAGTTATAAATTTATCCTAATAACTACGAATTATACGTATAATAAAATGAGTCTTCGTAAAAGATGATCGAGCTAAGCATAATGTATTTCTCAGAATGAAAAATTTCATTTTATATTAAATGAGACAACTAATCAACGAGGTATTCGAGGAGGTATTCCTAAAACTTAAAAAATTAGTACCTACTTATAAAACGTTATGTGAAATAATACAGCAGAGTACCTACATTTTTTTTTTATATTTTTTACTACAGGTACACTAAGAATTAAAACAAGATCTTGATTAAATGCAAAATTTACAACAAAAAAAAAAGTTCTTCGACGAATTTATAACAAAATCGCTCTTCTCCTAAAGGCAATAAGACTAAGAACTAAATAAAAGTATCAACTAGTCATTTTATGAAAAGAATTATGTGAAAAATTAATGTAAACTGCAAAGTGGAGGAATATTCTTCAACCCTTTGGGGCTCGGCAAAATTTCCAGGAGTAGTCCTGATAATTTACTGGTTTTAGTACTAATTAAAAAAAAAATGTCCTTTCAAAATATTTTCTTTGAAATTAATTTTCTGCAGAAGTAATTCATTTTAGAAAATCTTTAGGTCACTTTTTGCCCCAATTATTGTAATTATTAATTACTGAAAATAATCGAAACTGATTTTTGTAGTTTCGGTTTCAATTTTGAATCAGATTCATAAAAAATACGAATAAGACAAAACGAAAAAATTTTTTATTCGTTTGGTGAAAAACAGTTTCGAAACAAATCCTATGCAAACAAACGAAAAAATGAAAAACCACATGAAACTACTCCGGAAGGGTTTCACTTTCTTGGCGAACCAAAACAGAAACCGAAAGTAGAAACCGGTTTAATTTTGGCAAATTGAACAACAATGGATTCGAGATCGTGACAAAACGAACGCGCATAAAGAAACAATTTAGAGAAACTATGACAAGTCGAACATACCTATAATATATCTATTTTCAGGCCATTTCCAGAAAAAAAGAACTCATTCCAGTTTTTTCCAACCCTCTTTAGACGGTCAAAATGGTCCAAAGTAAAATCTCTTCCAGAAGGGTCATTAAGTATGCTTTAGGGTAGCCACATTCTTAATTTTAAGATTCTAGGTGGATGTGTGGCAAACTGAGAATTTTTTTATTTATTTATTCAAAATCAAGATAAGTGGAGAGAGTGCATTTTATGAAATGACCGGTTCATAATATGTATATGAAAAGGTACAAAAGTCAGCTCCGGTTCCGTCCAGTCTATACAGAAAGTCAGTTCTGTTTTTTTTTTTAAACTAGTTCAGGAGTAAAAAAATACTAATATCTAACCTTGTTTACATGGCTGGAACATGGGGGCTGACTTTCTTTACGCACTGACACCTATAAGAATGAGTTGAAGAGCCTTTGATACTCTCCAGCCGCATGGATTACAAACAAATTATACACAACCGTGTGGATAAATGGTGAAAATCAGCTCAAAATGGGAATAGAGTGGAAAATGGTGAAAATGAGTTCCTACTATTGCGTCCATTGAGATGTACACTTCGAGAAGAATTTATGTGTAAATTTATAAGTTCGCTCCTTATACGGTATCCACTCTCACATGGAGCTGACTTTCAAAAAATACGCGAGGATAGCCGACTTAAATGTGTACCTTCTATTATTGTAAAATACTACAAGCTCACATACACTGTCATTGCAGCCTACGCCAGCACTACTAGAAAATAAGCAATTATTTACCTTATCATTATCGAAGGGTGTCATTTATCCGTCAACTTAACAGGGTACTCGACTAACCAGTAACCACCAAAATAAAAGTCTCGCATTTCAATTTCCTACGTACATAAATTTCCATCGGGCAGCTTACTTTCAATTTCAGTCAACGGTTACAAATTATTGATCAAGTTTCTCGTACCGCTGCGTTTACTTTATCGAGATTAATTTCTCGCCGAGTGCAGAGAATAACAACAACCTACACACAGCAAAAGCATCGCAGTCCCAAAGCAATAATTCTCCAATTTTTTCGCCACTTGATCAGTACGTTTTTGAAATTCTCTGATAATGAGAATTTATAAACAAAGCACGAGTATTCCGTAAATTTTGAGGCCTGTGCTGAGTGACAGATCGATGAGCACATTCCTGCAGCAGCCGCATACAGCGACTGTAGAATGTCGGTATGAGCACAGAATACAAATAAAAAAACGCGAGGAGTACCGATTAAAAAAAAAAAAAAAACAAAAAACAAAAAAGGAAGCCCATATAGCTGCAGAGGAAAAGTGCCAAAAATAGATGACGGAACGTACCTTCTGTTCGGATAGCGTTACCATTATCCTAATTCCAGTTTAGTAGACTTCAGATTTAGATGTTCGGTTTCGATGATCGCTATAATTTATTTAAAAAAAAAAAATTTTCTTATGGTTTTGCGATGGCCAAACGTGGAGAAAAAAATTATATAGCAAGAAAAAAAAGAAGAAAAAATACGTCAACGTTTATATGTATATCTTAATGATTATCAGTCAATTTTACTATTACAATAAAAAAATACTTTTTTCATTGCCTTACAACATAATTGCCATTATTATTATTATTATTATTGTTGTTGCGCGCGTTTAAAACACGCTTATATACGAGGAAGACTAATGTTTGATACTCCTTCGAAGGGGTGACCCTGTATATGCCGAAAGGAAAAAAGGAGAGAAGTGAAAAAAAAAAAAAAAAAAGGTAGGAAAAAGCTGAAAACAAGATGAGGTGATCCAAGGGGGAGAAGCCACGCGCATGCCACGAGCACGCGCAGCAACCCCTGCACACGGATTGCACCACCGAAAAAGCTCGAGACCACCTCACGCTACCACTTGTAAGCCTTTTGCGAAAACCCATCAATACCACCTTCTTTCTTCCTTTTTTTTTTATCCATCCTATCCACTTCCCCACTGCCAGCTTTCATCGCATGTCCGCAGCGGGTACACATGAACACGGCTTAAACAAGCAGGTTTTCGATAGAAAGCCTCCTATTCATTTCAGTCAAGACTCGGTAAAACAAGCACGGGACTTGGGTGGATTTTTCATTTCACATTTTTAGGATTTTAAAAATATCCGTCTCCGACGATTTCGCACATCTTTATTCAATAGCAGATGAAGGGTTACCACTTGACTTTGTTTCGACTATGGGAAATAGGCATTTGACGAACATCGCCGCCTCAAGTCCCACACTGGCTACGTTCCATGACATTGAAAATTAGTTTTTTCACCGATTCGGTACACTCTTAATTCCTTTTTTTTTTTTTTTTTACGAAAAACAGCCGAAAAGTTGAATTAACCGATGGTAGTAGCCAAAGCAAAATACCCGAGGAGGTTAGTTAAATTCCGAAGGGGAGCCAAACCACATGCTTAGGGGGCCAAACTTACCCTCACTCCCGCCATTTCTGGGATAAAATGTTCATTTGAGCGGGTAAATGACTTTGCTTGGGGGGGGAGGAGGCATTGCTAGCTCTAGCCCCATGGCTGCAGCCCTGAACTAAGCGGGTAGTTTCCAAAATCTTGGACTCCACATAAGTGCATTCACAAAAACAATAATAATTAATACTTTTTTCCTCCATCAAATGATAGCTATATTCTTGCTCTGATACTAATATTATCATTACCGAACTGTTAGAACAAAAATTAACAGAAATATATACGCCCCTCTTCTCATAAAACCATGTAAGTCTGTCTGAAAAAGTAAATTGTTGGGAAAATGAAAAAAACTATTTAATACATTTAAAACACGGTGTTTAATCAAATTTTTGGCTTTTTTATTATCAATAAGTGAATAGAGATCGAGTCTTATATATTCAAAATTTTTTTACCTCCTCCACTACCTATATTTTATAAGGGAATTTTCAGACTTACGTGTTATTTTTTCTTTCTTTGAGTTTCTGTTCATATTGAATGACTTACACGGTTTTCGATTGTCAAAGAACCCGACATACGGGCTTTTCAAAGTTCAATTAAATTCTTACAGACTTAGGTGGTATTAGGGGGTATTCAACCCCAATATTTAATAAAACAGATTTTCGAGTTTTTTGAGGTTTTTATGTACCTTTTTTTTTTATTTTCGACTGATGAGTTTAGTCCGGGCCGATTTCTCAATTTTTTTTTGCAATAAAAACCTGAAAATCGTCGAAAATTGGACTTACGCATTTCTATAAGAACAGCGATGATAAGTGAAATTTCAATTTTTTTTTTCAATGTGTTTATAAGAGCTCTATTCTCGCTCATATTTACACTTAGTGATCTGAAATTTTTACGAATCTGTTGTCAAATGTTTATTGAATTTTTTGTTTTTCCATTATTCCGATGTATCAGAATCTATTCTTGCAAGAACGGTGAAAAAACAAATTGTTATTTTTGTTAATTTTTCCTTGTAAATTCGTAGGAATTTTCAACTTCGAGGAATAACGGGGAAAGTATCAAACTGATTGAGCTAAAATTCATGACATTTATAAATGAACGCTGTTACGCAAGACGGGGATAAGTGCACTTTTTTGAATTTCACAGGAGAGAAAAAGAACACATTCACCTCAAATCGCGTTGCACTGGGTTGAGCCAGCATAATATCATGTTTGGATGAATAAAGATGGAGGAAAAACCGTAGAGAATATATCCTACCAATTTTGTGTTTCTATCTCCCTTCGTGGGGTTGGAAAAATGAAAAAAAAATGATTCGATTGGAAGGACTTATCCCCTTTTTGAGTAGTAAATGAAATTTCGAGTGAAAAATTTAAAAGCGGATCAGTCCAATGAGCAGAATAAAGTACACAGCATCAAGTATCAAAATCTTAGAAGCATGTCAATAAAAAATTTTTTGCCCTCTCTGGTCTGCAGTTTGCCTCCTTTGGGATTCTATTCGGGCCTCGAGCCTGTTCGAAGGTTCAAACACATAGATTTTTCCAAATCACCGTGCACTTATTCGTAAAACCTGCTTTTCTAGCGGCGTTCACTATGCTACAGCTTTTTTCTCATTATTTTATGCCTTTCTCTCATTGCTTTCAGAGCTTTTGACTTTACCCTCCTTTTTACCACCCTCCTCGTTTTATTTATTTTTAATGAGGGTAAGTGTCTTTTCTTTCATTTCGCTCGAACATATACATATTTGCTTCCGTTTTTTACCCAGCAGCTATCAATCTTTAAGCGTGAAAAGTTTTTCCTTCTTGTCGACGTCATACGATTCCAGGACACCGTTTGCCTCACGGTGCTGACCTGTGCCCGCCGCTGCCGCCACCGCACTCTCCTGCGAACAGGTAGCTGGGCCCGGTGACTGGAACCGAATTTCGTCGATTTTTGCGAGAACGGGGGCTGCGACGAGCGCCGGTTATAAATTCGGCAATTTCAGGGTCGATTCTACCTCACGCATCCCCTCGCTGACTGCTTTTTTCCCGGCCCAGCTATTTGAGACCGACTGGAGAATGGAGAATTGTGCGAAATGAATGAATGCGAAGGTCAGCCAGAAAAAAAAATCTCCTTTTTAATAAAACACTTTTCTTCTTTAATCCCTCACCAGCGTTTCACAAGCTTGCTTAAAATATATGTAGAACAAAATTTTAAAAGGTTGGAGGAAAAAAGTTATTACAAAACTTTTCTTAATTCAACGTTGTGCAACTTGACATCATTTTTTTCTTCTGCTCGAATAAAAAGGTACCACATTCCGAACTGAGCAAAGGGAAAAAAAAGTAAATCTCGCTGAAGACAGAAAAGACGTGGCCATTCTATAAATTTTAAAAGGAACCTAATAACTTTTCTCCCATTCTGATGTTAGAAAAATGTCCTAGTTTTCTAGATTATTTTTATTTTTCAAGGTAGAGAAAAAAAATTGAAGTGTTCAGAATTTAAGCGGTGTCGGTGAATTTATTTAAAAAATGTCAACACGCGAAAGCTAATTATTACCGATAACAACTTTCTATTAATTACTTAACTGTAATTTCATCAAAAACAAAATGCACCCTGTCGCGAAATTCGATCGAACAAGTGAATTCATTTTTAAACTCTTACACTCTTTAAAATTCATATTTATTGCATTACTCGTCCTACTAAACTAACAACCAATAATCAAATGAATAAATAAAACCTTGTGGCGAAGCAGTTCTAAGAGAGGTGTTCTAATTTGGGAAAATCAACTAGAGGGCACTAAATAAAATATGAAAGCATGAAAAACGTCCAAATTGAGAAGGTAACTTACTTTCCGCATTGTGGAAGTCGTGTAGGCAATTGAGGATTTCAGCTTAATTTTCAATTTTCTACTGTTTCAGTAATATTGAAGACAATATTAAAACTGTCATCATAAGATTTTTATTACAATTCAAAAGCATACTTTAAACCATGTCATCTCAAAATGAAAAGTTATTAAAAGTAGAAAACATTTGACTCAAATCATCATTTATGGCTCAAAATGGTCACATAGAATTTGAAAAACTCTATATTTCTACAGTAACGCGAAAAATATAAAATATTTTCAATTCTTTGATTAAAAGGTACCAAAGGAAAATGAATAGAATAAAATTTTTGATTTTCAGTCAAATTTTAGTTTCTGAAAGCACGAGTAAGCAGGTGCAATTTTCATAGAAAATTATTAATTGTGCATCGACAAAGTGCAGTGAAATATTAAAAGTCAAAAATTCAATCTACGCAGGTAGCATAGCCATCAAATTCACTTTATCTTCAGTAGCTGTTAGAAAAATTCAACGAACTTCAAACTCAAACAAAGAAACAAATAAAATTCAAAATTTATACTCATAAAGTCAAAGGTTAACATTAATCTTCCATTGAATGGATAGAAGTAACCATTAGAATAATTTCCTACTCTTATTTGACTTTATTTGAATAAAGCCAAAAGGTTTGATATTTTAGTGCAATTGACAGAATTTTAAGTAGAATTTTGTATTCAAGTCAGGTAACTTCCGCGTTTTTCAAAACAAATGAATTAAGAAACCAGACCACAAAAAATGAAAAAATACTCGAAACAATTTCTGCCTCGAGGGTGATGTTTCGTATGTTGAAAAAATACATTTACCGAAATGCATTTTCGTCACTCAATTTTGCACCAGTTGATCTGAAATTTTCGGCAATATACCAGAAAAGATGTTTTCCGGGCGCTCGTTCGGTGGAATTTCAATACTTTAATTCATATAAATTTTAAGCAGGCTTTAAAAATTGACATTTTGCAGCATAATATAATTTACTAACGAAATTAAACATCAAAATTCTCCCAAATGAACACTCTGGAGGTATCCTTTGAGAACAGATTGGTGAAGATTTCAGATCATCACTGCATAATGAAGTGACAGGAGCGCATTTCCATAAATTCATTTTTCCTTTACAAATTTGAAAAATAGTCTGTTCCAAAAATTCGAATAAATTTTCTAGAAAATGAAGCACTAAAAAGTCTTCATACTGCTCTATTAAAATAATACGTGTATTTCATTTTAAATTCTTGATTTTGCAATTTCATTTTCCACAAATGTCAAGTTGGGAATTTCTGAAATTACACCCTTGAAGCCGATAACAGATTTTTATGTTACTGATGAGTGATGAATATAATTTTTAGGTGCTTCATCAACGAAATTTTTACAAAGTTTTTACGAGTTGACTAACATGATCTCCCTTGAGCTGATTTTTTAGAAGTATTTTTTATTGAATGTAGAATTACTAAAATCGTAAAAATTTTAAATTCAATTATGATAGAAATAAATTCATCGAAAATTTTCATAGAATAAAACAGTAATTTGAAGGAATTGACTTGGAAAGCTAGATATTTTGTTATTTCAAGTTTTTCATACAATAAAGTCTCAAAAATAAGAAATGACCAACAAGCAGATTAAATAAATAACGTATCATACGTGATAATCTGTAGAATTTACTAAATCCGAATGAAAGGTAGTCTTGATTTATTTTTCCATAATAATTATAGAAATTAAAAAATAATAATGATTGATTTTACTTCATCATTGATAAGAAACGAAAATGTAAGTATATTTTGGATACTGCATTACTAAAAAGGCCACAGACTTTCCAAGTATATTCTGGTAAACTCCACAAGAGAGTAATGCGTAAGTTTGTTGACAAAATTAATCAAAATTACTACGGCTTCGGAATGATAAAAATTGAAAAACTACTCGGATCTATTGAAAAATATTTCAGCTTTGAAAATATTTTTTAAAGTAAAAGACGAGTTTTATTGATCTGAGTAGGTATTATGAATAGAACTAGTGAAATTCGAAAATTTGATTTACATCCTGCAGCTGAAATGACTAGTAACGGTAAAATAACCACATAGATAATTCAGTTAGTTAACACCAATGTAAAACATCCAACATCAATTAGGCAGGTATAAGTTAAACTCATAACCGTGTGAAGCCTCAGGAATACCTATTGACCTCCACGAAGTTCATAATAACATGTATGATGCACATTAAGCGCTAACATATTTTCATGTAGAGTCGAGACGAATATATAATAAGACACAACTAAAATCGTCAAAGGTACCTACAAGTTGAATGATTTAGGAAGTGGTATCAACTTAGACATAGCATACCTGTTTCACCAGAGGGAGTAGAGTTTGTTCGATACTTTTCGTCCTTATTTCTAAATCGTCCAGTTGGTCCAGAGTCAACGAATCGGCCATGATGACTGTTTTTGGCGCAACTTTGACAAAGATGAACGCAAAAGTCTGATGTTATCAACACATTCTGAAAACGACATTAAATTTCATGGATGAGCAATGGAGTCGAAGAGGAAACGTAACGAAGGGACGATGAAAAGGATGTATTAAAAATATAGCATCAATTACTTGTAATTTCTTCGACTACCCGATCAGCCTGAGCGATGACATCTTCGAAACGTACATTTACTTTACGTTTCTCCAACAGCTCAGCATTAACATTTTTCAATAAATTGCCATTTTTTCCTTCATCGGCAATGACCGTGATAACAATGCGATAGAGGTTTTATGGAGGGATTTCTGACGTGAAAACGTCATCATCGATCATTGAAACATCGATCTTGAAAGCATTAAAAAAAATTCTTAGTCCCGCAACTTCAGATCAGAATAACGGCATTTCAAAAATTTTTGAATTGAAAAAAAAATTTCGTATTAACGTTTGACGAAAATCAAATCAAGGAATCAAAAGTCAACAGCACTCTGACGACAAACACAAACACCACCTTTCATTTTGTTTTCAAAATTGATTATATTTCGATCTTAGATTTCGATAAAACATGATTTCAATTACGTACGTGCATGGTGGTCTGTTGGTCTTACAATTTGCATAAAGAAAATAAATAAATTGCAGATTAATTCTTTTACAGATATCGAAACTACACATATCGATATGCTACGTGAGATGAATCGGAGGTGAAATCTTGAAATCACTGATAAGAAAATTTTCAAAAAAAAATCCTTCAAGTGATTCGAGTTATTTCTTTCCAATTCAATTCAATCCCCTTATTCTTTAAATTTAATTCCAGTGATCTTTTGTCCAGCAGATGATTTTAAACCTGTGATACTTTTCTCTTGCAGTGAACATCTTTCAAAATGTCCCTTCTGCGATTAAACAGGGCCTTTATTGGGAACTTCAAATCACTACCTATGTAAGTAAATTTTGATGTACTTACCATCTTTGATTATTATTTGTTCATTTGATCAATTGGTTTGAATTCAGACGATCTTCATTCTCAACGAGTGCTGGCATGCGGAAAGAAGTTTCCATAGAAAGAGATATGGGTATAGTAGGAGAACTGGAGCCGTTGGTGGGGCCTCCAAAATTTCCTCCTGTTGAAACCAGAATTCTCGACGAAGAATTGATATCACCCGAACCTGTATGTATGGCATTTTCTTCTGTTTCTTTGTAGATTGTTTCACTTAGGAAGATCTTTTGTGCCTTAGTTTCTGGTTAATGAAGTAAGTGGCGTACCACTAGAACACATCAAAGAACGAACTGTGCGAGTGGCTAAAGCTTCCAAAAATGCAATGCAGTCTGGTACTGAAAATACGCACGAGTGGATTGTAAGTTTCGACAACAGACAACGTTGGGAGAATGATTTGATGGGTTGGGCTTCGAGGTAAGCTCATAATGCTTCATTTGTTATCACCTTATGGTAAATTTGAAATGATCGAGTTGTTTCTCTTTTAGTGGAGATCCGTTATCAAATATGAAACTGAATTTTCCTTCGAAAGAACAAGCTATAGCTTATTGTGAGAAATATACGTACAATTATTACGTTGTCGATGAGAAGCCAGTAGCTCCAAAAAAGAAATCTTATGCTTCAAACTTCTCATGGAATAAGCGAACTAGAGTATCCACGAAATAGAGGTTGTAATTTATTTAAAAATTTGTTATTCATTTCTTTCTGTAAATTATATGTAATTAGTTAACGCGCTTTGAATTGTTGAAAAATCGTAGGATTTGTCGTTTTTTGGCTCGTGCAATGCAGAAAATAGACTCTATAAGTAATATTTTAATCATACCTCTGTGAATTCTTACTTGAAATCTACAGTCTTTCATGAAACTATGGAGAATTTATTATTTCTTAAATCGCCTTTTAGGATTTTCAGTCGTCCAAAAATAAAAATCAGTTTCGACTGTACTAAAAATTCAGGCCTATGATCCACAGATGTTTTCAATCTGGTCTTCAAGTTTTCAGTAAAAAAAAAGCCAATAACACGAAGAACAATAAAATGAACTATATTATTGTAAAGTACTTAAAAAAAAAAATTATTAGAAGGCACATTAAAATTGAATTTGCGAGTAAAATACGTAATATAAAAAATAAAAAGATAAGAAAGTTGATATTTACAGGCAGTAAAAGAATAAAAGTGATGGTAAAACTGCAAATCAGTTATAATTTTATGAAAATGAAACACCAAGACCTATATTTTAAAATTTAAATGTGTATAAATAAAAACTACGTTTAACAGATACTAATAAGGTTCAATTTACTCACGACGCTACTAAAATTACCTAGTTAATAAATTAATAATAAACCGAGAATTAGTTAAATTTAGGTATAATGGTAAACGAAAAAAAAACAAAATTCAAGAGAAAGGAAAATCGAGGAAAAAGGCAGATACATCCGCCGGTAAAGTTTTTTTTCTCTCTTATTAAATATTAAAATTGTGAATTAAGATTTAAAATATCACAGGAATACGTTGAGAACATCGTATTTAAAATTTACATTAGGTACAACAATTTTTTTTTTTAATCTTAAAATTGGCGAACAGAAACAAACGCAACAGAGAACGAATGTAGACACCTGCAGTAAAAATTTGCTTTTCTATTTTCTCTTATAAAAATAGCATTCACTATTAGCGTAGAAACTTTATAATACGAATTAGATAACTCCAAGTGTGACGTGAAAAGGAAGTGGTTAAAAACGGAATGATTTTTTGCATTTTAGTCTATTACGAGTTTATTGTCTTAACGATTAGTAACGAGAACGATTTATTCGTACGTTCAAGGAACGATCGTTTTTAATTCGAAAGGAAAGTACGACTGTGAACACATGCTTCCATATATATTGCAGTTTATTTATAGTAGTGCTCACTTAATAAAAGAAGATACAGAGCTAGCAGTAGCCTATCGTTATTTGAAAGGGAGGAGGGGAACATGTCAAAAATATCGACTACAGTAAAACATAAACGTAGAAACCCAAATTCTTCTCGAATTTTGTCTTGATTCCAGTTTTTTTATTGGCTTTTTTCAAATTTTCGGCCGATGAATTTAGTCTGGGCCGATTTCTCGATTTTTTTCTTGCAATGGAACTAACCAAAACCTCCTCCCATTTTTTCTTGTGTCGTTTTTTCTTTCGTCACGTAACATAAGAAGGTGGGAACTGGGAAGACATACTCATTTAATTTTTCTTCCAGCCTTAGTGCAACCACGTGTCCTTATTGATATTCTAAAATATAACTGTCATACGCCCACTCCAAAGAGGTTCCTTAGAAAGGCGAATTTTCGATGCCCGATACTATAAAATAATTGCAAATTTCAGAAGTAAAATATTCGTAAAAAAGAATAAAAGATAACGTTATGAACTTATAAAATATGACGCCACTAAAAACAAATTGATACGATCAGAAGCAATTGTGAAAAAAACATACCCGAGGAAATATTGCCACTTCTGTATAAAACATAACGATAATTAAAAATCGAAAGGAGACAAAAAACCAAGATAAAAGTAAAGAAAAGATTACTTTAGAGACAATTATAACGCCAGTTTAAAAGAAAATAGGATTAAAACCAGCTTAAAAATTACACACTCACTATTTTTGGGTTTGAATATTTTTCAAATAAGTACAAAAAAAAAAATTAAAACTGGGAACCTGAAGAAAAAAAAAACGAATACATGGTACGTACGACTAGAATTTATTTGTAGTTTTTACTATTTGTCATCTTCTGATTCACGATGCACCAAAGCGTGATGAACGGTGATGGCTTCGCTGCCACGTCTGAATGCAGCCCTTTTTTCGTGAGCTGAATTTGAACAGGAAACGGCGGCCGAAGGAGGCGACAGAGTGGTGTCTGAGGATTCGGGAGATGCATCGGTTACTGTGATGCTGACTGTCGATTCTGGCAACTCCAAATGGCACTGACTAGGAGCTGGAGCCTCGTATTCGGTTTTCGACTCGGGTGACGGTTCACTCACCATTATGCACACGTCAATTCTAAAAAAAAAATTTAATTGAATAAAAATATGAAAAATCAAATGAAAATAAAGACGAAAAAGAATTAGGATACAAATCGATTTAAAAAAAACTATTAATTACAGAAAAAAACAAAAAGACTGTATGTACACGTACAAAAAAAAAACTCTCAATTCAAAAAATCACTATAACATATCTCGAGTGTCATACAGTGTTCTTTTCAAGACATAGTAATATTATGTAAATGTGTCGAAATGTGAGAAATTTTACTTTCGGATGAAGGGGACCAAAATATTCATTTTTTTGTTTTCTTGTTTTTAGTAGGTACCTATAATGACGAATCTAAAGATCCAAGAAGCATCCCTGTATCCTAAAAAAAGAATGTGATATATATGTTATTGCAGTTCGAGAACAGAAAAACACTTAATATTGAAAAAAAGAGAAAAAGGTCTTCAAAATTTAGGATTTAAAATCATTTCTTTCTGCATGTTCCAGAGATAGAGTTAGCATTTTCTGGAAGAAAATTTGTGCCAACTTGATAATTGGTCACTATTCTCAAAGACAATGAACTTCAAGTGCTCTATAGTCTTTACTCTCTAATTTTTTAGAATGCTATCTGCAAAAGAAAAGAAGAAGGCTGATATTTAATAATAATAATTTACGTTTACCTTTCTGGGACAAGGTGTAAACAATGAAATTGGTTTATTGAAGGAAGATTTTGGAACAACGGAACTCATGGGTTTTCACATGTAAGTACATCAGCTTTTAAAAAATGAATAACTTTCAAAAAATAACTAAGAGGTTATCGTTTTGGAGTTCATCGAAGATTATTATTGAGAAATATAATATCTTGAAAATTCAGAGTCCTTCCAAATCAGTAAGAATATTTTCTATCAAACTAGCATAACATCAAAAACGACTATTTCGACTATAGAAGACTAATTACATAAAAGTGGTAGGTCACGGAGAATGAAGCTAATGTTTGAACATCCGTGCTAGCAAACCTAATTATCTGAATTTATGTCAGTATAGTCAGTTGTAGCATGTACTCGTAGTTTGGAGGAAAAATATTTACAATGTTAATAATTTGTAATACAGCTTAAGTTACAGATGTATAGAAACTACAAGATCTGGAAAACAATTTTGGTCCGAGTGCACAGCTAAATATTCTCAAACTAAAAACTGACGAGACTAACCTTGAAAACAAATACATTCAAGTACGAAATAGCTACCTCAGTGGCATGCTTCAGTCAAGATTGAGAAAAAAGAACTAAGTACAAAATTTTCTCGTCTTATTTCAACTCGCTATAATATTATTTTCTATGTACTCGTATCTTAGCAGTTGTTAAACACAAATTTTGGAAAGGCTCACAGATTATACTTCTGTACCATATAAAAAATACATACGAGAATATACTTGGCAGGATATAATGTCGTTTCTCATAAATAGGATTAGGTATGTACCTATGATAAAGTTTTTGAGACGGATTGATGTTGAATAAAAAAACAAACAATAAATGCGTCGAAACAAAAAATCATCGGAATTTTTCTTTCGCTTGATACGACGTTACGCAGGTGAAACCATGGAATGGCTCTCTGTGACTAAATTTTATGAAAATCATTTTTGTAAAATCAGTTCGAGCATCCGTAAGAACTGCAATCTCTGCGTGTAAGTACATTCGAAATGATTCGTAACAATCAAGTCTGCACAACTTCGACGTGTTCAAGAGCTTTCTCGAAAGGCAAAAGGGACGTCACAAAAGCAGCCCACACAGAACTTATTCATCAAGACTAGAAAATTTTTTTATTTGGCAAGAATGTATGAGAAAGTAGCCTATTTTTCATTTAACAATATGAAAATCATTTTTTCAAAAATAAGTATAACGAGTTTTTAAATGACAGCTTCATTAGAAAACAAGTGAAAATTATATTCTAACACACATAGAATATTTAAATTCAGTGAGTAACTGTCTCAAAACAGTTATTTAATACTAGACTTTGAGCTAATTTTTGCCAATAATTTTCTAAATTCTTCTCAATCTTGCAAAAGCTTATTTTCTAATTTTTCATTGTAGAATGTAAATGAGAATCAATTGCTTTGCTTTCGCAAATCTTATTTGAGAACAGAATTTGTAAAGCGTCTCTGTCATCAGTCTTTTTTTCGTCTAATAAACAAAATCAAATGGTTTCATCAATTTTTTGGGAACTGAATTATTTTGTTTGAAGAACTTACTCTGGGCTTAATTCACTCCGGATAATATTCTGAGACAAACATTTAAGCCTCAAGTTAACATATTGAGGTTGTAAAGTCATAGCCAAGCTAACCGAGTGAACCCTCTCTGACCCTTAGCTGTGGAAAATCCAACAACCCTGTTGAAATGGATTTAACTTAGATGCAACTCTCCATTCTCAGTTTTTAATTAACTCGTCTTACTTTTTACATTACACCCACTAAATTCTAGATAACTACATAGGTATCTAATATAATCTTTAAATTCGCGATGAAACCTGAGAAAACATACATTCAGAAAATCAAAATTGATATTTTGTTTTTACAAATAATGATAGTAAAGCCCTCCTAGCGGCGCTCTTTGCCGCCTGACAATATTTTCAATTTCCCCCCTGAACTTTAAAGAAAGGAAAGAAACCCATTTAATGACGTTTTCCAAATTTTAAATTAAAATTTTCATTCAAAAAGTTTTTTTCGACAAAAATGTTGCCCTCCCTGGTCTGCAG